>HG992311.1:7882500-8565833 GCA_905220615.1 Tinea trinotella
CCCACCACACATGGGCAGAATTAGTTTGAAAATTAAGTAAATGGAACAGTAAGAATTAATTTTTTTACCAATGTCTGCTGAAATTTTATTACTAGCAACACTGGGGATTCCCCTTAGTCCATTGCTTCCCAAAGTGGTCCAGGTGGACCCCAGGGGGAGGGTCTACGTTGGCGTGACGAAAAAATGGGGTGTCACAATTCCACAAAAAAAAATTGGTTACGATAGTGAGAAACTAAAATGTTGGCTTTACTTCACCTATCAATGTGGGCAGATAATATTTTAAGAAGCTCTGCGACTGTTACTTGTATTTATAAACTTGCATATTCCATATTCAGTACAACGTGACGAGACTTGCAAAGGCGGTTTTTGTCAATTTTGGGAATATGTTTTTTTTTATTTTTTTTTATTTTTATTGTGACTCGACATATGACAGCACCCCGCTTGATGTTAAGCCAAAGTGTGGTCCATGAATGAATGTCACTGCTACTACAATTCAATAACTGTGAGTAGCAATCACATCCACTATGCCGGCCTAGATGGAACCGGCAACTTACAAGCTGATCCCGAAACGTGACCAAATCACTTCACGGTCTGTATACTTGTAAGTGGTGGTACTACCCCGGATCGGCAGACTGGGTACCACTGCCTACCACTCTTTGATAACCAGACCCGAAGCAAATATCCATCTCTTTTTTTTTTATTAACAAATATTTGCAACATTTAATACTATTAAATATTACAAATAAAAGCTATGAAACAAATATTTGCTCCGACCGGGGATCGAACCCGGGACTTTACGCGCAACAAACCAGTCGCTAAACCGTTCGTCCACGCCTGTCGTCGAAATGTAGCTGCAATTAAAGTTATATTTATTACATTTTAGTCTCTGTGGACATACCATCCATTTGGTGGTCACATCAGCGAGGATGGCAAAATCTATGGCGTAGGTACGCAAGACATGAAATCTGTATCCATTCAATACTTCGAAGCACTCTACCGCCTTACCAAAGTTCGCAATATTAAACTTAAGCGTACTATTTACATGACATTAATGCCTGGTAAGTAACTACGTAAAAATTATGTTGAAATATTTTACTTGATTGTCTCTGAGGCGTGACAATTGATAAAGTTACACCGATATTTTTGTTTGATAATTATTAATTTATATATTCAGATGAAGAAGTTGGCGGTTTCTTCGGTATGCAAGCTTTAGTAAAATCTGAGTATTTCAAAACCATGAACATTGAGTGTGAAATGGATGAAGGCGGCCCATTCCCTATGGCACTAATACCCATTTTCTATCAGGACAAAACACCATGGCGTAAGTTAAAATTTAAAAAAATTATTATACTTACGCATTTTGTGAGCGAATCTTATTTTACTAGCAGACCCGACAGACGTTGTCTTGCCTGAAAGATCGACTACAGCACCACTTTCCGGTTCAATTGTGAATCTTAACCATGAAGAGGCCCTCTTAAACACAGGAAAAGAACATTAAATCTATTCAGCCGTTTTGGGGCAGTTCGGTTAGTATACATACAAGGACAGAGAAAATATAATATATAAAGAAATATTGTACTCCTTGAAGCAAAACTCGTGCCGTAATGTCACAGAAAGGCAGATAGTTAATAACATTAAATAGTACTATAGCGCCTTACTGTGGTGCGCAGAGATTATCTAATCTTACCTGATCAGATACCGACTTAAGCACTACGAGCAGTTGGTATTCTATATTCTTGATATTCTACAAGGAAACATTTTAATATAACTTGTCTAACTATAAATGACGCGCCCCTTCACTATATTAGTTTATTTAAATGTGTAAATACAAATATTACTAAATATACTACTATACTTCATCAACGTGCTCCTCCTTTTGTGTCCAACCAGCAACTGAATGAGCAATTACACTTGCATTTTCGGTGTGTTGCATTTATATTTTATGTTTACTCGTGTGCGCAAACGCGGTGGAGGGGCGCGTCATATTGGCTTAGACAGACTATACCTTTGTCTTATTTATTAGGCCAATTTTATTCTTATTAAAAAAATAGTTCGATATACTAATAGTATTTTCTTAGATTTTCATTGATTATTGAATTAAACAAATTTTATGCGGCTTACTATCGCGTTTATTTTGGTATTGATTTTTAAATTTTTCATTATTCTGACGTTTTGAGAGTTTTGCAGCCATCGGGGTTACGGAGAGAAAATACAAATTTTATTTATATGCGACATTTGACCTCGACTTGCCGATGGTTAGCATGGGGAGGTCCAAGAGCACTAACGACTTACGACCAAATCAATATCGATGCTCTTGGACATCCCCTTACTTAACATAAGACAAGTCGCGTCTTAATTTAAATGTATTTTATATTTGAATTTAAATGTCTTCTATACTAGATGTACAAATTGATTGCTACGGCGAAGGTGGTCATGGGTCTACATTTCAATCCTCAAACGATACCGCTGTTGGTCAAGTAAGTTTCCATTAACGTTTTTAAATTATACTGACTTAAATCAAATGCGCTTAGTTCGCCGCAAAGGTCGATTTTAACCTTAAAAAAACTGCCAGATTGCATTTGCAAACACTAAAATTATTTTCCGTATGGTTGTTTAAAAATACTGGTCAGTCTTAATTATCCCTAAAAAAACCTTTTGTTAATTTTTTTTATTATTTTTAACTTACAATACCCGACAAATTGTCACGCAAAGTTTTTTTTACATAAAAAAATCATTACAATAACTAACTTTTATATTAATTTATAAATATTATAAGCATAATTTACATGTGGTATTGAATCTTAATTTTCCCTAAAAAACCTTTTGTTTATATTTTTATTTATTTAATTTATTTATTATTTTTAACTTACAATACCCGAAAAATTGTTATGCAAAGTTTTTTTTACATAAAAAAAACCATTACCTTAACTAACTTTTATATTAATTTATAAATATTATAAGTATAATTTACATGTGGTATTGAATCTTAATTTTCCCTAAAAAACCTTTTGTTTATATTTTTATTTATTATTTTTAACTTACAATACCCAAAAAATTGTTATGCAAAGTTTTTTTTTTACATATTATAAAAAAAACCATTACATTAACTAACTTTTATATTAATTTATAAATATTATAAGTATAATTTACATGTGGTATTGAATCTTAATTTTCCCTAAAAAACCTTTTGTTTATATTTTTATTTATTTTATTTATTTATTATTTTTAACTTATAATACCCGAAAAATTGTTATACAAAGTTTTTTTTACATAAAAAAACGAAAACATTAGCTAACTTTTATATTAATATATAAATATTATAAGTATAATTTACATGTGGTATTGAATCGGCGATGTATACCCAGCAGTAAAATATTTCAGCAACAAGATGAAAGATGTTAAGAGCGGTCGTCCGTTAAGTGACAGACGGGTTCTATCCCCAGTCGCAGCTGACTGATGTACCCGCGTGATATTATTTTATGCAATTTTTACTAGTCATTTATTGCTATTTTAGATCAACAGATCAGTTCTATTATAAACTACTAAACGTGCTTTATCATAGCAACCGGACGACCAAAGTACATATATCAAAGATACATTGCTATCAGCAAGTGGTTTTAAACCTGGTTTTCTCCATTTGCGTGCCCATTGCACAACAACTACACCAAGGTCGTCTCAAAAAATAAATTATTTATAATTTTTATATTTCAGTGCAAGAATATCATGGACTATTTGCTTTCATTCAGAGATGATCAATTCAAAATTGCTGCAACTGCTGCTATTAACAATGCTGGAATCTTTACCTCTGTCAATCTTAACAGGCTCCAGGTAAGTTTAAAAGTGCGCTAATTTATTTCCTTTGGCTGGCATAGTGATGGCGACTGGGGAAGCCGTGAAGACTCAGTTTGTGCAGTCGTCGGGACTCTTGGACCTCCTCTCGCTTACTATCAGGCGGGTCGAAGTGAGATGTCGAGTCACAATAAACAAAAAACGTAGCGTGGGGCGTCTACCCACAAGTTAAAGACCTGCTAATCATATTAAAATAATCGTAAATATATGCACACAGTTTTTAATAGTAATTTGAGTGGTCCAGTCTGCCGATCCAGGGTAGTAGCAATTTTTTTATGGTACATGTTTAATTTTATGGTATCGACCAGAGGTTCCTAAACTATCTTTCCTTATAGACCATTTTAATTTTTTACTGGTTTTGGTAGACCCCCTACAGCTACATTTGTACCATATTCCCAAACTCTATAAAAAATATGAACTTCACCTTCGACGTGGGTCTATCCCGTCAAGTCTCACTTGGACCACTGGGGGTCGACCTGGTCCACTTTGGGAATCAAAGACTAAAGTAACGTATAGACTAAAGTAACTTAGTCTCGTTTCGGGATCAGCTTGAAAGTTGCCGGAATACAGCCTAGTAAATACTGCTTCGCCTCTATTCATGGATTGCACTCCAGCTTAACAACAGCAGCAGTAAAAATCTTAAATTGTTAATTTTTATTCCAGGCTGGTACTGCTAATAATGTTATCCCAAGTCACGTTCAACTTGTCTTTGACATTAGGTTGGGCTCCAACATTCGTGAAGATGACTTCGAAGCTCAGGTATTACAATCAGTCTGTGGGAAGCAAAAAGGAAGATTTTCGCCGAATATATGTCGTGTGCGAGGCCTACCACCGGCCTTAACAGTTTATTTATTTTTATTGTGACTCGACATATGACAACACCCAGTTTGATGTTAAGCTGGAGTGTGGTCCGTGAATAAATGTCCGTGAGCAGTCACATCTACTATGCCGGCCTAATTGGAACCGGCATTGTAAGTTGCTAATCCCGAAACGTGAAATCACTTAACGGTCTGTATACTTGTAAGTGGTGGTACTACCTCGAATCGGCAAACTGGGTGCCACTGTCTACCACTCTTCGATAACCAGACCCGAAGCAAATATCCGCATCTTTTTTTGTAAACAAATATTTGCAATATTTAATATATTATTAATTATTAAATAATACAAATAAAAGCTATGAAACAAAATTTTGTGTCGGTCCGGGTGCTACAAGCTTAGCCAAATATCGATTGTGAGATATTGGATGACAGCTTGCAAAGTCATCTTGTCTTCTCGTCAAACATCACAAGACAAGGGTCTTCAACCAATATGTGTTGTTAGTGGAGATATATGACAGTGAGACGTGGCCCTTAAATGTTGGCCTATTTGAAAAGCTCAGAGTCGCTCAGCAGGCAATGGAGAGAGTATCTCTGCGCGACAGAATCCCGAACGAGGATATTCGCCAAAGAACCAGTTACCGACATAGCTCGTAGGATTTGCAAGCTGAAGTGGCTATGGGATCGCCACATCGCTCGAAGACCCGATGGGAAAAAAGGGTATTTGGTTCACGAACCGGAAGCGCAGCGTAGGTAGGCCTCTAGTGGGAGGCCTACCTACGACATAGTGAAAGTCACAAATAACCGGTGACAGATTTAACTGGCATCTTGTCGTTCGGAATGGTTGTGTTTGTATAAATAACTATTTAATAATTATTTTATATTATGAAAATCAATTTAGAAAACATGAAGAATAATATAGGTAAAATGTGTTTTTACAGAAGAGGTATCAAATGAATGATGTCTATTAATTTAGTGGTGTTTTTTTTAAAATTTAAATTTCTATACTAAGCTATCATAAAAATAGGACAACCACAGTAAATGGGTGGTCTTGAACTCGTGCTCTCCGGTTTGTGTACCCATTGCACTGCCACTACACCACGGTCGCCTTCAATTGTTAGAATAAAGGCGTGATTGTTGAAATTAAGACGTGAATGTTACTATTGTCACTGTTTATTTTACAGTTAATGGAATGGGTGCGACTCTCTGGTCCCAAAGTTGAATTAACATTCTTGCTGAAGGACCCACAATCACCGGCGACAGTTTTGGAAGACAGCAACCCCTATTGGGCCGCTATTAGAGACGCTGTCACAAACAAGTTAGTATACCAATTGTTAAGTAACACTACGCCTTTTCGTACAGACCGTGAAGTTACTTAGTCGCGTTGCGGAATCAGCTTGAAAAATGCCAGTTTTATTTATTTATACCTTGTATTTAGATAAAATAAAAACCAAAATAAATAACTTTAAAATATAAAAATCTAGTGCTACTAAATACTTTTTTGTTATAGGCTTGAACTATCTACGTATAGTCTGAAAATTAGTCTTGTATTGGCTTTACAGAACTATATAGATGTGTTAAATAAAGTTCGTTCTTTACAATCCTTAGGTTATTAAATTAATAGGTTAAATTAAATTAATTTAATCTATAACATCCTTTATTTTCAGTGGTTACCAACTACTCCCAACAGTACCACCTGGCTCAACTGATGCTCGTCACATCCGCAGTAATAAGATATCAGCATTCGGCTTCTCCCCAATGCCAAACACACCACTTCTCCTCCACATGGTAGATGAGAATATACCAAAGACCACTTTTCTCAAAGGCATTGAAATCTATGAAGATATTATCAAGAACCTCGGCATGCTTGGCTGATTTAATATGACAGTAAATTATAAATATATTTTTATACAGTAATGCAATAATGTGTTTTATTTAATTTTTTTGTGTGAAATAAGATTACATGTATTTTTTTTATTGTCACTCGATAAATGACCTCGGCCTCCCTGATGGTAAGC
Source organism: Tinea trinotella (assembly GCA_905220615.1). Taxonomy (NCBI): domain Eukaryota; kingdom Metazoa; phylum Arthropoda; class Insecta; order Lepidoptera; family Tineidae; genus Tinea; species Tinea trinotella. The sequence continues at coordinate 7,889,183 of HG992311.1, forward strand.
AAGAGGAGGTCCAGAAGTGACTGCGACTGAATAAAAAGATGTAGGTAGTGATAAGGAGTGGAAAGGGTATAGTAGAAGATTGATGAAAAAGATTTATTACCTAGAGTAGAATGGAAGGATAAAACGTGGACAACCCAAAAGATTGATTTTTGATCAAATCGTAGACTATTTTAAAAAGCAAGGGTTTTACATCCACGGCGAGAGAATTGTGTCAAGGTATTGGAAAGTGGCGCCTCATTGTTTTTACTTTTAAGAGTATCTGTGAGAATGAGGCATGTTGTTTGTTGCCGATCATAAATAAAATGCCCTTTTGTTTACTGAAAGATTTCCTTATTTTCCAATGCAAAACAGTACATTACTGATTGAAATCACAATATTACCGCCAAAGTGTCATCCAACATTGAAATGCGTAGCAATTGGGGTGGTGAATTTTTTTCCTTGATGCGAATAAATATTTGCCGTGGGCACCCGGCACGCTCAAAGCGGGCGTCATTAGCAGAGAGTGCGATTATAGAGGCAGAGGCAAATCTGTAAACCAACAGTTGCCACTTCTCCGTAATGGGTGTCGTCGCTCGTACGTGACGCGCCATTTTTAAAGGGACTTTTTCGCGCGGAAGCGTTGGCTGTGTGTTTGCGGCTTTCGTCCGGGGATTATGCAGGTTTCAAGGGGATAGAGCACATTTTAAATACGACCATTTCTCACGCCTCTGGACATTTGTGCAAGTCCTTTTTATTTAACTTGAATATTTTTACGTTAAGAAAATTATATTCCATTTTCGCATAAAATGAATGAAGTAATAATGTTTTGTTGTAAAAAGTTTCAAGATATTGTCTCTAAATATCTAATTGAAATAAATGGTAAGTAGTAGGTTTGTTGGGCATCTGGCACATAAATCAGAGCGCCCGCAGGCACGTCGCTAAGTGCCTCGCTGCTACAGTATCAAGCCTTGTGATACATAGTATAAAACACATATAGATAGGACATTAAAATTATCTAGTGTTAAAAACATCTTACATTTTAAAGCCGTGCAGATGTTACTGTAAAGGGCTTGGAAGCATACCAAAAGGAGAATATCGTTTCATTTTTAAACTTTTTTATACTTAATACATTTTTATACATATACTAAACGTGATTGCATCATAGAAACTCGGTGACCAAAGTACATTATATCAAAGATATATTTTCAAACAAATTTTTGCTCCGACAGCAAATCGAACCCGGGACTGGACGCGTAATTTGAAAAAAGACATGAAATAATGAATAATTAGTGCATGATAGAACGAGAACATTGTTGTATAGTTCCCGCCGTTAAGTAATGCACTTCAGCCTTTGGAAAGAGACAATCGATTTATTTTGGATTTATAGAGCGTCGTCTCTTTCTGACGCTCTAACAGTAACTAGCCAATTACTTACTATATAATATAACTATATTGTATAACAATAATCATGAAGATAAAAACGCCACACTATTCAAATTAAATAAAACGTTCGGCGCGTTGTTTTTTTATAAAACAATCGATAAGTGGAATGCTTTACAAACTAACATTTTCGCTCCACCCTATAACCTTGGAAGTCTTTAAACCTTCAAGTGAAGCGTGAAAAGGCACTTATGGCCGGCATGAGGCACCTACGACTGTGGCATTCGTAACTGTTTTTCAGTACTCGGTGCTTTTGGACTTTTCCTTGCTTACTATGAGGTAAGTGCCTAGTGGCGCTTTATTGTCTGCTTATCCCTGTGGGAATAAGGCGTGATAATGATTGATTGATTGATTGACTATCAGGTAAGCTGAGCTTAGATATCGAGTCTTTAAAAAATATTATCGATTGTCAATACTATAGAATTTATACAATCTATGTACAAAGATGACGCCTAAAGAGACACCGCGAGACGAATTAATTCAGCCAATGGTGCGTCGCGCGATTTTTACTCCTAGTGCTCGTTTGTCATGAATACAGCCTGTACATCATTCACGCAGAGAAAGCAGGTGCTACATTTTCCAACGATGATGCGTGTATGTAACTGCGCACACACGGGGCTTGTGGATGCGGCATTCTAAAGAATTATTTAGCTAAAAGATTATGCCAGTTTAAAAACGTTTAAAGTTGTTGTATTTTAAGGATTGAATTGACCAATGGCTTGAGGACAATCTATTGCAGTATTGGGCGATGCCAATATTGGATTGGCTCTGTGAATTGTCTTGGTCTCCTGTAAATAGTTTTTGAGACCAAACCAACAATAAGTAGAGAAGAAGCAGTTTTTATTGACATAGGTAGTAAATAACCTATGATTTTCTTTTATTAATATGTAATTTAATATGTACGATATATTAAATTACATATTTTTTTGTTGAATCGAGTATGACCTTACTACTGTATTAGGATTTGACCCAACATATTTCTTATAATAATTTTGACATTTAAAAAAACATATTACGGACTGTAGCAGAAAGTGGATAGTAGTGCTCCGATTTGTCTGAGATGGGGTGTGACAATTTTTATAATATTATCACATAACATTTCTCTCTTATATTAAGTTCATATTAAAGGGGTTTAAGTTGGTATTATAAGTTGTAAGGATCGTGGTCAGTGGCGCTCCATTGTCTCTGCCTATCCCTGTGGGAAAAAGGCGTGACAATTTGATTGATTGATTGATTGAAGTTGGTATTAAGTTCACCTATTGTATAAACAATAAAGCGGTAAGGTAAATAAAAATAAATAAATAAATATCTGCGCTATACGTAAAACAATAGTGTAAAGTTAGTTAACAATCAATCAATCACACCTAATCAAATTATCACACCTTTTTACCACAGGGGTTGGCAGATACAAATCCTTCTCGATATCCACAATTCTCAAGTTAACAACTATGCAAATACAAGTTGTTAAGGAAGCTGTGTTGCCTAGTGCCCATCACCTTAAAGCTTGCATGAAGAGAATTGTGGATGTGAAGGAAGCGAGGGTGTTGTGACAAGATCGTGGCAAGTGGTGCTCCATTATCTCTGCTTATCCCTGTGGTAAAAAGGCGTGACAACTTGATTGATTGATTGTTAAATAACTTTACACTATTGTGATATCTGAGATAGAGTTTTACGTATAGCGCAGGTATTTATTTGATTGATAAGTTGCCTGCGTGTGCGTATGTTTACACAATTTTTAATTAATTAATCTAATTCATTTTATTATTAAAACTCCATTTAATTCTGTAGTTGTTCTAAAAATGTTTATAGTTTTTATTGAACATAATAATAAATGACGTAAGTATTTAACCACCACATCCATTTTGTTATTGTCTTTTCTACATCGTCTGTTTGACCCTAAGGCCTAATGACGTTGTATAAAGGGTGAGTGCACGGATTAATGAGTTGTCGTTGCACATTTGACATGTACATTTTCGTCCTCGAAATAAACTTAACCACTAAAGGTGAAATTAATATATCACCCTCTCTCTTGTACGGTAATTTATTATTACATTTAGTTTAAGATTAAATTATATTACGTGACATTTAAAATCTATTTAATTGATACTTTTGTTGTTTAATTATTTTAGTAATATTTAAATATTTTTTATTTTACTTATTCTATCCGCTATCGTCACTCCACATATAGTTGGGGAACGAGCTAAATGAATTCGGGGGCTGAGGTGCGATGAGGCGTGAAACGACCACCACCCGTATCTTAGTGGCCGCTTTTAGTGACGCTCATAGCTTGGCGATGTCATTTAATATCGATAAAAACGTGTCCATATTTTGTTTGTTTGATTATTGAAAAATTAGTGAGTTAATTGAATAAAAGAGAGTCGTCATCCGCAGTCAGACTAGAATCATTATTAGAAACGTGATTAAAATGTGTGAAAAAGAAAAAAAACATGCAGTCACTATTCTCAAAATTAATTAATATAATTCATATAATTTCTATATAATTCATATAATTCATATATTCATATATAATATATATAATTCATATTCATATAATTCTATATAATTCATTAAAAATTGTTGCTGTCTAATGTTTATACTTCAATTTAATACACATTTATAATTTTTAATAACTAAATCTATAATATTTGCATTTTAAGGAAAGTGTGTGTTTTTTGTTATCGACATTTTGCATGTTACTTCACTATTCGTAATAGACACGTGACCATGACGTCACAACTGCATTCCTCGCGCGTTCCTTTAACTCGTTCCCCTACTATACACTCCTTAACGACCGCATTTCTACAGCGTTAATTCTACTCTCATGCTACAGCACAGTGCGCGATAGATGTGATTTGAAAGAGGATGTAGTGACAAGGATTACCAAAGGAATGCTTCGATGGTTTGGGCACATGGAAAGGATGAGTGAAAGTAGATTGACGAAAGGAATTTATAAATCTCATGTGAATAGATACAATAAACAAGGCAGGCCCAGGAGGGTGTTTGCCGACCAAATCGCAGACATCTACAGAGTTAGGTTGCCTAGTGCCCATAACCATAGAGCTTGCATGAAGAGAATTGTGAACGTGAAGGAAGCGAGGGAGTTGTTTCAGGATCGTAGCAAGTGGCATTTCATTGTCTCTGCCTATCCCTGTGGGAAAAAGGCGTGATAATTTGATTGAATGATTGAGTTTATCTTACTTCGATTGGTCTGATGGTAAGTCTAAGGGCAGTTCCAAGGCTGCTGAATAATCAGACTTAACTCACAGTTGCCTCTATTGCCTTTATTACACCGTCATGGGATAGCATTAATTTTATGTATACAGATAAAGTAATGACTCTGTCGCGTTTCAGGATCAGCTTGCCTGATTTTACCTGGGTCTGTATAATTTATGTGACTGGTAGTAGCAGTCGCTTCAATCATGGATCGCACTCCGTTTAAATTTTGTAGCATATTCGTACCACATTAACTACGATTTTTTAAATTGTTACTCGACATACGGTCGTCCTATACTTCATGATTTTTTTTGTTTTATTTAACTATATAAGGAAGCTAGAGAGTTGTGTAAGGACCGTGGCGCTTTGTTGTCTCTGCCTATGCCTATCCCTGTGGGAAAAAGGCGTGACAATTTGATTATAAATTATATATTATATAATTTTATAATTATATTACTATATATTGATAAATAAAAAACATTTTACTGCGTTAAAAATATCAACTGAAAACTAGTTAATTTATAGACCGTTGAAACTTACATATTGGATTGCAAAGATTTAGAAAATATACGTTATAGATATAATACGTTAAGTAATAAAGCATCAAATATTTTTACTAATAGGCCACCATTTAATATACATATTTAACATCATTTAAGATTAGACTACAAAGCGTACAGGAGAAATAGACATACATACTATTACTCCTACTCCTATTACTCGTTCTCCTATTTTAGGAAACCTATCTCTTCTTTTCGGCAATCGGGTTAAAAGGGTTAAATTCCCACAATGTTAATTCCAAGTGGCCATTTTAAAAATGAAAACGTTTAACAAAAAGCGCAATAACATCATCACGCGATCATATTTATATAGATTTTGTAGAGGGTATTATTTTGTTGGTCGGGCCAGAAAGGGTGCGTGTGCCCGTTACGGTCGGAATAGGGTCACCACAAATTGAAGAATGGGTTAATGAAAAATAACACACAACAGGTAAATTGTTGTTTCATTTATGATCTTGCAATTCTAATTTATGTGCAGTCTTCTAATTAGCCAAAGAATTAAACTATAAAGCCATATAAATTTATTATAATTTATTTGAATAGAAACATGAATTAAAACAAACATTATTTTTCATTTACAAGTTCTCTAGATATAAAACCATCTACCTAGTAATTTAATATTATTATTAGGTCATAAATACAAAAATTTTATTACGTAATAAATTGTCTCATACAATTTATACAATAATAATAATTACAATAAAACTTTGTTAATATTTTTCTATTTACATGGAATTGTGAAATGATTATGCATAAATATTAATCAGTACCTACTTTAAACAATAGCAAGAAAATTACATCTTCAATTAGGTTTATATTACACGTACATTAAAAATGTTGTAACTTGTATTGGACTACAGCTGACTGGTATGAGATTTAGGCTATGTCGGCTTGCTAAGCGTCTAGAGCCTAGCGAGTCACCTAGCGAGTAGTTTAGTAAAACAAACGTTCTAGAATGTTCGTGGCTGGCCGCACTGCGCGCTTGGCGCATAGCTAGTCGCTTAGCGTGCATCGAAGGAAACAAACGTGTTGGTTTTTTGTCACTAGGCGCGAGGCATTTTAGAAGAAAAATATGGATGAAATATTAATTGCATTAGCAACCCACCACGTAAACCACCTCCAGTGCGGCTAGCGTGTATCCTAGCTAGTAGCCAGAATGGAAAACTCTAGGTTCTAGACGCTTAGCAAGCCTCCTGCCTGTGCGGACGTAGCCTAAGTTAAATATTAACGCAAGCCAATGTCCCCAGTTAAACATCAATCGCCGGTACCAATGTCTATAATATATGTACTTTGGTCGTACTTTTTCTATGATACAAGCACTTTTAGTAGCTTAGTATAAAAATGTAAATACATAATTTAATAGTTTCGTTGTTCATTTGTATCATATAATCGTTTACAAAATTGTCCTGCACTTTACCATAATCCATGTCCACTCCATTTTAAAATGTTCGAATGCATATGTTTTTCTTTTGAAAGCAACAATAGAAAATCAAATTGCGATTTAATTTAAAGTGTGTTATTTCATTTTAATTTTTGTTATCGTTTACAGTTTTCCACTTGAACAGCCGTGTGAACCTTTTGTACAAATGTGTGATTGTTAAATGCGATTTAAAACTTTTAAGATCATTATTGAAAAACAAATTTTATGCGGCTTACTATCGCGTTTATTTTGGTTTTGATTTTACATTTTTTTATTATACCGATGTTTCGAGAGCTTTGCAGCCATCGTGGTCACGGTAAAATCAAAACCAAAATAAACGCGATAGTAAACCGCATAAAATTTGTTTAATTCAATGATCAATGTTCGCGCAAAATTTAAGAAAATTTTAAGATCATTATTTATATTTTAATATTATTATTAATATTGAAGGCGTGACAATTTGATTGATTGAAATTATTAATAAAAAAGTTAAATTAAACCTGCTCTAAAAATTAAAAATTGCTCTTCGTGTTTATCCACTTTGCTTTTCATCATTCACAAGAAAAGACGAGCTTAGTTAAAAAAAAATCATTTCTATTCTTTTGGCGACAGGCGTGGCACATTGGCTTGAACACCAGTTCGTTACGCGAAAGTCCCGGGTTCGATCCCGGTCGGAGCAAATATTTGTTTCATAGCTTATAATTTTAATAAATTATTGTATAGATTATTTTAAATATTTATTATTTAAAAAAATGCGGATATTTGCTCTGGGTCTGGTTATCAAAGCATGGTTACTGAGGCAGTTAAACTCAGTCTGTCGATCCGGGGTAGTACCACCACTTATAACCACTTGGAACCGGCAACTTACAATCTGATCCCGAAATCCGACTAAGTCACTTCACGCTCTGTATAGGTATTTGTATGTGGTGGTACTACCCTGGACCGGGGACCATTGTCCCCTTTCCATTCCACCTTTGAAAACATTCCATTCCATTGTTACCTTTTAAAAACAAGACACGAAGCAAATATCCCTATCTATTTTTAGGGTTCCGTAGCCACATGACAAAATACGAAACCCTTATTCGTCATGTCTGTCTGTCTGTCCGTCCGTATGTCACAGCCACTTTTTTCCGAAACTATAAGAACTATACTGTTAAAACTTGGTATTCTGTGAACCGCATTAAGATTTTCACACAAAAATAGAAAAAAAAAACAACAAATATTGGGGGTTCCCCATACTACTTAGAACTGAAACTCAAAATTTCATCAAACACATACGTGTGGGGTATTTATAGATAGGTCTTCAAAAATGATATTGAGGTTTTTAACATAATTATTTTTTAAACTCGCGTAAAAGGTGGTTCACGCGAGAGACACTTCCAAAGTGGTAAAATGTATTTCCTCCCCCCTGTAACTTCTAAAATAAGAGTATATTAAAACTAAAAAAATATATGATGTACAGTCCGACTCGCACTTGGCCGCTTTTTATTAATATATATTTGCTATATTTAATCTAATTTTTACCTAAACGAGTATAAGTATAATCACATAAGTATAAGTATAAACATAATCACTATACAACAAATATTTGCTTCGACCGGGAATCAAACCCGGAAATTAATGCTCAACAAACTCGTGTGGTAACTAACGGGCCACGCCTGTCATCTAAAAATATATGAAATACTCTATTTTTATAGATATATTGAATTCGCCGCATTATAATTGGATTATGTGGTAATACCCTGTTGATGAGACAATGGTCCGTGTGGCTGGTGGCGCGGCTTACACGGGCGGGTGCACTAAAACAACATCAACTGTGGACAACGGCAACCCATAAGAATGATGTACAGATATAGACAGATTAAATAATACCTAATATATTAAATAAGTTATTTAAATAATGTATGTAAAATTTTAAGAAAAAATTTACCTTTTCTTGAAAGTGGTAGTACCTAGTATCTATCTAATATAAATGTAACCTATTTAACCCATTTTATTAATTAATTGCATTTTTATTTTAAACTACCATAGTGTTTGTATCATAGAAACAGAACGACCAATGTAAGATACTTACGAGTAGTTTCGAAATCGGTGCTCTTGGATTGCGTGACTGTTACACTGCCACTACACCACGGCCGCCTTTGTAATTATTATTAATATATAAATATTTAAACTATTAGTTTAGATTAATATTAGCAGTTAAATAAATAAATCAATTTATTCACGCTAGGACCAATTTTTCCTTACGATATTACAATTTCAATGTAGAGCCTCATTTTACACGATACTGACAATTTTCTCGTTTCCTTCACATCCTCAATTCTCTTTATACTGGCTATACGTGAATCAAATTAAGAAATAAATTAAATAAAAGCTATTATTATTATTTTAATAAGACGCGACATTTGACTCCGGCTTGCCTGATTTAGGTAAGCAAGGAAAGTCTATAAGTGGCAACGACTGAAATAAAAACCAAGTCACTGCATAAGTCGTTGTTGCATAAGTCGTAAGCATAAGGCTGGCTTTCAATATTATACGAAAAGTTACAAACTTAGGTATACACAAACAATGTAACAACAATGTAACAATAAAACAATTTGAAAAATGTATTTATTTCATTCCCATTCATGTAATATTTAGTTTCATAATGGGCAATAAAAAGAAATCATTCTAAAAATAATAAAACAATACAATAATATATTATAGACATTAACGTAACAATCGTGTCCAATCTTAAATCCAGGTAAAGTGCTGAAACGACCCCAAAATGCCAAAATGAAGGTAAACCATCTACAACCGTTCGGGCAAGAAGTTCCTCACTCACGTGGTGGCTTCGCTACATTCAATGTTCTAAATTATAAAGCCCTAAGCCCCGCCTGCTACCCCCAAAGCTGCACTCTCATTGGCCAACACACGCCGCCCAGACAACTTCGCAGTATCTCGACCAACTCACCCCACAGAACATTCAACTATTCTTTTCATAACAAAAATTAGCTTTTGTAGAAAATTTTAATTTTATTATTAATTTATGAAAATAAAATAAAAATGGTTTATTAAATGGTAAAAAATATAGTTTATTTATAAACAATGACCTAGTAAAAGAAGTCTATTAATTGTAAAAGAAATCAAATTATTTTTAAACAAGTGAACGTGTCAAAAAAGCAATCAAAATGTTGATCTAGGTATATTTGTGTAAAATCAACATAATTATCGCGAGGTCGGTGAGCTCACAGCCGTCGACCGCGCTGACAACATAGCCTATGGACCGGGCACAAGATGGGATTATGTCCGTTTCACTCGCACTCGTAGCTTTGCGCTAACAGCCTTCTCGCTCGGGGGAGGATCGCCATGTAATCAGGGGATGATGTGACTCGCGATCTCTCACGGCTTCAAAGATCAAAATTATCAGAGCAGTCTGTCGATGAACGTGGACCGGGGGAGACAATATACCATTTTATATACGACAAATAAAATACGATTAAATTGTTTTTCTTTATGATAGTGAAAATAAATGTAATTGTAATACCTAAAGTTTATATTAATCGTGTTATTCGTGAGATGTGTTTAGAATAAATTTTCCGAGCTGTCTACCTTTTGGGATAAGCAACGGCCGCCGTCCGTCCGTAGGATGGGAACAGGTATTAACTTCGATAATATGATTGATTAAGTATTTAATAAAATAGGATGAAATAGCCTTAACCTATTTACCTAGTTATCAACTTATAACTAAACATGAACCAATTTATTCTCTATTCCATTCTATAGTTTTTTTTTTGTTTATAAAGATTTTCTATTGTGCCCTGGCCTGTTAAAACGAATTTTTTTTTTTTATAGTTCTCTACTAAGCTAACTAAACGTGCTTGTAAAAACATTATTAAAATCACATTGGTACCGGCGGCAAGTGGGTTTAAACTGAAGGTTCTTGGTTTGTGTGAACATTTCCTTACCACTAGACCATTGTTGCTTTTTTAATTGACAACAATCGCATCCATTAATCGATTATTTTTAGTTTATAAAGATTTTCTATTGTGCCCTGGCCTGTTAAAACGAAATTTTTTTTTTTTTACATTTCTCTACTAAGCTAACTAAACGTGCTTGTAAAAACATTATTAAAATCACATTGGTACCGGCGGCAAGTGGGTTTAAACTTCCCCGGATCAGCAGATACGCGTAGGTAGATATTAAACGTAATTTATAGAACCCTGATATACGTAGGTATAATTTTATTAATATCATAGATGATATTAATAAATATAATTTTATTAATATCATAGATGATATTAATAAAATTATCATACTGTATCTGAAAAAAATTAAAGCAGAACAAAATTAAGCTTCAGGTGAAATTAAACTTTTAACACCTTTGCCACCTATATTCTTATCTTAATAAAAAAACTACCGATTTATTTACCCAATTTTTTTAAAAATGGATATAATAAAAGCTTTATGTTCGTATTACATTATCAACTATAACATTTATTTCGAAGGAATAATTTAAAATGTATCTAGTATCTAGTTTTTGGTCGGAATAGTGACGGCGACTGGGGCAACCGTGGACTAACGCGGTTTTTTCAGTCTTCGTCACTCTTGGTACTCTTCTTGCTTATCATCAGGCGGGTCGACGTTGGATGTCGTGTCACAATAAAAAAAAAACGACGAAAACTAGTATCGTTGCATACTGGAAAGAATTCCAGAGAATTGTGGATGGGAATGGAGCTCCGTCTCTGTCTATACCTGTAGGAATTGAGGCATTTAATTTGATTATTTGAGATAAATAAGGTCTTACTAGGTACATATATTTATAGTACATAACTTGATAAACGAATAAAGCCTTATATATTAAATCTATTGATTACAAAGCAATCAAAGTGCTTCAGAATTATTTGCTCAGATTCGTCCTCTAGCATTCTAACTTCGTCTTTATTGATCAAACGGATCTCTTAGTTTCAACTTAGTTGACACGCAAATAAGCGTAAACGATCCAAAGTTTCTATAGGGAACAAAGCACGACCCACGCCAAACCCTCGAGTCCCTTCTTACAATATAACTTAGGGACACTCGACAACACCAACTTAATTTGCCGACGCAAGAGATGGCTGTGTAAACTGTACGTGTCTACAGGATGTTCTCTTAGTTATTCCACAGTTTCAAGAATCAGAATTTTAATGTGATTTCAATGTTTGTTAATTATTAGTGTTTTTTGTTTTTGGAATTTTACGAGATTTGCCATGAAGTATCATAAGATTTCTACTCTTTGTACCTCAGTCAAATTAGATATCCTGGGGATATCACTTCGCTGTTACTTCAATCGCAGGAACCACGTTGAGCAGGTTATTAAAATTATGTATACGATGTACAATAATTATATTTAGGGCGGATGGTCACAGATCGCGACGTCATCTTTAATTAATATAAATAATATTTTACATTAAATTACTCATCATATGGTTGAGCGCGGTCAGTGGCACATACCAATAGTGCATATTCCGCGCGACCCGTGTTTTCACACCAACTACCATTTCTACCACCATAAGTTCATGGTTTAGCGCGGTCGGTAGCACATACCAATAGTACAGATTCCGCGTGATCCGTGTACCTCATACCAACCACCATTTCTAACATTTACTATTTTACAAATTAAGTTTACATATTAAATAGACATTAACAAGTGATTTAGTTATTTTAATCTATTCTTTTAAAACCAAGATTGTGCATCTGCCGCACGGCCACCAACACACCGTCTTTCAACGGTCAATTGAGACGTCTATTTAAATAGTAATTAAATGTTGTTTAACAATTTTTTTGGACATGCTGTATATTAGTTACGAAAGTCTCTCAAACCCGCTTCTCGTCTTACGCCCACATTTCCCTACGACGATGGAAATCTGTATCATCATATAGACTATATAGTTATGTGACATGTTAGTACAAGTACTTAAGCACTATTAGGAGCCCATTACTTTTAAAACCTATTTTTCTATTTGTATATTTGAATAATCTACAAAAATACATCAATTCATACAATTATAAAACTTGGTGAATGCTTTACAGATAATTACATCATCCATTTAACAGTACATTAAACATTAACACGATATTTAAATGTTTTTAAAATCGTTGTAAATAGTAGTTAATTTAAACAAACAGATATATGATGTTATATGAGGGAAGCGAGGAAGTTGTGTCAAGATCGTGACTAGTGGCGCTCCATCCCTGCCTATCTTCTATCCCCGCCTATCCTCTATCTGCCTATGGTGTGAAAATAAAATAAATAACGTGTTTGTTCTTATTGTACGGTGTGTTGGTTGCCGTACAGCAGATGCACGATCTTTGTTTGTGCGATGTAGAAGAATAGGAATAAAATAACGAAATCACTTGTCTGTTAATGTCTATTTAATATGTAAACTTATTTGGTAAAATGGTAAATGTTAGAAATAGTGGTTGGTGTGAGGTACACGGATCACGCGGAATCTGCACTATTGGTATGTGCTACCGACCGCTCTAAACCATGAACTTATGGTGGTAGAAAAGGTAGTTGGTGTGAGAAACACGGGTCGCGCGGAATCTGCGCTATTGGTATGCCACTGACCGCGCTCAACCATATGCTGATTAATTTAATGTAAAATATTATTTATATTAATTAGCGATGACGTCGCGATCTGCGACCTCGCGCAGTAAATATAATTATTGTACATGGTGATACCAACGTACATACCGCGCTCAATAATTTAATAATAATTTAATGTAAAATTATGTTTTATATTAAATTAGCAGTGAGGTCGCTGGCCGCGACGTCATCGCTAATTCGTCCTAGATATAATTAGCGTACACTCATAATAAATAAAATATTTCTTTTATTTATAATAATAATAATAACCTACATTATTTATATTTTTATATTTTACACGTCTAACCAAATCATTCTGTTTCAAATGTGTTCCTGTTCACACGATACGAGTGATTGTAATTTGTCACATAATATTACGTGCAGTTCAGTGACTTGCCATCCCCTATGTGTAGGGGCGCACAAGAACAAAACCTTATTAATTAATATACCCATAGAGTAATTCATATTAGCTAAGTACCAATTCAATGTAAAAATAAAGAAGGTTAGATATAAATATAATAATAAATTCTAATCCTGCTTTATAAATTAGCATCCTTTAAGCGAGGCGTGAAAAGCACCCCTGACAGACATAGTAACAGCAACTGAGGCAGCCGTAAACTGAGTTGGACCTTCCATTTAGTATCATCAGGCAAATCAAGGTCAAATAGTCACAATAAATAAATATATAAAATTGTCACGCCTATTCTCCACATGGATAGGCAGACACAAAGGAGTCTGTCACAACTCAGTTTCCCTCAGTAGTCCGACCAAATCGGAGACATCTTCTAGAAAGCTGAGATGCCTAGTGCCCATAACCTCAGAACTCGTATGAAGAGAATAAATAAATATAGGTATTTATTGCGAAAATTTAATAGCTGCGACAGGAAATCTCGCCTATGTGTTCGCAGCGATATTCCTCTGGACTTTCTTTTTATTGTGCAGTATATGCTAAACTCATTACTTATAGTTCTTACCGTGTTAGGTAAGCACTCTCCATCAATAGGATCGCTTATATCAAATATTTTATTCTTAACTGCCAAAATTAGTGTCTGGTCTAACTAAAACTCGCACTTAGCACACAGTTCTTTTACCAGCCGTTGATCCTAGTTACTGATAATATAATTTCCACACAATAGCTGTTAACAAATATCTCGCAAATAATTGTCAAAAATGTACTTTACATAAATAGTGACAATCGATTAACATAAATAGTAAGGTCGGGTGTTCGGCCTCACACGCGAAAATATTTCGTTTTCGCATCTCACAATCATGATACCTATATCTGCAAATATCGCAATCCTTTTTAGTAAAAAATCGTCATACTGACAGACAAAATTCTTTATCGCACATAACATTATATATAAATAAATAAAAATGATGTTGGTACGCGTCCCAGCAGATAAAAAGTGCGCTGGTATTTAAGCCGCGCAGTAACTTGTTTTGTTACCTACATTCTTTTCGTTTTTAATTTAAAATATATCATCAATTATGCTTACGGCTCTACAATATGCGCTGACTTGCTTCCATAGCAGTAGTCCAGCGCTCTTCCAATCTGCCGATCCTTTTACTGCTTGAAACTATACAATTGGCGGCCTTATTACTAAAAAGTGATATTTTTCAAACAACCAAACTTTAGGTTGTGAAACAGATGTGGCGTGCAAAAAAAAAAGTAATTATGGTAAACATTAAAAATATAGACAATAAAAAATGTTATCTTTTATTACATCTTAAATTACTATCAGCTGGAAGAATTCCGTTTAAATATCTAATAGTATTATAAAGCCGTCATAAATTTATGAAAATAAAAAGGAGGAATAATTACGACACTTCGCGGCTTTCCTGCAAAGTAGCTGAAAAGACGAGGGAGTAAAGTCGTATAAGTCCATTTCAACAGAAAAAAGAAAAGAGTTTCCTTGAAAGGGATTCGAGGCATTAAGCGTTTTACGTAAAAGGGGCTAAGGGAAGGCTTTCGTTAAACGCAACAAAAACACGCGGGTTATTAGCGAGATTGGCGTAATCTGACTAATCTATTTTGAGAAGGGAACTGTGTACACAGGATTTAATTACAATACTGCGCGATAAACAGAATTATTATTATTGTATGAGTTATTACGTTACTTTTGCATTTTGACTTCACTATTTTTGTAGCATGAATTAGCAATAAATAACAATCAATAAATTAAATATTTGCGCCTTTTCCGACATCCCGATTTGCTTCATTCGCACGACTTTACGCGCTTTACTTCGCGGTCTATACACGTGAAGGTGGTGGTGGTGGTACTACCCCGTATAGTTAATATTGACTCCTAATAACTAGGCATTAAATAAATCAGTTTCACGACAGTGTAACCGGTCAAGTCGAGCAATGCCTTATAAACACTATTTACCCGAAGCGACTCACTTTTGACCCCTGTGTAACTTCATTGAGGATAAAGTAAGAAGATTTTTAGTAATCAAGAAGACATACTGCAAATATAAGGATTTATTGCCAATATATTAGCGATTGGTTTGTTACGCGTAAAGTCCCGGGTTCGATTCCCGGTCGGAGCAATTATTTGTTTCATAGCTTTAATTTGTAATTATTTAATATTTATATTGCAAATATTTGTTAATAAAAAAAAGTACCACCACTTACAAGTATACAGACCGTGAAGTGATTTGGTCGCGGTGAGCTTATAAGTTGCCGGTTCCAACTAGGCCGGCAGAGTGGATGTGATTGCTACTTACAATTATTAAATTGTAGTAGCAGTGGTATTCATTCATGGACCACACTCTACACCAGCACCCCGCTTGATGTTAAGACATCAAGCGGGGTGCTCTCATATGTCGAGTCACAATAATAGTCTATCAAACTATTATGGGTACAGCACCAAATTCTATTATACTAATACTTTATTCTTAAGTGTACTGTTTATATTTACTTAGTAATCAACGTAATAAATTATTATTTGATAATAATAGTGGCCCTGTAATTGCCAAGTCATTATAAATATTATAGAAATAGAGATGACATTGTTTTTATTTTATGGAAATAGAATACATAAAAGTATTGACGAAATAGACGACGAACTGCGGGGTTAGGTTGGGCAAGTTAAAACGATACTCGTCTCTCGTCGACGATTGTCAAAATAATAAAAATTAGGCTAAATCCACCAAAGTAAGACTATTGATGATAATGATCAAACGTGTCGTCGCACAGACGATATTCGTCACAACGATTAATAATCTCATTTTAGTGGATTTAGCCTAGATTTTATTTTTTTGATAATCGCCGACGAGAGACGATAATCGTTTTAACTTGCCCAACCTAATCCCGCAGGTTTGTTTAAAACCATTTAAAAAATTCAATGCATTATAATTTTTACAGGTGACCGTCTACTCGATATTCCCTGTAATGTATGTGGAGATCGCAGCTCTGGAAAACATTATGGGATATACAGTTGTGACGGTGAGTAGAGATATTGTATATTACAACTATTTATTTTAAAAAAGGGGCAGATATTTACTCTGGGTCTGGTTGTCAAAGAATGGTAGGCAGTGCTTTGCCGATCCGAAGTAGTACCACCACTTACAAGTGTAAAGACGCGTTAAGTGATCATTGGATGACCTTAATATATTCGACGTCCTAATAGATAAATGAATGAAAGGAGATTAACAAAAGAGATTTTAATGCTAAAATATTTTGTCTAATTACTTGTTGCCAAGATCTGGAAGAGATCGCTTTTTAGTGATAAGGCCGCCAATTGTACCATAGACCAAATCTGTGCAACATCATTTAACAAAATATTTTCTTGCGCCTGGCAGGAGCATAAGCCACGCCTTTTTTACCTTCAGCTAATAGACTAAACAAAAAATCCTTCTAATACCAATATTTTGGTAACAAAAAAATCTAAACAATGTTACCTGCAGATCATAAAACAAAACAAAATAGAAAAAAAACACGCCTTCAATGGGCTAACGTCGAAGCAGCCGACAATGGGCGTATTACATGCGCATGAGTAGTTCATACCATTGTATCCCTTAAGGTGGTGCAGCGAGCGTTTTGTCAATATTACATCATGTTTTATATTCTCTTTTGTGCAATAAAGAATTTTGTTTCTCAGGATGTTCGGGCTTCTTTAAACGATCCATTCATCGCAATCGGGTGTACACATGCAAGGCGGGCGGAGAGTTAAAGGGCAGATGTCCCGTGGACAAAACACATCGCAACCAGTGTCGTGCATGTAGACTTGCCAAATGCTTTCAGGCGAATATGAATAAAGATGGTGAGTATTTGAATTAATTTTATTGCTAAGCGAATAGTGAAGAAGCGAAGCGGAAGGGAAGGACAACAAAGAGCGCGGTTGAGAGTGCCGATTACAGAAAAAAAACTTTGTTTATGGCTTTTTTTTATTGAGACTCGACATCAGACCTCGACCCGCCTGATGGCAAGCAGAAAGAGGTCCATAAGTGCCGACGATTTTAGTTTAAAGGATCCAAGGTTATGTATAAGGTGAATCATAAAACTAAGAATTGGGAATTAATTTATTTATCTGTGCAATGGGAGAGGGGAGAAATTATTAAAGTAATATGTTTAAAGATCATTTTAACAAATACATCATATAAATCGTAGTATCGAGTCCTCCTTCTAAGTAATTGAATACGAATAAGTTTGACGTAAGTTATCATAAACAAAAAGGAGCTTTATAATATGTAGCAGGGATGTTACGAAGCTTCGACTCTGGTTCCGTTAAGTCGGAACTTTCGATTATTATTACACCTTCGGTTCCGACGTCGGCTTCGACACTTTTAATAATAAGGTTTTAATGCATAACATAGCAGCGGCGGCGGCCTGTGTCGACTGTTATGGCGGGAAATCCCCCCGACTCCCACTACATGCACTCTATCGTCAATTATTTTTTCACTTGTTTATTTGTTACGCACACGACACGTTCATAGGTTAAAAAATTCTGATCCTGCCTCTGACTCCGATAAAGCAAATTTAAAAACTCCGACTCCGCCTTCGGTTCCGATAAAACTAGCTCCGTTACATCCCTGATATGTAGCATTAAAGGAGATATTATTATGTTGTTTGATGCAAAGATATTCGTAAAATAAAATTATAATTTATAGAACAAGTACTAATACATAAATAGATTTATTACTCACATATACTCACAATAGAGTGCAAATCAGTAGTAAAATTTTCATCAACATCAATTATCACGCGTCAATTCTCACAGGGGTAGGTAGAGACAACGGTGCTCCATTTTCAACGAGTTGGACACAACTTTCTCTTTCTTCGCTTCCACCATTTTCTTCATACATACTCAGCAGATATGACACTGCGGACTCTTGCTTTTTAAAGAACGTAACCGATTTGATAAAGAGTCTTCTCCATCGATGGTCTTTTCCGAATTTGTCCTTCCTATCAAAAATAAACACATAGTAAAATAGCACATATTTTCTGATCAGGTAATATAATCGTTGTATTCGGTAGTTATAGTGATTATGAGCGTTGTCTCCGGCAGATAAAATTCTGTGGTGTACACTACATATGTAAAAATAAATACCTATAACCAGGGCCGTCTTAAGCATATTTAGCGCCGGGGTGCAAAAGTCAAGGCTCCGCTCGCGTGGTCTCAGTGTGGTAGGTACCTATAGAAATTTATGGCGATCGGCATGCGCCCCCTAGGACTCTGCGCCCGGGTGCACTGCACCCCTTGAACCCCCGGGTAAAGACGGCCCTGCCTATAACGTTATGTATTAAACTAAACATAAAACGCATCTGCGACACAAGTACATTTTAGAATGCTTATGCCAACTATCGACATAAACACCTACGGATCAATGCAAATCGCCCGCATTTATATGTAGGTACGTGTGTAGGTAGTTGTCCGTTTGCTGAACACATAAATTTCATAACACAGCAGTTTACCCGCGAGCCACATTTGTGGACTAGTTTCCATTCAATTCGCAGCGGGTTGCGATACAACAATGCACTGAAACTGAAATATTGAGCCTGCCTGCTGGCTACAACAATTTGTC
Organism: Tinea trinotella; assembly: GCA_905220615.1. NCBI lineage: Eukaryota > Metazoa > Arthropoda > Insecta > Lepidoptera > Tineidae > Tinea > Tinea trinotella. The sequence goes on from HG992311.1 coordinate 7,908,429, forward strand.
CCACTGTGAAAAGCTCTCTCGATTCCATCTGTCATTATGTCGCGCTAGGGACCACACAACGACTAGACCTCGCTTCATTCATTAGATAAGGTTTTAGAATAGTCGCAAATAAAATTTTTATGCATTAACTACTTATGGATATGTGCTGTTGGATTATCTGAATAAATAAATTCATTCAACCATTCATGGCCTTAGTTGGAAACTTTCTAGTATTTTTTAGATATTGCACAAACATTGATTAATGACTTTCTTTTGTTTGTCTAGCGTTGCCAACTTTACTTGATAAAACCTAACTAGTTTAGATTGGGCTCTAATTATTATTGCACACCGACCTTTGGATAACTTCTTAGTGCGCTACTGACAGAAGCTGTGAGCTTTCGCAACACTTTTTTATTTCATTTCATTACAATATTCCCGTAATTATTCTGTGTTGGCATCCCTCTAAAATAAACAGGGTTATATTCATTACATCATCAGCATCCAAAATGAACGAATCCAAAATGTAAAATTACTACTTGAATCCAAAAGTGCTATAGTAAAAGAAGTGAAGATTAATAATTTTAAAGAATAGTAAATAAGTAATTTAGCGAAAGCCATATTTTGTTTTGTGTCGAAAACGAAAAAAAACTTTTGTTGTTTTTATTCGGACCATTTTCAAATATATACATACATATTACAAAATTTATATTTTATATATGTAATTGTTTACAAATGAATTTATACTTAAATTCAAAGAAAGTAATTCCATTTGGAACCTCATGTCTTACAATGCCGCTCAGGTTTTCATGTGGTGTCTATTAGTTTGTAGACCTTGTGTCACGTATACTCAATATCGTACGCTTTATGTGAACTGACATTATTGTTATTGGAAGCGTGAAAAACAACATCCATTTGTATGTTTCTGCAATAGTTTTTTGTTATTTTTCTATTGTTGTTTTCTATGTACTCGTATGTTACATTTACTGACATTTATAGATTCACTTTACACAATGTAATTGTAATTGCTATTGGAGTACAAAGAAATTAAAGAAATAGCATTTGCTCCAAACAAGAAAAGCTAAAGGCATTTTAATTTCATACTAAATTAAAGTTTTAAAAAGGTAAAATATAAATATTAAGACTGCATATTTTTCGTATCTTTAAGAAAATTTAAATTAATTAACAAACAATTAAATTCTGTGAATTAAATGAATATGAACTTATTTGTATTTTTCCAAAATATACCTAATCAAAATAATTGTGTTTGAATTTGAGTTTAATATTTGCGAATATTCCAAAGGCATTTAAATATGTATGGCTTTTCTGTAAGAGCTGATATTGTTAGCAATCTTAAGGCTTAACTGAATCTCGTACCTCATCCATATTCATCAAAACCTTTCTCACTTTAGGCGGCCACAAGTCGATATAAGGACTCGTTACGCATGTTGATTAAGGCTTCGTGTGCCACATACATGCCTTATAAGTATATACAAACATATATACATAGTTAAAAAGGCATTAAATATTTTGCATTTTAGGTAGGTATCGCCCTTATTACTGCACTACCACGGCAAAGCTAGCTGTCCGTTAGCAATCGATCTTCTCATCACTAGATAGCATCTTCGATCAAGACGGCCGAACTACAGTAAAGAAATCGAAATACCTAAATGCTGTATGAATAAGAAAGGATTTTAAGGATGCCTATAATCATTTATAGGCATCCTTTATTGCCTACACTACGAAGAATGTTCTGAGGAGCTCTTTAACCTTGTTCTTACCTCATCTTTTCACACCTGAGATACCTGCACAAGAATAATCTATAATCGGCAGTCAAACTAAAAGCCGCGGTGCGTAGTTTCTTTGAAAAAAAAATTGACAAGAGTCCTTTACGTACGTATCCTCCAAGCGATGCGTGAAGGAGAACCGTTGTCCGGCGACTTTGACGACGACTGGGGCAACCGTTTCTCAGTTTTTTCCAGTCGTGAGCGCTCTTGGACCTTCTCCAGCTAAGTAAAGTCACAATAAAAAAATATAGGTAAATAATATTAGATTGCTAAAAAACATTATTTAGGTAGGTATTATTATTGGTTTCATATTATGTAATTAATATAAAGATGTAACTAACGGATATAGATATATTTATACATATACGGATATGTTCATACAAAGCGATGCAGATTAAACATCTAAAACGCTTCGTATGAACATAAATAAGCCTGTAAAAGCTCAATAGAAATCTAATCAAAGTGGCTACAAATCCGCCAATGTACCGCAGGTGTTCCGCAGCCCGCTCTAATTTATTCAGTGTATCACTTTGTGCCCCCGTTAGGTAGAGTACACACTGAAGCTTTCACAGATTAGTTGTCACTTTTTTATGTAACGTTTGAAATATCGGTTACGCTAGCATTTCGTGGTAAAGTTTAATAGCGAAAAACTCAGAAAAAAGAGCGAAAGTTCACTCTTTGCACCATTGGCTGACTAAGAGCCCGATATTTTAAAAAATATTATTTTATTTATTTAACAGATAATTGTACATTACAGACCTAATCCAACTAATACAATATATTTCTTACAGACATGGTATAGGTGCTTCCTTTTGTAACTCACATCTCTTTACACTAAAAAAAATAAGTTTATTTTGATAAATCTCACAATATGAAATTTCCTTAGTTACGTACTCCGTACGTACGTACTCCTTAGTTGACGGTCACTGATCAGCTGATAACCCTCCAGGTAGGCCATGAGTTGTACATTAATTATTCGCTCCATGACCTTGCACAAAACTGAAGTTACAGCTATCGGACGGTAGTTTGCTGGGTCTGAACGGTCGTCCTTTTTCGGGTGCACATTGGCCCCCTTCCAAAACCGAGGCTAATGAATGGAGGCGATTGCTACTCACAATTAAATAACTGTAAGTAGCAGTCACATCCAAATATGCCGGTCTAGTTAGAACCAGCAACTTTGATTCCGATCCCAAAACGCCACTAAGTCACTTCACTTGTCTGCATACTTAAATATACTCTTGTATACTGATCGTCAAAATGGGCACCACTGCTTACCACTCTTATATACATTACTTATATTATAATTAATATTTAAATTATTATTAATTAAAATCGTAGTAGTGTGTGTAGTAACTTAATTCATAGTTCCTAGCTGCGGGTGGGATTAGCACGTTATATGTTTACCCTTCCGTTAATTATGCGCTCTTGTGAAACTTCAACTATCAACGCAGTGTCTTTGTAACTTACTATATCTTATAAGGGTGTTAGAAAATTACTATAATTATATATTTTTTTATTTAACATTTCTATACTAAGCTACTAAGGTGTGTCGTAGACAGGACAACCAAAGCACATATATCAAAGATACATTGGTACCCAGTGGCGAACCGATCGGATACAGCGCCCAAGGCAAGCTTCAAGGATGCGACCCTTCGTAAGTTACCTAAATGTACAATAAACATCATATACCCACACTTAATAAAACATATGAGATCTTGCTTAAGATATTCTTTAACTGAGCTTCCACCGTCCTTTGGACATATCTGGAAGAAACCAGGAAAAACTATAGAACTGATTTTTCCTTGGTTTAATTATTGGCAAATTGTGCCCCCTCCGAATGGCGCCCAGGGCACGTGCCCTACCTGCCATACCCTACTTACGCCAATGTTGCTACCTGCAAGTGGTTTTGAACCCGTGCTCTCGGTTTGCGTAACCATTGCCCTATCACTACACCACAGTTGCCTTACTTATTTTATTTTACTCTTTACTATAATTTTTAAAAGAGGTTGTTTACGCCAAGCGATTTGCTATTTTATACTTTGTAATATTGATTACTCTGGAACTGCAATAAAATTGTAGAACAATATTAAGCGACGTTTTCTATAAGGAGTGTAGAAACATTGTTTTAATTATTTTAGGAAATATAGGCATTTCAAAATAGAAATAATTAAAGATATATATTTGCCTGACAACTCGAAAAACAAAAGGGAGCATTTTTACAGAGCAGTTTCTAATCCTCGATCGGTTCTTGAATTTTAGTAAAAATCTAATATGTCACGGGCTATCTAATAAGACACTCTAATAAGAAACTGGGTGCGATCTCAAACGTTTATGACTAATTTATACAGATAAATAGAATATATATTTATCTGTATAAAATTTTCTATATATATAGAATATTTCTTTACTAAGCTACTAAAGTGCTTGTATCATAGAAACAGGCCAACCAAAGTACATATATCAAAGATACATTGGTGGGTGGTTTCGAACACGTGCTACCGGTTTGCGTGACCATTGCACTGCAACTACACCACGGCCGCCTTGAATATGTCAAGAAATATCCAATATTCGTATAATAATATACGAACCTATATATTATTTAAATAAGCTTTTAAGTTTAACGTAACCACAGTGGGTTGGTCCACTCTATGGCAGACGATCGGATGTCGGGTGTTGAATGCTAATGGAGGTACTCGCAGCTTGCCGCTCCCAGTTGTTCAATTATTAACAGCCTCTCACTTCAGCTGGCTGTCGTCGAGAGGCCACAACGCCGGAATAATTAACGAACAGCACCAGTGATGGCTCACAAGGGATAAATGTCTTTGGTTAGTTACTAAAAGTTTGTGACGGTGTGTTTGATTTGATTTTAAGTTAATTTTATTGTTTGTTTTAATATTTTATATTCGAATACCTACATTGGAGTTAAAGTTATGGTGACTACCACTACCAACTACCACCACGGTAGTGAAATAGTCTTGCAAACCAAGAGCCCTGGTTTATTACCACGGTACCATTGTATCTTTGATATATGTACTTTGGTCGCCCAATTTCTTAGGACTTAGTATAGAAATAAAAAAAGAAACTAAAATAATTACTATGAGGAGAGGATAGACCCCGGTCGTAATCAGACTACGGTTGCCTCAGTCGTCGTCACTATGCCGGTCAGAGGTGTTTTGTCACGCTTGAAGTTATAGGATGGGGCTAACAAATGCCATTTAGGCATCTACTTGAGCTTAATTTAGTTTCTTTTTAATCAACAATCATTGAAACTAGAAATTATATTTTTAAAACAGATAATTAACGATTTAAAAAATATATACTCTCGGTACGATTACGACGATATGAGTAAATAGTATTAACGAATTGTAAGCCTTAAAATTTAATGTAAATAAACTGAACTTGTAAAAGCTTATATGCTTACAATTTTAAATATATGCCTAACCAAAAAAATAAGTAGGTATCAATTATTTTATAAACATATTAGCTGTGCCCGCGGTTTCACCCGCGTTAAATTAAGTTTATAACACAGTCATAAAAAAGGAGGAGGTTCTCAATTCGACTGTATATGCCTTTTTGTATTTATAACTCAATAACTCATATAAAATGACGGAAATAAAAATAAATATAGAAAAATTCCAAATAGCTAAAACTATAGTCTATTGAAAACTATAGTGAAAAATATTACTTTTTTTAATTAAAAGTATCCTATGTTACTTCTAGTACCTTCAAAAATATGTGTACAAAATTTCATGATGATTGGTTGAGTAGCGTGAAAAAGTAACAAACAAATTCAATTTTCAAAACCCAGCATAGGATTACTTATTAGAGCCAATCGGCCAAGTCCAATTGATCTGTTCAAACAGTCGAGAGCACGAAGTTGTCGGAGCTACTCTGTAAACATGGACAGATCGCTCGTCATAGGGTTCAGCCACAGTGCATGTGAACAGCAGTATAGCATTTTATGAGGTTTAGCGTGAACATTATTTATGAAATAAATAAAAAAAGCTGTTAAGTTACTATGACGTTTATTTTCAGTATTTTAATCTAACGTTTTCATCGTTTTTTAAATTAACCGTGAGAGTAAGCCGCAAAATTTTTCTATTTCATAAAATAGAAGAAATAACACGATAAGTATTTATTTGTTCGTTGTACTCGTATGTTTGTTTTATATAAAATAAAAATGTAAAACACATGGAAATCAAATTATAAAGGTTCAAAAACTTTCATGGAACTTTTTACACACGTGCATTTTCATTAAACCCGCAGGATACTAACAAAAAGCGTTCAGGAAAGAGCAAATGGATTTAATCCCCAATTTAACTTCGCAAAATTAATTTCAAATCGATCAGTACGGCGAGTAAGCCAGGGGCGGTCGTCCCCGCACCAGACCGCCCTATGTAATACCCAACTCGCCACTTTCTAATACCCTTCATCAACGTATTTTTCTTTAAAGTTTATAAGTAATTTATTTATTTATTTATTCGTAAATTCTACAGCTTTTTTTAACAATTTTATAGTCCAAGGATATAGGCCATTTACAGAATTTATCAACTAATAATACATTATAAATAACAGTAACTTGTGATGTCTCTAGGTGTGTGTGTTTGTGAGTACGTGTGTGTGCATGTGTGTGTGTGACTGTGTTTTAAATCAAACTGTAGTAACAACAACAAATTTTCGAAAAAAAGAACAAACAATTCAATAATCAATACTATTTGATAAATGTAAAATCTTTATACCTACTGTTCGCGCCAAAATTGGCGCGGTCTATGACGGACGTCAGATCGGTGGCCGGGGTTCACGGCTGTTCAGCCAATATGGTGGGCGCCTAAAGTTTCTGTCGCTGCCGCCACCCAACGCATTGCAGTCCTCTCCGTGCCGGTCTCGCGACAGGAGGCAGCGGTCTTGTCTGCTCGCGAATTCGCATCCCAACGCATTGCTTCCTCTACGTACCGGTCTCGCGACAAGAAGCAAGGTCTTGTCAGCGCGCGAACTCGCATCAAAACGCATCGAACCTATCGCATCACGGTGATCTGCACATCAACTGGGAGATCGAGCAGAAAACCATACGCATCAAGAGAAATCCTTTGAACCCGCTTGGCCGTGGTGGTACGACGACTGCAAAAAGGGTAAGTCCGTTATTTTGGTTTGAATTTGTCGCGTCACCCAGGTTCCGCCATTTTGGAGGTCAGTCATAGACCGACCGCCACGCTTGATTTCCTGACCCCAGGAAACGCATAGCAAACAGAGCAAGGAGCACACTCCACACCACCAGCGAACTCCCAAAGACCGTCGCATCGGCGACCAATTTTATGGTCACGGCGGTCACACCTACCATTAACGTATGTTGTTGTATATATAGTGTATATAAAATTAATTCATCAATAAACTTATCAAAATTATTATAAATCGAATCCGAAAGTAGTTTGTTATATAAAAAAAAAATGTTTTATTTCATATTTACATTTTAGTCAGACTTTGTAAGAAGAAACAGGTAAGTACTAACTGACGACTTGAAGTTCCTGCCTCTTTGATCAGCAAAACAGATCGAGGGCATTGTGCATAAACATGTTTGCACATTACCCACTATAATATACTTAAAACGCCTGAGGTTTTAGGAGGTTAAAACAATACTGAAATTAGATTACTATAACATATTCCAAGTAGCCTTTTAACGGAATATAAAGTTCCATATAAATTATAATATTATAATTGATCATGTGCCTAGATATTAAATTCGTGATATCTCTTAAACCTTCTCCTAAATCGGATCTTAGGCGTCATATTTTTTTAAATTCAATAAGCTATCTGTAGGTGCTTAACCATACTTGAAAATAAAGTAATTTATTTGGATAAGGATTAATCCTATTAGGGATTAATCCATGTCTGAAAATATACTACCGATTTTAATAATTTTGTAACATGAAAAAGTAGTTATGAAGAAACTATTATAGTATATAAATGCTATCGCGGACTTTTTTTTTTGTAGATTTTAATGTGTTCTTTGAAATTGTAGAACATTATTTTGTTCTATCGTCAATAGTTTTCGCAGCGTACGCGATTTTTACACCTTAGGTTACATTATTCGAAATTTCGTACGGAACCCCAAACTTTTTGAAAATCCAATATAGCCTATGTTACTCACGAAGAATGTAACTTTCTAATGGTAAAATAATTTTTGAAATCAGCCCAGTAGTTTTTGAGTTTATTCTTTACAAACATACACACAAAAATACAAATCTTTCCTCTTTATAATATTAGTATAGATTACAAAAAGAAAAAAAAAATATATTGTATATTCTCTTTAACATTATAAAAAAAGCGTATTTTGAAAATGAAACCTTTGGAAATGAAACCGTTAATTTGCCACAATTCCACTCATTTTCTTGAGTAACTAAAAGCATAGTTGCATATCTGGGAATGCAAAAAATATCGCGTAAATGTATTTAAGAAGTAAAATTAATATAATGATGGCAAGATGTGCCGTCGGCGAAGCTTCGCCAGTGTCGCGCACTGAGAAAAGGGGCTGAACTTTTCAATTACCGCCATGTCGTGTAACCCCGCAGCGGCAGGGTTAAATTAATTCTCTCTACTTCACAAAAAGATTCACCTCCTGATTCACCTCACCCCCCACTACCCAACCTTTCTGTTCTGAACGTATTTTTTTATCGTTTTTCCGTCAGTTCTCCGGCCATTTCACTGTGCCCCGTAACATACTGACGTCTCGCAATATTTATTTTTAATTTAATGGTTCCCGTACGATTTTGATTCGAAAAGCGAGATCTTTTATATTCACTTTTTGTTCTTATTTTAGGCAATTTACAATGTTACGATTTGTAATTAATTAAAACCAGTAAAACTGGTTTAACAATTTCTTTGAACATAAATTTTGTAAAAGCGCATTCACACAAAATTACCCTTTACACGTCTAAAGGGTGTAGATTTTATTTGTTGCACTCTTAAAGTATACTTAGAATAATGTTAAAACATAACTTTTAAACGGATAAGCGTCTCTAAATGCGAGGAACTTAAACAGCTGTTTGTAGCAATTGCCGATCACCCTAATTGAATTTTCATTGAGTACGTAGCGAGGCATTCTATTGTGTTGTAATACGGCATGACTAATATGCTTTAGATGCATTGTGTATGCGTGATCCAGAAAGCGTTGGAGTCTCAATAGTTGTTTCGGATCAACACGTGTACAATTTCCACCTATGCACTACTTAACCACCCTTGCTCACCCCACGGCACGCCATGTACAATTACAACAGATAGTGCGACTCTTCAACACCATTATTAATAACCACTATTATTGTTTTAGTTTTGATATGTTTTTTTATTTTTTTTGTTGAGACACGACATTTGACCTCGACCCGCCTGATGATAAGCAAGAGGAGGTCCAAGAGTGACGACGACTGAAAAAAACGAGTAGGTTCACGGCTGCCCCAGTTGCCGTCACCATGCCGCCCAAAGGTGTGAACCATTACTGCATTACTTTATTACAATTACTGCAGGTACCTAATTGAACTACTAACTTTAGTAGGTGTATAAGTTTTAAAGTTATTGATGTTATGTTATTACGATTAATTTTATATACATAATAAATTTCACAAAGGAACTCAAACCAGAGACATCCTCAAGAAAGCTGGATAATGAAATGTCCATCATAGTCGTAAAGCTTGTATGAAAAGAATTGTGGATGTAGAAGCGAAGGAGTTGTGTCAGGAACGTGGCAAGTGACGCTCCATTATATCTGGCTATCCCTGTGGGAAAAAGTGTTAATTAATTACAAAAATATTTATCGCAAACTCAGAAGATAGTCTTTTAATCAATTATAAAGAGAATCATTATAAAAGAAGTCCGCAGTGCATAAAGAGTTGTGGATGTAAAAGAAATACCCATGTCATTCGTGATCGAGAAAGTTGGTCCACCGTTGCCTCTGCTTATAAGTAATAGAAAAAAGGCGTGATATTTTGATTAATTATTGTCATCGATGATTATTGTAATAATTTATATGTATAACACACTATTTTTACGATTATTGTTTAAATAGATCATTAGAAATTAGATCATTTTTTATTTTATATTTCAATTTAAAGCTACAAAAGTGATTGTATCATAAAAACCGGACGATCCACGTACCTTCACACTACACACACATTTCAAAGATACATTGGTACCCGCAAGTAGTTTTGAACCCGTGATATCGGTTTGCGTAACCATTGCACTACCAAACCACGGTCGCCTAAATAAAATCTCTTAATCGTATTCATTATATCTATTAAATAAAGATTAAATATAGTGCACACTCTCGCACCCAAATCTTTAAGCTACAACTATAGACATAAATATATCGTAGTTGCGTAATACGAAAACAGTAACGTTTTGATAGAGAACAAAACAAATAGAACCCTTTCGCAAAATGCGTCCGTTTTGAGGAAACAAAGAGTTACCGAAATAAAGGTCACCCATCCTATTCCAAATGCGATTAGGTGATTTATTCATGATACCTTACTACCAACTATAATATTATTTATATTTTGACAGAATAAGTGATTCGATCCCCAAAATTTGAACGAGGGGGAATCACGCCAACTAATTTCATTTTAATGTAGTGCGTGAACAAATTAATGCAATGTCATAGTGAATAATATTAAGTGTTTTTAATATAGTAATCTGTTGCATCTGCTGTTATTGTTATTTTTTTGTATCTATGCTCTTGATTTAATTACCTAATTTGGGGTTTGAATGCTTACTGTAATTATTGATATCGAAGGGCGGCCCAGAACACGGTAATGACGTTATTTTCAAAGAGTGGTAGGCAGTGATACCCAGACTGCCGATCCGGGGTACTACCACCACTTATAAGTATACAGACCGTGAAGTGATTTGGTCACGTTTCGAGATCAGCTTGTAAGTTGCCGGTTCCAACTACGCCGACATAGTGGATGTAATTGCTACTTACAGTTATTGAATTGTAGTAGCAGCGACATCCATTCATAGACCACACTCCAGCTTAACATCAAGCGGGGTGCTGTCATATGTCGAGTGACAATAAAAATAAAAATTACCTTTACAACATTGTGTTACATTACATAACTGACCGTATGTAATGTAATTAAGGTCAGTTATGTAAGGTCGGACTCAGATGTCGATTCAAAACAAAAAATATATTATTGAAAATTTATTACTATTAAATTATTAAATAGTTTAAGAAATCATATATTTATAGATAAAATTAAACAAAGAAAAAACTTATATTTATTTCAGTTACGAAATAAGCGGTTGTTTGACGAAGCGGTGCACTCAAAACTTGTACAGTTTTCCTACCAAACCCAACATTCAAAAACTGCCTCCGGCCACTTAGCGTCAACTTTCGGTCGACATAAAATATTAAAGCTCTTTGGAATGGACGTATTTTTATCAAGTTACCAAATGGTTATTTAGCCATAAATATAATATTAAAATTGTGAAACGTATTCTTTGTTACATAGTACACTCGTGAAAACATTGTAAACAACTTTGTCAAACATTGTGTAACTCAATGTAGAGCCCCAAAACAAAGAACCCATTTTGGGATTTAACACAAGTCTGTTGTCATCTCGGTGTTGTCGGACATCTATTATGCGAGATGTTTACCCCCGGAGTTACTGCGAGCCGAGCCACCGCAACCCACAGGGTGGAAGGTGAATAAAAACCTGGATATTTCTCATATTTATGTCGGTGCACTCGAAAATATTCTCTCAGAAGGCTAGTCTACGGTGTAAGTTAGGGGAATTTGGGTCTTATGTGTAGAGTGCACAGAACACATTAGTGTGCAGGTGAGGTCGGCGTGGGACGGCGCCCACCTGACGCGCCCCGCTGCCCTCTTCGCTGCCCTCCCGCCCTCGCTGGCTCGTTAATGATGATGTGCTCAGCCGGCAGACTATTTCACTTCTGAATACATCTTTCTCACTTTTGATCCCCTCTCCCGTTCGTTTGCTTCTATTTGTATCCGTGCGTCCTTTTCGTGCCCGCTCTCGCCTGGTCGCATCCACCTAGTCAAGTCGACAAACGAGAGTATCTACTTTGTGTCGGAAATGTAATGGAACAAATGCGGCGAGAATTAGCGCTGAAACGAATGACGAGGCACGGGGTCGCTCTCTCGGATCGGATCATTTCCACGAGATGAGTTTTGATGTGCTCTCAAAAGAGGTTACGTTTGCCATAAATACAGTATTAAGTTTGTATATTTGAAAATTGCTTCATATTCTTTAATATTAATTATTTGTTTACTTTTGTGGAAAATTTAATAGGATTGTTTTTTTTATATATGACTACCCCGCCTGATGTTAAGCTGGAGTGCGGTCCATGAATGGACGCAACTGCAAGTAGTAGTGATTGGAATTGACAACTTAAAAGCTGATCCTAAAACGTCTGTACACTTGTAAGTGGTAAGTGGTATTACCTACTAACCCAGATCGGCAGACTAGGCAGCACTACCTACAACTCGACAACCAAAACGGGAGCAAATAGCGCCTCCTTTTTTTATTAACAAATATTTGTAATATTTAATATTACAAATATTATTAAATAGGTATTACAAATAAATCCGACCGGGAAACGAACCCGGGATTTTTCGCGTTACTGGTGACTGGTGTACAAGCCAATACGCCAAACCAATAAATACCTATGTCAGGATCGTGTAAAGATGCGCTACGTTGTCTCTGCCTATGCTTGTGGAAATTGAGACGTGCCAATATGACTGATTGAATGACTTTTAGACGTTGCTATTTTTACTATTCCTATTTTACTGTTTCTTCTTTACCTGTTCCTAGGTAACTATGCATATTCAAATTACCTTTATGAATATAATGGGTATCTATATACTATATACATTAATATACTTACAGCTAAATGTATAAACTTATGTAAGATATTTAACATCTTGATCTGAGGGGTGAAAATCACTCAGTTCTCGTTGCGTCTGCCTTTTGATGCGAAATTTTGACTAGTCATTGCTACAAATTATGTTAGTTGTAGTAAGTAGATAATGTGATTTTTATGATAGACATTATTATAGCTCTACATATGACAGCACCTCGCCTGATGTTAAGCTGGAGTGCGGTCCATGAATGAAGGTGACTCCTATACAGTTAAATATTAGTTCTAGCATTGTTATCGCACCTACTATGCCGGCTTAGTTGGAACCGGTAACTTACAAGCTGATCTCGAAACGCGACTCTGTCACTTTTTAAAGTGACCACTGTTTAAAGGTTTAAATATAATTTATTTTTGATAGATTTTTGACTGTTCATCCATTAATGTACTTTTTTTTATTGAGGTTTAACAGCACTGCAGCATTTTTTTTTAATTTCATTTTTGTTGTGACTCGATATCTGACCTCGACTCGTTCAACTAGGCTGGCATAGTGGATGTGACTGCTACTGTAGTTATATAAATGTAGTAGCAGTCGTATCCATTTATGGACCCCACTCTAGCTTGACATTAGGCAGGGTGCTGTTATCAAAATAAAAAATGTTTCAAATTTTAAACTCTATAAAGTGGATCCTTTATTTTATACGGGTTTGCCAGTCGTCGGTATTCTTGGACCTTCCCTTGCTTACCATTAGGCAAGTCGGTTCGGTCATCGAGTCTCAATAAAAAAAAAACAATATATTCAGAAAAACCTTTACACAATTGCGTTAAAAAAAATAACTAGTTAGGTACTAACAATAGCTTCGGAACAAACTCCTCGTCAGTCAATAAACCTTTTGGCCATTCACCAAATCGGCTTCGTGAAGCTTTTCATATTCGCCAGAGCTCCAGAGCCTCCAAGTTACTCGAGTTATTGGGCCATTAATCACCCCACTCCGTTTTCACACCTTCCCCTCCCCCCCATCCCCCCCCACAAACGACCTCTATAGGTACAGGCACACCACACCTCGTATTTTATGCTCTAAATATTCTTTTAGAAATAGCTATACGTATTTTTCATTTATATTTAATATCTAAATGATTTTTTTTAATGTCTACTTTATGGTTATATATTTTTTACATTTTTATTAAGCTACTAGAGTGCTCTTGTATCATTGAAACACGGCTACTTAAGTAGATACATATATCGAAGACATCCTCAAGAAAGCTAGGTTGCTTAGTGCCTATGACCATAAAGCTTGTATGAAGAGTATTGTGAATGTGAAGGAAGCGAGGGAGTTGTGTCAGGACCGAGGTAAGTGGCGCTTTATTGTCTCTGCCTATCCCTGTGGGAAAAAGATGTGACAATGTGATTGATTGATATACGAGTATCAAAGAAAAGAAACATTGGTAGAAAACCGGCTAATGATTTTGAACCCGTGCCGTGCTCTCGGTTCGCGTGACTATTGCACTACCACTAACTATTATACACCACAAGCGCCTTAACCTATAATATAAAAGGTTTACATCATTTTTTTAATAGGCCATTCTTCTATATCTAGGTATATAGAAAAATGGTTGTACGAGTAATACGTTAAATACGCTAAATAATACGCTATGTACGTTAAATAATACGCTATGTACGTTAAATAATACGCTATGTACGCTAAATAATACGCTATCTACGTTAAATAATACGCGTTCTATTCTATAACAGCAGGGTTATATTTCCGGTCGCAGACGATCAATGTCCACGCGTGAACTGTTTCTATTCAATGTTTATTATTATTTATTTTATAAGGTTAAATAATTGAGAATCAAACGAACTTACCTGTAAGTGAAGTTCGATGATAATTGTACGAACTTCCTTAGTGCTCCGCCGATTGTTCCGTATTTAAACAAAGTAGTATTCGCATTCGATGGCTACTCTCACACGTTTAATAGTAATCAGTTTTTTTTTTGTTTTTTTTTTGGATGAATGTACGGTTGTCCAAGCCTCGATTTCTTTAAGACATCATTCTGTTTATAGTGTTCCTGTGCTTACAAACCTGAAACTCACCTACCTATTTACATGTAGAGGTGGGAGGGTGTGGCTTTCACAATCGGCGGAGCACTAAGGAAGTTCGTACAATTATCATCGAACTTCACTTACAGGTAAGTTCGTTTGATTCTCAATTGTACTTCAATTCCTTAGTGCTCCGCCGATTGTTCCGTATTTAAACAAAGTAGATATTTAAAGGTTGAAGGTTTGTGGACTGAAATGGAAGTATTACCAGACATTTGGATGATCAGAACTCCTCAATCACATTAACTTAGTTCTATAACAATTATTTCTTAAATTTATATAATTATGCGTCCTCTAAGTCATTACAGTGATCTAGTACAAGTAATAAATATATATATATATTTTTTAAATCAATTTTTGCAAAAGTGTTGGATTTTTCGGACCATCCAACAGTTCTACGAATAGTGTCAATATTCTCTCCTAATGTTTAAATAGTAGATGTTGACAAATGACCATTACTATGATTTTCAAGTGTATGTCATAGATATCAAGATATAAAGTGTATCTTTATTTTAATTGCTTAAAGTTTGTTAACGAACAAGATTTTTTTTTTTTTTTTTTTTTCATTTATATAACTGAAAGAGTTTTGTGCAGGGCAGATAAACTCTCTTTTACAAAAGATATTTTAGGATTTATACAATAGAGGCAATAATAAAGTTGGTTGTGTACGACCTGGCCCTAGGTTTATTGAAATTTATTATTTATATTTTAACTTGCAATATTTTAAATAATCATATTATTATATTTAATTAAAGATGAGGATTATCCTTTATGAGCGGTGACAAGAGCTAACAATGTTATCACATTGGATAACAAATTAAGTGAAATATTTTCATTTGGATATAATTTATATAATAATTCTTAACAAACATTGGGTTCTTAAATCATATTTTCGAGTTTGTGGGCGAAACCTAAAAATCTCTTAGATAGTATCTTAACACAAATGTCAGTGGTAAGTTCATTTGGTAAATGAGGGCTATTGCTGAATATACCAATTTACTGAATTATAACTATAGCCTTTATTAGAAGTATTAGAAAAAGGTTAATAAATAAGAATAAATAAGAGAAATCTTATCTATCTGTGAAGTGTAATGTATCTGTATATTTGTGATACTATTTTTTTTACTATTACAATAATCTACAATTAGGTATGTATTACATTGCTTCAAAATGTTATTGACAATGAAGCACCTGCACTTACAGGCAATGGTTGCAATGGTCAATATGAGCCAACTATAATTACCCTAGGTGCCTTGTTACAAAATTTAGAAAAGCTTTATTATAATTGAAAAGGGTGGAAAACGAATGATATTTGTAAAAAGTCCTGTATGGAAAACGTCCATGAGATTGTGAAAGAATCTCTTGCGATAGCATAGTGGTCTGGTCGCCAACAAATATATAACTTACACTTATGATTATGTGTAGAGGCAAACAAATCTTTTTTAGAAATACCAAAACCTGAAATAATCGTATAAAAGGCATATTTTGCCGTTTTTCACTAGGTTCTATTGTTAAACTGTCTTGAAGCAGTATTGTTTTTGATGGTATATAATCTGTCTATACGCACATACTTGCATGCTTACACCACTGCTAAATTAGTTTAGCTAGACTATCAAGATGTGGTGTTGTTAATTCTTAACATGATAAAGCAGTTACTTACTTTTATTACATGTAAATGATTTTAAAGCAAAAAGACAGCCAGTAAATTTAGGTAATTATTGTGTTCATTTATTTATTTATCAATCTTACCGAACCCTATTAGTGGTACAACATAACCGCAATTTAACAATAATGCATCTGCATAAATTACTTTTTTTGGCTGATTAATTGATTCTTATGAAAGTGAAACAAATTATTTTGTCAACAGGATAGTTAATTATTGGCACCTTGTGATATTGGTACTTGCCTATTATATCTATTATTATTTAATGCATTTCCATAGTTCAAGTTGTTTTGTATGCGCATCAGCTATATTATGTTACACCTGAAGTCCTGGACATTCTGCATATAGCATGCCAATATATAAGTCTCCTTTGTGGCCATTAGACATGATTATTATGTCTTTATCTAAACATTTAAATATACTAATGAAGTATAATTCCTGTTTTTATTATATTTATGTATGGGTGTCAAAATCATCTTTAATATCAATATTGGTCATGTAAAAAAATCCAGAGCAGTTATTAATAATTTAAGAGCAGTACGTATTTCCTCAATTTTAAAAGATGTTAATTTTTTAGGATTAAAAATAAAACTTTTATTTTTTATATGTATTATTTTGGAGACAATAAAGTGGGGATATAAATTAATTGGACTCTGGTGAGCTCAAGATAAATAGCACCTTTACATAACAGTTCATTTATTGAACTATTAAAGTCAGCAATTTCTTCCTTAGAAATTAGGCAACCTGACCAATTGGAACCTGACTTATTGTACAGGTATTAGATTTATACAGGTATTATATTAAATGGAATATTGTGTCCCAGATCCATGAAAAATAAATAAATATGTCAGAGGGTACCTTGTAAAAATATTGTAATCGTCTGTTGACGCTGTTTGTTGTTGCCTTTCGTAACAGCATATTGGTAGCAACCACCTTCTCACATAGTCTTCCGAGGGAGTCCCCAGTAGTTTAAAGGAATTTATTTATTTAAAAAATCAGTGGTCGAACTTGCTGCGGCTTTACTATTTCCCATTTTATCACCAAAAGTCCAAAGTTGACTTCAAAAAGGGATATTTCAGGAGTTGAGTCCTGTGCTGCATCTCTGGCAACTTCACCTGAACTAGCCTGAGGCTAAAAACCTTCTTAAAGAGAAGTTCATTGAAATAAGTTTTTCAGTATCTTTCTGACATTATGAACATTTTTATATTAATAAATGGCGGTATTGATATATCTATATAACACCGTATAATTTTATTCTTAATACTGTGATTTACTGTATTTGCATGGCATGGCAAAATAGTGAATACTTTTTGTTTTATCCCTCTTCAGAGAGGGTTTATTGATTGCATATGTGACCTCAGGGTTTATTTTGCAAGGGTTAACCATTGTGTTAAATACATTTTCCCTCTCTCTTTTTTTTTTTTTTTTTTTTTACACCAGACTAACTTTTTGACCAACGGTCTGTGGGTTCTAGTTGTGTATGGCTGGTTCTGGCACTCACGTTCTTTGGTATGGCCTAGAGCAGTGTTTCCCAAAGTGGGGCCCACGCCTTACAGGGCAATTCGATAGTTAAGGAGGGTAATTTCAAAATGGATTAGACACGACTTCAACCCTTCTGCTTTGGGTTATTTATATGCAATGCTAGATATCGGTGACCAATTTATCAAAAAAGGCAATTTTTTTTTTAAAAAAAAATATTGTAATCATTTATATTTATTAAGGGTAAAAAACATTTTTTAAAGGTTGGGAAACACTGGTCTAGAGTGACTAATAAAACAAGGTCAAGAGTTTATTGACCTCGAATCTTTATTGAGTTGGTGCTTAAAAGCATAAACCCTGGGTAAAAATGTTGTAACCTGAATTAGGATTCTCATTATATATAGTACATTTTTCTAATAAAAATCATACACATCAATATATGGACGACGTAGGTTCACCCATGCTCAAGAGGTAATAATATTGGATTGTGACGATGTAATTCCTCGAAATACATTCAAGCACAATAATAAAATAAATTGCGACGTTGCAGTTCTTCAAACTACACTCAAGCACAATAATAAAATAAATTGTGACGTTGCAGTTCTTCAAACTACACTCAAGCACAGTTATAGTTAGTTGTCACATTATAGTTTTTCAAACTACCATCAATAACAGTAATTATAAATTGTGGCATTGCAGTTTTTCAAACTACACTCAATCACAATAATAATTCATAAATATTGAACGTTATAGTCTCACGAAGTATTAAAACATTTTGGTTGCAACAAATCCACTTATGTAAAAAAATCCAGTATCGGTATTTACCTGAATCGTTTTGTTCATGCAGGTAAAACGAACAAACGTTGAGGGCGACCGTGATGGCGTCGTATTCGTGGAGCTCCGTTTCTCCAACCATCTTATTTTCTACGGTATTTGTCAATTTGCTTGTTCGTTTTCAGCTTCTTCTCGTTGCCTTTTACCCATTTAGAGTAAGATTGTATAATTATTTACACTAAAATTTACAATAAAATGCGGACAACCGATAGACACGTGCATCTGGCAGCACACACGAAATACGGAATGATGTCTTAAAGAAATCGAGGCTTGGACAACCGTACATTCATCCAAAAAAAAAAAAAAAAACTGATTACTATTAAACGTGTGAGAGTAGCCATCGAATGCGAATACTACTTTGTTTAAATACGGAACAATCGGCGGAGCACTAAGGAATTGAAGTACAATAGCCAAAATCAATATAGAATTAATTACTAATAATATTTTCAACTAATATACTACTTAGTTACGAATATACGAGGGACGTTTGTGGGAAGTAAGAATGTATAAGACGCCGTTAACATTTTTTTTATTTCATTTATTTTTTTAAATTTATTTATTCATGTCAAGTTTTAATAAATAATTGGGCCATGCTCGCTACTACTTTTTTTTACCTAGATACACTTCAAAACGCCCATAGTACACAAACTTAATAATATTTCACTGTAATCGACTTTAAATAATAATATAATGTAAAACGATAATAAATAGCGTATTTAAAAAAATATTGGGGTAATTTTCACTGTTTCACGGCCGCAGGAGAAAAAACAACCAAACTGTCGTTATTGTTTGGATTGTGTTGTTTTAAAAAACATAACATGTTTGTTTTTAATTCAACGTCGGGCGATGGGTGAACCTTTTGACTCGTAGATTTTTAAAGTTATCGGACCTATCCAGCGGCTATCTTTTTTAATAGATTCTCATTTCTATTTTTTTTAAGAAAAAAACCTAGGCTATGATATCCAACTTTTATAGTACTTTTTTTGACATCATATGAACTTTGCATAGGTTGTCTGTGACTTGGTTTGGCATGGGTTGGCTGCGACCGAGAATCGAAACCAGTGTCTATCGCTACCGCGCGGCACTGCATACGCACTCGCGTCGAAACCAACTTTTACTCATATACCTTTTTGACTAATTAGTAAAAGAATTTGTTTTAATAAGTATTAGGTAATACATATATATTAAATACTTTGATGTAGTTACAGTGTCGGATTAAGCCAGTGCGGGGCCTGTAGCAAATTCTGTAAAGGGGCCCTTGGGTATTAAATAAAACAAAACTATTAAAAAAAAATCTTTATTTAATATGGGCAAATTTAGAGGTAACACTTTCAATATAGACCTAAATTTTTAAGTGGAAGTGAAGCATAGCCTAAGCGCTTCGCGTTTAAGGCATGCAAGATATCTTTTTTTTTATTACGGTCTGACATTTGCTACCCTTGCTACGTGGCTAATCCAGCACCGTGTAGGTACTGGAAAGTGTTTCAATGATTCATCAGAATTTTCATACATACCCACATATAATTGAGAATCAAACGAACTTACCTGTAAGTGAAGTTCGATGATAATTGTACGAACTTCCTTAGTGCTCCGCCGATTTTCATATTTAAACAAAGTAGTATTCGCATTCGATGGCTACTCTCACACGTTTAATAGTAATCAGTTTTTTTTTTTTTTTTTGGATGAATATACGGTTGTCCAAGCCTCGATTTCTTTAAGACATCATTCTGTTTATAGTGTTCCTGTGCTTACAAACCTGAAACTCACCTACCTATTTACATGTAGAGGTGGGAGGGTGTGGCTTTCACAATCGGCGGAGCACTAAGGAAGTTCGTACAATTATCATCGAACTTCACTTACAGGTAAGTTCGTTTGATTCTCAATTGTACTTTACTTCCGCCGTGCTCCGCCGATTTTCATATTTAAACAAAGTAGATATTTAAAGGTTGAAGGTTTGTGGACTGAAATGGAAGTATTACCAGACATTTGGATGATCAGAACTCCTCAATCACATTAACGTAGTTCTATAACAATTATTTCTTAAATTTATATAATTATGCGTCCTCTAAGTCATTACAGTGATCTAGTACAAGTAATAAATATATATATAATATATATATATATTTTTTTTTTTTTAAATCAATTTTTGCAAAAGTGTTGGATTTTTCGGACCATCCAACAGTTCTACGAATAGTGTCAATATTCTCTCCTAATGTTTAAATAGTAGATGTTGACAAATGACCATTACTATGATTTTCAAGTGTATGTCATAGATATCAAGATATAAAGTGTATCTTTATTTTAATTGCTTAAAGTTTGTTAACGAACAAGATTTTTTTTATTTATTTTTCATTTATATAACTGAAAGAGTTTTGTGCAGGGTAGATAAACTCTCTTTTATAAAAGATATTTTAGGATTTATACAATAGAGGCAATAATAAAGTTGGTTGTGTACGACCTGGCCCTAGGTTTATTGAAATTTATTATTTATATTTTAACTCGCAATATTTTAAATAATCATATTATTATATTTAATTAAAGATGAGGATTATCCTTTATGAGCGGTTACAAGAGCTAACAATGTTATCACATTGGATAACAAATTAAGTGAAATATTTTCATTTGGATATAATTTATATAATAATTCTTAACCAACATTGGGTTCTTAAATCATATTTTCGAGTTTGTGGGCGAAACCTAAAAATCTCTTAGATAGTATCTTAACACAAATGTCAGTGGTAAGTTCATTTGGTAAATGAGGGCTATTGCTGAATATACCAATTTACTGAATTATAACTATAGCCTTTATTAGAAGTATTAGAAAAAGGTTAATAAATAAGAATAAATAAGAGAAATCTTATCTATCTGTGAAGTGTAATGTATCTGTATATTTGTGATACTATTTTTTTTTACTATTACAATTATCTACAATTAGGTATGTATTACATTGCTTCAAAATGTTATCGACAATGAAGCACCTGCACTTACAGGCAATATACCGTGTAACCTGGAGAAAGGATACTATGGTTGCAATGGTCAATATGAGCCAACTTTAATTACCCTAGGTGCCTTGTTACAAAATTTAGAAAAGCTTTATTATAATTGAAAAGGGTGGAAAACGAATGATATTTGTAAAAAGTCCTGTATGGAAAACGTCCATGAGATTGTGAAAGAATCTCTTGCGATAGCATAGTGGTCTGGTCGCCAACAAATATATAACTTACACTTATGATTATGTGTAGAGGCAAACAAATCTTTTTTAGAAATACCAAAACCTGAAATAATCGTATAAAAGGCATATTTTGCCGTTTTTCACTAGGTTCTATTGTTAAACTGCCTTGAAGCAGTGTCAACTGATTTTATTTGAAGCAGTATTGTTTTTGATGGTATATAATCTGTCTATACGCACATACTTGCATGCTTACACCACTGCTAAATTAGTTTAGCTAGACTATCAATATGAGGTGTTGTTAATTCTTAACATGATAAAGCAGTTACTTACTTTTATTACATGTAAATGATTTTAAAGCAAAAAGACAGCCAGTAAATTTAGGTAATTATTGTGTTCATTTATTTATTTATGAATCTTACCGAACCCTATTAGTGGTACAACATAACCGCAATTTAACAATAATGCATCTGCATAAATTACTTATTTTGGCTGATTAATTGATTCTTATGAAAGTGAAACAAATTATTTTGTCACCAGGATAGTTAATTATTGGCACCTTGTGATATTGGTACTTGGCTATTATATCTATTATTATTTAATGCATTTCCATAGTTCAAGTTGTTTTGTATGCGCATCAGCTATATTATGTTACACCTGAAGTCCTGGACATGCTGCATATAGCATGCCTGTTATAGTGGCCAACTTTGAATAGGACGTGTTTTGTTCCAACTGTCATGTTTTCAGAACCTATTCTCATTCATTATGCTTGTGGAATTAATTTACTTTTAGTTGTGTTTATAATAAAACATAAACTTACCAATATATAAGTCTCCTTTGTGGCCATTAGACATGATTATTATGTCTTTATCTAAACATTTAAATATACTAATGAAGTATAATTCCTGTTTTTATTATATTTATGTATGGGTGTCAAAATCATCTTTAATATCAATATTGGTCATGTATAAAAATCCAGAGCAGTTATTAATAATTTAAGAGCAGTACGTATTTCCTCAATTTTAAAAGATGTTAATTTTTTAGGATTAAAAATTAAACTTTTTTATTTTTTTTATTTTTTATTTTTTATATGTATTATTTTGGAGGCAATAAAGTGAGGATATAAATTAATTGGACTCTGGTGAGCTCAAGATAAATAGCACCTTTACATAACAGTTCATTTATTGAACTATTAAAGTCAGCAATTTCTTCCTTAGAAATTAGGCAACCTGACCAATTGGAACCTGACTTATTGTACAGGTATTAGATTTATAAAGGTATTATATTAAATGGAATATTGTGTCCCAGATCCATGAAAAATAAATAAATATGTCAGAGGGTACCTTGTAAAAATATTGTAATCGTCTGTTGACGCTGTTTGTTGTTGCCTTTCGTAACAGCATATTGGTAGCAACCACCTTCTCACATAGTCTTCCGAGGGAGTCCCCAGTAGTTTAAAGGATTTTATTTATTTAAAAAATCAGTGGTCGAACTTGCTGCGGCTTTACTATTTCCCATTTTATCACCAAAAGTCCAAAGTTGACTTCAAAAAGGGATATTTCAGGAGTTGAGTCCTGTGCTGCATCTCTGGCAACTTCACCTGAACTAGCCTGAGGCTAAAAACCTTCTTAAAGAGAAGTTCATTGAAATAAGTTTTTCAGTATCTTTCTGACATTCTGAACATTTTTATATTAATAAATGGCGGTATTGATATATCTATATAACACCGTATAATTTTATTCTTAATACTGTGATCTACTGTATTTGCATGGCATGGCAAAATAGTGAATACTTTTTGTTTTATCCCTCTTCAGAGAGGGTTTATTGATTGCATATGTGACCTCAGGGTTTATTTTGCAAGGGTTAACCATTGTGTTAAATACATTTTCCCTCTCTCTTTTTTTTTTTTTTTTTTTTTACACCAGACTAACTTTTTGACCAACGGTCTGTGGGTTCTAGTTGTGTATGGCTGGTTCTGGCACTCACGTTCTTTGGTATGGTCTAGAGCAGTGTTTCCCAAAGTGGGGCCCACGCCTTACAGGGCAATTCGATAGTTAAGGAGGGTAATTTCAAAATGGATTAGACACGACTTCAACCCTTCTGCTTTGGGTTATTTATATGCAATGCTAGATATCGGTGACCAATTTAACAAAAAAGGCAATTTTTTTTAAAAAAATATTGTAATCATTTATATTTATTAAGGGTAAAATACATTTTTTAAAGGTTGGGAAACACTGGTCTAGAGTGACTAATAAAACAAGGTCAAGAGTTTATTGACCTCGACTCTTTATTGAGTTGGTGCTTAAAAGCATAAACCCTGGGTAAAAATGTTATAACCTGAATTAGGATTCTCATTATATATAGTACATTTTTTTAATAAAAATCATACACATCAATATATGGACGACGTAGGTTCACCCATGCTCAAGAGGTAATAATATTGGATTGTGACGATGTAATTCCTCGAAATACATTCAAGCACAATAATAAAATAAATTGCGACGTTGCAGTTCTTCAAACTACACTCAAGCACAATAATAAAATAAATTGTGACGTTGCAGTTCTTCAAACTACACTCAAGCACAGTTATAATTAGTTGTCACATTATAGTTTTTCAAACTACCATCAATAACAGTAATTATAAATTGTAACATTGCAGTTTTTCAAACTACACTCAATCACAATAATAATTCATAAATAGTGGACGTTATAGTCTCACGAAGTATTAAAACATTTTGGTTGCAACAAATCCACTTATGTAAAAAATCCAGTATCGGTATTTACCTGAATCGTTTTGTTCATGCAGGTAAAACGAACAAACGTGGATGAGGGCGACCGTGATGGCGTCGTATTCGTGGAGCTCCGTTTCTCCAACCATCTTATTTTCTACGGTATTTGCCAATTTGCTTGTTCGTTTTCAGCTTCTTCTCGTTGCCTTTTACCCATTTAGAGTAAGATTGTATAATTATTTACACTAAAATTTACAATAAAATGCGGACAACCGATATACACGTGCATCTCGTAGCACACGAAATACGGAATGATGTCTTAAAGAAATCGAGGCTTGGACAACCGTATATTCATCCAAAAAAAAAAAAAAAAACTGATTACTATTAAACGTGTGAGAGTAGCCATCGAATGCGAATACTACTTTGTTTAAATATGAAAATCGGCGGAGCACGGCGGAAGTAAAGTACAATGTAAAACAGAACAATATGTACATAATACATTTGTATTTTAACATAGACGTCTGATATCACTAGACTGTGGTGGTCATATAAACCAAGAACTTTCGGTTCAAAACCGATACTAAACCTATATCAATTTAGTATTATGGATATACTCGTAAATATGTGTACCTACGTTTCTTCAGCACGTTTGTAGCTTAGTATTTTTATACACAGAAATGTAAAAAAAAATTACTTACCATTAACTCATTATCATATATTCTTTATATTACATATAATGTAGTCAAAAGTTAGTCAAAAGTTTGTAGTTATAACGGGAAATATATTACTTAATTTAAGTTTAACATGGCATTAAAAGCTACTTATAATACAATTTGAATTACTGAACAACAAATGTGTTGCCACAGTCGCCGCAGCGTCAGATCATCACCAAATTCCTGGCTCACTTTCGGCTCTATGTAATTAAAATCTCGCGATTATCCGCGTAACACTGAAAACTCATTGTCAGTTAAAAGGTTACTTATCCATAGCTTTTACCAAACGAAAATACGATTTAATTCATTACTCGTAAAGTCGAGTTTACATTGGGAGTCACTATTTCGTGGTCGAGGGGAGCACGGGAGAAAAAGCACGTGTTCAATTTGGGATTACGTGCGCCCCATAAACAAAAGGTTTACATTGCGTTAGTTCGCCCGTCCGCACAAGAACGTCACGCACGTCAACGTGGCCCCATGTCTTACTGACAAACACTATCCGCAAGTTATCGGCTTGCTTTTGTTAACTTACTTTTGTTTTTATTACTTTCTCAAGTTTCTTTAAGAAGTCTATATAGTTTTGTTTATCTTAATGAATAGTGTCTTTTTAGCTAATAAATTAAAACGGTCATTAACGTTTTGGTCTTTTTATTTATAATATTTTCTTAGATTTTACGCGAAAATTGATTAATGAAATAAACAAATTCATGGTCTCCGTGACCACCATGGCTGCAAAGCTCTCGAAACGTAGGAATAATAAAATATAATTTTAAAACCAAACCGAAATAAACGCGATAGTAAGCTTTTTATTTATTTTAAAACTTTATGAACTAGGTACAAAGGCGGACTTAATGGCGCTAGAAGAATTCTTACTAGTCTACCTTAGGGTAGGCAATTTAGAACATTTTTTTTGTGTGAGGTAGGTGCAAAATAAAATAGAAGCATTTTAATATCCGCTTTTAGAAGTCGAATAATATTAAGATGAAAGAGTAGCTTAGACATACTCTAGGTCTAGACTCTAGATGATAAAAGATAGGTACCTACTACACAAGTACGTGGTCTGTTTAAAAGTAACGCAAAGTCGGTTGAACAGAGGTTTCATAAAAAAATCAAATTTTTGTATAACTAAACATTTGACAAAGGAGATCCATGAAAACATTTTTAAAGTGAGTAAAAATTAGACAACTTTTTTCTCGTATCAACAGAACGAAAATGTTTAAAAATTCAAGGTCAGGTCTGAAGACTTGGTACTTACTTGAAGCCACTTGTTAGTTAATTTTTCCTAGTATAGGACCATTTTCCTACAAGTTATACTCCGTTGAAAATCAACTAACATTTATTTTGTATCCTTTAATTTTTGTAATGGAGGTAAAAATTAATTAACCGATTATATTAAAACGGGTTTAAACGCGTTATTAAATATAGTATTGACTTCAACCTTTCGCTTCTATTCCACATATAATTTTAGCCGGCATAGTGACGGTGGCAGCTGTAAATGGCATTCTTTTTTATAGTTGCGTGTCAGCAAGTCAAGGTTAAATATTGCGTCACAATACCGATAAGACGTGCATTAAGACCCCTTTTAAACCTGTCCTAATAATGCACTTGTGCATACAAATTCACCTGTAGGCATAACGTGGTAAAATTGAATGCATAAATGTAAATAAGTAGTATTTCGCTGCAATTTCCGGGTATTTAGTCCAGTTGTCGCGGCGCTTTAAGCCGCTCTGTGTGTGGCATGTGAACGAAACGTATGCATTGCCATGTGCGAGCACAATGGTCAAATTCCCATGCACGTAGCCTCTGGCGGTAAGCCGATTTCGTGCCGCCATTCACCCCGCAACTATCGTATAGTTTACCCTTAACATCGTATCCCTCTCTCATTACTTATTAGTAACTTTGTAACGCGTTCCCTCATTATTTATGTTAAGATGTTCTAATAGAATTCGAATGCTTTAAGATAAAGCAGTTTTTAGATTTTATAGACTATTTTATTATAGACTTGAAATCTGACCTCGTCTTGGCGATAGTAAGCAAAAGGAAATCAAAAAACTGAGACAACAGAAAAATCTGACTCAATTTACGGTTAGGCACCTCAGTCGCCGTCACTATGCCGGCCAAAAAAATATATTACTCGTTGACTATTTTAAGCTATTAATTATTCACTGTGACCTACTAGAGCCGCTTGCATTCAATGGTTTTTAGCCACCTTTAGCAGGTCGTTGGACGTACCTACCACAGTGCGTTCCTGTATTTTCGTGGTGTCCATTTTCGGCTCCAACGACCATCTGTTCTACGAGCTATGTGCCCATATATACCAATATATTGATTTTTCCTCTGACCTATAATTTTAAACTCTTTATTTATTTAATTTAAAACTTTATATACTATGTATGTACCTAACTTTAACTCTACCAGTTAAGGTTAACTGGTAGAGAACCTTAAGTTTGCCTTAGATACCAACAGAAAGATTCGTCCATTTAATCAAAATGTTTAATGGTATCTAATACGACTGCTGACTCTGGGGTGTAATAGGAATCTAAAGTGGCAAAAAGTCGATTAAGCTCAGAGTTCGTATTGTTCTTTTTATGTTCCTTACAAAAAAAAACCTTATGATTAGAAAGAGAAAATACTTAAGATAATTTGTTCAGGATTGACTTTCAGTGTCTTCATAAATTTATTCCTTTTTAGATTTAGATCCTTTGTCCGCGTGTCTGCGATAGTCCTCCCCGCTCATGGCTGAATTTTGTTTGAGTTCTACAATCTGTTTTTCTTTTTTAAAATACTTCCTTGAACCTTCTCAAAGTTATTTATTTATATTTTTACCTTTGAATAATATCTTTATTGTTACAATCGATAATTTGCCTTTGAAAGTAAATCCATGACGTTATATTCCCTTTTATAAATCTACAAAGAGTTATGATAAAAGTATCTTGTATTCTATTTTTTCTATAAGAGTTTATTGACATGATTTAATATACGTGTAACTTGTATTTATAATATATAAAGGTAGGTATACAATAATTTGGCAATAAAACAAGTTGAAAAACCATTTTTATGAAAACTATTTATGTATAGCCTATAATCCTGTGTATATCCAGAAACGTTTCCGAAAATAAAGTAGTGTTCCCGATCCTAAAAACGACTATTTAAAAAATATTTTTGTCCTTTTTTTTCCTTTTTGTATCAAGCGGGGTGCTGTCATTTACTAAACGGTTATAATACTGTAATGACAGGAAATGTATAAAAAAATTGGCTAAAATTTTCGTTTTTAGGATCGGGAACACTACCACTCCCCCTTATTTTCAGAAACGTTTTTGAGGCAACCTGTATGTCTATCAGTTTTTTTACTTACTTACTTTTGATCACTGCACACCCCATAGGTTGACTGACAGAGAAAGCCTCATGACTTCAAGTCCGCATTTTGCGTATTTGTTTACGTAACGGTATTAAATAAATATTTTTATGTTGGGATGACGACAGCGAAATTTATAAAGCATACATGCTAGATGTACTAAAGCAGAAGTAGGTACGAGTACGAAGGTCCCGCAGTGATCTGATCAGTGAACACTGATTGATAGTAGTCAGATAGCCTCCTCGCTAACATTCCAGATGTCTCGAATTTTTAGGCTGGAGTACGGTCCATGAATGGAGGCGACTGTCACTACAGTTAAACAATTGCAAGTCACATGCACTACGCCAGCCTACCGAAACGCTAAAAGGTCTGTCTGTATACTTATATACCGGATCGGCAGACTGGCTACCTCTGACCACCATTCTTAGATAACCAAACCCGGAGCAATAATATTTGTAATATTCAATATAAGTAATTATTTATTATTATAAATAAAAGCTATGATACAAAAATTTGCTATGATAAATATTGCTCCGACCGGGAATCGAACCCGGTCCTTTACGCGTAAAATACTGGTGTACTAACCAATGCGCCAAGCGTGTCGTTAAAATGTGACGTCAAAATGTCAGTAGTGGGCTTTTAATTTGATAGCTTTTTTTCTATTCAGCTGTTCAACACGAGCGAGGTCCTCGAAAGCCGAAGATTCACGCTGGTGGCTTGGGCTCATTGTCACTACCTCCGCCTATGTCCCAATCAGCGCATAAGCCTCACCCGCTGAAATTATCTCCAGTCTCTCCCTACACTTCAATGGCACAGCCGTTTAGTTTTCAGGTAATTTTATTAGTTATATTTTATATGCTTTTAACGAAGAAGCGGCTAAGGGAGAAGTCTAGAGACAGGAAGACTGGCAATTATTTCTGCCACTTATTAGACTCGCTCTGATGTGACGTCTCTAAATAATATTTTTTATTTATAGTTTAAATATAGTAAATATATATAGTGAATTAAACAAATTTTATGCGGCCTTTTATTTTACATTTTTTTATTATTCCGACGTTTCGTGAGCTTTGCAGCCATCGTGGTCAATGATAGAACGCGATAGTAAGCCGCATACAATTTGGTTAATTCAATAATCAATGTTCGCCCAAAATCTAAGAAAATATAGTAAATATAATTTTAATTTTATTTGTTAATCAAATTATATAATAAAACACAGTTCAATATAAATATGGAACAAGCACCATTGAGCACAGCTTCAAGCGTGACGTCGAGCGCAGGCCCAGGAGCTATGAGTCCCCTACCACTTGTACCTGAACCTTTTTTACCAACTGTACCACCACCGCCGGGCCTTCTACATATACTGATGTCTTCAGACAAATGTCAAGTAAGTGGAAATATTTCTAACATTCCTTACAACTACATTTTCTTATGAAGATGTACAGTGGCGTAGCGTGGCGGGGGCACCGCACCGGGCGGAAAAATTTAAAAAAACTAAAATAAATCGTTAAACTTTGAACCTGAAATTCATATTTTTGTTGTACCATGATAGAAACTCCTAAATAAGGGGGCGGCAAATTTTTTTTCCGCCCCGGGCGGCTGACTTCCACGCTACGCCACTGAAGATGTAGTTGTATTGTATACAGAGGCTACGTCTACATTAAGCTAAGTACGTGGCACCAGGACAGAAGCGTAGCGTGCCTTGGCGGGGACCCGTATAATATTTCTCACTAAAGAAAAAAAAATGTTTTCATAAAATATTTATTATATTTAGATAATAAAGAAATATTTATTCATCATAATTATTTATCTGTCACTTTTTCCAAAATTTTTACAAACAATTCAAATTAAAATAAATAAACACTCTCCTTGCCTATTATAGTATAATTAATACGGCAGATACGGCGGTAGCTACGCCCCTGCACCAGAAGTATAGTAGTAGGGTGTAGCGAATTGTCTTGCCTACAGTAATAAGCCGTCGTCATAGTGGATATGACTGCTATTTACAATTATTAAATTGTAGTAGCAGTGAACTCTATTCATGGACCACACTCTAGCTTATCATCAGGCGGGGTGTTATAGTGTTATCATATGTCGAGTAACAATAAAAAAAAACAAAAAAAACAAGTAGTAATGACTTTTTCTTTTTTCTTTTGAAAAAAAAAGTTTATCTTAAAGTCATCCAACACAGGAACTTTGCTAATTAAATTAATATCTTATTTAATACAGTCATTATTTTATTCATATTTAATTATTATTTTAGTTTATTATTAGGGAGACCGTGGTATTGTGGGAGATTTCGCAAATCTAGCGCTCCTGGCTTAATTGTCTTGTTAGTACCTATAAGTTACCACTTTGTTTTTAGGAATTAATGTGGAGTGCCAAGCAGCTGCAGTTACAAGGTGATCCTACTCTACTGCGACCGCCACTTGGTGCTTTTGGTGCTCCTTTGGCACCCACTTGGGAATTATTACAAGTAAGTTTTTTTATCAATTAATAATTTTTATTATTATTATTTACTTTTCTATACTAAGCTACCAAAGTGCTTGTATCATAGAAACAGTACAACCAAAGTTTATATGATATATAATATATATAATATAATATATAATATATATAATGAGTTATCTTAATTTGAGTTATTGTAAAAGAATGAGAAAGGTATGTTACACTGCTTTGGGTACAATAAAAAGATTGATAATAGGAAATTAATAAAATATATGTATATTTTAGAGGATAAAACGGGGACGATCTAAAATGTTCCCAGTTCTTAAAAAAAACTGTGTCAATAGAGCCGGTATCAAGAAAATTACGGTTGTAAAGAAGGCGTTTGTTGTTTTAGTATTAAATTTCCTCGGTCTCTTCTAGTAGTGGAAAGTGGCGTAACAATTGGCGAGCACAAAACCAGGTCTAGTGTGCTCCCTGGGGGGACCTGCGAGTTTAGGTTGGCAAGTTAAAACGATTATCGTCTCTTGATCATTATCATCAATAGTCCCATTTTGGTGGATTTAGCCTAACTTTTATTATTTTGCCAATTGTCGATGAGAGACGATAATCGTTTTTACTTGCCCAACCTAAACTCGCAGGTCTCCCCCATGGAAAAATTATTGTAAACTTATTACATTATTAGAATTACAATCTATTACATTAAAGAAGTTCAGTTTGACTTATCTACATGATTTGTAATTTGTAGATAGACTAAATTAAATTGTGTCTTGTAGGTAAGATTTGTTTATTTAATACCTACAAACTTAAGAGGTGTGTTCTAAAATGCAAGAGTAGGTGGCTTTTTGACTTATAAGGACAAAGTGTGCTCCGCCCTTGACTCTGATTGGGCACCAGCGGTGACTTTACGGCTTCCCTTAACTTATAACTCCGCCTCAAGGGTTTTAGCGATGAAGAGTTTGCGATTTTATTGTTTAGTACGTCAGTTTCAGGATAAAAATAATTTAAAAAAAACTGTTATGTTTACATAAATCGATAAAGTACCAAAGGACATCATTCATTTTGGGCTTCTATGTACTACTTTTGTAATGTCCAATGATGAAAAAATATATAAATGGTAGTTTCGATACTTGTATTGACAAAACTAATAACAGTTTTGCTTTTAATTGCTGTGCAATTGAGTTATTTGGAAAATAAGATATAAATTTTGTATCGTCTGTTAATCACAAAGACACGCCATAGCTTTAAATTGTCATAATTATAGTTTGATCATTTTGCACACCTAAACCATGCACAATAAAGGAAATTTTCCAATTACATTGTAATCTTTGTATATTAAACTATTTTATAATGTATATGCAACTGTTAATACAATTAAGCCCAAGTCCCCATACAAAATGAATGATGTCCTTTCATTGTTTAAGCCTAGGTAGCGCTCTAGGTAGTCCACAGTTCATATTATGTTTATAGCTTATTACCTATTTAACATGCCAGTGTCAAAGTACAAATGAATGTGAAGATGAAGTACGCGAGTGCAAAAACCATCAGGCGGTGATGAATTCACAAGATGTGGATGATATTGAGATTGATGATGATCGTCTTAGTAAAGCGGCGGAAAGCCTATTACTAAAACTTCTGAAGGAGTCTTGGTGAGAACACGAAGAAACATGTTCCACACCTTTAAATCACTTGTATATATACCTACGTGATTAAATTTAAACATATTATTAAATAACAATTTCACCATTATTAGATACACATTAATAGGAAACATAAGCTTTTCAAATAGTTTAAAATTGCGCGACCTTTCATTTTCAGTTGCCCGCCAAAAGTATCATCTCATTTTTTTTCCTAGCACACATTGATCCTAGTAGATTGACGAAAGGAATTTATAAATTTGATGTGGTTGGATGCGTTAAACAAGGCAGGCCCAGGAAAGTGTTTTCCGACCGAATCGGAGACATCCTCAAAAAAGCTAGGTTGCCTAGTGTCCATAACCACAGAGCCTGTATGAAGGGAATTATGGATGTGAAGGAAGCAAGTGAGTTGTGTAAGGATCGTGGTAAGTAGCGCTCCATTGTCTCTGCCTAAAAGATGTGACAATTTGATTGATTGACATTATTATAGGCAGAGACAACAAAGCGCCATTTTCCACGACACACACACAACTCTATTGCTTTCTTTACATCTGAAATTCTTTACTACTAACTAAAACTGTTCTTAATAAAAATACATTTAAAAATATAGTATGGTATTTGAAGAAATGAATCTGATGACATATATTTTTTCCTAGGAAACCAGCGCTCGTCTACTTTTCATGGCAGTTCGTTGGGTACGGTGCTTGGCTCCTTTCCAAGCATTAGCTACACATGACCAGTTGGTGTTACTCAGGGCTGGATGGAAGGATTTGTTTCTACTACATTTAGCGCAATGGTCAGCGCCATGGGATTTGACACCATTGCTCTCTGCACCAGCTGCGAGGGCACGACTTCCACCAGACCCGTTAGCTGATTTAGAACTTAATACATTACAGGTAACTATTACGTATTTTTATTTTTTAATACGATTTTATATAAATTAAGAATTAAAAGTTCTCACGTCGAAATTCTTTTATCCTATCTTTCCATCGTGCCGGCAATTTTCAAGGAGATATCAAAACGCAACTAAGTCACTTCACGGTTAGTACCTAAACTTGAAATAAATCTTTGATTTTATAATATTTTGTCAAATATTTATAATATTTGTAGGACTAAATAGGTAGATACTTATGTATTTAAAGAGTGACAGGCGATGTCTCGTCTGCCGATCCGGGGTAGTAAGTACCGTACCACCACTTACAAGTATACTTACAAGGTATACCTACAGACCGTGAAGTGAAGTCGCGCTTCGTGAGGTTATCGGTTCCAACTAGGCCGGCATAATGAATGTGGCTGCTACTTGCAGTTATGCACTTTAGCTTACCATCAGGCGGGGTGCTGTCATATTCGTATGTCGACCCACAATAAGGATAAAAAAAAAAATTATTCATTGTACAATAATAGGAATGATTTTGTCATGTTTCACCTTTGTCTTTGTCGCAGGAAATTCTTTGTCGGTTTCGTCAAATATCACCAGACGGAAGTGAATGTGGCTGCATGAAGGCAATTGTGTTGTTTTCTCCTGGTAAGTATAACAAGGAATTCGCTCTTGCAATCTCTCTCTTTTTCGCTCTCAATAACTATCATTCCGTCCCAATGGCGTGGCGTAGGTGTCAGCCGCCCGGGGCTAAAGAAAATTTTACCACTATTTTACTGGTATTTTAATCAGACTTAAGACGTAGAAAGAAGTTGGTCATGTCTAGCACACAGGCCTCAACCTCCCGTCGTTGTTGATTCTTCGCCTGCCTAGGGTTTGTTTAATAGGACCAAAAAGTTGAAATTCGCAGGGTGGCTTGCACTGACCTATGTTTTGAACGTTTTTGCGAACCTCTACAAATTGCGACCCGGCACCCCCTACGCTACGCCACTGTTCAGTCCTACCTTCACTAGTGGTGGTTGATCGTTCAAACTCGTGCCACTTGCGAACACTAAAACTCGTGTACACCACATACAAGTTTACTGACACATTATTATCTAATTATAGATACGTCGGGTTTGAGCGAGACGCAGCCGGTCGAAATGTTACAGGACCAAGCACAATGCATTCTTGCTGATTATGTACGGACGAGATACACAAGACAACCTACTAGGTACGGCACAAACTATAGGCATAGCGCTTAACTAAGAAATGAATCGGTGCGGGAGGAGTAACATGTGTACGAAAGCACAACCCTCCCCCCGCAGGAACTACAGGAATCTCCTCAGTTAAGCGCTAGTAGTATTTTTTCATTTATTTACATTTCTTCACCTACATATTATTAATTAGAAACTTTTTTTTTTTTTTTTTTTTTTTATTGTGACTCGACATATGACAGCACCCCGCTTGATGTTAAGCCAAAGTGTGGTCCATGAATGAATGTCACTGCTACTACAATTCAATAACTATGAGTAGCAATCACATCCACTATGCCGGCCTAGATGGAACCGGCAACTTACAAGCTGATCCCGAAACGTGACCAAATCACTTCACGGTCTGTATACTTGTAAGTGGTGGTACTACCCCGGATCGGCAGACTGGGTACCACTGCCTACCACTCTTTGATAACCAGACCCGAAGCAAATATCCATCTCTTTTTTTTTTTATTAACAAATATTTGCAATATTAAATATTACAAATAAAAGCTATGAAACAAATATTTGCTCCGACCGGGGATCGAACCCGGGACTTTACGCGCAACAAACCAGTCGCTAAACCGTTCGTCCACGCCTGTCGTCAAAATCGTCGTCAATTTATTGTGTCCACGCCTGTCTGTCGTTAAATCGCATTGTTAGTGCATTTACCTAAAACACTTATTTTACTAATGAATATGGCTTACTATCGCGTTTATTAATGGTCATTGATTTTACGTTTCGTTTCGAGAGCTTTGCAGCCATTGTAGTCATAGTAGCGGTCGTAGTCGTGGTCATCAGTCTCCGTTTGTTTAATTCATTAGTACGCCGCATTAATTTATTATTTCATTTATCAATGTTCGCGCAAAATCTAAAGAAATTCTATTTTTTATTGTGACTCGACATCTGACCTCGACTGGCCTGATGGTAAGCATGATGGACGTCCAAGAGTGCTGAAAAAACCGAGCCAGTTCACGGCTGCCTTAGTCGTCGTCACTATGCCGGCCTAATAAATAATTTTTTTTTTGTCACGAGGCAGCCTCGAGTTGTGGCGTGTCACAAGTTACAACGCCATCAGCCTCGCGATCGTAATAATTAGAGTCGATAAGGCAACCGTGGTGCAGTGGTAGTGTATCTTTGATACTTTGGCCGTCCTGTTTCTATGATACAAGCACTTTGGTAGCTTAATATAAAAATGTTAAAAAGTCATGCTTCAATTCCAGCATGGATAAGTAGAGTTATTTGGCCACTTTAGAGTTTTCATGGTCCAAACAAAACTCTCTCGTTTCAAACCTAATAATAATATGTTTACTATTTGAACAGATTCGGCCGCTTACTGCTACTCCTGCCATCTTTACGCGCAGTGAGAGCACGTTCCATCGAGTTGCTACTCTTCAGAGATACAGTCGGAGATGTCTCAGTGGCTACACTCCTTCACGACATGTATAGAATGCAGCCAGTACCTTCTGTGCCGTCATACACACAACCACCCGAAACATGCAGGTCACCATGAATAGGCAGAATAAAGGGGCTCTACTAAAGCTAAGCTGGAGTGCAGTCCATGAATGGAGGCGACTGTTATGCAAATAAATATCTGCAAGTGGTAGTCGTATCCACTTCGGTCTAGTAAAATCACTTGACGGTCTGTACACTTGTAAGTGGTGGTACTACCCTGGATCGGCAAACTGGGCACCCTGCCTACTACTCTTAAAATGAAATGTATTTTCTTAAATATTGCGCAAACATTGATTAATGAATTGAATAAATTTTATCTGGCTTACTGTCGTCGTAGGAATTTTAAAATAAAATTGAAAAATCAAAATCAACATAAACGCGGTAGTAAACCGCATAAAATTTGTATAATTCATGAAGTGTATTGTTAAATAATTACGTCGAAATTGTAAATGTATTGTAAATTACTTTTATTTTAAATATATTAAAAAGTAACTTATCTTTATGTGACATGGAAACAATGGATAATATAGTTTACTTAATAGAAATAACTAAGAATATACCGACATATCGATATGTGGTGACGAATAAAGAACCAGCTCAGCAAAATGCCTCTAGAGCAGTAGTCCCAAAGTTGTCTGGGCTACGAACCATCTAATACAAGTTTAAAATCTCGGGACCCATTTCTAGGAAAATTAACCGTTACCAATATGAATTAAGGACTTTACAAATAACAAACAAAGCTTTAATACCTACAATGTTTTATTACTTAATTAAATAACTACTTCAAAAAAGTTATTTCAATGGGAAGGATGAAAATGTTTCCTATGTTTCGCCATTATAGTTTTCACATCAATTTCAACTCGAGTTACTTTTGATATGTCCAATTGATTGTGTCGATTGGTGTGTCGTTCTACACACCAATATTCGTTCGCACCCATAGTTTGGGAATCCTGCTCTAGAGGGATTTGTACCGTTGATTTTCAGCTGACGCCTACAAGTTTTGTGCTTGTAACACACACGCATAACTATTTTACATGTTGCTACGACGATATTTATCTAAAATATTTGTCTACATGTATCTACATTTACCTAGATATCTATGTAATATTCGTATATGTTTGTATTGATATACGAATGGTTCATCATCATCATCAGCCAGAAGGCGTCCACTGCCTTTTTAGGACGCCATTCCGAACGACAAGATGCCAACTGCATCCACCGGTTACTCGTGACTTACAATATATTGTCAGTCCACCTAATGGGAAACATACCTACGCTGCATCTTCCGGTTCGTGGTTTCGTTTGCCACTTCAGCTTGAGAATTCTAAGGGCTATATCGATAACATTGGTTCTTTGGCGAATATCCTCGTAGAATCCGGTTCTATCTCGCAAAGAAACACCAAGCATAGCTCTCTCCATTGCCCGCTGAGCGACTCTAAGCTTTTATAACGAATGGTTATTATTGGTATTTTTATGCTTCTATGTAGGAGCATAAAAAAGACTGAGAAACAATATGATACGACGCGGGCGTCAACTAATTCATTTCGACTAATCTATTATTCTACATAGTTAAGAGTATATAGCTAGTCTATTATGTACTTAAAATATTATGTAAAATATGCTAGTCTTCACATTGTTTAAAAAAAAAAACAATAAATTATTATTTAATTGTGTACAAGTTATATACAATAAAAAATAATCATAATACAGTACTTAAAAGTAAAATGCAAATAACTATTATATTATAATTATTTAGGTAACCTTCTAGTCATTATATATATATATATATATATATCTAGTCAGTTTAACTATTTATAGAATCCACTGACTTTAGTTTACAATAGATACTACCTACGTTTGATTTCTTGAAAGAAATCCGATATTACCAAAGTCATATCAATAAAAACTATAAACAAATAAAACTAGCCGTATGCAGGTATCCAACTACGGTGCACGTAGTCGTAGTATCATTTTCTTCCAGCCAACCTTTGGGACAATATGAGGAAGCATAATGGTCTACGATCCGGCTGCAGAATTAGTGCACTCATCGAGTGTTTGTTAAAAACCAAATTTATGATTAGGAGAATATATATTTACCAGGTTGCCGATCAAAATGTGGCTGCAAGTATTTTTTTTAATTAGTTGACAGGTAGATTATGTCTATTGACCATCAAGAAAGTTCGCTTTTGTATAGTGCAAAAAATATTTTTAATTAATATGTAAATAAATATGCCAACCCTTCTACATATCCTACAATATATTATAGATCTATAAAGATAAGAGAATAAAGAACGTTTTAATACATTTTAATGCGAAGATGACTTTGGTGCAACTAAACTTGTATAAAAGTACGTGTAGGTTTAGATCCCGGCAGATAAAAAGAGCGCTAGGATTTAAGCTGCGCAGTAACTTGTTTTGTTACCTACTAACTTTTGTATTTCGAATGTGCTTACATTTTAGTATATCAATAAATATGTGCACGACTGTACAGATTCGCGGACTTGCTTCCAACGCAGTCGTCCAGCACTCTTCTTATACTGCGCAGCTTAAAGTCGGCGCTCTCTTTGTTTGCCGATAGTTATAACTAAGTAATCATTAAATTCCTATTTATATTGTATTATTATTATTGTTAAATTATAATTCAAATTATAATAAACATATCTCTATTATGTAAATAATATCTTAAAGACGTTAATATTATTCCTAATTATTTAATAAAAATTATGTTGTGACATTTCTGTTATTTTATTTAATCCTGGTTTCAAAAAAAGTGGCGAGTTGTACCTATTTATTTAACTTTTCCCATATTTCAATTTTAGTATCAAATTGACTGTAGACAGTCATCAATTAATCAAATTGTCAAGCCTTTTTGCCACAGGGATAGGCAGAGACAATGGAGCGCCACTTGCCACGATCCTGACACAACTCACTCGCTTCCCTCACATTATACAAGCTCTACGGTTATGGGGCGTTACTGTAGACAGTTATAAAATTGGCATAGAATAAAATGGTACTTGCTTATGTTCATTTGGAACGATCTCAACTGCCCCCCTAGCCCGGCAATCCAAGAAGCAAGATAAAGAACTGCAAAGAAAATCATTGCAACTCATTTTAAATAGTTCAACAGAACGGTGCAACAATATGTATAAATAAATACATGTAAAATGTCTAAGAATATATATTTAAAGGTTTAGTAAAACTTCACACAAAACAACGTAGAAAACTGCAATTATTATTTTTTGAGCATTTTGATGTACCAGTCTGTTATTTATTCCTTGCAGGTCTTTATCTTGCTTCTTGGATTGCCGTGCTAGGGGCCCTGCAAAGGGAAGCTTGTAAGTGATAGTAAGCAGGCAATATGGGACGAGAAGATGATAAAAATGGGATGAAAAATTGTAACACTGTGTATCTCATTAGTCAGGGTGTATCTTAATCTTATATATTCATCGGTCACTCAAATCGTGTCAATCAGTATCTGGGTTCGGAAAGGAATATAATAAAACCAAACAAATATTATGACAATTTTATTTGTAAAATAAACTTATTTTAACTACAAAACTAAAATATATATTTCGAGAATACCTATATTAGAGGAGTCTCTTTTCAAAAGGATTTATTTCTTCAGTGATATAAATGGATTATTACTATTTAACACGGAAGTCTCTTTTTGAAGTCGATTCCCTACAAGCTGTTTATTTCATAAAACCGAAATATCGAAAAAGAACATAATTGCATTAAAAACAACATAAATACGCCTATTTGAGAGCACATAAATAAGCCATGTGAGAGCTAGAGAGAGGCCTAACCACTCAAACAAAAGTTTAGAAAATGTAAGGATAAAAGGAGGTCATGATTTTAAAATAATTATAGTAAATTAGATATATTTTGACATTCTTTGTTGCTCAAATCTTGACTCGACATCTGACCTCGAAGGTTCACATCAATTGACTGTCAATTGGTATTATACATAGCGCAATGACATTTTCTAAAAGCGATCAGCAAAATTCATAGAGCACCAGAGTTTATTCCCTAGAAAGTATATTAAAAGTAGTTTATAATTCATCGCTCATTCGCCCAATATAACACCCTGAGAAAATAATATTAAATAGCTCCTATACACTATGCCGGCTTGATTACAGCTGCTTTCACACGAGCGTTTGCGTTTAAGTATCGCATACGCAACAAAGACGTTGCGCATCTACGATTCAATAAGTGCAGCTAAAACGTTACGTCGATGCAACGCTAGTCTTACATTCTCTCTGCATGATTACGAAAAGCTAATGAACTAGTCTGTAACTGGTCATGGTAAAAGGTGGACGTGAAATGCAGAGTTAAGACGACAAGCATTACTTTTGATTTTCTTTTTAACGTACATTAGCGTACATACCGTCGTTTTTGGAAACAACCACTTTTGAGGGAACATTTACTACAAATAGTTACGCACTGAGCACAAACCAGCCTCCTAGCATGGCAATCCAAGAAGCAAGATACTAGAAACTTACTAGAACAGTGTATCAAAAAAGATATTTAAACGTTCTGTAAAACTTTACACAAAACAATGTTGAAAAAGTATTAAACATTTTTATTTAAACATTTTGATGTTCCGGACTTATACATTATTTGAAATGAGTTACAATAATATTCCTTGCAGTTCTTTATCTTGCTTCTTGGGTTGCCAATTCTTGATTTGTGCTAGAAACGCAGACGCTCGTGTGAAAGAAGCCTTACTAACCGACTGTGATTGTCACATCAGTTTTGATAGTTGTGCCGTATAAGCTCAGCAGAATAATGGTGGACAAACCCGCTTTAAAGTGTAGAAGACTTTAGGCAAGATTTTTTAAAAATTATTCTACTTCCTCAAGTTCTGAGATATTAACTTTATACATATTTTGTACTGCTTCTACGTCAGATAAGTCAACTCTATCGTTTTCTTGTTCTACAACAACTTTAGGAGTCTCTGCAGGTTTGGGTTCAACAGCTCTCGGAAAGTCCAATTTGCTCCAAAGGCCAAATGTAGATTTAATTAATTTAATTTCCATTTTGGTTGACAACATCGATGCACTACATTGCTCGACCTTTATTATCTGCAAAGAGGTTAAATGATTTCATAATTACAAAGAAAGAGTAGTAGGCAGTTCATGGTCGTTCAGTCAGTCCACCGACCCGGCGTAGTACGTCAGTTACAGGATTAGCTTGCCGGTTTCAACTGGTCTGGCTTAAGTCTTTGAATTGAATGTATCCTTTAACATTCTAGTGTGAAAAAAAGTTTCATTATTTATAAATATTAATATTAAACAAATTTTATGCGGCTTACTATCGCATAAAATCTACGTGACAACGATGGCTGCAAAGCTCTCGAAACGTCGGAATAATAAAATAAAATAAAATTGTAAAATCAAAACCAAAATAAACGCGATAGAAAGCCGCATAAAAATTGTTTAATTCATTAAGTAATGTTCGTGCAAAATCTAAGAAAATATTAATACTTTTTTATTAGCCAACATAGTGGCTAATAGGCCAGCGATAGAATAGAACGATTTTGTTAGCCGACGACACTCTATGACCTCCGCTTGCTTATCATCAGGCAAGTCAAAGCCATCAGATGTCACGTCTCAATAAAATAAACACGGATGCCATATAAAATAAAAAATATTCTTACCCCTCGTAATTCTAAATCTAGTTCAAATGCACTATCACCCTCTTCAGGGAACACAAGTTTAGTTTTAAGTCTTATTGGATTCAGTTTAACATAACTCCTATAGGGATCATATTTCTTTGCATAAATTGATATAACAACTGTATCCGATGTTTGATGCCAGTCCCAACGACATTTTACAGTACCCGCTGCAGAGGCCTAAACAAATAGTATAATTTATTATTTCGTTCAGAAACTAAATAAGGCAACCATGGTATAGTGGTTATTATGTGATCAAGCCAACCAACGAAGAGCTCCTGGTTTAGTAAAAACGCTTTCTGTTACCAATGTATGTTGTTATGAACAGGCTATTTTCCACACTTGAGACCTACATAACTTCTTTGTGCCTTTACCAATATATCTTTGATATATGTACTTTGGTTGTCCTGTTTCTATGATACAAGCACATTTAGTAGATAATATAAAAATAATTAGTTTTTTACATTTCTAAATTACTCTACCGAAGGTGCTTGTATCATAGAAACAGAATGACCCAAGAATATATGAAAAATACATT
Organism: Tinea trinotella; assembly: GCA_905220615.1. Lineage (NCBI taxonomy): Eukaryota > Metazoa > Arthropoda > Insecta > Lepidoptera > Tineidae > Tinea > Tinea trinotella. Next base: position 7,950,950 of record HG992311.1, read on the forward strand.
GGTATTGAACTAGGGCTCTCAGTTTTCATGACCATTGCTCTACCACTAAATCACAGTCGCCAACAATATTTTCTAACAGTAAACCAAACATACATTTAACCTATAATCTATATTAGGTTTAACTTAACTTCTTTTTTTAAATTCAGAAACTAACCTCTTTAACCCATTTATGAGCGCCAGTGGTACATCCTGGTTGGCTAAGGAACACATTGAAATCTGTTGTCCTTTTCTGGCAGCATGACCAGAATTTTAGCCCCTCATGGAAGATTGGCACACCAGAATGGTATGTACATATTTCATCATTTGATTGGTTGCCTTGATATGATGCATTGCAACCGTTGTTCTTGCAAGATGTACCTATCGGAATTGAGCTGTAATATATTTAACAACTATAAAGATAAACTCTAGGAATCTATAGTTGAGGAACGAGTTAAATGAATTCAGGGGCTGAGGTGCGGTGGGGCGTAAAACAACCACCACCCGTATCTTAGTGGCCACTTTTAGTGACGCTCATAGCTCGGCGATGTCATTTATTATTGATAAAAACGTGTCCATATTTTCTTTGTTTGATTATTGAAAAATTAGTGAGTTAATTGAATAAAAGAGTGTCGTCATCCGTAGTCAGGCTAGAATCATTATTAGAAACGTGATTAAAATGTGTGAAAAAGAAAAAAAAAACATGAATTCACTATTCTCAAAATTAAATTAATATATAATTCATTAAAAATTGTTGCTGTTAATGTTTATACTTCAATTTAATACACATTTATAATTTTTAATAACTAAATCTATTTGAATTTTAAGGAAAGTGTGTGTTTATTGTTATCGACATTTTGCATGTTACTTCACTATTCATAATAGACACGTGACCATGACGTCACAACTGCATACCGAGCGCGTTCCTTATCTCGTTCCCTTACTATACTTGTGTGTGTGGACAGTGTAGTCATGTTTATAAGATTTCATTAACCAAGGCAGACCCAGCAGGGTGTCCGACCAAATCAGACATCCTCAGGAAAGCTAGGTTGCCTAGTACCCATAACCTTTTATGAGCTTGTATGAAGAAAATTGTGGATGTGAAGAAAGCGAGGGAGTTGTGTCAGGATCATGGTAAGTAGCGCTTCTTTGTCATTGCCTGTCCCTGTGGGGATAAGGCGTGACAATTTGATTGATCAATAAGTTCCGGCATAGTGGATAAGACTGTAGTAGCAGTCAATTCAAAAGCCACACTCCAGTTTAACATCAGACGGAGTGCTGTCATATGAGCCACAACACCAGAGTTTCCCAATAGACCCAGGGGGTTCACAAACTATATAAATAATATGGTTATATTATATGTAGACAATAAGCTGAAGCAGTTGTTGTCATTCCTTATAATATACTTGTGCTAAAAGCGCTTTCACTCCAAAATGGATAAAGGACATCATTCATTTTGTATGGGCATTTGGGCTAAATTGTATTAACATGAAACCATTTCTTAGCATCCATGGATTCACCGTGCGGGTGCCGGGTCCATCGCGTGGCAGGCGGGAGAATGAAGGCAGCGTTTCGGACTTGTGACCGAAATGTAGGTTTCAAAGCTTTTTGTGAGATGTCAATACTCACCTTCCCTGCCTTCACTATCCCCTCTACCCAACCAAATATTGTAAGACCCCACCAATGCCGCCTTCGACATACGATCCAAAAATGTGGTTACGGCGGACCTTGGGAGGCCAAGATTTTTTAAAAGATGATGCAAGGTTTTTGCTGGTAATCCCCTTGCGCCAACTTCCACTGCGTAGAGCTGAGTTTTAAAACCTTTTTTTGTCATCTCGTTCGTGAGATCATAATATTTATTGGACTTGATGTTGTGATCCTTTGGAATGTTTGTTTCCCACGGAACATTATGTTATGCATATACATAATAATGTACGAAGATTTCAGTGTAATAGAAAAATATCCTTTATTTTGCATAGTTGTGTTAAAAATGATCAAACTATAATTATGACAGTTCATAATTATAGTATGACATGTCTTCGTGATTGAAAGATGATACAAAATTCATATTTCATTTTTCAAATAACAATTGCACAGCAATTAATACTTGTATTATTATTTTTATTATTACAAGTATCATAACTACCATATATAATATATATATATATATATATATATTCATCATTAGGCATTGCAAAAGCAGTAGGAAAATAGGCCAAAATGAATGATTTATTAGGACTTGGAATTAATTCGTAGCGTTTTTTAATTAAAAAAATGATTTATTTTAATTCGAGTACAAAAAATACCTCATTCAAAATATTTCCCATCGCTTTCTACTACTTTCTGCCATCTTTCAGGCAAGAGATGGATACCGCGCTCGAAAAACTCCTTGTCTTTTGATGAAATCCATGAATCAACCCATTTTTGGCAATCTTCATATGAAGTGAACTTCTGGTCAGTCAGGCCATGAGCTATCGATCGGAATAGGTGGTAATCTGAAGGTGCAATGTCTGGAGAGTACGGCGGGTGAGGTTTGCGACGTCTCTCAATGTCTCTCAGTTTTAATTCATATGGCACCCAATAACCCTGCTTCTGGATCATTCCCATTGTTTTGAGGCGTTTTCCTACCGTTGATAAATCAACTGCCAATGATGTAGCCAATTCTTGAAGCATTTGACATGAATCTTTGTCAACCAAGCCCTGTAATTCTTCATCTTCAAATTTTTTTGGCTGTCCAGGTCGTTCTTTGTCATCTAGCTCGAAATCACCACTTTTAAAACGCGCAAACCACTTCCTACACGTTTGCTCAGCTAGAGCATGTTCCTCGTAAACTTCCACCAGAATCCGATGACTTTCGGCAGCGGTTTTACGCATATGAAAATGTAGCAAAACTCCCCGCAAAAATATTTTATTTGGCACAAATTTTGACATTTTTAAAATAAAATAATAATGGCGATGACACCTGATATCAGCTGGTTTACGATAAATAATTTACTGTCGGTACGAAAGGAATACAGTACTACCTACGCCATCTTTTATAAAACGCTACGAATTAATTCCAAGTCCTAATAATATGAGTAGAGATTGATTCAATAATCCAACTAAACAATATCAATCCATGTATTACCAATTTGGTTGCAACAAGGAAACACTAATTATCACATTAAAATTTAAATAAGCATACATACACCTATTTAATTAAAACATGTGAGTTACATGTAAGTAAAGTACAAGAGCAATTTTGTTTTGTTTTATTGGTGGCATTAGAAAATGTTTGGAAACCATGCACTTTTTAATATTTCTAATGTCTGAATAAATTTTTGAATATGGTAGATGCGTATAGCTTAATTAAGTGTTTATTTAAATTTATAAATATTTACCCATCTTTATTTTCGTCAGATTTTTCAACATTTTTTTTCAATTGTTCCTTTAATGATTCAGCAATTGTTGCGTCTAATGTTATTAATTCAGCATCGAAAGGTGGCCTCTCTACAACAACTTCTGATGGTGCTTTTACTTCTATTACTTCTTTATCTAACTCTTTGTCTAATGGCTTCTTTTCTGGTTCTGGAGGTTTCTATAATTAAAATGTATTTCAGACACTTTGTCATTTGACAACAGGCGTGGACGAATGGTTTAGCGACTGGTTTGTTGCGTGTAAAGTCCCGGGTTCGATCCCCGGTCGGAGCAAATGTTTGTTTCATAGTTTTTATTTGTAATAATTAATAGTATTAAATATTGCAAAGATCTGTTAATAAAAAAAAAAGAGATGGATATTTGCTTTGGGTCTGGTTATCAAAGAGTGGTAGGCAGTGGTACCCAGTCTACCGATCCGGGGTTGTACCACCACTTACAAGTATACAGACTGTGAAGTGATTTGGTCACGTTTCGGGATCAGCTTGTAAGTTGCCGGTTCCATCTAGGCCGGCATAGTGTCTGTGATTGCTACTCACAGTTATTGAATTGTAGTAGCAGTGACATTCATTCATGGACCACACTTTGGCTTAACATCAAGCGGGGTGCAGTCATATGTCGAGTCACAATAAAAGAATTTAAAAAAGCGGGGTGCTGTCATATGTTGAGTCACCATAAAAAATAAAAAAAATATATATTAAAATAGAACAAAGAACATATAATAATTTTAATATTTATTTATTAATGGAATCAAAGAATCAAGGTTAGAATAGTGTATTTAAAAGGTGACCCTAGTAGTAGTAATGCATGCAAAAATGGGCATGCAAACGTAAAGCCCCTGATTCATAAATCACTTACTTGCTGGTACTTTGGTCACCTGTTTCTATGATACACACTTTTAGTAGCTTAGTATAGTAATGTAAAATAAAATCTATTGGCTACTCACCACATTTGAATGTTTGGATATTTTACATCCCTTAATATTGAGGAACTCAGTAAAATCTACACTCTTCTTATTGCAGCATGACCAACCTTTGTAAGCGTCATGGAAAACAGGCACACCAGGATGATGTTGGCAAACATCTGAAACAATAATTGTAGATTGCAATCAAAATAGCATTGGTTCAAGTATAATAACAATCGTACGATCTATATTTAGTTACAATGAATATTCTAGAACTTACCCTTGTCGTTATCACGGGGATCAAATAATTTTCCACAACCACGATTGTAGCAGGGCACGAGGTTTTCGTTTTCTGGCATTTTCGTTTTACTTTATAATTATATAGTTTGAAAATATAATATTTATCGAATTATTTCACAACGAGACAATTGAAAACCAACCGAGAGTTAACTTGTCAGTCACGTCAGTCTATCAATAAAAAATTGACACTTGAAAGCAACGTCCGAAAATCATAATATCAGTCATCAATGATCCGTGCCTAAATGTACATCCCTTATTGGGTTTTTTTTCAATGAGAAAAGATTTTTCTTATCAAAACCAAAACTAATAATATAGTATACTAATAGGAATACATTTAGTTTATACAGTACTTTAATCTGGTTCTGTGTTAGTTAAAAAATAACTTTGAAAACCAATATTTGAATATTAATGACTTATATTTAGTTGCTTATAATAAAATACCCTTTTACGTATTATCCTACAAATTATAGACGAATAACAAATTCTTAAAATCATATGTTTGTCCTATTTCCTTGCGTGTAAAATATATGAGCTCTATCTTTGTCATTTAATTCCAAAAGTAACTTTTAATATGGTCAGGGAATATATACATACATACATACGTTTTTTGTATGCGGATAGCTGGGCGTGCAAATTATTTCGATAAATTTTATTTTAAAGTACTTTTTGAATTTTTATTTATTGCTTTTCGCAACTAGATATTCCACAATTTTATTTTCCATTTAAAATAGTATCTATTTTATATCAACAGTGGCATTATGTGGTGAAAATGTAGAGTTTGTTGGTGCGACTTATTTTTGATTGTGTTTTTAGTTAATTTTAAGATTACAATGTGTAACAAATCTGTTACAATGTTTTATATAAAGTGAAGAAAAGTTTTCATCATAATGAATTTGATGCGTAAATTACGTGGGGGTGGGACCTCTTCATCTTCGGAGGCAACTGAAGGTGGACCGAGTTCAAGTTCTCATGTGCAGCTCGGCCTTATGCACTTGAAGAAATTGTTCTCGGAGTATACACATCCACCGCAGCCCTTATCTGAAGAGGAGAAAGATGACAAACTTTACAATATGCTCCCATTATTTTGTAAGGTAAAGTAAATGATTTCTTAAGTAATTTTGCACATTTTCCTGCAATTTTACATTACAAGAAATATTCACTATTATTGATGATAATATTAGCACAATTATGTTTGATTATACAATTTAAATCACTTACATGTACAAGAACAATGTAACACAAATAAAACAATTTACAGGTCTTTGGCACAAGTCCATCAAGTGAAATGAATGAAAAATTTTGGGATATTCTGTCATTTTGTCAGCAAGTATCAAAGCTTATGGTATTAGAGATAAGAAAACGTGCCAGCAACCAAAGTACAGTAGCAGCTAGTTCAGCAATAGCAAAATTTCTGGAAATAGAAAATTCAGAGGAATCCAGTAATGGATGGATGTTGTTGTCCACTCTCAACCTTTTGGCTACGGGTGACCAGTCACTTATTCAGGTTATTTCATTCCTTAGCTCCCCTAAGAACTCATTCATTTATGTATAAGTTAATTATTTTAAACAGGGCTTATATTATTCCAACCTTGTATGTTTGTAACTCGAGGCAAGGTTGTTAAGCAAGGAAAGGTCTTGTTGATTCAGTATGTTTCTTTTATTATCATCAATTTTATGCCCCTAATAGCCACAGAAATAAGCAGAGACAATTACTTTGTATAATTGGAAATATGAGTATTATATCTATATCTAAGAAGTATTCTCATTACTATTGCAACATCTTAAAGTTCATATTTATTATAAAATATTTTTAGGGTTTAGTATAAAATGTATAATATTTATTTTAATAATTTTAATCTGATGATGACTCAAATTACTATCAATATGTTTAAATGTTCCTGAAAAATATTTTCATTTTTTTTTTATTGTGACTCGGCATAAAATTTAAGTTTACTAAACCTTGCTTAGCCCATGACCAATAGCTTAGTAATGTGTAATGATCCACCTATAAATCCAGTTTACCACTATAATTGCAATAATAATTCACAGGTAATGACAACAGTATCAATTCCTTCAACATTAGTGAAATGTTTATATTTATTTTTTGATCTACCTGAGATACCTGAATCGGAAGCAGATGTACAAGATAGTAATAGTGAATTTACACCACGGGAGAGAAGGATATTGTTGCAAAAGATATTTGTACAGGTAATTACTATTTATGTATTTAAAACCTTTAAATCTTTCAAATTGGTTGTGGTACTCCTTTAAGCCAGGCTATACCAACCAAATCAGAGACATCATGAAGGAACCTGGGTTGCCTAGTGCCCATAACCATACAGCTTGTATTAAGAGAATTGTGGATGTAAGAAAGTTGTGGCTAGTGGTGCTCCACTATCTCTGCCTATTCCTGCAGTGTATTATCCCAGACCGGCTGACTGGTAGTCTAAAATAAAACTGAAAACATATTTTTCAATATATAAATTATTATTCAGAGTTTACTGTTATTTCATATTAAGTATATTGTGTTTGTTTATATTTATGCGAATTTAAGTTCCTTAAAGATCTTAATATTATAAATATCCACAGGTACTAGTACGTCTTTGCAGTCATTCATTTCCATGCGAGGAATTAGCAAGGAAAGATGATTTAGGCTTGCTATTTGCTGCTATAACATCGTGGTGTGCTCCACATAATATGATGTGGAGAAAATCCGCTGCTGAAGTGCTAATGACATTATCACGGCATGGACTATCGCAACCAGTTGTTCAATACATTCACAGTAAGTTACTAATTTGTATGTTTTGTAAACAATGATGGATACCTACTTCAAACAAAGCATAAAGAAACTTACTTTGAATTGCTTTTTTTGCCCGGCAGTTCTGCTGCTCTCCTTTATGCAAGTCAAGGTCACATGTTTTTTTTATATTGAGATGTGACTCCTGACCTTGACTTTTTTGATGGTAAGCAAGGGAAGCTTCAAGTGTGCCAATGACTGAAAAAACCTTAATTTTATTGTGAGTTGACATATTTACTTCACAGTCTGTATACTTGAAAGTGGTGGTTCTACCCCGGATCGGCAGACCGGGCACTATTGCCTACCACTCATTAACTAACGCCAACAACAGAAAAAATCCCTTTCGAGTTTACGGTTGATGCATCAGATTTATAAATTGCTTTCGTCAATCTACTTTCACTCATCCTTTTCATGTGCTCAAATCATAGAAGCATCCTTTTGTCAATCCTTGTCACTACATCTTCTTTCAAACCACATGTATCGCGCATTGTGCTATTTAGTATTCTATCCTCTATTGTCACTCCACATATACTCTTTAATGACCACATTTCTACAGCGCTAATTCTACTCTCATGCTTCTTCTGCCACACCCACCATTCACTTCCATACATTAATAATAATCTTAAAAATAATAAAGTATGTAATATATTATACTGGCCTTTCATATAACTAGTTATTCAATGCTTTAACAGTAAGTTGCTAATTTGTATGTTTATTACTTATCTAACTAAACATAATTTAATAAATTAAACATGAATATGGCTTCTACAATTGCATTTAATTTATTTAATAAAATAATTTAAAGAGCTGCCTTTATATTTTCTAATCTAATCTAATATTTTGGTTTGCCATTTTCAATTTTTCACTGACTTCCCAAAAAGGAGGAGATACCGATATAATTTGGCGCTGTCTTTTTTTAATGTGTGTTACCTCAACTTTTTTCTGGGTAAACCGATTTTGATGGATTTTTTAAATAATTTTAAGTTTTTAAACACTATGGAGTGAGTGTGTTCTAGTGGTAAATAAATACTCTTACTACACAAGAGCTCCTGTTTTATTTTGTTTGTGACTTGACAACTGACCATGACTTGCTTGATGGTAAGCAACCCCTTGCTTCTCTTAATGCAAATCAAGGTCACATGTTTTTTTATGTTGTGACGCGACATCTGACCCCGACTTTCCTGGTGGTACGCAAGTGGGGTCAAAAAGCGCCAATGACTGAAAAACCTTTTCAGTTTACTATTGCCTTTTTGGCCATTATCTCGGCCAAAAAATATGCGTTATTTTAAAACACAGATATAGTTGGGGAACGACTTAAATTAATTCGGGGGCTGAGCTGCGGTGGGGCGTGAAAAAATCACCATCCGTATCTTCCACTTTTAGTGAAGCTCATAGCTCGGCAATGTCATTTCATATCGATAAAAATGTATCCATATTTTCTTTGTTTGATTATTGAAAAATTAGTGAGTTAATTGAATAAAAGAGAGTCGTCATCCGTAGTCAGACTAGAATCATTATTAGAAACGTGGTTAAAATGTGTGACATGTAAGTCACTATTCTCAAAATTAAATTAATACATAATTGTTGCTGTCATTAGTTTATACTTCAAGGACATCATTCATTTTGGACTTTTATTGTAACACTTTTGTCACGGCCGATGATAAAAATATATACAAATGGTAGGTTCGATACTCGTATTGACAAAACTAATAGCAATTTTGCTTTTAATTGCTGTACGATTGAGTTATTTGGAAAATAAAAATGATTATTTTTAGTTTCTAAACCACGCGGAAAATAAATGTCACACACAGTTGACCAAGGAACATTGTACTCAAGAGAAGAAGCTCGACTGCCATAGACAACAAGTGGCAATTAGAGACGCCACGACGGAATATCACGCGAACTAAAATGTTGGGATGTTGGTGAAAGTGAACCTTACTCAGCAGGAAATAATCTAATTAGATGAATAAAACGACTTTTTACAAAACATTATCTTTTTTATTTAATTCCAACTTACTTTTCAAGAATAGTATCACTAAAAATATGTATGCTAATTACTAGCACAACAGGAGATAATTTTTTAAAAGTTAATTTTTACTTTTACTATATTTTTTACTAGTTTCAAAATGTTTAACGACAGTATTATATTGATGACGTTTGCGATGCCTAAACATTTGGTGGGAAGATCAAACCGGAAGAAACGCTATCACGCCATAACCTTGAATGAGAGTCGAGACCCGATGGATCGACTGCCTGATGTTTTTTTTTTAATTAAAAAGTGATTGACGACTTTTTTTGGGCTGGCAGTGAACTTAATGGTTTCTGCATTGAACTGTCATGATTATAGTTTGATCATCTCGTACATCTAAATTATGCAAAATATAGGATATTTACCAAGCACATTAAAATATTGTTGTATCGAACTATTTTATTGTACATTTCCCACTTTTAGTACAATTAAGCCCAAGTCCCCATACAAAATGAATGATGTCCTTTAATACACATTATAATTTTAACTAAATTTATTTGCGTTTTGAGGAAAGTGTGTGTTTATCGTTATCCACATTTTGCATTTCACTTCACTATTCATAATAGACACGTGACTATGACGTCACAACTGCATTCCTAGCGCCTTTATTTAACTCGTTCCCTTACTATAGATAATTTTTGTCGGATAGAAAAGAGTACCAACGACTGAAAAATACGGCTCAGTTCAAGGTTGCCTCAGTTGCCTTTACTATGACCAGTATCAATGTAATTGGTTGAATATTCAAAATCTTTAAAAGGTTTTGAAAGGATTATATAGTTTTATTATATTAATACGAGTACAGCTATTAGGTGATTTGTAGCTCTATTCAATGACTCATATAAATTATCTCTAGTCTGATAATGTTGCTTGTTAGGTTTACAAAGGATACTAATACAAATCTAGTGCTTATATAGAACAATTAGTTACTGTTTTGTTTATCAGTGTGTTATCTTTTTGCAATAAATTTTAATGTTGTGTCCTAAATTTTTTATTATTTTTTTACTTTTTTTATACTAAGCTACTAAACGTGCTTGTATCATAGAAATAGGGCGGCCAAACTAAATTAATTCATTGATCCATTAGTATAGATCCGGCACTGGAATTTAAGTTCACGTTCACGAACCCACTTATTTTCTGTTTTACGAATGTGTATATGTGTATTTGACGTGGACGAACGGTTTAGCGATTGGTTTGTTGCGCGTAAACTCCCGGGTTCGATTCCCGGTCGGAGCAAATATTTGTTTAATAGCTTTTATTTGTAAAATTTAATAACATTAAATATTGCAAATATTTGTTAATAAAAAAAAGAGATGGATATTTGCTTCGGGTCTGGGTATCAAAGAGTGGTAGGCAGTTGTACCCAGTCTATACAGACCGTGAAGTGATTTGGTCACGTTTCGGGATCAGCTTGTAAGTTGCTGGTTCCATCTAGGCCGGCATAGTGGATGTGATTGATACTAACAGTTATTGAATTGTAGTAGCAGTGACATTCATTCATGGACCACACTTCGGCTTAACATCAAGCGGGGTGCTGTCATATGTCGAGTCACAATAAAAATAAAAATTGATATACTATCAATTCAATTATATGCATGACTATATTGTATACCACAGTAATACAGCGATCTTTTTATTTGCCGGGACTATACTGACTTTGGTTTTAGACTGGGGGCACTTGGTTTAGTAGACCATTTTTTTTTATTGTGACACGACATCTGATCTCGTCCCGCCTGATGATAAGCAAGAGGAGGTCCAAGAGTGACGACGACTGAGAAAACCGGGTTTGTTCACGGCTGCCTCAGTCGCCGTCACTATGTCGGCCAAAGAAACCATGTTATATACAAGTAGACAATGGTCTATAGACAATTTTGTTGTGCATGGTTTAATGTGTACAGACAACATACAGACCGTGTATACTTACAAGTATACAGACCGTGAAGTGATTTGGTCATGTTTCGGGATCAGCTTGTAAGTTGCCGGTTCCATCTAGGCCGGCATAGTGGATGTGATTGCTACTCACAGTTATTGAATTGTAGTAGCAGTGACATTCATTCATGGACCACACTTTGGCTTAACATCAAGCGGGGTGCTGACATATGTCGCGTCAAAATAAAAAAAAAAAATGTATTTCTGTTTTACAGGTAAAGGATGTGTGGGATTATGCATAGACAATATGCAGCGTAATCCGGAATTAACACCTTTGGAGGTTAGTATTATTATTATTTATTTATTAAGCCTTCCAACAAAATTACATTGTTAACAATACATACACTCATATAGCACCATATAATATAGCTGAATGGAATCTCACTTATAGGACAGGACTGCATGCATTAATAATAATAATGACACTATCTAACTATCTTATATAAGAAAATATTAAAATGTTTAAAAAAATAATAACCATCGATCCTTTCAATCATCGAGTATTATTGTTTATTTATTACCAAATCGGAGACATCCTCAAAAAAGCTGGGTTGTCTAGTGCCCATAACTGTAAAGCGAGTAAAACAATTGTAAACAATTGTAGATGTGAATGAAATCGAGGGAGTTGTGTCACGATCGGAGTGGCGTACCATTGTCTCTGCCTATCCCTGTGAGAAAAAAGGCATGACAATTTGATTGATTGATTGATTATTTGCTACTTTTTTATTATTTATTATTATTACTGCTGATCTATTGTACACACCTTAAAGGTTATCTTGTAAGTTTCCAGTTTTGACTAGGCAGGCATAGTGGATGTGACTGCTACTTATAGGCACTTATAGGCAGGCAGGGTGCTGTCATATGTGAAGCCATAATAAAGGTTTTATTTAAAACATCATTATTCACGTCTTAATTCTCATAGGAATAGGCAGAGATAATGGTAGCTACTTTCCACGATCGTGACACAACTCTATTAAGTCCTTTACATCCACAATTTTCTTCATACAACCAAAAAGTATATAGGACGACAAACTATATAGCATCTAAGATACATTGGTAGCGGCAAGTGGTTTTGAACCAGAAGCCCTTGGTCTCCGAGACAGTTTATCAACCACTAAGCTATGGTCATTGCATGTCGTTGTTTTAGTTGATGTTAATTATTGAATAATGTTTTTTATAGGTTGTGGAAATGTTTGTGGCCGTGTTTTGTTTTTTGAAAGACTCCAGTGACGTCAGCCAGGTATTGTTGGAGGACTTCAGATCGTGTCAAGGATATCTATTTTTATCTGAATTTCTTCTCAAGTAAGTTTTTTTATAATATTTTCTTAGATTTTGCGCGAACATTGATTATTGAACTAAACAAATTTCATGCGGCTTACTATCGCGTTTATTTTCCAATTTTATTTTATTATTTCGACGTTTCGAGAGCTTTGCAGCCATAATGGTCACAGAGAGATTTTAAAACTACGATAGTATAACTACGAACGCGATAGTAAGCCGCATACAATTTGTTTAATTCATTAAGTTTCTTTATTTTATCAATCTACATATCTGAATTATTATTTTTGTATTTTAATTATTTGTTTATTTTAAAGTCATTTGAATTGTAAATTCCGATTGGAATATTATCCAAGTTGGAAAGTTACTGAAACGTTTTTTTTACGAAATTGATTTATGTAATTATTAACTTTTGGTTTTTCAAGGTAAAATGTTTAGTACTGCAAAAAAAAAACTTAGATTGCACTTTATATTATTTGTATTATTTGTTTGTTTTATTATTATTATTGTTTGCTATAGACATGAGCGTCAAGAGGTGCCTGATTTGTTGACACCTGGGTGAGTGCACAGTTTTATTTTTTAATTTTACACTTTTACATTTGCTATTTTTATTTGCTTCTATCTATAATATATTTTTTCGTTTAATAATACTATATTTTATCATTATTTTAGATACTAAATTGTTAAAAGATCTGTTGCAAGAAAACCTGTTAAAATTCTACTAATGCACTGTGTATATTTTGTGCACACAGTGCATGGGGCCTAACATATGTCGAGTCACAATAATTAAAAAACATTAAAGCTCAATGTAAGCTACATTGGGCAGTGCAGTGGTGCAACTGTTGTAGTGGCAGTGCAATGGTCACTCAAACTGAGAGCACGGGTTCAATGTACCGGCACCAATGTATCTTTGATATACAATATGTACTTCAGACATATAAAAAACCTAGAAATGTCCATATCATACGAGTGTGATCAAGGCCTCATCAAGGCCCATCAAATGATTTACACAAAAATAATCCAAAAAATATTCCAGGTTAGAGGAAGAAAGAGTGAGTGGTACAGAGGCTCGAGCAGCATTAAGGAATTTAGTGTTAATGGTATCATCATTGTGTGCGTGTGGTTATTCAGAACTGAGACCCACACGGGGCAGCTCAGAAGTCTTCCAACTACAAGGATTCGTCTTACCACAGCCTACGGCGCCTGGACAGGCTGTTCGTAATGTTCAAGCTTTTCAGGTATGTGTTGTATTATTGTTTTTTGAAGCGTAAACTTCTTTAGCGGCGTTGTGCACTTTTTGTGATGGGTAAAAATGTTAAACTCGCGTCAGGACTCGTGACCTGATCGAAAATCAGGGAGAGTAGGAGAGGAAGTAGAAGTTAGAGGGGGGCTCTCTTTCTACCGCGCGGCGAAAATGTGTGCCTGCGCCTGTTTTTTCATTTATTGGCTCCGGTTTGATCGTGGTTTGATGGTCGATACTCGACAAGTCCAAGGGGGCGATTCAATGGGAATGACAATGAAATTCATTCCCATATGTTAAAAAGTTACGCGGTCGTTGTTAGTGTTAAACACAACTTTTATTCATTCGGACAATGAGTTCAATAAGCTTGAACTGTTAATGAAAATGAACATCGATTCTCAGTGTCTTGTGCGGTCTCAATTTTAATTTCAAAGCTCATTAATGGAGTCAACTGTCAAAATTAATTGTCATTGACAATGCGGTCGGCCCGCAGGTTCGATTGATGATCAAAGCAAAATTTTTTTTTAAGCTTTTATTTGTATACTATTGTAGGCTAATAAGAGTGGTAGGCAGACAGTTGGTGGTTATTTACTCAGTCTGCTGATCCGGGGTAGCAAGTGTAAATACCGTGAAGGTACTCTGTCGCGTTGCGGTTGCTGCTCGAAGAGATTTGTCTGTGACATAATTCATATTGTGTTGTATTCATGTTGTATATCACATTTCAGGTTTTACAATCAGTATTTATGAAATCGAATTCGGCTGCGTTATGTTGTACGATATTAGATGCTATTTCAAGTGTCTATCATGCTGACAATGCGAATTATTTCATATTAGAAAATCAGAATACGTTGAGCCAATTTTCTGAGAGGATTTACTTGAAAAATAATGAGATACAAGAAAAGTATTTTGAGTTATTGGAATTTGTTGTGTTCCAATTAAATTTTGTTCCTTGTAAAGAGTTGATATCATTGTCTTTGCTATTAAAGGCTAATAAATCTAGAACTTGCAGTATATTATGTATGAAGACTCTTCTAAATGTTTTGAAGTGAGTATTTTTAGTTTTCTCTACAGTTATTCATCAAAGGTTTTTGGTCTCCTCCTGCTCACCATTAGGGGGCCGACCGTGCAACTACAATGGAAATATAAATTGAAATCATTCCCATTTGTCAAAAAGGTACGTGGCAACAAAAAGGCTGTTAGCATCTGTTTAGGACGGCAACCTGCGTACGTCGCTATGCGACGAAGTTAATTATTATATGTCAAATAAATATGCCAATGTAAAAACACGTAAAAAATGTTATAATTTTTCCCTTAAAATATTCAATCAAGGTAATCGATCTAAACTGCAAACCAACCTTTTCAGTATCAAAAACAACTTTTATTTATTCGGGCAATGAGTTTGAATGAGCTTGAACTGTCAATGGAAATGAACATTGATTTTCAGTGTGTTGCCCGGTCGCAATTTTTGAAGCCTATTAATATAGTTTAACTGTCAGTCTAAAGTAGTAATAAAATTTATAAGTCCACCTATCGAATTTCAGACACAATCCAATCTTCAAAGACGTATTCCGAGAAGTAGGAATGTTAGAAGTGTTCGTAACCTGTCTTTCACGGTATGCCGTTTTCTTGAAAGACAAGGAGATCCTGGAGGAAGAGAAAAAGAAGGCGGAACTTGATGCTGAAGTTGGAGAACCTGATGGAACACCAAAAGCCCCTGAACGAAAGAAAAAAACTGCTAAACAAAATTCTTTGATCAAAGATCCTAATCAGGATGACGAAGAAGAAGAACTAGGGTCGCTGGTCATGGATGGGTTAACAGCTCTGTTAAGTGGAAATGCTAATAATTGTAATGTGTTCAGAGATTGTGGTGGGGCCAAATGTGTACATGGAATGGTTGTGTATGAGACTTCCAGAACAAAGGCTTTAGGTATGCTTCTTGCCATATGATCACACAACACCTGTTACTGCACAGCTTTTAACTGTTACTGTTAGGCTGTGGGCACGAAATCAGCGACAATAAATCGATACGACAGTCAGCAACGCGGGGGACATCGCATCGGTAATCACGAAACTAGCGATCGGTCGCGCGAGTGACGAGCGACGATGTTTGTTCAACAAGTGTTTCCCGCCGCTCCTGCTCCACCACCGATTTACCGTCGCTTTTGCATTGCTCCGTGCCGTTCCCGCTTGTTCGTGCCCTCTCTAAAGAGTCGCATTTGTACAATTGTTTGTCGCTGCCGCCCGCTTAAAAATCGCTGATTACGTGTTCCCAGCCTTAGTGTGTCGTTTATTTGTAAAACAATCGACTAGTAAAACAATAATGTTGGATTCTTAAAGCGAAGCACCTTTGTCTGGCATAGTAAAGGCGACTGAGGCAACCGGTAATTGAAACGGTTTTGTCAGTCGTCAGTGGTCTTGGACCTTTCCTTGCTTAACATCAGGCAAGTCGAAGTGAGTTGTCAAGTCACAATAAATAAAAAGGGCTTTGAAAAAATGTAGCAACGCCCTCTTGTGGCTAATAATTCTGATAAAATAAAGTTCATTTTTCTAATGACTTGCTCTTTTATACTTCATAAATTTTATTGTGGTCTTAACAGGTGTAGTCCGTGAACTCATGGTCAGTGGTACAGGAGAAGAAGATATGTCAGCTTTACTATGTGGAATGCACGCGGCACCAAATGATGCCTTAAAATTGAAATTGGACATATTAAAATCATTATTGCAATGCTTAAGGGAATCACATAGAAGCAGAACTCTTTTTCGGAAGGTTTGTTACACCACCTCTTATAACTCTTTCAAATTCGTGTCAAAGCATTTCTTACTTCTTTTATGTGGTTTAAGTGCTTACTAGCAGAACGCCCCGCATTCGTAACGGTCTGGGGCTGGGGGAGATAAGACGCCTTGTGACGTTCACAATCACGAAGTGGTCTACTAGTATTTTAACTTATTTATTGAAAATGATTTTTATTTAAATTGGATTCCCACTGAATGACTGAATTATAAATAACAATCATAAACTCTAAACTTTTGTTTATTTAATCTTATTGTGACGAGACATATGATGAGACAAATGATGGTAAGCATTTTACGGTCGGCGATCTTGGATCTACATAATTACTATCAGACAGGTCGATGTCTGTCGAGTCACAATTAAAAAAGGCAAGGACGCCGACAACTGAAAAAAAAAACGACTATTGTACGGATGCCTCTGTAGTTGTCACTATGCCGTCGTTTTTTTTCAGTCATCTACGCTATTGGACCTTTATTTGCTTACCATATCAGGCAAGTCGATCTAGTAACAAAAAGTTAACACACATTCTATATTATTTATATGAAAGTTAATACTACAGGCATAGCGCTTATCTGGGTAGGTTCCTGCTGTTATTCTGCACCGTTCCACAAGCGCAGGAATTTCCACAGTTAAGCGCTAGTAGTATGGAATGCTTTACCAGCTTATGTATTCTCCCCTTTCCCCCATGGATCCTTCAATCGTTGCGTGAAGAAGCAACTTATCCAGCATAGTGATAGTGACTGTGGCGACCGTCAACTGGGCCGGTTTTTTCAGTCATCGGCGCTCTTGGTTTTCCTTTTGCTTAATATCAGGCGAGGCAATATAAATATTAAAAATATCTATACAATTATTCTATACTACAGCGCTTAACTGAGTAGATATAGGTCGCGGCAGATAAAAAACACGCTGGCATTCAAGCTCCGCAGTAACTTGTTTTGTTACCTACTTACTTTTCGTTTTAAGAATGCGTATACATTTTTAAATATTATAAATTATGTGCACGAGTCTTATGTATGCGCGGACTTGCTCCCTACAGTCATCTAGCGCTCTTCTTATCTGCTGATCCTTATAATGCGCAGCTCAGCGCTCTTTTTATTTGCCGGGATAGGTACCTGTGGCAATGGAGCGGTGTGGGTAGAAACCCACTCAGTTAAGCGCTATAGCGATACGCATAATCTCCCTCTTCGTTCTTCTTTTAATAATCAGCTCAAAATTCCCACTCCTCAAGCAGATATTCAGATTCCTTTACTGTGTCTGTAGCCCGCAAGTGGATCAAGCTACCGCTGGATATTAGATGTGCAATGTCTTTAAACGATTAGTCACCAACTTGTTTCTTGATAAACAGGAGCTCACGGCATCTAGTTCATATTAAATAATTTGGCACAAAATATAATTGTGTATGTTTATGTATGTTCATTTTTACCTACATATATGTATATATATACTTGTGATACTTGTATGTAGTTTATGTAATTGTAGTTTGTAGTATATTTGCACCCTGCCCATAATATCTCATCATCTCAAAGGTTAGTTGTTACAGAATGCCTAATAGGCATTAAACTCGACTATGTACCTATTTTTAAGTTTATTTTGGTGCAATAAAGGATTTAAATAAATAAATAGTTTAATGAACTTCCACAGGTTAGCGGATTCGTATACGTAACAAGTGTGTTAGTGTCTTTGGAAGGCAAATTAAATGCCACTGAGTTGATTGATAAGGATATACTGCATTTGCTTCATGTTGTGTTCTATACAATAAGTACAGCAATGAGATTTGAACCTGCTAATGCTAAGTTCTTTCATCATGAGGTAGGTTGGTTTTGGTTCTTTAAGAGTTGTTTTTTATAAGTTTGACGACAGGCGGCGACGAACGGTCAGCGATTGGTTTGTTGCGCCTAAAGTCCGGGTTCGATTAATAAATATATTAAATATTTGTTAATAAAAAAAAGAGATAGATATTTGCTTCAGGTCTGGTTATCAAAGAGTGGTAGGCAGTGGTATCGAGTCTACTGAGCCGGGGTAGTACCACCACTTACGAGTTTACGAGTATACAGACCGTAAAGTGACTTAATCGCGTTTCGAAATCATCTTGTAAGTTGTCGGTTTTAACTAGGCTGGCATAGTGAATGTGACTGCTACTTATAGTTATTGAATTGTGGTAGCAGTCACCTCTATTCATGGACTGTACTCCAGCTTAACATCAGGCGGGGCGCTGCCATAAGTTGAGTCACAAAAATGATATATGACAGCACCGCACCTGATGTTAAGGTTAAGTTCAATCCACGAATGAAGGTGACTGCTACTGACAGTTAGATGACTGTAGTAGCGGTAACATCCACTATGCCGACCTAGTTCTTTCGAAACTTGACTAAGTCTTTTTCACTTCACTAAGTCTAGTTAGTCTAAGATTGTTAGACAGTGCTCTGCCGAGTGGTAGTAGCACCCCGTATCTAAAGTACCACTGCCTACAACTTTTTAATGTATATACCTATTATCAGTGGCGTAGAGTAGCGGTTGCGGAGGGGGCGGCCCGCCCCGGGCGGCACATTTAGGGGGCGGCAAAATTTATAAAAACTGAAATAATCCTAAATAAAATAAAACTCCTAAATAAGGGGGCGGCAATTTTTTTTACGCCCCGGGCGGCCGTCTTCAGCCTCGTTCGGCTGACTTCCACGCTACGCCACTGCCTATTATTATAAGTTCTATTTTCGTAGATATGCATGACGACACTCTGTGATACAATTAAACTCCTCGGATGTTTTACTAAGGACAAAGAAATGATAAATGACACGGAGCCAGGTGATATGGCCTTGTATGAGGTGTTTCATGAGGTTTTCACTGGAAATATATTGGAAATGAGGTAATCAGTATAATTTAATATATTCATCATCATCATCAGCCATAAGGCGTCCACTGCTGAACAAAGGTCTCCCCCGGTCCCCATCGGTTGTCGGTTCCTCGAGCGATGTGGCTTCAAGCCATGTGGCTAAATATCAAAGCCGACCGTGGTGTAGTGGCAGTGCGTAGGGGACACAAACCAAGAGCACGGGTTCAAAACCACTCATCGGTACCAATGTATCTTTAATATATGTACTTTGGTTGTCCTTTTTCTATGATACAAGCTTTTTAGTAGCTTAGTATAGAAATGCAAAGAAAAATGAAATAGATTCCTAAATACATCAGCGTTTAAATTTTTTTTTTTTTTTAAATACTAATTCTAAAATGTTAATACTAAGCAACTAAATGTGTTTAGAAAACAGGACGACCCAAAGTATTAGACATAAATTAAAAAGTAACATTGGTACCTAATCTTTATTGTTTTTTATATTTCTATATTAAGCTACTAAAGTGATTGTATCATAGAAACAGAACAACCAAAGTACATATATCTAAGAAACATTGGTACCGGTGGGCGGTCTTGAACTCGTGCTCTTGGTTTGCGTAACCATTGCACTGCCACTACACCACGGCCGCGTTTTGAATCGGGGTTCTCGGTATTTGAACTGGTGGTTCTTGGTTTGCGTGACCATTGCACTTCACCACGGTCGCCTTAATTTAATTATTATTAATTATGGCTCGACATATGACAGCACACCGCCTGGTTTGAGGCTTATATGCGGTTCAGGGGTAGTAGCAGTCACCTATAGTTATTTAATAGTGGGACTAGTCACCAATATACGCAGTTGCAAGTAGAAGTCGCATCGATTGTTTCAGCTTTGTTGGAACCTGAAACGTGACCGAGTCGCTTTACGGTCTGCACGCCTGAAAATGGTGGTATTATTTCCCTACTTTGACCCCACTATATGTATAAAATATATAATTTTTCCAGTTTACCTGAGGACGTACCCGTAGTATTTCTAAACGCATGTTTAATATTGAGATTACTGTATGATGTTGCTTTGGATTCCTTTGATAAGCCAACATTTTGTGGCTCACTTGATGTGAAATCACCCAGTTTGACACGTCAAAGTTCAGCTATTAATGAGGTAATTTATATCATTTTATATTTTATATTTTATGACCGTAAAAGGTAAAATGTAGAGATGAAGGTATGTAGCTTCAGTTTGCAAACATAAAATGGATGGATAAAAGGATATTTTATTAATTTTATAAATTGGTCACAAACAAATTTGGACACAATAGTATGGAACGCAATGACAAATTTTTATTTTCAATCATAAAACGTATATACACTACAAAACTCAAATATATAAATGTCATTAATATATTAAGTTCTTGTTACCCAATCGGAGACATCCTTAAGAAAGCTGGGTTGCTTAGTGCCCATAACCGTAGAGCTTGTATGAAGAGAATTGTGGATGTGAAGACAGCGAGTTTTGTCAGGATCGTGGCAGGTGGCATCAATATTTCGGTCTTTGTCCCTGTGGGGAAACAGCGTGATTGTGATTTGATTGTTATCTGCTATATATCAACTTTCTGTTATCTGCAATAATGATTGTGCTGGTGGAGGTGGCCTTTGTGACACCGGAAGTAGTGTTTACTTATGCGTCTACGCCGAGGTGGCATGATGGTTGGGGTTACCGCCTCCCTAAAATATGGTTGTAGAGAATGATGGCTGTCCAGTGCGTTATACTCGTGACCAGCGTTATACTCTCTTTGCTACTCACCTAAAGCCGGATCGGCTATCCAATTTTAATCCATAGCAGACTCTGAAGTAATGAATTATTAATTTTTTATGGCTAATTTATTTCGGCAGGCAAAACCCGCTGGTCGGACGGCTCCACTTAACTTAGCAGTTGGTTCAACCACAGGAGAAGCATGGATAGTCCATCCTGGTATAGTCATTGTAATGGCAAAACTGATGCCCTCATTACCAAGGCTGCAGGAGCACGAGGAACATTCCAGAGCACTTAGGGATTATTTGGCGCATGTTTTGAAGAGCCTTGTTAGAAGGTGAGTTAAAAAACCATTTTTATACAAGTCTCAACGTGTTAGTTTAGTTTTTTTTTTTTTTTTTTTTTTTTTTTATTGTGACTCGACATATGACAGCACCCCGCTTGATGTTAAGCCAAAGTGTGGTCCATGAATGAATGTCACTGCTACTACAATTCAATAACTGTGAGTAGCAATCACATCCACTATGCCGGCCTAGATGGAACCGGCAACTTACAAGCTGATCCCGAAACGTGACCAAATCACTTCACGGTCTGTATACTTGTAAGTGGTGGTACTACCCCGGATCGGCAGACTGGGTACCACTGCCTACCAATCTTAGTAAACATATTTATACCAATGAAGAATATTATATCATAACAATTTATAAGGAACAGGTTTTTTTTTTAAATTTCTATACTTAGGTTCTATGTTTTATGATACTCCCTGGTGCTTGTATCATAAACACTTGGCGATAAAGTGCATATATAGAGATACTGGGTCCTAGTGCCCATATCTATGGAGCTAGTATGAAAAGAATTGTGGATGTGAGGAAAGGGAGGAGTTGTATCAGGAAGTGGCGCTCCATTGTCTTTGCCTATCCCTGTAACCCAAAGGAGTGCATTTGATTGATTGATCGATACCACCACTTATAAGTGGACAGACCGTGAAGTTAGTTCATCGTAAAACCCTGTTAATAGCCCGCACTCCAGCGTAACAAGACTTTTTTACCAATAGTAATAAAGATATTTGTAATAAAGAAGTGACACTTTGATTCTAGATCTATTCTTATTCTATTATTTAACAGTGAACGTAATCAACAAGTGATGTGTGGTGCTGGCCTTGCTGGTGTTTTACTACGGGTGTCTGGAAATGCTCTGCGGTTTGAAAAGCACCCCCTACATGCGCCTTCGCAGTATATGCTGGAAAGACTAGCTGGACATTCATTACGCCCTTTGGAGTTACGGTATATTAACTAAATTATCTTATACAGTGTTTTTCAATCTTTTTTTAATACACGACCTCTTTCCATGCTTAAAATTTTTAGCGACCCCTTTGGGCCATAGAAAGACAAAAAATTGTAATACATTTAAAGAAAATATTTTCGACTCTCTTTATTATATTTTTCGAGAAACAGATAATATTAAGTGTATATTAACTATAATTAAAAATATCATCTAATGACGTCATATCAGAGATAGTCCCAAGGAGACTGACAACATTTCTCCTTCATATAGCAAGGCTAATACGCTGGCAGAAATAACAGCTTTACTGTCACCAGACTTCTCCGTCAGTCGGCGCATATTCATAACCTAAACCGAGGTTGGCGTATTTGCGCAGTTTGAGGTTCTCAGCAGAAATCGCCGCGCTGAACGCGCTGAATCGCCGCCTAGACGTGAGATGGGGCTAATGCGTCTACACAATATCTACATCCCACACCAGAAACCTGCCAAGTTTCCACGGCCCAACGGATCTCTTGCCGTTGCTCCGTGCAATACCAGAGCATTCTTAACAGTGAAAAGAGCCCTTGGGATGATATCGTTGAGTGCCACGTGATATTTAAATGCCCAAATGGGTAGTTACGGAGGAAAATAACATAGTTAACAATACAGATGTAACGACTCGACTTTTTAACCTGGGTTAAACCGAGTTAAGGCCTAAACCGAGTTGGGTCGGTAAACATCTGCAATAAACCAGTTTGAACTATTATATATATGTATATATAATTAGATCAGACACCAAATTTATTTAGTCATACATACACATCCGTAATTCTATAGCAAACCATACTGTGTATTAGGCAGTTTGGATTGTCGGATCGAATTGTCAACTCGGTTTGTAATCCGGTTTAAATCGAATTTATCAATTCGGTTTGCGAGTCGGATTATCCATATTTTTAATTCACCTAACTTGGTTTGAAAAATTCGAGATCGTCCCATTTTTAGTTAACAAGACCTATATGTACCTATGACATAAAATAAATAATTTGAATTCAAAAGGAATATTTCTAAATATTTTTTCTTTTTCATGTAGTGATTTTCTTCGCATGGGAAATCCATTGAATTGCGTGTCACCTGAACCGGGACAAGTATGTAAACCAGGTGGGCCCGTACCACTTACACGGATCAAAACTCTAGTCTCTATGACGACTCCTAGAGATTATAGGTAAGGTTTTTCGTTGTGTACCCATACTAATTTCAGTAAATCCTACTTATTTGATTACGCCGCCTTATGTTAAGCTGACGAGTAAAGAGCGGAAGCAACATTTGTATGCCCAATGCCGGCCTTGGTGAATATTGGCAATTTTTAGCCAATATTCTGATCTGATAAAGATCGTACTATGCTATTAGAATAAGAATAGGACGGGCTGTTGACTAACTTCACTTGACTGATTCAAAGGTGTCTTTTTCTTAACGTCAGTTAGACGTCACAAAATGGCGCCGATTCTGTCCTATTCTTGTTTTAATCGCATTGTACCACCCCTGGTCGGCAAACAAACTGGACCACCAACGTTGTTTAACGAATTCTCCAAGAAACTTTTAACTAAGTAATACACGCCGGAGAAAGTGTCCACATTACTTGATTAAATCGAGAGTCGAACTAAACGATTTGACGCGTAGTTCCTTTGTTTAACAAACGACCAACAGAAAACTGTACCCGCCTATTTTATAAGCTTGGATCCTCTGTCTGCTTACTGGTAAGGCTATGGGTAAGGCTATAAAATTTTGTTTTTCCTCAGATCTCAAAATTCGTGTACATTGCCCCCGTTCGTGGAGTTCGACATGTCAGCCGAAGGGTTTGGTTGCCTCTATCTGCCGAGCATAGCGCCGCAGTCAGCGAACTTGAATGCATTAGGTACACAAGATAATGCGACCCTTGGTGGTATTGGTTCTGGTAATTGAGAAAATATATATTTATTATATATTTTGTGATTGTCAAAATTTTGAATTTTCTTACTAATAATAATAAATTTCACATAATTAACTACAAATGTTTACAAGAGACGATCTTGATGCATTTTCCACCAGTTATCCTTTGGATTTTCCAGTGCAGAAAGAGAAAGAAAATATACATAATTGTGAATTTGAAAAATAAAATACATACATACACAAATTAAATGCATATAAAGCATTGTCAAAATCTTCTTTCTGTTTTTACCGTAGGTTATGATGTTTCAAATGTTGACTGGTAGATAATTCTAACTAGCATTAACTCCGTCTGCGTTCATTATTGTACAGTAAATTTTAAATAAGTATATAGAATGGTGTCGGGCATCAATTTTTTAACACTTGTTTTATCACATTGACTTGGTTGCTCCTCAGTTTTATTAAACAGCCAAGTTTAATAAACAGTAATAAAAATGATAAATAAAAACATAATTGATATATTATTACCCTCTGAGGGCGACTACTACTACAGTTAAATAACTGCAAGTAGCATTCATTATAGCTCCTAGTTGGAACCGGAAACTATAAAGCTGATCCCGAAATAGAACTACCACCCGGATTGTCAGACTGGTCACCACACCCTATAACTGTTTCATTGTTAGAAAATAATACAATTCTCTCTATTTCTAGGCGACAGGGTATTTCCCCCGCAGACAGGCCTGACTTACTCAACATGGATTTGCGTTGAAAAGTACTCGGATCCACGCAGTGATCCACATTGCGTGCGTTTACTTACTTTGGTACGCAATTTGAACAATGCCCGCGACGAACATCTCGTGTGCTTGACATTGGTTTTGTCCGCAAGGGACAAAGCTATCATTGTCTCTACGCAAGAGACACTGGTGCCCCACAGTAAGTATTTTTTTAAATTTATTTTGTTTATAGTTTGAAAGAAGTTGTATTGACAAGGATTTTGACAAAGGGATTGCTCGATGGTTTGGGCAAATGGAAAGGATGAGTGAAAGTAAATTGACAAAAGGAATTTATAAATCTGATGTGGATGGATGCGTTAAATGAGGCAAGCCTAGGAGGGCGTTTTCCAACCAAATCGAAGACATCCTAAAGAAAGCTAGGTTGCCTAGTGCCCTAGAGTTTTATGAAGAGAATTATGGTTGTGAAGGAAGCGAGAAAATTGTCAAGTTCGTGGCAAGTGGCGCTCCATTGTAAAAGGGGTAGCAATTTGATTTGATTTGATTTTTAGACGTCGGAGAATGGGAGCCAGAAGGTTCAGGCGAATGTGGAGCTAGGGTGTGGTGTCCAGATTTACAACACGAGGGGCAGTGGCATCATTTAGCTTTGGTATTAAACAGGGCGGTCTTGAAGAATTCTTCGTTTTCATTATATTTGGATGGTGAGTTTTTTTTTAAATTGTGAAGCAACATGTAACCTTGTCTGGAGGAGGTCCAAGAGCTCCGACATCTGACAAACCCATCTTAGCTTACGTTGGTCCCATCTATTGTCACTAGTCCAGCCTAAGTCGTTTTTTCACGCATATAAAGTTAAAGCATGGGATGAATAAGTATCTTACGCTGGCTCTTCAGTACTTAAACCGTGTTTTTCAATCGTTGACGCCTCTTGGACCCTTGGTTACCATTAGGCAAGTCGAGGTTAATAGATGTCGAGTCACAATAATAAAAAAATAAAAAAAGTTTATCCCTTAACCCCGGTAGAAGCATCGGTTACATTATAATTCCTTTGATTGATTTTTTTTATTGTGACTCGACATCTGACCTCGACCTTTTTTATTGTTATGACATCTGACCTCTACCCGTCTAATAAAAAGCAAGAGGAGGTCCAAGAGTGTCGATGACTGATAAAACCGAGTCAGTTCACGGCTGCCTCAAACGCCGTCACTATGCCGGCCAAAGGTGCTTCTTTATGCATCACTTAAAGGATCTCAGGTCATAGGATGGAGAGAACACATGGGCTAGCAAAGCATTCCACTTATCGATTGTTCTACAAAGAAAAGACGCACTGAACTTTTTAGTTCGACTGCCGATTCGGTCGTCAAAATGCGGATGCTTTCCCCGACCATTGCGGGTATTACCGGTGTGAAAATACGAGGTAGCAACAAGGTTAAAGATCTCCTTGGAACATTCTGGCTGATGGAGGTCTAAAAGTGCAGACGACTGCACATATGGAGGTCACAGCTACCACGTCACTTTAATTTGTTTTCTGCAAAGGTCAACATATGCACTCTGGAAAGTTGCACTACGTAAGCGCTAACCCTGGTGGAGGAGCAGCTACACTTTCTGGTGCGTCAAATGTATATTGTGTACTTGGCACACCTCCGCAGTGGAGAAGATATTCCCGCCTGGTATGGAGACAGGGACCTGCTATGTTGTTCGAAGAGGTTTGTATAGTTGAAACTGAAATTAAAAAATCTCTGTTGTAGAGACAACGGTCTATCCATGGAATTTGATTATTTGACGAATTATCATACCGAAAATCCACCTCGATTAATTATCAACAAATATTTGTCAAAATTTTTCAAATATATATATATATATATAAATTTGACGTGAATGGATGTGTTAATCAAGGCAGATTCTGGAGGTGGTTCTCTGACCAAATCAGAGACATTCTCAATACAGAAAGAGGGTTGCCCATAACCGTAGAGCTTGTATGAGGAGAATAGTGGATGTGAGGGAAGCGAGGGAGTTGTGTCAGGATTGTGGCAAGTGGCGCTCCTGTCTGCCTATTCCTGTGGGGAAAAGGCGTGACAATTTGATTGATTAATAATCTAATTATTATAGGCCTGTCTTTGTGATTGACAGATGATACAAAATCCATATCTTATTTTTCAAATAACTCAATTGCACAGCAATTAAAAGCAACATTATTATTAGTTTTATCAACACAAGTATCGAAACTACCATTTATATATTCTTTCATCATTGGACATTACAAAAGTAGTACGTAAAAGCCCAAAATGAATGATTTCCTTTAAATGTTACAGGTATTGCCAGCGCAAACAGTTGCAATAATCCACCAATTAGGGCCACACTACGTGGGGACACTCCAGGCACCTTTGCCTTACGGTCAAAACCAGGATCCTTTAGGTCCACTGGTAACCGAAGAGAAAGTAGTATTCGGTATAAACGCCCGAGCTATGTCACAGTTGACATTGGCTAAAATACGTAAAGTATATAGTAAGAGTGATAACAAGGCGATCGCTAAGCAACTGGGGATGTCTTCGCATGAGAACGCGACGCCTATAAGAGTGCTGCACAACTCAGCCGGACATTTAGCAGGCCCTGCTCGCTGTTTGGGTGGTACCGTTGTTGGTTACTTGGGTGTCAGAGTGTTCTGCTCGAAACCGGCAGCTATTATGGTATGTTATTTAGATTTTTTTTTTAAATAAATAAAAACTTAATTTTCTTAGATTTTACGTGATTGATAATTGAATTAAACAAATGCGGCGTACTATAGCGTTTAATTTTGTTAATGATTTTACATTTTTTATTATTCCGACTTTTCGAGAGCTTTGCAGCCATTGTGGTCACGGAGAGACGCGATAGTAAGCCGCATAAAATTTGTTTAAATCATAAAATAAAAACAGTAATAATATTTCCGTAAAAATGTACCTTGTAATGAAAAATATAAAAAAAAAAAATATTGTGGCAAGACATTTATGACAACAGCCTGCCTGATGTTAAGATGGAGTTAAAAAGGATGTTAGATCTTGACCTCCGACTTACCAAGAGGAAGTCAAAAAACGCCGATGCCTAAAATATCGTCTCGGTTTACGGTTGCCTCAGTCGCCGTCACTATCAAATTGATTAAATTATAATTAACAGTTATATCTGAGGTTTCTGAATCGTCTATAAGTGAAATGTTTTACCAGCCAACGTATTCTTGCCATTCTAGAACCTTGGATCTGAGAAAATACACCTTTGGTCGGCATAGTGACGGCGACTGTAAACTGCATCGGTTTTTTTGGTCATCGACGCTTTTCGTGTTTCAATGTCGGCAAGTCGAGGTCAAATGTCCAATATCAATAAATAAAAAATATAATTTGATTCCATGGAATAATTATTTGCTTCTAAATTGCACTCCAACATAACACCAGGGCCTCGATTCTCTTATTCTAATTCGATTCATTTGGCGTCGATAAAGCAGTGAAATTGCGTTGCACTGATATCCGACATCTTCGTCCCCAATCAGCGAATAACAAATCAATAAGTAAACTACGTTGATTGGTCACTTGCGACCGCGGTGAAAGGACATCATTCATTTTGGGCTTTAATGTACTACTTTTGTAATGTAATGATAAAAAAATTATAAATGGTAGTTTCGATACTTGTATTGATAAAACTAATAACAATGTTGCTTTTAATTGCTGTGCAATTGAGTTATTCGGAAAATAAGATATGGATTTTATATCGTCTGTCAATCCCAAAGACACGCCATATTAAAAGTTCTACTTTGAACTGTCATAATAATAGTTTGATCATTTCTTACACCTAAACTATTTATAATAAAGGATATATTCCAATCACATAATCTTTGCACATTAAACTATTTTAAAATGTATATGCAACTGTTAATACAATTAAGCCCAAGTCCCTATACAAAATGAACGATGTCCTTTTACTGATTTTCCACCGTCATAATGTATTAAGAGATTCGAGCCCCAGTCTGTGTGTGCAGTAATTGAAATAATGGTCAACCATTTTATGCTATAAAATAATGTTAACTATTTTAGGTGGATACCGTAGGTGGATGTTCGGTTTTACTTGGCCTTATAGCTATGGCACAAGATGTCGAATGTTTATATGCTGGAGTTAAAGCTCTTGTGTGCGTCGTGCGTTCAAATAAGGCAGCACAAGCGGAGATGGATAGACGGAAGGGATATCAAACTCTAGCTATGTTATTGAAGAGGAAAAAACAACTATTAAATTCGCACATATTGCATTTGATTTTTGGACTCGTTGGCACTGTTGATAGTCAAAAAGAGACTTCGTCTATTCCCAATTTGACCGCATTCCAGGTTAGTTATTACACCTTTTGATGACAGGCGTGGCGTATTGGTTAGCACACCAGTCGTTACGTGAAAAGTCCAGGGTTCGATTCCCGGTCGGAGCAAATGTTTGTTTCATAGCTTTTACTTCTAATATATAATTGATTAAATATTCTAAATGTTTGTTAATAAAAAAGGAATAGATATTTGCTCTGGGTCACCCTCCTGGGTCTGACTCGTTAAACACATCCATCCACATGAGATTTATAAATTCCTTTCGTCGATCTACTTTCACTCATCCATTCCATGTGTCCAAACCATCGGAGCATTCCTTTGTCAATCCTTAAATATATGTTTTCCGTAATAAAGTTGTTATATATTTACAGGATTTGATATGCGAGTTGGAAGTATGGCTCGGCGCCCCTAGCGGTCTCATAAAATCACTACTAGAACATTTATTAGAGCTAGCCACAGAAACAGCCCACCGAACACACAACCTAAGGACAATGAGAGATTTACAACTGGTCTCCAAATTACTCTACATCATAAATGACATTAAAGTTGTTTGCACAAGAAATGTATTGATACAACTCTTGTCTGCTTTATTGGGTGGTCAACCACGCCCTAGCGACTTGCTCTGTTTGGGTCAATTCATGGCTTTTACTCTTCCACTTCCTTCGCAATCGGAGAGAGATGTAATACCAAAGGAGAGTGACTGCGAGAAAGAGTGTCAAGGAGAACAAATTATTCTAAGAAACAAATGCTTTCAAGTATTACACGGGATGTTATTTACAGCAAGGAATTTAGTTAATACTGTAGTTTGTGAAGAGATATCTCGAGTGTTGGGCATGGATTGGTTGTTAAGCTTTATGCAGGATAATGTGCATCAATCTACGGTCCTGTGGGCTTTGAGGATGTTTGTTATTCTTTGCTCTGGACAGGGGCAACATTCTGCTATCATGCAAAGGTATAGTTATTTATTTATTGTTACTTTACAAAGCTGGGTTGTGCCTAGTGGTTGTCCATCTTCATAGAGTTTGTATGAAAAGAATTGTGGATGTTCGGGAAGTGAGAGTTGTGTCAGGATCGTTGCAGGTGGTGCCTTATCCCAGTAAGGAAAAAGGCGTTATTGATTGACTCGACAGCACCTCGCCTGATGTTAAGTGTTAGTAGCAGTAACATCAACTATACCGGCCTAGATGAAAAAGGCAACTTACAGGCTAATAACGCGATTAAGTCACTTCACGGTCAGTATACTTGTAAGTTGTGGTTCTATCCCAGATTGGCAGACCACTGCCCACAACTATTAAATATATATTTAATATAATTCGTATTTGTAAATCCTACTATTATTATGAATGTGAATGTTAGTTTGTTTGTTACGTTTTCACGCAACAGCTACTTATCCGATCATCATGAATCTTTGTACACATATTTTTGGAGGTACTAGAAGTAACATAGAATACTTTTAATTAAAAAATATATATTTTTTAATACTTTTCAATTGACTTTCGTTTCAGCTGTTTGGAATTTTTCTATATTTATATTTCTTATTGCTGTCATTTTTATATGAGTTATTGAGTTATAAATACAAAAAAAGGGATTTTCAGTCGAATTGAGAACCTCCTCCTTTTTTATGACTGCGTCATAAACCTAACTTTACGCGGGTGAAACCGTGTACTCAGCTAGTAATTTATATTTGGAGACAATAATGATTTTTTAAATGACGTACTATTTTCTTTGTTATTTACAATGAAATATGCCATGCCTTAATTTCCAGACACTCAATTGCTTTAAATGGAAAGACAGAGACAACTTTCTTCGATCCTGACACAACTTTTATATTTTATGTTTTCTCGTGTGCGCAAATGCGGTGGAGGGGCGCGTGATTTCGGCTTAGACAGACTATACCAATGTATCTTGGATAATGTACTTGTTATGGTACAAGCACTTTAGTAGCCTAATATACAAATGTAAATGATAATGAATGAATTGTACGCAGGTTTCGTGAAGGCTCAGGCAATGGCGGTTGGCTGCGTAACACAGAAATGATAGCGACACCCCAACAAGCAGGCGTTGTTCTTGGCACGTGTGTACAGTCACAAACACATTTACATTCGCAGTTATTGCACACGCCTGGATTTGCATTGCTTGCTTGGTAAGACATCACTAATGGGATACTTTTTTTTTTAAATGTTATTGTGACTCGACATATGAGAGCACCTCGTTTGATATTAAGCTGGAATGTGGTCCATGAATGGATGCCACTGCTACTACAATTCAATAACTGTGAGTAACAATCACATCCACTATGCCGGCCTAGTTGGAACCGGCAACTTACAAGCTGATCCCGAAACGCGACCAAATCACTTTACAGTCTGTATACTTGTAAGTGGTGGCACTACACCCTACCACTCTTTTGAATTATTACCACTCTTATACATTATTTTTATTTTGGGTCGACATGTGGCAGCACCCCGCCTAATATAAAGCTGGGGTGCGATCCATGAATGCAGGCTAAAACTGCTACTTACAGTTGAATAACCTTAAGTCACGTCCACTATGTCGGCCTATTTTGAACCGGCAACTTACAAGCCTATCTCAAAACACGTCTAAGTCACCTAATCGGACAATGGGAATCGAAACTAGACTACGCGTAACGAGCTGGTGTGTCTTTTTTAAATTGGAACGTTGATGTAAGTAGAGATCAGATGTAGAGTGATAATAAAATATAGTGTAAGTAAATTTGTGCATATTTTTTAGGCTTCTACCAACACATCTACAAATACCAGAACTATACTATTTACTCTTTGGCATAACACTCGGCCAACCCATGCGTTCAGTCAACCCTGAAAAGGCAGTCTCCACTGAACGTATATGGGCTGCAGCTTGGGGGTCATCTGCACCTTCAAAACAATCCTCCGCGGCTTTAGCAGCAAGAATTACTTTATGCCCGGAAGCCGTCGTACTTTTACTGTCGACAGTGCGAGCCTTAATACACGCTGAAGCTGGGACTTTACCGCAGTGGTTAAATGATCATCCAGTCTCTATTTTACAGGTATGGCTTTCATAATTCTCTATTTTGTAAGCAATTATAAATGCTAGCATTTGATTTTTTATGACAAAACATCAGCAACCGTAAACTGTAACGGGTTTTTAGGTCGTCGCTGCTTTGCTAGACATGATTAAACGATTAGACGTGGATATATACGCGCTTGTTTCCGCGCTCGACTCCTCTGCGATTTCTTTGTGCTTTTTTTAACGGTTTGCTCTCAGCGAAGCCATCCCATCCTCTCCAGAAAGGCTAGGAGACCCTTTTTGTTTCTGCAGATCTCCGGAAGCGTCCTCGAGGAACTTCTGCTTCGATTTGGCCACGCTGCTTCGACTTAGGATCACATCTCAGTTGTTTCCTCCCCGTTTAAGAAGCTTCTACAAAGCGGGCTATCTGAAATGTTGAGGTTGTTAAGGTGTTTGTTAAAAGCACAGGATCCTGTTATAGCACCTACCATGATGCGGTGCTTGGCTCTATTAAGATTTAGTAGTCGCCCGGTCAAGCGTCCATCCATAGGAGACAGACTACAGGCTTCCCGGGACTACCTGTAGTCTGTGGTTCGCGACCATGCACTTTTATGCAGGTTACTTGTTCTTTGGCGCAGTCAGTTACGCCAAAATCTAGAACGTGACGATTAGGAATAAGGAAAAAACGAAGCGTAAACCTCTTCACCAACACCACCACCATCTCTACTGAAATATCTAACGGGCCGATGCTTTCCAGATAATAATGTTATACATTAAAGAAATTCATGTGTGGGTGTTAAACCATGCCAGCGTCACGGCATTTAATTTTACTGCGTGCCAATAGATGTTTTACATATTTATTTATGAATTAAACAAATTTTATGCGTCTTACTATCGCGTTTATTTTGGTTTTGATTTTCGTGGTTCTCCGTGACCACATGGCTGTAAAGCTCTCGATACGTCGGAATAATAAAAAAATGTAAAATTAAAATTAAAATAAACGCGATAGTAAGCCGCATAAAATTTGTTTAATTCATTAATGTTCGCGCAAAATCTAAGAAAAGATTTTTTATTTATAAATGTCACATGTTACTTATATTAATTTTGTTTCTTAGGTACTATTCTCACTTTACAACACATTGCCTGATTTTGTGACGATAATGATGAGCGCAGAGGTGTTGAATGCTTTGGCTGCAACATTGTTTCCGCCTAATGCTTCCGACGATATTCATACGGGTGAGTTATCGTGTTTTTTTGTGACTCGACATATGACAACACACCGTCTGATGTTAACTTGCAGTACGGTGCATGGATAAAGGTGTCTGCTCCATTCACCTTATCAAAAAAATACAATGAATGAAATTTGGTACTTATATTAGTGACAGAGACGGAGTTAGATGAGAGTGTAGTTGTTTGAACATTCGATTGTACATTATAAAACTTTAATTTTATGCTATTAAGATTATACTTAATATAATTATACTTAAAGAGTGGTAGGCAGTGGTACCCAGTCTGCCGATCCGGGGTAGTACCACCACTTACAAGTATACAGACCGTGAAGTGATTTGGTCACGTTTCGGGATCAGCTTGTAAGTTGCCGGTTCCATCTAGGCCTGCATAGTGGATGTGATTGCTACTCACAGTTATTAAATTGTAGTAGCAGTGACATTCATTCATGGACCACACTTTGGCTTAACATCAAGCGGGGTGCTGTCATATGTCGAGTCACAAAAAAAAAAAAAAAAAAAAAAAAAAAAAAACTAAAATACGTGAAATTGTACTAAAACAAAGAGACGTTATTTTTGACGTGGCTTCCTTTAACAATTATTAGAATATATCATAGCAGTGCAAATCCAATCTAGTACTTACGTTAAGTACAATTTAATTACATAATTTTGTTAATCAATCAAATTGTCATGCCTTTTTCCCACAGGAATAGGCAGAGACAATGGAGCGCCACTTACCACGATCCTTACACAACCTCTCTTTCCGTCAAATCCACAATTCTGTTCATACAAGCTTTACGGTTATGGGCACTAGGCAACCCAGCTTTCTTGAGGATGTCTCCGAATTTTGAATTTGAATTTATGTGTTTGCTAGGTATCTGTGAAAGCGGAGAAAGTTCTGGAGCATCAACTCCTGGCTCAGAGAAGGAGGTAGTCTTAGTTACTGGCACACCCTCATTGACACAACATCCAGCTCGAGCAGTGGTTATGGACTTTCTAAAAGTCATTGTCATCGATTCATTACCACTCAGTGTATCAGGCAAGAATGCTCCGGTAAGTTTGATGTTAGAGATATGTATATTGTTTTGTTTTTTCAGTCATTGAGGCCTTATTGACGTTAATATAATATGCGAGTATTGACGTAGAATACGAGCTTGATGTAGAATTCAGTTAGGTCGGCGTAGTGGATGCGACCTTAACCTTGGATCCTTCAAGCGAGATGTGTAAAAGCACCTCTGGTCGGTTTTGGTTATTGGCACGGTTTACGACCGCTCAATGTCTAAATCTAAGCTGGAGTATGATTTATGCACGCCGCTAGAACTGCCACAGATAAAAAAAATTAAAAAAAATACATTTCTATACTTAGCTACTAAAGTGTTTGTATCATAGAAACAGGACAACCAAAGTACAATATAAAAGATAAATTGGTACCGGCAAGTGGTTATGAACTCGTGCTCTCGGTTTGCGTAACCATTGCACAGCCACTACACCACCGTCGCCTTTGTAGCACGACATCTAACTGACTTGCCAAACAACTGGCTTACGTTCACGGCTACCACAGTCGCCCTCACTATTCCGGCCAAAGATATTGCATAGTTTTATAATAAATAATCGAATCCGAATACAAGCAGTTTATGTTAGCATCCTTAAGGCCCCTGTGCTGACTTTAGCAGCATGACTCGTCAATACTAAGTCAATTCTGTGTAGTTCGATGATTAAAAAGATGTTTAAGAGAATTACGCATTGTTAAGATGTCGCTTAGCACTCTATTGCTTGGTGTTGTTTTGATTTTGCTAAATATAATTTAAGTTGGTTTAAATTGTTCTTGAAGAGTTTATGCATGCATCAGAATAACTGATACTTTAATTGGTCATTGGTTTTTGTTGTACAGTTTTATTAAATTTATTAGTCGCTTCCCCCAACTTTTATTGACGAACTCGAAATCCGAACTAAACGGTTTGGCGCTTTAACGAACAGTTCTTACCATTCTATAACTTTAAACGGTGACTGAGACATCCGTAGTCGGTTTTTTTAGTCGTCATCGCTTATGGACCCTTGCCATCAGGCAGGTCGAGATCATATTTTCACGTCCCAATAAAACAAATAATAATTTGTAGGTAAAAGTAATAAATGTTGATTACCTATATTATTCTTATATGCAAACACATAAACATGGGTAAATTATATAAAATGGGATGAGTTAAAGTATATAGACGAAATGAATTTATAAATCTGGACGACAGGCGTGGACGAACGGTTTAGCGATTGTTTTTTTGCGCGTAAAGTCCCGGGTTCGATCTCCGGTTGGAGCAAATATTTGTTTCATAGCTTTTATTTGTAATATTTAATAATATTAAATATTGCAAATATTCTTTAATAATCAAAAAAAGAGATGGATATTGGCTTCGGGTCTGGTTATCAAAGAGTGGTAGGCAGTGGTACCCAGTCTGCCGATCCGGGGTTGTACCACCACTTACAAGTATACAGACCGTGAAGTGATTTGGTCACGTTTCAGGATCAGCTTGTAAGTTGCCGGTTTCATCTAGGCCGGCATAGTGGATGTGATTGCTACTCACAGTTATTGAATTGTAGTAGCAGTGACATTCATTCATGGACCACACTTCGGCTTAACATCGAGCGGAGTGCTGTCATATGTAGAGTCACAATAAAAAAAAACTGATGTGCATAGATGCATTATACGAGCCAGACCCAAGAGGTTGTTTTCCGACCAAATCGGAGACATCTGCAAGAAAGCTGAGTTGTATGAAGAGAAGTGTGGATGGGGGGAAGCGAGGAGTCAAGTGGCCCTTCATTGTCTAGGAGAAAAAGATTTGGTTTGATAAAAATCCGTATTTAGTAAAAAGTATTGGAACTAGTAAACAACTTAAATTAGACATATAAATACAAGGAGGGTAATTCTCGAGTGTATTTAAAAATAACTGTCAATTTGATAACCGATTTGACGTTCGACTGTTCATTTTTTTTTGTTTTTATTGTGACTCGACATATGACAGCACCCCGCTTGATGTTAAGCCAAAGTGTGGTCCATGAATGAATGTCACTGCTACTACAATTCAATAACTGTGAGTAGCAATCACATCCACTATGCCGGCCTAGGTGGAACCGGCAACTTACAAGGTGATTCCGAAACGTGACCAAATCACTTCACGGTCTGTATACATGTAAGTGGTGGTACTACCCCGGATCGGCAGACTGGGTACCACTGCCTACCACTCTATGAAAAGGTGAAGTTTTCAAAGAGTTGAAAACTTCACTCATGAACTCCTGAAGTTACGTATAAATTAATAAAACGTTTGAAGGAGCCAATTTCTGTTCTTTATCGACACTATAAAGAACAACAATTGTTCTCTCAAACGTAATTACTAATTTATAACGTCAAACGTCAAAACGGCCATCATAGCGTGCCGCTGGTATAATACATGTTTTCATAGTCGCATGTAATTTGACAGCTATTTTAAACTCGAGAATTGCCCCCCTAGGCTAGATTGTTGTTTATTTTAGAGCACCGCTCCACTGGATAGTGTGCAACCGTCTGTGTTTTGTTCGTCCTGTGTTACACCACTGCGTTCCTACTTTTATTGTGTAAATATGTGCGCTTTTTTTAGATTTTATTTTGTTTTATTTTGGACGAATGCTTTAATATTACTCAAAGGAGACAGCCCATATACGTGTTGCATTTTAGTAGATACCGATCATGGGCGAATAGTCGTAATATATAAAAAATAACGTTTATTTGGAACCAAAAAGTAAACTTAAAAAAAAAACCTGTTGATTTTTGACACCCGCACTAGGTTGACCTGTATTAATATATAATTACTTGCTTGTACATAAAACTGGCGAAATTCAATCATAATATATAAATATGAAGAAGAAAATTTTCAATCTTTATCTTAAACAACCATTCTCTTGTGCGACTTCTTTGAGTAATATTAGAACATTTGGTTTTAAATGTACTTAAACTCATTCTAACAACATCAGTCTAAGTAGCAAACTACTCAAATATTTATATTTAATGGAACGTAATGTTTTCTGTTTCGAAATCCATGAAAACTACGTCATTTACTGTTTATTTTAACTGTCGGTAATTTAAAATACGAAAACTATCATATGAAAAATTATTATAACGATATTTTTAGCCTATTTTTTCTAAGATAGGCTAGTGTATTTATTCTTAATTTCAACTACTAGGACAGTAAAAAATTACCTCTAATATTAAGCCATTCGGAAAGTACGGAAATTGCATTGTTTGTTGCAGTATTGTTTGCATTACAATACTAACAAATATTGAACACGATGTTCATAATGCTGCCGCTATTCTTTTTCCATTTAACTTTACCTGATATATTACCAGACGAAAACGTTAATTTTAACACGTTTAAACTGCTGACACGTATAGATGGGGAACAAGTTAAATGGATTCGGGGGCTGAGGCGCGGTGGGGCATCTAAAAACCCCCACCCGTACCTTAGTGGCCGCTATTAGTGACGCGCTTAGCTCGGCGATGTCACTTAATATCGATAAAAACTTTTTTATCGATATTAATTTATAATTTGATTGATTATTGAAATATCAGTGAGTTAATTGAATAAAAGAGAGTCGTCATCCGTAGGTAGGCTACAATCAATATTATAAACGTGATTAAAATGTGTAAAATAAAAAATAAACATGCAGTGACTATTCTCAAAATTAAATTAATGTATAATTCATCAAAAATTGTTGCTGTCTAATGTTTATACTTCAATTTAATACACATTTATTATTTTTAATAACTAAATCTATTTGCGTTTTAAGGAAAGTATGTTTATCTTTATCGACATTTTGCATTTCACTTCACTATTCATAATAGACACGTGACCATGAAATCACAACTGCATTCCTACCGCGTTTATTTAGCTCGTTCCCCGACAGTACCAACCAAATCGAAGAAGTTTCAATGGCTTTCGAAACAACGTGCTTTTTGCTTATCCATCAATGTACTCGTATGTATGCAATATAAATTAAAAAATAACTTTATTTATAATTATATAAATCATATTATAATCATAAAGGTGTTGGTTTTGCTTTGCTTTTTATTGCATGTGTATCTTTGCTTGATTCATTTATTGTTATTATGTATTGTAATAATATTTTATAATATTAGATATATTTAATCATTTATTTTAAAAGCAGGTATAAACAGATAACAGCCTTTTTTCTATTCCAAACTATATTTAAAAATGCAAATATCTCTTTTTACCTTTAGCCAGATGTTATTACCTGACATTTTGCTTGTTATATTTTAATAGGTCATTGACATAGTATTGGATGCAGCGCCAAGTAATTCGACAAGTCAACAACAGATTGAATATCAGACGGAAGTGCTAACAACGTTGATGGAAAACTTATTAAGTACAGAGCTATTTGCGTCTGAACCTAATATTTCTAATGTATGTTATCTGGCTGCTAGACTTGTCGATAAGTTATGGCAGGGGCAACTGTCAAGGGATCCACATGAGGTAATTTATATTTGTTCCCAAACTACAAAATGTATTGTCCATTCTGTTAAAAATATAAATAATAACCACAATAAAATATTATATTATTTGTGTGTACATTATTAACTTTGTCCAAATGTGTTACTATCCGTGTTTTCGCTGACACTGTTCCTTCTGTATATAAGTGACATGCTGGACACTGAAACGTGCATTTATTTTGCATGGTACACGTACGACGCGTATTGCCTATGTCGGAAAACAGTTGATGGACAAGATAAGAGAGTATGCATACCCAATGGGGCAAAGAGAACACTCCTACTAGCTTCCTTCTCTCTGTTACACCTCCTCCCTTGGTACCTTGGATAGATCGATTTGAAGCTTGGTTTATACTTTTTTATGTAGTATTGTTAAATTCTGATTGATTAGTTCAAATCAAAACATAACACACCTAACTCATCAGTCTCGACCGTCAGTTCCAGTCTGTATAAATGATGTCCCATTGTCGAAGTTGATGTCTGGCGTACTTTTAGGTGTTCGAATTCATTGTGAAATTGGTAACTCAAGCGAAAAAGAAGTCGTCAGTGATATCTTTGGAAGGTTTACATCATTGCTTGAATAGAACAATACTGTTTCTATTGTCAAGAACTACAGACTCAATTGCTGACCAAATGTCTGTGTTGGAGGCTTTGCATAAGTTAACGACTAACAGGTAAATGTTTATTTTTATTAATAATTTAATTAAAGCAAATTATAAATTTAGTATATGTTTGACACTTTTACTTTTCATGCCAATTACAGAAAGACGCGTTATGACGACACGCGTGGCATATCTGCGACGCCCTGAATTTGATTCCCGGTTGAGGCAAAGATTTGTTAGAAAGCATATATTTGAAATATTAATTAAATACATATTTGCTAATAAAGAAATAGGCAGATATTTGTTTTGCGTCTAATTGTTTAAGAGTGGTAGACAGTCATTTGCTCAGTCTGTTGAACGGTATCATCACTTGCAGGTCTATACAAGACCGGGAAGTGACTTAGCCGGGCTTAGGGATTAGCTCAAAGGTTTTCGGTTTCACCTTGGCCACCATAGTGATAAGTGCTTTACCAAAAACAATTCAAAACTAATACAATCCAATAAAGTTATGACTATTGAGGAACGATTCCCGATTCCCTAATAGTTATCACTCGTGAATCTCATCTGAGCTTCAGACTGAATCACCAGTTGGTCTGATTATAATACAAAACAAGTGGTTGATCGTTTGAAACCTGATTGAATACTCACCAAAGTCGAGTCTAAAACAAACAATATTAATTTGACATTAGCTCGATCCAACTCTCAGCAGATTCTTATACTTTTGGCAGGTATTATTGGTAAAATGGTTTACCTATTTTTAGTAATATTTAATTAAATACATTTGCTATGTTAAACGTAAGTACAAAGTGCTTGAAATCCTTTTAATTAATTACACATATTTTTCGAATGCATTGTTTTATGATTTTATTAAATAACGCAATGATTAAATAATTATTTAATCCAATAATACCATAAATAGGTAAATCACTTGACTAATGATACTCTAACCATCAAAAGTAAAATAAACGAATGGGAATATTAGACCTAGCTTTCTTGAGGATGTCTCCGATTTGGTCCTCCTGGGCCTGCCTCGTTTAACGCATCCATAGTTTGCCTAGTGCCCATAACCATAGAGCTTGTATGAAGAGAATTGTGAATGTGAAGGAAGCGAGGGAGTTGTGTCAGGATCGTGGTAAGTAGCGCTCCATTGTCTCTGCCTATCACGGTGGGAAAGAGGCGTGACAATTTGATTGAATATTAAACTTTATCATTGTAATGCATTACAGATTACTAATATTCGGTGCTGGAAACCACGAATTGGAGTTTGTCGGTTGTCTCACATACTGTTTGCTGCAATTGAGTGCTAACATGAAAATTACACTTGACTCGCATATGCGTACAACGTGGCATGTCAATCCTAGCTCAGACCTAGAATCACAGGATGATAAACTAACTACGCACCAAGGCATGTTATTTTTTTTGATTTAATTTAACTATTTATACAATAAAATAACATAAAAATGTCTACAATATCTCTGCCTATCCCTTTCAAGAGCGCAATAATTATCTTAATTGTTCTTATAATTAAACTTTTACAGTTTTCTTTATTTTGGATTATAACTTTTGACAGAAACTAACGCTCGCAAAAGAAACTTTAATAATTAATAATTGTGATGAATTATTATTCAATAATAAATTATTTAGCTACATTTTATTTATTTAAATATAATAAAGCAAATTTTTTTTGGGTAGTTGCACGGATAGATATTCCATGTCAAAATCACCAAGGCTACCACAATTATATCTATTTCTACGACGACGATAAAATTCTATTAATTTTTCGGTCGCCTTAGTCGTCGTTTCTATGCCGGTCAGAGAAAATTGTTCAGATTTCACTTAAAGGTTCGATGAAAGGTGGATAAAGGAAAAAAAGGGGTATAGGATAGGGATGTTTTTTTTTATTGACACTACACCAGTACCTCGACTTGCTTGATGGTAAGCTAGGGGAAGTCCAAGAGCGCCAACGACAGGTATAACCGATTGTGTATACGATATAAAAAATAAACATTAAATGAATTTTAAGGTCGCAACCTAATGGCTGGTGCAGCGAGACGTGTGTGGGAGGAACTATATGCTTGTAAAAAGCCAGCTATAGAGGAAGTGTTCAAAATCACTCTAGTTGCCCCTGCTGGGAATGCTCGCGCGCCAGACCTACCAACTGTAAGAGAACAATTAAATGAAAGTGCAAATAAACTGTGGATCAATTATATTGACACGGAACGGAAGGTAATTTTTTTTGTTGTGTCTCGACATATGACAGCCCCCTGTCAAGCTGGTCTGATGTTAAGCTGGTCCATGATTGGAGGTGTCTACTACTACAGCTAAATAACTGTAAGTAGCAGTCACATCCATTATTCCGACCTAGTTGGAACCAGAAATTGATAAACCAATCCTGAAATGCAAAAAAGTCACTTCACGTTCTGAATACTTGTAAGTGGTACTACCCTAGATCGACAGACTGGACACCACTGCTTACCACTGCCACCACCTTAATTCGCAAACCGGCTAACTCCATTTTTACCGAATTTTAGTTTTTGATGCAGGATTTAAGACAGACATAATTCGCACATTTTAAAATAAATAATAACTCTCTAAACTTTAAACTTCTTGAATAAATCACTACAAGAAAACCGAACAACTCCAAGCAATACATAAAGTCCACGATTATGACGGCTAACTCCAACAAATCAATTTTGTTTGGCGTATTACACGTGTGCATACAGTGATATTTAATAAAAAATCAGCAGAGACAATGGAGCGCCACTTGCCTCGATCCTTACATAACTTTCTTGCTTCTTTCATATCCCCAATTCTCGTCATATAGGCTCTGTGGTTATGGGCACTAGGCAACCCAGATTTCTTGACCTTGTTTAACGCATCCACCCACATCAGGTTTATAAATTCCTTTTGTCGATCTACTTTCACTCATCCTTTCCATGTGCTCAAGCCATCGAAGCATTCCTTGGTCAATCCTTGTCACTAGATCTTCTTTCGAACCACATCTATCGCGCACTGTGCTATTCCTTATTCTATCCGCTAACGTCATTCCACATAAACTCCTTAATGACCGCATTTCTACAGCGTTAATTCTACTCTCATGCTTCTTCTGCCATACCCAACCTTAACTTCCTCACATTAATGTAGGAACAAGCACCGCATTATGAACAGCCATCCGTGACTTTTGGGACATTATTTGGCTGTTCCTTATACTATGGATGGCACCGTTCACTACGTTACCCTTTTGCACTCTTCTCTCAATATCTTTATCACACTTTCCATCCCTAGTAAACATACTTCCCAATTAAACAAATTGTTTGACTCGTTCCACTTTCTTGGTGACGCTACACAACCATTGGCAACCCTAAAGGTGTCTTACACTTTTAGAGATAGCGTCAGATAGCGCCTCATTAATTTCAACACATGCACTGGAATCCGCTCCCTTAACCCAAACCCGGACAGCTGCCGCCACAATTCATTCCTGTTCACTCTACCATAGACCTTCTCAAGGTCAACAAAAGCACAAAACACCTTATGGTATTTTGCCAACATTTTTCGCTGACGCATCTTAAAGAGAAGATTTGATCAATACATCGTATCCCTTTATGAAATCCCGCTTGCGCATCCTAAATTGCATCATCTGTTTCATGCATCACCCTTTCAATCAATTCTTTTGCATACAACTTGCCAACAATACTGAGAAGGCTGATTTTTAGGTTCCTGATGTGACAAGATCTTACGATAATTTGCCGCATGACACATGGCAATACCAACATTATTAAGTTATTTTGTACGATGTTTGCGGTATATGGCCGCGCATTATCGTGCATAAAAATGAAATTTTGCCTACAAATAAAACAAAAGGCACACCATGGGGTTCTAAAATGTCTGTTATGTATCTCTGTACTGTTAAAGAACCACCGTTAACGATCACAAGCTCTGTGCGGGCTCCCAAACATATGCCACCCCAAACCATGACGGAGCCTCCACCATAAGCCACTGTTTTCGTAAAATTTGTTGGGTTATAACGTTCTCTGCGAAATCTCCACATTCTTTCTCGCCCATCAACATAGTTTACACAAAATCGAGTCTCTTCACTTTCACTCGACTCCACTCACTTGTCCAATTTTGGTGTTACGTGCAAATAATAATCTGGCTCTCCGATGTCCTGCCTCCAGTTTCTGTGCTTTTGCTGGCACCCGTGAGTTTAATTCAATTTCTTTAAGTCTTCTTCTCGCTCAATCTGTTGCGTCCACCTCCTCCAACAGATTTTGGGTCTGCACAGCTGTTTGACGGCGATTTCTAAAGGTTCGTCTCTTATAAAACGGTCATTCTCTATCGTTTTCGCCCGATGTCTGCCTTGTCCTCGTCTGCGAACGTAAGATCCAGTCTGCCTGTAACGTTGAACATCGCGATGGACCACAGAAACCGATACACCTAAGGCCTGACTGACCGAACGGTAGGTGTGATCATGGTTACAGCCCTGGCGAGTGTAGTTGCTGGCAAGTCACTCATTTTATATTAAAACGATGTGTTCTTTTCAAAATCAAACGATAAAATGAGCTAAACTTACATTGCACTACACAAAACACCGTTTTTATCAAAAACACTTATAACGTCAATCATCGACAAACACTTATAGGGGTAGGATTTCAATTTAAAAAAAAACTAACTTGCCCGTTCAATATTTTATTTCTTAAATGCGTCGGAAACTATAAAAAATAATTACACGTCGCTCGACCCACTTGAATTCAAGATATGGACCTTTTTACCAATGTTCCTCTAATTTTGCCCGTGCGTTTAGTTGATTATAGTAGCTCTGATAGTAAATCATATGAGTATCAAATT
The DNA here is from genome assembly GCA_905220615.1 of Tinea trinotella. Taxonomy (NCBI): domain Eukaryota; kingdom Metazoa; phylum Arthropoda; class Insecta; order Lepidoptera; family Tineidae; genus Tinea; species Tinea trinotella. Next base: position 7,995,630 of record HG992311.1, read on the forward strand.
AACGGAAATAACGATGTGAAGTAAATAAGGAGAAATAGTCAAGTGAAATAATAAAAAAATGGAAAGAGAGGAAAAGAATACTGCGGCAAAAATAAAATTGATGGTACATGGAAGAAAGATATAAAGAAGTTTTAAAGATATCAAATTTTATAAGTCCATAAGACCAGGCAAAATAAAAAAAAGATTCAAAGGCCAAAGGTGTGTGCAATTTTAATATTGTCTTTTTAGAAGAATTAATTGCTTAATCAAAGACGACATTCTTAAGTTACTGCTATAAAATAAATATTTGGATCTTCAACAACTCAAAACATGCCCATAGATTATGAAACCAACTATAAAAACTTACCTCATGAGAATTGAATAAAATTTAAGTAAAATATACTATTATTTTCATTAAATTGCACAGTTTTATTTTTCCCTATAAAAACGAACAACTCCCTCTTCATTCGTATTTTGAATTTAAAAATCCGGCCAACTCCTAAATCGGGTCATTTAATAAGAATAATAAAAATGTTTACCTGTCTATTAATAAAAAAAATGTGTATTTACTTATTATCTACCAACGGGATTTTCATTTTTTCTAGATTCCTCATAGTTTAGATATAAATATGTTTTTAGTGTCTCCTGTAAAATTCACTAAAATGGAGTTAGCCGGATTGCGAATTAAGGTATCGATATGTATTCAAATATTTAGAAGTTTTAAATCCAATGCTAAATGACATCATTAATGAATTAAACAAATTTTATGCGGCTTACTATCGCGTTTATTTTGGTTTTGATTTTACAATTTTTATTATTCCGACGTTTCGAGAGCTTTGCAGCCATCATTGACATCATTAATTTTGGGCTTCTTTGTACTTCTTTTGTAATGACCAATGATGAAAAAATATATAAATGGTAGTTTCGATACTAGTATTGATTGATAAAACTAATAACAATTTTGCTTTTAATTGCTGTGCAATTGAGTTATTTGGAAAATAATATATTTTGTATCGTCTGTCAATCACAAAGACACGCCATATTAACAGTTCTGCTTTGAACTGTCATAATTATAGTTTGATAATTTTTCACACCTAAACTATGCAAAATAAAGGATATATTTCAATTACCTCGTAATATTCGTACATCAAACTATTTTAAAATGTATATGCAACTGTTAATACAATTAAGGCTAAGTCCCTATACAAAATGTCTTTTTTTTTTTTTTTATTGTGACTCGACATATGACAGCACCCCGCTTGATGTTAAGCCAAAGTGTGGTCCATGAATGAATGTCACTGCTACTACAATTCAATAACTGTGAATAGCAATCACATCCACTATGCCGGCCTAGATGGAACCGTCTCTTACAAAGTCAACCATTTAACGTTTTGTTCTACATTATTTTCCGGCGACATTGTCATTCGCCGATTCTTAAACCGGAAGTTAGTGTTATGTGATCATTTCAGTATCACTAGACCACGATCGCTTAAATAGTATTTTTAATATCGAAAAAATATGGTTATATCTTTTTGGCTTCATTTTGTGGTCAAAGCTACAACTATACAAGCTATACAACTTCTCCAAGTTTTTTTTAAATGAAGTTTTTTTATACTATTATTTTCATATATTAATGGCTGCCTTATATAGATTTTTGGCCCAAATATTTAAAGTAAAGTTTTAATAGAAATTGTACATACCTAATTTCGATTTTTTAGGCTGCGTACCGTGTGCCCTGGGAATTACATAATCAGATACAATCCAAAATCCAGAAGGTAACTGGTGGACTGACGCGTTTAGCATCCAGAAGTAAAGTTAAGAAAGAAGAATCAGCCAAATTAAGGCCTCATCCACCAAAAGATCACGCTTTGGCTTATATTCAGGACCATGTTCAACTAGTCAGGTTTGTTATAGTTTTGTCTTCTTCGGAACACTATCTATTATGAACTATAACTTCATGTCCTAAGGGGCCATTCCCTTTATTTTAACAAATATTAATATATCTTTCCTCCCTTTTTTATATTTTTTTTACGCAGTACTGAGAAGCATGACATGCTATACCTGTTTTTCGATATTTTTTCTTTCCCACTTCTAAGAATGGACTGCAGGTTAAATCCCACTGTAGGCAAAGGCCTCCCTCTCTTTTTTCCATGACTCACGACATTTGGCGATCTCTCGGCGCGAACTAACATAAAAATTAAAATAATACAAATTGGATATAATATTAAAGGCGGTGTAAAAGAAATTGTTAAAAATCTAGCACAATTCATTAAGTTTGTGTAAGAATACCAATTTGAATTTTTCAGACAAGTATGGTGCGCATGCCTAAACACACACGCAAACACGACAACACACACTACAAGATATGTGCAAGCAGAATGGGCTGCTACGTGGTCGGAATTGACCAGAGAACGTGGTCTATGGGGGCCATCGAGACCATCACCCTTAGATAAATGGGCGTTAGACAGCACCGAAGGACCAAATCGCATGAGAAAAATGATGAGACGCAATCATTTGTTTTATATGCATTATCCTTATAGACCAGAGTTGGACAAGCCTGATAATGTGAGTTTATAAACAATTATATTTTGCTACGGCACATGACTGCTGACCGCATTTTGCTTAATGTTAAAGCGTGAATCATGATAGATATCCGACTATGTTTATTCATAATGTTTCTTAATTACAATAACTTGTACAAAATTAGCTTTTTTTTTAATGTGGTTCGACATATGACAGCACCCCGCTTGATGTTAAGCCAAAGTGTGGTCCATGAATGAATGTCACTGCTAATACAATTCAATAACTGTGAGTAGCAATCACATCCACTATGCCGGCCCAGATGGCACCGGCAACTTACAAGCTGATCCCGAAACGTGACCAAATCACTTCACGGTCTGTATACTTGTAAGTGGTGGTACTACCCCGGATCGGCAGACTGGGTACCACTGCCTACCACTCTTAGATAACCAGACCCGAAGCAAATATCCATCTCTTTTTTTTTTATTAACAAATATTTGCAATATTTGTTAATAAAAATCGTCTTAGCTTCAGAAATGTTGCTCTAAAAGTGACAAACCATCCTTATAGCATAATTATGCTTATGGATATATTAGATAGCTTTTACAGTTGTTACTGGGAAGGTTGCAAGAACATTCTCAGACTACGATGTGTTTAAGATTTATTTTTAATATGGTGCGATGTTTGGCCACGATTTGCCTGATGGTAACAAGGAGAGGTTCAAGAACGTAGGAGACTAAAAATGACCTTTCTTTTCTATTATTACATTTAATTTTCAATTCAACAGAAACAACTAAAATACAAAGTAGCTCAAAGTTTGGACAGTAAAGAATATTACAGAGTCTATCAACAGTGGAGAACAGCCGGTGCTAATTTAGGAGAAACTGATATTATTGAACAGGATGTGCAGAAGTACGAAGAATTGGAACCGAGGTATACTCGTATATAAGATATATTATATTGCCTTATAGGTACTACACTACACTAAACCATACATAGTCATTAGTATATTTCGTAGGATCGATATATTACCCCTGAGTTATTAAACTGAAGCGCAGTCCATGAATGGAGGCGTATGGTGTTACTATAGTTAAATAACTGCAAGTATTAGTCGTATCCACTATGCCGGACATATGAAAGTGCATACTATAAAAAAATATGTATGCATAAAAACAATAGGTTAGGTCTCGTAAAAACGACAGGTAGAAACAATGATGCGCCACTTTCCACTATCTTGACTCTCGCATTTTCTTTATAGATATAAGCTCTGCTAGTATTTAAGAATGCCTCCGAATTAATCAAGGTATAACAATCTTGATTGTTACGTTTTTACCTGAGGCCCGATTCTCTTAATACATTATGACGGCAAAAAAAATCTGTGAAAATTGTGAAATGGCGGTTCATAATGCGGTGCTTTTTCCTACATTAATGTATGGAAGTGAATGTTGGGTGTGGCAGAAGAAGCATGAAAGTAGAGTTAACGCTGTAGAAATGCGGTCGTTAAGAAGTGTATGTAGAGTGACGATAGCGGATAGAATAAGGAAGAGCACAGTGCGCGATTGAAGTGGTTTGAAAAAGGATATAGTGACAAGGATTGATAAAGTAATGCTTCGATGGTTTGGGCACATGGAAAGTATGAGTGAAAGTAGATTGAATTTATAAAACTCATGTCAATTGATACGTTAAACAAGGCAGGCCCAGGAGGTTGTTTTCCAACCAAATCGGAGACATCCTCAAGAAAGCTAGGTTGCCTAGTGCCCATAAGCATAGAGCTTGTATGAAGAAAATTGTGAATGTAATGGAAGCGAGGGAGTTGTGTCAGGATCGTGGCAAGTGGCGCTCTAATGACTCGGCCTATCCCTGTGGAAAAAGGCGTGTCAATTTGATTTGATTCCATTATTTGTATTACTAGACAGAGTAGATTGTATATTAAGGTTTAAGTGACTAAGTGAATATCGTTTTTTTTGTTAATTCAATCAACTTGATTTATTTTGTGTTACAGTAGCAAAGAGTCGTCTTTGGAAGAAACTAATGAAAGTGGGTCGCCCTCTGATCTTGTAAGCAGTGGTGTTGTGAGCCGAGGCAGAACTTACTCTTCTACTGAAGGTTTATATTTTTGTATAAATTAAAAAAAATATATTTCATTTTTATTTTAAATAATTCTTTGCTTAGGTAATGAAGATGGTCCAGACAACGAGGATGAAGACGACCAACCAACACCTCCTCCAGACAATCAAACGCTGCTACGACTTTTAGAACATCATGAAAAGGTATAGAAAATATTATTAATTATTCGGATTATCTATTATTTATGAAAATATCAATAGCCAAAATCGCTTTTTATATTTATATATGAGTAAATCCTCTAGAGTATATCCTTAGTTTTAGAAGTTTCAAAGATTTTAAAGATTGGTCAACATTCTATTACCAACCATACGCCTGATTGAAGTCTGAACACAGACATTAACCAGGGCCTCGATTCTTCTTATACACGACAGCTAAATGACGAACTTTCACTAGTATTTGACATCTTCGTAACCAATAAGCGAATAACAAATCAATAGGTAAACAACGTTAATTGGTCACTTGCGACTGCGGCGCAATTACAGTGCTTTTTCGTCGCCATAATTTATTAAGAGAATCAGGGCCTAGTACATAATCAATTGCTTTTATTAAATTACTTTTGTTCATATATTGTTGCTGTATAAAGAAAATTAATTACCATTAGTAATAAGAAAAATATATATTTTTTTATTTTAATCAATTATATGATTTACTGATGTACTCTCCATCCACCTTGGGTCCTTCAAGCGATGCGTGAAGAAGCACCTTTGGCCGGCATAGTGACGGCGACTGAGGTAGCTGTGAACTAACCCGCTTTTTTCAGTCGTCGTCACTCTTGGACCTCGTCAGGCGAGTCGAGGTCAGATTTCGTGTCACAATAATAAAATAAAAATATATAAATTTGTTTTAACCTGATATTTAAAATTAAATTTTCATCATTATTTCAAGTATATGTTCCTTTCAGATATCTCACATGTTCCGTTGTGCAAGAATCGAAGGTTTAGACACGACAGAAGGTCTACTATTATTTGGCAGGGAACATTGTTACGTCATTGATGGATTTACACTCCTAAAGAATAGAGAAATTAGGGATTTAGACAGCTGCCCTGATGATTATGACCCCATACTACCAAGTCAGGGCATTCAGAGGAGTAACCAAAGACATTGCTCTAAATTCCTGTATGAAGACATTAGGTAAACTATTTTTGACATATTTTATATTTATTAATTAGAAATGGAAATTGTTTAGAAAAATATTCATGTGCCCAAAATCAATTAGCTGCGTTTTCAGACGTTTGAACAGAGAATATACTTCTGAGTCTTCCTCATCTGATGGAAGCGAAGGAGTTATGTCAGGATCATGGAAAGTGGCGCTTTTTTAACTTTGTCAATTCCTGTGGCAATAACGAGTTGTAAACTTACAATAAGACGCGGGAAATTCATCGATGTTTTGTCTAAAATTAGCTTTAATTGAGCAGCGCCCTCTATGCCAAACTCAATTTATTATATGTCATGGTAATATTTTAGGGAGGTCCATAAGAGGAGGTACCTTTTGCAACCAATTGCTTTAGAAGTATTCTCAAGCGATGGAAGAAACTATCTTCTTGCTTTTCCGCGGAAGATTCGAAATAAGGTAAGTTTAATATTTTATAGTCAATTAATTAAATTTTTATTACACGTCCTAAGGCGGGCATTCGATATCCTTAAACCTTACATTCTTATATCGAAAATAAGAATTAAGTAAGGTTATAGGATAAGAAGAACATTTCACATGTCGATAGTTCGACAAAGAACAGTTTAGGTTGAAAGTTAAGTTCGTCAAATTCTAGGATTTGATGCGAAGGAAACAAGAGAACTGATAGATCGTAAAAGATGTTATATAGTGTCTTATTATCTTTGTTATTGATTGATTGGTTGATTGGCTTACAAAAACTGGCAGTGGGAATGTATAATCAAGTTGTTTTTAGCCTTTTATTATCTTTTATTTTTAGGTATATAGCAGATTCACATCACTAGCGACAGGGATGGCGGATTCTGCAGCCGGATCGGTAGCAGGACAGAAGCGTGGAGTGGCAGTCGAACAACCTGGCGGTATTCTAGCCACGCTGATTGGTGATACTTCTGTTACGCAGCGGTGGCTGGTAGGATTTTTTTTATTGCGGCTCTGTATAAAATGACTGACAGCAAACGTGTAACTTAATTCTTGCTTGTTGAATTTTAACAACGAATGCTAACAAAATTAGTAGACTTCCTTCTTGCTTGTCAAAATTTTAGCAAAAAGTCCTAACATTACATAAATTTACTTCTTGCTTGTCAAAATTTTAGCAAAAAGTCCTAACATTACATAAATTTACTTCTTGCTTGTCAAATTTCAGCGATAAAAGCTACCGAAGTTTACATTTAGAATGTAAGGAATAGGAATCTGTAAGATGTCAAAATATTAAATCTGTTTACTTTAAAATCGTATCATAATCTCTGTCATATTAACAAAGATTTTGTTTACACGATTTTTGTATATTAAAAATTATCTTTGCAGCGAGGAGAGATCTCAAATTTTCAATACCTGATGCATTTAAACACGTTAGCCGGTCGCTCATACAATGATCTCATGCAATATCCAGTCTTTCCATGGATTCTGGCTGATTATGATTCTTTGGAATTAGACCTGAATGATCCAGCAACATTTAGAGATTTAACTAAACCAATGGGTGCTCAGAGTACCGATCGTTTGGAACAATTTAGAAAACGGTATAAGGTATGTATATATATTTTTTATTGTGGCTCGACATGACAACACTTCGCTTGATGTTAAGCTGGAGGGCGGTCTATAAATGGAGGCAACTGCTACTACAGTTAAAAAGCAAGTGGAATTGGCATCAGTGGATGCTAGCCTAGTTGGAACAAAAACTTACAAACTACCAATACTCCTAAAACGCGACTGAGTCACTTCACGGTCTGTATACTTGTATGTATTGGAACTACCTCGGATCAGCAGACTGGGCACCAATGCCTACCACTTTTTTCAAACCCATTGTTTATTATTATAATACTATTAAATCCTTTTTGTACATATCTCAGATTACCTACTACTAACTACCTATTATGCTAGTTTTTAGTTAATATTTACAAAACGTTTACAATGTTTAAACGTTAGTATAGAGTATCTTAGTATTGTTCAAACCAATGACTAAATGTGCGATTATTCGTTCTTACTTGTTCAAACTGATTCCGCTAAATATAATATACCTTAATAATGTTTTTTTTAGGAATGGGACGACCCACATGGCGAAACTCCACCATATCATTACGGCACGCATTATTCGTCTGCAATGATAGTCTGCTCTTATCTTGTTCGCATGGAGCCATTTACACAACACTTTCTGAGACTTCAGGGCGGTCATTTTGATTTGGCTGATAGGTTTGTCGAGAATAGTTTGTTTACTGGACTTTTATACTATTTAGTTGATGATTTATACTATTTAGTTAGTATTATATTTTTAGTATGTAGTAAGTATGTTTAGCATATACTGATTTATTAAATTGTTTCTTAGGTATGCTAGTAAGGCTGCATTAAGTCCGCCTTTGTACCTAGTACATAAAGTTTTTAAATAAATAAATAGCTCTTGTGGTTTTATAACGAAACATTAAAGCAATTTATGTAGTTTTTGTCTACTTTTTTACTATGATTCAAGGCGACCGTGGTATAGTAGCAGTAGGTTACGCAAAACCAAGAGCACGGGTTCCAAAACCACTTGCCGGTACCAATGTATCTTTGATATATGTACTTTGGTTGTCCTGTTTCTATTTAATACAAGCACTTTAGTAGCTTAGTATAGAAATGTGAATTTAAAAAAATGATTAGTAATAGATCATGATTCAAATTAATTAAATTATAAAATCGTTTCTCGAATTGTATTATATAATATTCGATATCTTTAGCCTAGATAAAATATCAAAATTAATGAAAAATATACTATTCTGTTCGTTCTAAAGTATCTTTTCGTTCTTTCAGAATGTTTCATTCAATAAAGGAAGCATGGAATTCAGCATCGCGTCACAACATGGCTGATGTAAAAGAATTGATACCTGAATTTTTCTACTTACCAGAATTTCTAGAAAATTCTAATAATTTCGATTTGGGTAAGAATAACTTTAATAAATGCTATTTATACAATGTGATATGATTATAAGCCCTACATAGTTTAGGGCCCATATATTTAGGGCCTTTATAGTATAAAAAGCGTTTGTGGCATTTTAGACCTCCTCTTGCTTATCATCAAGGGTCGTGGTCAAATGTCGTGTCACAATAAAAAAAAATTAGCTTCAATCGTCTCTTGACATTTGGAAAATTTATTAAGTTCGTATGCCAGAATTAGGACCTTGTATAAAAAGAATTACGGGTGTAGGAAGAAAGAATGTTCCTGGATAGAGAAAATTGGCGCTGAGTTTCCTCTGCCTATCCTTCTGGGAATTAAGGGGTAACAATTAGATTGACCTTTCCTATAACCTTGGATCCTTCAAGCGATGCGTGAAGAAGCACCTTTGGCCGGCATAGTGACGGCGGCTGAGACAGCCGTGAACAAACTCGGTTGTCTCAATCGTCTGCACTTTTGGATCTCCTCTTGCTTATCATCAGGCAGGTCAATGTCAAATGTCGAGTCACAATAAAAAAAAAAGGTCCCTATATCATTAGATTTTTTAAATTGTGACACAACATTCGAAACAACCCTGCTTGATGCTAAGCTTAAGTGCGGTCTTAAATGGATGCCACCTCTACTACAATTCAATAACTGTAAGCAGCAGTCATATCCACTATGCCGGCCTAGTTGGAACCGGCAACTTACAAGCTGATCCCGAAACACGAGTAAGTCACTTTATGGTCTGTATACTTGTAAGTGGTGGTACTACCCCGGATCGGCAGACTGGGTACCACTGCCTAGAGTCTGTCTAAGTCGAAATGACGCGCCCCTCTACTGCATTTACGCACACAAGCAAATATAAAATTTGGGTAAAACTCACCGAAAATGCATTTGTAATTGGTTATTTAGTTGCTGGTTAGACACAAAAGGAGAAGCACGCTAATGAAGTATAGTAGTATAGTTAGTAATATTTGTATTCACACATTTAAAAAAACTGATAAAGTGGAGGGGCGCGTCATTTATACTTAGACAAGCTATACCACTCTTAAACTCAATCATGTGGGAGAACAAATCCTAGAAACAAAATTCATAAAATCTATCATATCGTTTTTCTCACCAGGTAATAAACAATCGGGCGTAGCATTAGGCGACGTGGTGTTACCTCCATGGGCGCGCGGAGACCCACGAGAATTCATTCGAATGCATCGAGCAGCGCTGGAGTCCGATTATGTATCACATAGATTACATCACTGGATCGATTTAGTATTCGGATATAAACAGCAGGGACAGACGGCTGTTGATGCATGCAATGTCTTCCATCATCTGTTTTACGAAGGAAATGTTGATATTTATAAGTAAGTTGAATTTAATTTTAAAATCTCAAGTTATCATTTTATGTTTTATAACTGAAATAGTTTAGATAAAGTTTTAGTTTTTAACCGACGCAAATAAATAAATAAAAGGAGTTTTTTTTGCAAGTTACTGTTTCAAAATATTAGTTATTTTTTAAATAGTAATATTTTGGTGGATTTAATTCTTTAACTTAAGTTATTCGTGTTAGATTTATTTGAAATAATGTGTGTTTGTTGCATTGGCGTGTTTATTCTGCATCATTTATCACATTATTTAACTGAAGACAATGCTGTATGGAATATGATTTCTTTGCCTTTAATTGACTAAAAATAACATTTCTATATAAATAATATTATCTAGAAGTTTATTTATAATCGATAAATAAACTTCTCTTACTACGGTAGTAAGTCAACTCAGTCAAGTTTACTTGCTACCGATCATACAGCCAGTTGCAGAAAACAATAACTAATTTTATTATTTAACGAAACAATTAAGTAAACTAAATGTTATTGGGGTCTCGAAATGGTACCATATTTGATATTTGGCTTAAATAATTACAAAGTACACATCAAAGGTGAATAGTTTAAATTTAACTCTCTTTAAATTTTTAACAGCTCTTTGTGCAATGGACTGTTAAATGTGAAAAATCATATTTTAATTTTTTATACAGTTCTATACTAAGCTATTAAAGTAATAGAAACTTTAAAAACTCTAGTATCATAGAAACAGGACAACCAAAGTACATTATATCAAATATACATTGTTTTAACAAATTGCTGTTTTTTATTGTCCCTATAAAGGACGGCAATTGTTTCTTCAAACGTAATTAATAAATTATACAAAACTTCATAAGCGGGTCAAAACGGCCATCATAGCGTGCCGCTGGTATAGTAAGAAAAAACAATGTATAATTGATATAATGTACTTTGGTTGGCCTTTTTCTATGATACAAGCACTTTAGTAGATACAAGCACTAACGTAAAAATAAAATTACCTGATTTTTCCTATTTAACAGTCCATATATAACATCCACAAATTATACAAAACTTCATGAGCAGGTCAAACGCCAATACGGCCATTATGGTGCCGCTAGTATAGTAAGATAAATTTATGGATTAAATTAAAGTAAAATTATAACTAATTAATGTTATTCCAGTATTGATGATCCGCTAAAGAAGACAGCTACAATTGGTTTTATAAACAACTTCGGTCAGATACCTAAACAATTATTCAAGAAAGCTCATCCTAGTAAGAAGATGTCACAACGTAGCTCCACCATTTTGGATCCTAACAATATAATACCGTCACAAGGAATCACACCACCTGATAAATTGTTTTTCCATAATTTAGATAATTTGAGACCATCATTACAACCTATAAAAGGTAACATTACTATTTTTCACATGCCCATACTAGGCTATTAATGAGGGTTTTATTATAGACGTCAGACGGTTCAAGACCATGAATTGCGTTTCAGGATCAGCTTGAAAGTTGCCGGAATCTGAATGCACACCGAAATAGTAGATACGACTGCTACTTGCAGTCTTTGTATGCGGCGGCAGTCGCCTCCATTCACAAATTTAACATCAGTATTTCTAAGATATATTAACTGACAAGCTCTACTAAATATGCAACCCAGCTTTCTTAAGGATGTCACCAATTTAGTTGAAAAAAAAAACCTCCTGGGTCTGCCTCGTTTAACCGATTCATTGCCGGTGGCCCTAATATGGGTCCTGTCACCCTATCTTTACGCAGGGGGGTGACAGCTTAGTTCTTAAAGTTCACACGAAGCGCTGCACAAAGTACGGAGTAGCGATGTGCAAGTCGAATGATTTCATTAATTGAATAACCAATTGATTATTGAACTAATATAATCGAATGATAATACTAATATTAGTAGCAACAGCAGTAGTGGAGAACTTACAAAAACATATTCATCCTTGTATAGCTCAAACTATAAATTTAACGCAATAAATATTAGTGATGAGTGCGTTTCCCTGTGGGCACGTGTGTTTTAATCAAAAGTTTTCCCAATAAATACCTCCGAAACCCCCAGTATTACGGCTTATATAATGGTAAAACAGTATGAAGATATGGCTCTGATAGATAGAAACACGAATCCTCTAACATTTTGGGAAGACCCCGCGAAAATGTTTCCAGATTTAAATAAATTAGCCAAAAAATATTTCTGTATTCCTGCAACATCTGTCCCAACTGAAAGACTTTTTCGTCGGCGATCGGCGTAATCGGTTAAGTCCAGAGAAACTAGATTCTTTTAAATGATAATGTCTAAATTATTTTTAGATATGTATTTACTTAAAAACGTATTTTCCAACTAAATAGTTATGTTGATAACTTACATGTTAACTTCTATTTAAATTATTCGAATCGAATCTTTGGTTTAGATGTTACGAGACGGGTATAAAATGTCTTTCGAATGACAAATGTTTCCATACATAAATGCTGTGATACGAGCGAACAAATCAATGTTTAGTTTAGTTTATTTATTACTAATAACTTACACATTTTATTTTTATCTGATTATGTTAACCCGTCGTATTCCATTGTCGCAGATCTACGACAAACAAAAAAAAAACATTTTTTTTTTTATTCATTTCTTTGTATTTTACTTTTATACGCGGACGTTCGTTTTGCTCGGACACACTTTTTGTTACTTTTTGTTTAATAAAACAATAGTAGTTGCAATAAATCGAAATCCATAATACAAATTTTTAATCAATTTATTCGAATTGTCGAAAAGCTAATTTTTTAAACGAATGTATGCTAGTAAATAATTACAACGGAGTTTATTGTGCTTAACGCTAAAGTTAGTAACTAATCCCTATTAACAATCGACTAAGTCGAATGATTACTGAAATCAATTAATTCGATTATGCACATCACTACTATGGAGTGAAAATGGCGTTCGCGTTCGCTAGCGCTGCGTGTGAACTTTTAGAACTATAATAACTAATATCAAAGCAGCTGTCCTATCTGTATTACTAGTATAATAGTGAATTTGACGTGGCAATGAATCGGTTAAAGCATCCATCTACATCAGATTTAATTCCTTTTATCAACCTACTTTCATTTATCCTTTCCATGTGCATCCTTTCCAAGCATTCTTTTGTTAATCCTTGTCACTACATTAAAGATTATTATTAGGATTATTATAACGCCACTTGCCACGATCCTGACACAACTCCCTCGCTTCCTTCACAAGTCTCTTTTATGTGGCTTACTATCGCGTTTATTTTGGTTTTGATTTTACAATTTTATTTTATTATTTCGACTCTCGAAACGTCGCAATAATAAAATAAAATAAAATTGGAAAATGAAAACCAAAATAAACGCGATAGTAAGCCGCATAAAATTTGTTTAATTCGTTAATCTAAGAAATATTAATTAAATATTTGTTTGCAGAGGTAAAAGGCCCCGTTGGACAAATACTATACACTGACAAAGCAATATTATCGGTTGAACAGAACAAAGTATTATTACCACCTACTTATAACAAATATGTCGCTTGGGGATTCGCTGACCATTCACTAAGGATCGGAAACTACGATAATGATAAAACAGTATTTGTTGCCGAGAGTGTTGCCCAGGCTTGCGGGGAAATTGTCACTTGTGTTTGCCTATCAGCTAAAATTATTGTTACGGCTGGAACTAGTACGGTATGTTTAATTTATTTTACCTAAAATATTGTTGGGAGTTGTGTCAGGATCGTAGCAAGTGGCGCTCCATTGTCTCTGCCTATCCCTGTGGAAAAAAGGCGTGACAATTTGATTGTTTGATAAAATATTGTTCTTGGAACAGAAGGCTGTTAGGGTCGAAAGGTCCTCGAACTCAGGGCCCCGATTTCCTTAATACATTATGACGCGATGAATCAGTAAAATTACGCTGCGGCCCCAAATGACCAAACAACTTAGTTTACCTATTGATTTGTTATTTGCTGATTGGTAACGAAGATTTTACATATCAGTGCAATGCAATATCACTGCCAAATGTATTAAGAGAATCGATCCCCAGGTAAAAAGCATTGTAGGACATCCATAAATGTAGGTAGCAGTACTACAGTTAAATAACCGTGAGAAGCAGACACATCCACTATGCCGGCTTTGTTGGAACTGGAAACTTACAAGCTGATCCCGAAACGCGATTAGATCACGATCTGTATACTTGTACCACTGCCTACTACTCTTTAAAAATCCTTATTAAACATTACAGGTAGTAACAGTATGGCAGTACATGGCACGCCGTCGCCGTTTGGTCGTAAAGACATGCCTATATGGGCACGGCGACGCAGTGACTTGTCTGGCTGCGAGTGCTTCATATAATTTAGTAGTGAGTGGGAGTAGGGATGGTGCCGCCATTGTTTGGGACGTGGAAAGAGGTGCTTTCATCAGACAATTGTTGCCGCCGCACATGCATTCGCCCCTACCTCCCATAACAGCGCTCGCTATTGATGATCTCACTGTGAGTATTATACTTATAATAGAAATTTCTTAGTTTTTTGCGTTAGTTTTTTCTTAGTTTTTCCGCATAAAATTTGTTAATTTTTTTTTTATTTTTTTTTATTGTGACTCGACATATGACAGCACCCCGCTTGATGTTAAGCCAAAGTGTGGTCCATGAATGAATGTCACTGCTACTACAATTCAATAACTGTGAGTAGCAATCACATCCACTATGCCGGCCTAGATGAAACCGGCAACTTACAAGCTGATCCCGAAACGTGACCAAATCACTTCACGGTATGTATACTTGTAAGTGGTGGTACTACCCCGGATCGGCAGACTGGGTACCAAAAATTAATTCATTAATTAAACAAATTTTATGCAGCTTTGACGACAGGCGTGGACGAACGGTTTAGCGACTGGTTTGTTGCGCGTAAAGTCCCGGGTTCGATCCCCGGTCGGAGCAAATATTTGTTTCATAGCTTTTATTTGTAATATTTAATAGTGAATTAAACAAATTTTTATGCGGCTTACTATCGCGTTTATTTTGGTTTTGATTTTACAATTTTTTATTATTCCGACGTTTCGAGAGCTTTGCAGCCATCGTGGTCACGGAGAGATTGAGGTGTTGGTCGTCCTATTGGTTGATGCTGTTATTGTTTACAAAAATACCCCGTTTGATATTTTTGTTTTTCTGTTCCCGGTTTATTTCAAATTTTTGCAAAAATAACTGACGGTGTCATCTGGTTTGGCAGTTTGCTGGACTAGGGACTTGAGTTTGTGAATTATGGGGTCCCAGGTGTTAGATAATCGCCAACCACCTTCTCTATTGAAATTAGGATGTTTTTTAATCTCAATAGCCTCGCGTACCATCCTGGGTATCAGTCGACTTTCCTTTGCGAGGATCTTCGGTTTGTCGAAACGGATGTAGTGATTGGCGCCGTCCTGTTGATGCTCACAAACTGCAGACTTTCCACTACGTTGGTGTTTTATATCCGCGATATGTTCCCGTACGCGTGTGCATATATTTCTTTTTGTCTGTCCTATATACGAGAGTCCACAGTCACATTCTAACTGGTACACCCCTGCATCTTGTAAAGGAATGTTAGTTTTCACAGGTCTCAGGTATTGGTGTAGCTTTTTATGCGGCTTGAAATATGTTTTAACCGATGCTTTTCTCAATACATGGCCGATCTTGTCTGTAACACCCTTCACATATGGCAGGATGAGGGGGGCACGATCCACTGTCGGTGTTTTCACATGTCCTCTGCGACGAGCGGGATGGATTTTCAGCTTGTTGTCAGCAAGAACTTTTTTGACATATTGAAGCTCTTCTCCCAGGTGTTGGTCGTCACAGATGCCACGTGCTCTCTGTAACAAGGAAAGGCCTACGGCAGATAATTGGTTCGGGTGGTGGTGTGAATCACCATTGAGATATTGGTCTGTATGTGTTGGTTTCCGATAGTAAGCCGCATAAAAATTTGTTTAATTCATTATTCAATGTTCGCGCAAAATCTAAGAAAATACTATATTTAATAGTATTAAATATTGCAAATATTTGTTAAAAAAAAAGAGATGGATATTTGCTTCGGGTCTGGTTATCAAAGAGTGGTAGGCAGTGGTACCCAGTCTGCCGATCCGGGGTAGTACCACCACTTACAAGTATACAGACCGTGAAGTGATTTGGTCACGTTTCGGGATCAGCTTGTAAGTTGCCGGTTCCATCTAGGCCGGCATAGTGGATGTGATTGCTACTCACAGTTATTGAATTGTAGTAGCAGTGACATTCATTCATGGACCACACTTTGGCTCACTGCCAAAGTGTGTCTCACTGTCTCGTCTCGTTTATTTTAGGTTACTGATGTACAATCTATTATTCCGACCTTTAGAGAGCTTTGCTGCCATCGTGGTCACGGATGACTGAGATGATGGTTGTCCCATCGGTCGATGCATGCTAAAAAAATTATTTGCTTGAGCACATTTTTTTTTTAATTTAATAGGCTTTAGAAAGGTTATATGATCTGATAGATCTGAACTAAAATCGTTTCCTACTATGATACTAAACTTGGGATGATTTTACTGATGATGAAAAACTGTAACGTTGCCAGACACGGTTTATAAACGCGGGTGAATCCCGGGGCACAGTTAGTTTTTATTTTCTAACTCATCATATGACAGCACAACACCTGATGTTAAGCTGGATGGATGAATGAAGGTAAATGCTGTAATACAGTCAAATGACTGCAGGTGTTATTCACTTCTACTATGCGGCTGAGTCTCTTTACCTTAAGTGGTGGTAGGAGACTAAGATCTGCAGACTAGACTTATATGACCACTAATACAATTGAATATTATTATCAACCATGGTAATAACAATTTTTTTTACAAAATATAATATCGGAACTACGATTTCAAAAAGGTACATTAAATGCCATTCCAAGTACAATTGCTTTCACACGAACTGCATGCATTGCAATACAACCGCTATATTGCGGGCCGACCGCGTAACTCAATGACATTGAGAATAAGCTTTGTTTTGACGGTTAAACTTCATTATTGATCTCCAAAATTAAAATTGCAACCACGCACACACTGAGAATCGATGTTCTTTTTTATTATCAGTTCAAGCTCATTGCAACTCATTGTTCGAATGAATAAAAGTTGTTTTTGACACTAACAGCGACCGCGTAACTTTTTGACAAATGGGAATGAATTTCATTGTCATTTCCATTGCAGTTGCGCGGTCAGCCCCCAGATACACACAAAATTTTGTATAGAATAATTTTGTATATTCTATAATTGTTACTTTCGTTATTTAGGGTGATATAGCGACTGGTTCCGGCAGTTGGCTGCACGTCTGGTCGATCAACGGCACTTGGCTGGGCACAGTTGACACGTGTGGAGGTCGCGATCGTTCCCAGCAACTGTTGTGTGCTGCATTCAGTCAAACACGTGAATGGGACCCACTTAATGTGGTTATAACTGGTTCTACTGATGGGGTGGTTAGGGTAAGTTAATTAAAAAAAATTTATCAATTGTGACTATATCTGAATCGACTTGTGTAATATTACTTAATGATAAACAAGGGGACGTTTAACAGTGTCGTTGACTAAAAACGACTGAGAATATGTCAGCCAGAAGTGCTTTCTCATGAATACATAGTTCATGAGAACAATAGTTCGAAGGAACCTTGGGTAGGTTACAGGATGGGGAGAACACATAGACAGGTAAAGCATTCTACTCGTCGATTGTTTGTCAAAGAAACGACGTTTTAGTTCGCATCCCCCGATTCCCATGCGCGTATCGCGGGTATAAAAAGTCTTGGTAGCCTCAGAATATTCTTCGTTGTATAAGTGATAAGGACGCCTAGAACTGCCGTGCCTCTACGAGATTGCAGGAGATTGCTTTAGAGTTGTAGGACGTTAAACTGTACAACATGTGATTAACAATGGCTGCACTGCAGTCGTTGCAGTGACAGCAGGCGATATGCGATGTGAGAACGCGCGTTATCGCAGAGGAGGATTATGCCAGATGCGAGGTTTATTGTAACAGTAACAATAGTGCGTCCAAGTTGGGGAAATTTTTCAGCCAGGCCACTAATCATCAATCGACGATCAGATCGCAGTCTTTGGTCCACTTGTGAAACGGTTTCATCGGTCTGGATACTGAGCCTGCCTCTCCGCTCTTCGTCATGGACATTTGTTCGCCCATTTTTAAAATCACGGCACCATTGTCTAACCTTTGCTTCACTCATAACTGTAGGTCCATAAACCAGGCATAACTCCCGATGAATTCCAGCAGCCGACGAATTTTAGCAGCCGACGATCCTTTTGGCGGGTTGGCGGGAACGACGATTTTCGCGACCATTGTTCTTAGCATTCACGGACAACAATACACTTCAGAATCAAAATAAATGTCGCTGTAGCTTCGCAATGAGTCAATACATGGTGTTGCAGTAGCAAAACTGTGCTCCGAAGCGCCAATATTTAAATATAAGCAAACGGCCTTTACTTTATAAACGCGCCTCGTATATTGTAATTATTTTAATCATGAACTTTTTTTCGTAGATGTGGTCAATAGATTACGTAGTAGACCAATCAGACGAACAAGAACAAATGGAGACACCATCCCACCAACCTACGGAGCCATCAGAATCGGAAATCAATCTCCAAGAATCGGAATCACTATTACAAATAAACCAAAAAGATTTTACCCTACAAGAGAGTGAAGAAATAAAATCGGAACGATCGGACGAAATGGATCCTGCGAAAAGTGAACAGGCGTTTAAACGTGTTGAGGAACTTGTTAAACAAATGAGCTTATCTAAGGATGGTGAAGGTAATTAATGTTTGTTTAAATTACAATAGCGTTTTGTGTCTCGGTATGAGTGACTTTTTTGTGACACTAGTCAAACTGTCATTTTCAACCTTAATTTCTACAAAGATAAGCAAGAACCAATGGAGCGCCACTTTCCACGATCCTTAAAATTCCTTTCTTCCTTCGAATTTATCATTCTCCTCAGACAAGCTCTATGGGCCCTGCGATATTTTATTAAGAATGCCTACATAATATTCTTTCACATCTCATTTATCTCTCACATCTCCTTCGTTAATCTGTTTTGGCGACAGGCGTAGCATTGGTTAGCACGCAAGTCTGTTACGTGTAAGTCCCGGGTTCGATTCTCGGTCGGAACACTTATTTATAATATTTAATACACACATAAAAAAAGTCTGAGCAACACCTACAAATTGAATATTTTTAATTTTATTGATTTATTTTTAATTATTTCTTACCTTTTTTAATTAATGTTTATTATTTATTTATTTTAGTATATCAAACTCGATAAATTTAAAAAAATAATAATAAAGTACATATAAAAAGAATGTTGTGCATTTTGGTACTTTGTATTATAAAACAATGAAATAAAATATGACCTTCATGTTAAATTATAAGATTCTTCTGGACATTAAGATCAAATCTAATACATTGTGTTTCCTCCTTGACTGTTTAAAACTTGTCTGCATCGATTCTGCATGGAATAGTTTTTTAGGCCGGTATAGTGGCGGCGGCTGGGGCAGCCGGGAACTGACTCGGTTATTCCAGTCGTCGTCACTCTTGGACCTCCTCTTGCTTATCATCAGGCGAGTCGAGGTCAGATGTCGTGTCACAATAAAAAAAAAGTCAATAAGGTTTTGATTTCCTCCTGAGGCAATTGGTCCCAGTGGAACTTTAGTAGGTTTTTTAGCTCTTGTTCCGTAGAAACCCCATCAAGATCTTTCAGGACTCTTCTTTGGAGCATATCCCACACATGCTTAATGGGATTTAAGTCAGGCGACCATTACCATTACTGTCGAGCCGCTGTATGGGTGAACTTACTGGACACATCTTAGACGTTCAGCATTTCCTGAGCGACGATATACCCTCATTCTTCTCGTATCAAGCTTGAAACCGAATCGAGACTCATCGTAGAACAAAATTTAGTCCCATCGTTCTTGCGGCCATAACACGCGTGGTCTGCACCATTGAATACGACGTGCTCGATTTCCGAGACGAATCTGTGGGCATATGATTGGACGACGTGTACGTAGACCATACTCTCGCAGTCTGTTTCGCACAGTTTGGGGACAAACAGCGGGACCATCAGCATTCTGTAGCCTTGATGCGATCTCTTGTGCAGTCAGCTTTGGTTCACGTCTACATGTTACCTGGATGTATCAGTCTTGACGACGAGTGGTACTACGCCCTCGGCCTGGGTGCTGTTCAGACGGATCACCTGTGTCACAATAACGCCTCCAGAGTCGGCAAATTACGCTTCTGTGGACGCCAAAATGCCGGGCAACATAGGCTTGACTGTCTTTAATTTCTAGCATCCCTACAGCCCTGCATCTCTTCCGTGCTCAGATGACGACGCTCTATTGCTACAGTAAGACTTCGCGATATTATTCGCGCCACACAACGAACGGTTACTGCGGTTAAATTTTGTTTTTGTCTATTATGAAGTAAAACAACATCTATGAAACATCTATTAAATTGGACAAAAGAATGTTTTTATTGTTTAAAAACATAAATTACTGAAAAAAACTGCCAGTATTAATTTGCTTAATAAGGAGGTTGCTATTCAAAGAAGTTTTGATATTGCATGAAAGTTTAAAACTATAATAATAAAAAAAATATACCAGCGAAGACTTGTGTTGCTTAGACTTTTTTATGTGTGTAATTAGATTGAATATTACATATATATTTTTTAATGAGAAAAGTATTTTTTATAAGAAAAATAAAACCCACAAGTGTACAGACCATTAATAGACTTAGTCGCTTTGCCGGTTCCAACTATGCCGGCATAGTGGGTGCAACTGCTGCTGCTATCGTCGTTCCTGTATACATTAAATAAATCATTTTAGATCAATTAATAAAATCAGCATCCGAAAGTTCACTATCAGACGCTTGTGAGACGACTAGCGCTAAGGAATCATCTAGAAGGCACGACGAAAAGGATATTTGCAGTGACAACGATGAGCCTCAATATCCAGGACATACTGAAGTTTATGATATCGACAAACAGTATGATAGCGAAGAGGTGAAAGAGGAAGACGCATCCAAGAAAAAATTGCAAAAGCAGGGTGCTGTGGTATTAAGAAGGAAATCTAAATGCAATCCTTTGTTTCGGAAAAGTGAGTGTTTATTTTAATTATTAGGCTAGTTTTAGAGTCCAGTTTTGAGACGCGCGGACTGTCTGGAACCACCCGGACACCCGCATTGAGTTTTCTAGTGTTGTGCGGACAGTTGTCGCTGATTGTAAAATAATTTTTTTTATGCGAATATTATTTGTAAAAAACAAAACAAACGGTACATTTGCTAAAGGGTACATTTAACACATTATTTTTAGAATTAAAACAAGATAAACAAACCTTTTCATCATTACTTTTATATTCAGAGCTTACGATCCCTATTACCTTGCAAGCCTTTTTTTTCGCGACTCTATTTGTAGAAAGCTCGCCAGAAGAGTGCCACAAGGACTTACGGAATCGTACCTCGTCAATAATTCTTTCTATATCCATAGATTTGTAATGAAGTGTACACGTTCGAACACGAACTCCGCTTGAATCTAATACTATCCTGACATAACTCCGTCGCTTCCCTCACATCCACAATTCTCTTCATACAAGCTCTACGGTTATGAAGGATACTAAGCCTAAAAAAATCTAAAATTACTAAAAATTCCAGGTGGTGGCAGTATAGGCGATTCATCCGAATCTGGGTCAGTGGAAGTATCAATAGGTCAGTCCAGTGACATTCCTAATGAGGCAGGCCCACTTAGACCTAGTAAATCGGACACCAGTCTGACTGACTCGTTCGTAGTGGTCTCCGCACCTGACTCACCCGCTCTAAACGAACGGGCAAATAGAAAACCTATTATTGTACCGGCTAATGAAGGTAAGTTATTTCCAAGAAAAAACCTAGAGGTTTTTGAACGTTATTTTTTTAAAGAATAAGTGGTGACAAATATTTTGAAGGGTATTTTGCGTTGGTTTAGGCACATTGAAGAGATGGAGTATTTAAGAAGGTTGACAAAAGAGTATTTATGAATTAGAGAAAAGTTTATTTTTTATAATTTAATTTATACAGTAATAATATTCTGGAATATGTTAAAGATTAATAATGACTATGAATTCGCATTTTGTATTGTCCGACTTATTGGATTTAAATTGACTTCACTTGTTTGGTTTTTTGCTCTTCAAGTTCTCTTACATTTGATGCCCACATCATAAGGGTTACTATAGAAATTATAAATTGCTATTTTGTGACGTCCGCCATATTGGATTAAAAATGGCGGCATTTAATTAATCTTGCATTTCCCGGTACCCAAATGGTGTGCGTTATTTCAGCACTAAGCTAGCTTCAGTGTAAGTGGGTGAAATATTGATTTCAAAATTCTAGGACATACATACATAGAAGCTTTTAAAAAATATCTTATGGTATTAAAAAACAGTCTGGACCAAGCCAAAATTTAGTGTAAAGATGATTTTATAACTTAAAGCGAATAATAATAACAACTTTTTAATAATTGTCTAGAAACAAAAGTAAAATGGCGTCGACGTCTGGTATTTCGTGGGAAGTTAACAATGCATACGGCATATGATCGACGTGATAATGCGAATCCTGCTTCTGTAACTTGCGTGGCTGCAGCTAAAAATGGACGAGGCTTAGCTGTTGGCGATGCTAGGGGAAGGGTAAATATATAGTATTAAATTAAATAAAATCATTTTTAGTTTAAGAAACCTGTCAAACGCAAAGTAAGGCCATTTGTCCACGTAAACGCACGTCATACGCACGCTTTCGTCAATTGACGATTGCAAGACGATTGCCTGCATATTGCGTAGAAACAATGAAGTAGTGATTTGTTGCCGCGCGCACTGCATGTTCGAACGCATGACGAGCGGCTGACGCGACATTGCCGCTTCGTGGACACAGAATTTATTGTTTCTACGCAAGATGCAAGCATTCGTCCTGCAATCGTCAATTGACGAAACCGTCCACGTAACCGTATGACGCGCGGTTACGTGGACAAATGGCCTTAGTTAAGCTTAGCTCGCATAGCATGTCACTTTCCTTTACCACAACATACAATTACTAGCTTACAAGCTAAGCTAAACTCTCTTTAATTCTTCGTTGCCAACCCGCTATGTCGCTTTAGTTAGTTAACTGTAGTTAGTATATGGGAAAGCTAAATTACAAAAGTGACCTATCTGTTACCTATCCAGTCACTGCGATACAGGTTTGCCTAGTGGTGGCAGGGGCGTCTATCGTTCTCTACTGCTTTAAACCTGCGTATTTTTTTAATGACAAACTGCTTGAGGCTGCGGTTTTGAGCGGTGAGAATGAATTAAAAAAAAATTGTGCGGCTTACTATCGCGTTAGCGGTGAGAGTAGGGCAATGTCCAGCATCAATATATGGCCGTAGTTGTATGGTACGGATAGCGGCGGCACCGGTCAATATAATTCAGTTAAATTTCATCGTTCGAGTTCGAGCTTCGTATCCTACTGCTACTGATCGCGTTGTAAAAAAACACACATATCGGTAGAGCGGTGTCGCTCGCATCGCCCCGCTCTCACCGCCTCAAGAGTCTTTGGCGGAGCATTATTCCGCATGGTTAGAAAAGGAAAGGAGATCTCCTACAGTACGCGTGTTGCGTACTGGGCTTAACTTAGCCGGGTGACGTCATTATTCATACAAAGTAAAAAGACAAAAGTAAATGCAATTAGATAAGTACAATTTTCTATTTGAAAATGTCTGTTCGAAAAGTTTAACCGCGGGTCAACTGACGTCAAAAGAATTGATTTAAATTAACATGACTACTGTACAGGATTTTTAGTTTGGCTTATTATGTGCATCCTGGACCGCAGTCGCAAGTGGCCAATGAACGTAGTTTGCTTATTTATTTGTTATTCGCTGATTGGTTACGAAGATGTCAAATATGGCAGATACTCAGAGAAAATAGAGCGCCACCTGCAACGATCCTGACACAACTCCCTCGCTTTCTTCACATTCACAATTCTCTTCATACAAGCTCTGTGATTATGGGCACTAGGCAACCTAGCTTTCTTGAGGATGTCTCCGATTTGGTCGGAGAACACCCTCCTGGGTCTGCCTCGATTAACGCATCCATGCACATCAGATTTATAAGTTTCTTTCGTCAAACTCTCACTTAAACTACTATTATTATTTTTTATGAATCTAAAGAGTCCCTTTTTTATTGCACGGCCAGTGTACATGCACAAACGTTCCCCCACTACGTTAAAATCTTGCCAACTTACGTGACGCGGACTATTTCTTATATTAAGACCATCAAGGCGCTGATCATTTGGATTTTTTATACAACAGCTACTATGAATCAAGGCGTCTGTTACTTACAGTTAAATGCAAGTAGTAGTCGCTTCCCCTATACCGGAAATACATTACAATTCTGCTTTTCAGATATTCAGGTGGAGTGCACCTGATATTACGAGCTCTTCTGGCGCCAAGGGAGGTCCAGCTGATCATTGGGTTAGAGACGATACTGCTCCTTATTGCACGCAGTGTCAGGTAATACTTAAATATTACTTCTTGGCCGGCATAGTAACTGAGGCAGCCCTGAACTAAGACGATTGTTTCATTCGTCCGCACTCTTGGACTTTCATTATGTTCACCATCAGTAGGTCGGGGTCAGATGTCAAGTCACAATAAAATATATTTTTAGACAATTCTAGTTCTAGCTTTGCTTGATAAAAAATAGGCCAAGTGATTTAAAAGATATTGTTTTTTATTATTGTGACACGACATCTCAATAATAAAAATAAAACTTGATTTACCTGATGGTAAGCAAGGTAAAAGAGCGTCGACGACTGAGAAAACCGGATTAGTTTACTGTTGCTTCAATCTGTGAAATTAAGGCGTAATGATTGATAATGGTGATAATATATTTAATTTTGTTCAGGTTCGATTTACTGCGTTGGAGCGTCGCCATCATTGTCGTGAATGCGGCTGCGTGTTTTGCGGAAGATGTTCCCGTTACGAGGCACCTGTGAGAAGACTCCGTGCTCTAAGACCAGTGCGAGTATGTCAGGCTTGTCATCAGAAAATTAATAACAACAAGGACTAAACAGAAAATTATTTTAATAAATTACTGGGTTATTGATGGCTGTTTAAGTTAAATAACTGTTAATAATACCCATTATGTACTGACTTTCTCAGTTGGTTGAAAATCGAGCACCAATTTAATCATTGTTTTAATAAGTTTATACAAATATTTCAACTTTTAAGGTCTTTTAGTATTTGGTGCTTGAGTTTAATGACCGTTTTTTTTTTCAAATGTAATTTAAAAAAAGGATGCTTTAATTGGTGATTATAACAAATCATAGTATTATTTAGATAAAAAGAATGTAGATTGTTTGATACATATACAGTTTGAAAGTGACTTATGTGCCATGGCCGAGTGGCACATAAGTCGTTTTTATTTTATAAAGTTATTCATTCACGAAATGAAATTGAAAGTTTAGCAAATTGGTAATTTATTGACTTGCATTCCCTTAAATATAACTATAAATATATTAATATTCTAACTATAAATGAACTTGTTAGAATTTTATACCAAATATTTAGAATTAGACTATTTTTTATTTTTTATTATGAAAACATTAATATATTCTGTTGCCTGTTTATTTAAACCATAATAATTTTATATATTTTTTTATAAGTTTATTAAGTTATTGTTGCCATGACAGCAAATATAACACGTGTTATTAAAGAAAATACGAGCTCGTATTCCTCTTTTGCAATTACTTCTAGTTGCATAAGCAAGAGAGAAATAACGATTATATTTTTAACATCTTTAACTGCATGGGTTATATTCTTTTCTGGTGCTCTTTATTTAATTTTTTATTACTTTTAAATCGAACGAAATCAGTATTAATGATATTTTAATGTATTGAATTGATTGGATTTAAAAATTATGTTCTTAGATCTCGATTAAAAAAACAAAAAATTATGTATACCTATCAACATTTGATATTTAAGTATTACAATTATTGTCTAAAATTATTTTATATTAATAATAAGAAATAATCAAATGTAAGAGTATTTTAACAGCATTTTACGTCTGGAGTTTTTTTTATAATATCAAGGATTTGGTTTTTGAAGATTTAAGTAAAATAAATAAATAGCTTCATAAATGACTATTTAAATATCTCGTATAATTAATGGTCAATACATTTTATAGATTGTAAAGAGTGTCACTTTACGACCTTGTAAAGTGACTTTGATGTATTTATAAATTCTTTAACTTCATTGTTCACGTTTAATGCGCTGTTAAGTTACGATTACTTTTTAGGTAGAAAACCTAAGAGGCTTTAGGCAAAAGTTATTAATATTGTGATATTTATTTTTTTAAGCTTTTCAGCACTTTTTAATAAATTTATTTTTGATGTAATCAATTTTTCCCGTAGTTTTTAGTAATTATTTATATCTAGTCATATAAAATTTGCACCATACCTTCCTGTATGTTTGTTTCTTTTTTAATTTATTTTTATTTTGTACCCTTTTTTAACAAACTACATAAGTGTAATATAGAACGTATAATACTAGTCAATTTGGTAAGACGGTAAATGAAATTATAAAATATTTCTTTGGATTTGTGAGTTTTGTTTGGTTCTGAATTAGGAGCGGAGTTCATTTCTACCGTTTAATAAAACTCAGCTATCCTTGCTTCGTGCAAATGGACTTATAAAACCTTTATAAAATCATATGTAAAAATATATATATTTATATACAGTCTTATATAAATTAAATTCCTATGGTGATTAAATAAAATCTAAACTAGATTATTATTAAAATTATATCTTTACAAAATTTTCACGTGATGCATTAGGGGTTCTTGGCTATTCTAGTGATAGAAATTGCTACAAGAAATTTAAGCTTTCAGGTTATAACGATAAAGCTTCGAGGTTGTAATTTCAGAAGTTATATGCACAAAAAAGCTCGAAGAAAACCCTGTGCTTGGCGATAGTTTATTCCACAGTTTTCTTACTTTTTTGAAGGAGTGACGTATAATCGCAAAACTACTCTTTCCCTGAAGTAACGCATCTATTTTCAAATAGTTTTCTTTCTAATAAAAGACATGCTTAGAATCGATAAAAATATGTCTTAACGCGTTATCAAGCATATTTTAAATTTATCTACGTTAGTCACAAGAAGATCAGCAGGGTTAGGTTAGGTCGATTATCAAAATAATTAAAAATATTTGTCACAACGATTAAGTTAGTTTTTTGATGGTTTCAGCCTAGCTTTATATTATTTTGACATTCGGCGTCGTGGGACGATATTGGTCTGATTTGACCAACCTAACCCCGCAGAGGCGAAACATTGTGTAAAATAAAACAATGCCTTAAAGTTTTAAACAACCTAAAATACGTTACGTCACGTATACATCATTAAATCTACAAACAATGACATTTACGTCATAATTGAATTATTATAATGTTTATTTAAATAATGACTATTCCTTTTGATAATATTAACACGTTCATGCCGGGGCCGATTATAATTTGTTTTGCTATTAGGCGGCGTTCAAATTAATATCGCGTTTCATCTGGCGGCGCGTGATTTTTGCCTGTTCAGACCTGTATACGCGTTGTTTGTTTCTCTGCAGTACAGTGAGATTTATTGTGCAAGTTTCTTAACTCGTGCCGTTTTTTCATCCTGACCACAAATTTCAGACAGTAATTATAATTCGAAAGGTGATTAGAAAGTTTTTTTTTAATCATTAAAATTCAATGTTTAGTGCGGGTCACCGGTGACCCACGCCGCCTGATAAGACGGTTTAGTGCGGGTCACCGGTGGCCCACGCCGCCCGATAAGACGGTTTAGTGCGGGTCACCGGTGGCCCACGCCGCCCGATAAGACGGTTTAGTGCGGGTCACCGGTGACCCACGCCGCCCGATAAGACGGTTTAGTGCGGGTCACCGGTGGCCCACGCCGCCCGATAAGACGGTTTAGTGCGGGTCACCGGTGACCCGCGCCGGCGTGAACGTGTTAATGTGTTCCCTCTCGAATGTATTTTAAATGTGTAGTTTGTTTTGCACGTAAAGTACTAGTTGATTGCTTTGAAAGTACTAGATGACGCTTGGTGCGTTGTAAAGCCAACGCACACTCAAAGCGGTCGACTAGTAATACATGTTTATTGTATACTGAATGTTGATATTGACTATTATTCATTCTTTCACTATTTGTACGAGGTGGTAATTTAAGATCATTTGGCATTGCTTTTTCATTCTTTTTATTTTTATAACGAATGTAACTCTTAGACGTGGGATGTTAAATATATAATTTTAAATACATAGTATATTATTAGCGCTTCACTGAGCGGTAGCCCAACTGAGTTTTATTGTGGTTTAACATGACTACAATAAAACTCAATTGTGGTCCATGAATGAAGGCGACTTGTTGGAACTTTATTTATAGAAAGATGTTGCCAATGTATAAATAAGTGATGGAATGATCATAGTCAAATTGTAAAATATATGTAGAGATGTCAAATAAATTATGTTAGGCGGTTACTACGTGAGTGATATGCGCTACTGCTGCAATCTCTGTTGGTGGCTGGTCGCACCGTGTCGCGTCGCTCACGTTAGTCCGCGTTTAAATTTTTATTAGATCAATACCATGTATTGCCTGTGTTTAAATGTAGTTTATACTTATTGGTGTTATTTACTATATTGGTAGTGTTAATTGCTGTTTTATCGTTAACGCCAATCAAACTTTCTTCACCATTGATGTAACTATCATCATCAGCCAGAACGCGTCCACTGCTGAACCTAGACCTCCCCCTTAGAACGCCATTTCTAACGACAAGATGCCAGTTGCATCCACCGGTTATTCGTGGCTTTCATTATGTCGTCAGTCCACCTAGTGGGAGGCCTACCTACGCTGCGTCTTCCGGTTCGTGGTCTCCACTCTAAAACCTTTCTTCCCCATCGGTTGTCGGTTCTTCGAGCGATGTAACTATATATTGATAATATAATCAATTGTTTTAACGTAATAAATTAAATTTATTTTTCAATGTATTTTTATTCAAGAATAAATTAATAAGCAAAACGTCTTAAATGAACGCCATTTGTGTAATACTTATAAAAAATAAATCTTATATTATATACTCTAATTTTCTTTTGAATCAGAATGTTGTCTAAAAAATATACAATCCTGAATAGGTTGAAATTAGATCACGTCATGAATTTGTTGTAATAGCGTCTATTTTTTTTTGTAAATAATGAATTAGCGCATATTTGAATCAGTCACAATAATTATTGCAACATGCATTATCGCCTATTAGTGCAACATTTCGATAAAATTGTGTTAGTCTTTTATAGGTGGGCGCGTGTGTATTGATGACGTCAGCAATAAAACAGCCGCAGATGAGTTATAGCTAGTACTTTATGGCGTCTCCGAAGTTAGGCACAAGTCTATGCGCAATAGATAAAGTACGGTATAGCTGAATTCGAAGTAGGTTATAGAGTTTATTATTGTGACTGCCTGTGCGAAGTAGCGCTCGTAGCTAACTGCGGAGACGTCATAAAGTTTGATCGCGATTAAAGTTTGATCGCGTGAGATCGCTGTTAGCTTTAAATATGTATATTTTGCATTTACATTTCGTTTTATTATTTGTCGGAATAAAGACATTTATGTATAGAAATAATGTTAGAGACAATATATGTTGTTTAAGTAGTTATGTAGGCACTGAAATTTATGCTGTTGAATTGCAGATGTATTTAATGTATGAATAAAATAAATTGAGCTGATGGTTTTGGTTTTATTTTCAAATAATTTACTAAGGTAGTAAGAAATTTAGCATGCTGCAGGTTCAAGAATTTCATTTTTTAACTAAGATGCCTAGGTGCCTTCTCACACGTTCTGGGTAGTCGATGTATAGCCTATACATTTCGCCGCCGGGTATCCGGCAACCAAAGCAGCACTAAGGAAATAAATAATGGATATGATCCTATTTCTTTAAAGTTTGCTTTAAAGAAATGAGTGAAACAGGAAATAATAATTCTGATGATGTTAAAGACTTATAGAGGTTGGGTTTTTATGTAAAAGAATAATCCTAGTTTCTAAGATTGCATTAAACTTGTTTTTTTTTACTATATGTAGGTTTTCTAATTTAAAATTTTTCCTTTTGTATATGAGTTACAGGAAATGGTTACTATAATGAATGCGGAATTAGAAAAGAAAGGTATGAACTGAATGTAAGTAAAACTAAAGAAATGGTTTTGGAGAGAGAGGATGAAATGACAGAATGTGAATATAATGATAGACGGAAAGAAAGTGGAACAAGTCAAACAATTTGTTTACTTGGGAAATATGTTTACTAGGGATGGAAAGTGTGATGAAGATATTGAGAGAAGAGTGCAAAAGGGTAACGTAGTGAACGGTGCCATCCATAGTATAATGAACAGCCAAATAATGTCCCAACAGTCGCGGATGGCTGTTCATAATGCGGTGCTTGTTCCTACATTAATGTATGGAAGTGAAGGTTGAGTATGGCAAAAGAAGCATGAGAGTAGAATTAACGCTGTAGAAATGCGGTCGTTAAGGAGTGTATGCGGAGTGACGATAGCGGATAGAATAAGGAATAGCACACTGCGTGATAGATGTGGTTTGAAAGAAGATGTAGTGACAAGGATTAACATAGGAATGCTTCGATGGTTTGGGCACATGGAAAGGATGAGTGAAAGTAGATTGACGAAAGGAATTTATAAATCTGATGTGGATGGATGCGTTAAACAAACAGAGAGTGTTAAAACAGGAGTGTTTTCCGACCAAATCGGAGACATCCTCAAGAAAGCTAGGTTGCCTAGTGCCCATAACCACAGAGCCTTTATGAAAAGAATTGTGGATGTGAGGCAAGCAAGGGAGCTGTGTAAGGATCGTGGTAAGTAGCGCTCCATTGTCTCTGCCTATCCCTGTGGGAAAAAGGCGTGACAATTTGATTGATTGATAAAATATTGTGGACTGTAAAATTAGAGTTTTTTAAATATTTGCATGCTATTGATGATGAAGTATGTGAAATATTAATATTAATTATAAGGTCTCCTAACCATACTTCGAGCAAATAAATCATTTCATTTAATTTTATTTCAATAGCTTCTATGTTTTTCCACATAATTTACTATTTATTTTATTAATTTATCTCTGATATAAGCCTGTAAATACACTTTTTTTACTTTGTTTACATATTTTGACAATTATGACATCGATACGTGATAACCCGGTATTTTTTTTAATTTGGTCTCTAATACCAGGCGTATCATGAAGGCTATTTAGGCTATTTCACAAAAAAATACTTCTGTAGTGTCTGTAGAATTTGGATTATTCTACCGATTTTAATTGATTTTAGAATGGGAATGATATTTGCCATAATAAGCAATCATTTGGGGTCCAGGTGCCACGATTCAGGATATTATTTAACCCTGGTCAAGCAAACCCCTAAGCCGCCGACCTTTTGGGGATATACTGCGGACGCCCTGAAGCCGTCCACATAACTTGTAATTATTTTTAATATCTGTCGACAAAACTTATGAAGACATTGTAATTAGTTTTTAATTATTATTATTTAAATTCTAATTCTAATTTATGTCTTTTACTTCACGACAGCTACTTTTATTCTGAAATTTAAAAATAATGTGCTGACTAAACAAACTGACCTTTGGTCAAACTTCTAATATATGGTCTAAACCTTGTTTAAAAGTTTTGCAGGTTTTAACGTGGAGCTAGTATAAAGAAAGGTATGGATGTGTGGGAGTTGTGTCAGGATCTAGTAGCGCTTCATTATCTCTGCCTACCCGAAAATTGTGTGATATTTTAAGTTATTAATTTGTAAAAAAGGACACGTACATTAATTGCATTAAAAAGAAACGCTATTCCAATGACACACTCCTTCATTAGGATTAAAAAACGAACATGCACATTAAATTATATACTATTAAAACTGAACTTGACATTTTTATTAAAGATCAATTTTAATTTATCTACAATATCAAGAACATGCGCAGTTGTTTTTAATATAACTTTAATTATCTTATGATTACAAAGTAAAGTAATTCAAAAGAAATAATGTTCACTTTGAATACAATTTATACATTTCACTTTAGGTCGGATTGAATTTATATTCATACTAGCTGTTCCCCGCGGTTATACTTGCGTTTATAAACTCTGACTCTTAAGTACCTACATTACAGGACCCCTTGCATCCTCGTGTTACATCATGAGGTACTCCAGATCTTTAATGATATATTAACCCAGGTATAAGCTAGTACTTAGTAAGAATCAGTTTTAGTTAAATACCCATAATTACTTCTATTACATATCTCCTGCATCCTCATAGACTCCATCAGGTACTTTAAGTCTTTAATTTGATATAAGCCTAGTTAAAGGCGCATAGTAAGAAACAACTTCAGTTATAGTACTGTTGTAAATAGACACTAACCCGGTGTAATGGGACCAAAGAATTTGGAAAGCATAGAATTTGTGCTAAAATAAGAACTAATTCATTGTTATTTGTCTCATTTATATTATGTTTATACCACGTGAGACTAAAAGAGACAACTACTTGTTGTGTGTGTGTGTGTGTGTGTGTGTGTGTGTGTGTGTGTGTGTGTGTGCGTGCGTGCGTGCGTGTGTGTGTGTGTTTAGGTTACGTGCGTATGTCTCGATGATGCGATTGTCAGTTAGTGTGTGTATAGGCCTTAGAATATAAAGAAGTTTTGGCACTATTAATTTACTATTATCTAGATTACAGCAGTATATTCATATTCATCCCCTACTGACTTCTTATTAATGCCATAAGTGAAAATAGTATAATGAATATTTTTTCAGATTTCTTTTTTTATTTGAAAGTACAATTCTTCCAGTTAATGATGGAAAATAATTTCATTCAAATGGCTGCCTCGGCTCTTCGAAAATGAGCAAGGAGTGGCCGTTACAGTCAATGACGATCGTTATCGGGCCATGTTGAACGAATTTTTGTTCACAGAAATTGAAAAGGAGGATATTGGCAACATTTGGTTTTAACAGGATGGCGCTATGTGCCACACAGCCGACGCTACACTAGATTTTTAAAAACCTTTTTCGAAAATCGCATTATCAGCCGCAGAGCTGATAATACGTTTGGCCACCTCGGAGCTGGGATTTGACACCGTTGGACTATTATTTGTGGGGTGCCGTCAAAGATAAGTGTTATGCCAGAAACAATTGATGCTTTAAAGGACAATTTTCGCGAAGCACACAATCGATAATGTACTTAAAAATTGGACCGATCGTGTAGGCTACTGCATGGCCAGCCGAGGCAGCCAGTTGAATGAAATTATTTTCTATCATTAACCGGAAGGATTGTACTTTCAAATAAAAAAAGAAATTTGAAAAAATATTCAGAAGTTTTTTTTACCCAAGTGCAACAGGTAAAAAATTTAACTAATTATAAATGTATTTGATTACGTCTTGCATTGATTATATAAAATTTTGATATATGTCACTCCTGAGCACCAGCCACGCTGGCTGGGCCTAGTGAGTCCCCACACCATGTTATAGTATGGTAGGAATAAGAAAATCACTGTGCAAAAATCCAGGTCTTTTACACCGGCCACACGCCATTTACACCGGCAATAGTCTATTAAATTAACTATTAAACAAATTCGCCAACTTTTCAAAGTTGCCAAATAGAATATAAATTACGTGAAATTCTAGTAGATGACTCACTATAAACGTGGATTGTAAAGGAGCTTTTAATTTTATATTGCGATTATCATTCAATCTAAAAACCTCAACTTGTGCACACAATTTTTAATCAAAATGCCAAAAAAACTAATTAACCCTTTCCGTACGGCGCACGCCAATTGGCGTAAATTTTTCCTATTTACCGTACGGCGCACGCCAATTGGCGTGCGAACTAAAATGATGATATCTTCGCGAAACAAGTTTTGTTGATAATGTCTTTTCTATACAAGCATATATATACAATGTTCTTAATAATATACTAGCCTTCGTTTTGTAAATCACGATATTTAAAAATATGATCTTTTTTATCCACATACGGCAAAGGTAAATCAGAAATTGACAACATTTTGTCTGAACATGATAATGAAATAATATAATTAAAATAAAACATATTTATGTTCCTCATAAATATCGGTCGCATTTATTAATAGACTAGCTGACCCGGCGAACTTCGTACCGCCTAAAAGTGAATGAATGCCATGTTACAGATTAGCTTAACTTAAGTTGTTGTGAATTGAGAAAATTAATATATTTGTTTCTCTTTATAAATAATACAATATAGGTTTTTAAGCAATATATTTTTACTGATATGCCAAAATGTACAATTTGTTTTTATTTCTCAACATCCTCCAAAGAAAAGAAATAAATAAAGTTGTATATCAAAGAAAATAGATGTCTTCTTAAATCTATTTTTGGAGGTGCCCTCATAATGCGTCCATTTCTCGTTGCAGATAATGCATTCAAAACCTATAATTATAATGTACCATACGGACTGGACAGGGACAGGCAGAGTCAATAAAGCGCCATTTGCCACGGTCCTGACACAACTACCTAGATTCCTTTACATCCACAACTCTCTTCATATAAGCTGTATTCATATAAACACAGCTTTCTTAAGGAAGCTTAAAACATACACTTTTGATATTTATCATTTAAAATATTTTAGAGCTTTTCCTAACCTATCTAAACTATTTTAAAATGTATGTTAAACTGGTAATACAATTAAGCCCAAGCCCTCATACAAAAAGAATGATGTCCTTTGTTGATTAGAAAATATATAAGTACTTACATTGATTTCGACATTCAATACATAGAGATAAGTATATTATGATTTAATAACGCTTTTCGGCATGCACGAAATTCACGAACACATTCCGTTGAACTTTTTGTGATGTTTTTTTAATCTTGTTTTCCTTTTTTTTGTATTCCGAAAATTGCAACAATAATTTGCATTTGTTTTCGGCATATTTAAAAATTTAAAAACGTACAAACAAAACACTACTACAGTAATTTGATCTATTTGATTTGACAGGTCGCGACGCGTCGGTTACTTTTTGACTTACGAGTCTATGTCATTGTATTAAAGCTCATAATTCTACAGCCATTATCGAGATGCCGTAAGATGCCGAGTATACACGAATGCACAACGAATGTCGCAAGTGTCAGTTAAGTTATTCAGAGCAAAAGCGTCTTTACCTCATTGTAATAAATCCCATAATTCTATAGCAATTTCTTTAGAATTTCTATCTCATTTTCTCCCACGTTAAATCTTATGAATTTATGTTTTGTCTCTTTTTACTTCAACTAACGGACATTCACATTTATAATAATAGTAGGATAATAATAATAATAATTTAATATAATATAATAATTTGTTTTAAATTCTCAAGAGCTTGATATGTTTTTCTTAGTTTACCCAAAATAAATTTCTGAACGAATGCAAAATGAATTTCTGAACGCGCGCAATTTTGTATGGGAAAATGTTTTTTCTTTTATTTTATTTATTATAAAAGATTTTTTTCTAAAATAAACGTAGCCTAAGTTACTCCTTGTTATATCAGCTACCTGCCAATAAATGTCCCGTCACAATCAGTCCAGCCATTCAAGAGATTAGCCGGAACAAACAGACAGACAGACAGACAGACAGACAAAAATTTTAAAAAATGTCATTTTGGTGTATGTACCGTATATATATTCATATACATTTATTAAAAAACGTTTATTTTAATATTACAAACAGACACTCCAATTTTATTATATGTATAGATAAATATAATGGCAGATAAATCATAACATGTCCGAATTTGTTTGGAGATGATATATTTTTTTGCCAGGGATCTTATACAAAGTCGTTATTATTGAATAATAATGACTTTGTATTTATGCAATTTAATGTATATTAGTATACCGTCACGGTATTATATACTTTGGGGGATTCCTGTGGTAGTGCCTTACATCATACCGACATCAAGTTCAATGCCACTACGATTTGCATGAAGTTACCTCGGGTACCGCAAACATTTCACAATGGACTCGCTAGGCGAGTTAGCGGCATTACAGTTTGAAATCAAAGGACTCGCTAAGCATTAAGAAAAGATAAATTTAAGTTTTTCCTATTTTCGTGGTCAAATAGTTATTATCAAACGGACATGAATAGCTTGGTCACATAATTAAAACAAGTAATTTAATGTTGTAAAATTTAATAATTCAGGCTCATACCTTAAACAACTAATTATAATTCCTCTAAGAATTTCATTGTTATGTTTATAATAACATAATATATTATAAATAATGTTAAAAGTTGTTTTGTTAAATAATTTATTGCTACAGGTTTTTTTTGTCGGTGACTCTGATAGTGTAACAAATGCAACTCTTTTAATAATGAATTCTTTTTGTTACTTGCGCCCTTTCTCGATAAATTTACTAATGAAATTATAGAAACGCTTTCTTTAGATAAACATGGTTGTTTGGTGAAAACAATTACTTTTTTTATTACTGCTTGGTTATAAAAATGAAAAAAGACAACAAATAAAGCACCGCTTCTTTTTACCCGAATACGGCGAAGCACCCGATAATGGGGAATGATTCAAACATAATTATTATCCAAAACTACTTGAAATACGTATTTCATTATAAACTATAATACACTTGTTCAAATTATATTTACGTGTGTAACACAATGACATAAGATGGAACCTCTACATATTAAAGGCGGTAGGTTAAAATCTTAACAAGTGATATTTTTTTTTTAAAGCGGATCTGCAAACCTTTTTTTCCATAAAATTATAACCCCGAAAAAAATGTAAGTTGTTTATTTATTACACAATAAATATCGAATAGTTTGCACATAACAATATCAGATGAGAATATTTTCTTGATTTTTGTTTTAGAGCGTGATTTTCCAGTACTCGGGTTTAAGATTTTGAGCTTACTTTTTATTAACGTAACTTCTCTAAAGGTCTTGTCTTGAACTTGTGAACGTCATTGCCGCTTCTTTTTAACCCCCGACCCAAAAGAGGGGTGTTATAAGTTTAGCGCGTATGTGTATCTGTGTGTCTGTCTGTGGCATCATAGCTCCTAAACGAATGGACCGATTACATTGCGGTTTTGTTAGTTTGAAAGCTGACGTGATCGAGACGGTTCATAGCTAAAATTGATGAGGGTTTTGAAGGTCATCAGTTCGGTATTTACTTTTCAACATATCTGTGACCTCACGTTTGACACACCCATGTATATGAATATATGTGTGTTTTAACTGGTACCACTGAGCTACTCTGATGATAAAGCTCGAAGCTAGGAGATGAGTAAATCAACAAGAGATAGAACTATTGTGCTTTAACTAAAACGTTTACTTACTATGAGCTTTTAGCTGGGCCGTTATCAAATTGAGGACCGACGCGACTCGAGAGGTCCGCGGAATGACGTATTAAATTACACAAATTGTTTAAAAAAACTAAAATATTATTAAATTAAACAATTTAAATTTATAACCAAAATTATTTAAATATAATTTACCATAGATGGTAAATTGACAAAATGTTTACCATCTATGGCGTAAATAAAATCTTTACCTACGATCGGCGCACGCCAATACGCGTGCCAGCGATAATAGCGGGCCGTACGCGGGTATAATCTGCGTTGTTGAGCGTCGTGTTGAAAGGGTTAAAATGGAAGTTAAAAATTATTTCGTATCAGTGCTTACAATCGTACAAAATATGAAATTCAGCTTAGGTGGAAATAATTCGTGGGTGTTATAGGCCTTTATACTTACTATGGTATGGGCAATTTTTCATGCTTCTATGTCCATATGTTTATCTGACTTTAGCTTCTTTAGTGTGGTGAATGTAGTGCCAAACATTGGCGTATGCATTATGAGTTATGTTCGTCTCATTAAAATCAGGTCAAATCAAGAATTTTATGTCATGCTATTCCAATATTTTCGTCATGAATTTTGGATAAGCTACAATACAGTAATTAATGACAATCTCAATATTATAAAAACCTATGCATATGTAAATAAAATGATTATTAAAGTGATAGGTAGTATTTCAGTTTTTATGTTTTTAGTGGTAAATGCAATGCCTTGGCTTGTTTCAAAATATGAGTACAATGTTTTGGGGAAGGAATGGGTATATCGTTTACCGCATGATTTTTGGTATCCATTTGATAAGCATCAACATTATTTGGTAATCTACTCATATGAATTTTTTGTGACAACAGTCGCGGGTCTTGGTCTATCAATTTGCGATATTATTTGCTTATTTGGTCTTGTGAATATATGTTTAGAATGTAAAGTTTTAAGTTATTGTTTTCGGGAATTAATAACAGAAAGCGATGTCGAAAATATTGAAAATGATGAAAACGCCGCAGAAACACATGCCATTATTAAAGAACGATTAAGGGATCTAATTCTGAAACATGAAGCTTTGTCAAGGTAAGATTTAAAATATTTTATAATTGCTAAATTGTATAACAGGTTATATTTTTGTTTACAGTTTGTGCAATCGATTTAGTGGTATTTATCATCAAGTATTTTTCTTTAGCTACGTATTTGGTTTCGTATTTATTTCTTTGGCTGCATTTATTTGTATGGTGAGTTTTTAGTAAATGTGTAATATATATGCCAAATTCTCTCGAAACTATCCTTTTATATTTTGTTTTTATTACGTGGCAGTAGTAAACAAACATGAAAATCACCATTACCTATGACCTATATTAGACCGGGAAAAGGGGGTTTGCTCAAAAAAAAAATGCCAACCAAGATATTTTCACGGATTTAGATTAGTCTCCGTACGTATTAATAATGGACCGAAAATCCAACAGCTGAACTATTCGCCGGTAAAGTTGCGAAAACGTACTTTTCGCAATTATATTTTTTTCTTCACTATTTAGATAAAAATGTTTTGAGAAGAACTTGTAGATATTAAAAATATCTACAAAATGAGACCAGTTGGGTTTAAATTGTGTTTTTTTTTTACAAAATGCAGTAAACCGCTAAAATCGATGTTTTCTAAATAAAGTTTTAAACAAACAATTTTATATCTAGACGCCTCCAATTTTAATAAACTGTAGATATTAACTTGTGGTATTTTTTAGAATTTTTCCTTTCATATTTTTTGCAAAAATCCATTTGTTCATTAAAAAAGGACTTTTTTCAACTTAATTATTACCTGTTCGGTAGGTCCTAAAGTGTTGTATTTGGGCTCCTTCTCTTCCTTAAGAGTTGTACCTTCAGTCTTTTTTTATAGCTAATCAATTTTTGCAACTAGGGTTTTGCAAATCGAATTGAAAAAAGTGCTAAGTTGCAAAATGAAATAACTCAATGAATATAAACAAAATGATTATATTCATTCATGGACCACACTTTGGCTTAACATCAAGCGGGGTGCTGTCATATGTCGAGTCAAATTAAAAAAATAAAAAATAGTTTCGAAACTTTTGCCATTTGATTGGAAAAAAATATGAATGCCCAACAACCAATGGGAGCAGAGATAATTTAAAAAAAAAATCCTGACGGTTTTTTTTACAATCAAAGAGGGTCAAATTTCCAGGGATTAATTACAGTTTAACAGTTATATTTTTGGTACAAAAATACTATTTTGTTGCTAAACTAATGTTAAAATCCATATTGATTTTGTCGGAAAATGTAGGAATGACTGGCATCAGGTGCTACGAAAACTGAGCACGGGCGTTTCAAATCAGGCGTTGCCTGGATTGCCGTGGTCACACAAAAAGTTATGACCAACCGATTTGGGGTAGCTCGGTTTGATAAAACGAATTATGGCATTAGTTTTGTAAAAGAAAAAAAAATTATACACCTAACCTTTACTTTTCTATTATATTTTCGTTACTGCTTTTAATCAATTATTATGGTATTATATTGCATTGTTAATGTTATTAAAGCTCTTTCTTACACGCTGTACATTGTCGTTAATAAATATAAAAATTAAATCCAATAATCCATAGATACACGTCAATTATTTGTGTTTTTAGTTTTACACGGGATTTTTCTAATAAATATATTTTTTTTATTTATTTTATTTTTATTGTGACTCGACATATGACAGCACCCCACTTGATGTTAAGCCAAAGTGTGGTCCATGAATGAATGTCACTGCTACTACAATTCAATAACTGTGAGTAGCAATCACATCCACTATGCCGGCCTAGATGGAACCGGCAACTTACAAGCTGATCCTGAAACGTGACCAAATCACTTCACGGTCTGTATACTTGTAAGTGGTGGTACTACCCCGGATCGGCAGACTGGGTACCACTGCCTACCACTCTTTAAAATTAGTGGAAAAAAGTATTTCATGTTTTTTAGCATTTAAATTTCAGCGCCTTGGCTGTACTGCTCTCACTGCTCATGCGTCAAATTCGAACGAAGAAGTGTTTTGTACGTTAGTCGCACACAATACATTATATTGTACTGGAGAAAACTCATAGTAATCTCCAAACGTACGAACGTTTTATGGTATATAATTACCGGATTAGCAATATACACCTCAATTCTGTGAAACTATACATCTCTAGGATGTATTTTTTCACTGTGAGTATTAATTTTACCCAACACGAATTATTACTTAGACAATTCGAATACAAATTTTATTTAAGGTTAGATAGACTGTGCATGTGGCTCACACCAAAAATTGTATTACAAAACTACGTTTCGATAAATTATGTAATATGATTTTCTTATTGGATTATTTGTTAGTATTACAACAATTATATTGCTATAACTCGTAAATCATCTATTTGTTTATTCATTTTTTTATTTATGTATTTTTTTTATTGTGACTCGACATATGACAGCACCCCGCTTGATGTTAAGCCGAAGTGTGGTCCATGAATAAATGTCACTGCTACTACAATTCAATAACTGTGAGTAGCAATCACATCCACTATGCCGGCCTAGATGGAACCGGCAACTTACAAGCTGATCCCGAAACGTGACCAAATCACTTTACGGTCTGTATACTTGTAAGTGGTGGTACTACCCCGGATCGGCAGACTGGGTACCACTGCCTACCACTCTTTGATAACCAGACCCGAAGCAAATGAAACTATAGTAAAAAAATATATTTAAATTAAAAGTAACCTATGTTACTTGTAGTACCTAAAAAAATATCTGTACAAAGTTTCATGATGATCGGTTAAGTAGTTGTTGTGTGAAAACGTAACAAACAAACTCACATTCACATTTATAATAATAGTAGGATATGCATATAGTGACAGAAGGAAATAACAATAAAGAAAAATTCGAAACAGCTGAATGTATAATTGGATTGGATGTTGACGTGACTGTCGGTAATATAGTGCGATGGTATTATAGTATAGCTTGTCTAACTATAAATGACGCGCCTTCCACTTATTAGTTTACTAGCTGTGCCTGCGACTGCGTCCGCGTGGAATAGTTATTTTGGGAATCATATTAATTTTTTGTTTACCTACCTGCTCAGCTTTATTATAAATTACCTATAGCTGTTACCCGCGACTTATTTTAGACGATTAAATTACGTAACTAATAGAATATATTTTAAAGTAGTTTTAAAAAGAATATATTTTAAAGTACTTCTGCGTAAATTATATTTTCAGTTTTATTTTCTTGTGCGCAAAACTCGCAGCCGCTTTGCAGCAGCAGTCTGCCGAGAACGCTGAGTCCTTTTTCTAGGCATTACAGTGACGAAGAAAGAACGAAGGAAATGAAAACTTAACCAAACTAACTGTATGCTTAAACTAAAACCTAACCTAATAAGAATTGTAAAACCTAACCTTGAAAGAATGTAGATGACACCTACAGGTATTATTTACAACAAAACAAAAGAAGTGTTATTGTGAAAATATTAGAAACAAAATTCTATACTTAAAAAAACACTACCTACTATAGAGAAAACTTCTACAAAATGACATTTGATTGATTGATTGATAAAAAAGGATTTTGCACGATGATATTATATCGTAAAACAAATTAACGCTGCATTCAACCGATCAGTAGGGAGCCGACCGCATAGTATGCTTGTCTGTCTATAAATGACGCGCCCCTCCACTTTATTAGTTTATTTAAATGTGTGAATGCAAATATTACTAACTATACTATTAAACTTCATCACGTTCGTTCCTCCTTTCTAACCAGCAACTGAATAACTAATTGCTGCATTTTCGGTGTGTT
The DNA here is from genome assembly GCA_905220615.1 of Tinea trinotella. NCBI lineage: Eukaryota > Metazoa > Arthropoda > Insecta > Lepidoptera > Tineidae > Tinea > Tinea trinotella. The sequence continues at coordinate 8,037,900 of HG992311.1, forward strand.
TTATCCATATTTTATATTTGCTCGTATGCGTAAATGCAGTGGAGGGGCGCGTCATTTTGGCTTAGACAGACTATACCTCGTAGAGCTACACCCCCCTCCGCCTCGCCCGCAAGCACCGCCTCTCCTCGCCCGCCGGTTAGCGCTCATCATGCGACGCGTGTGAATTTTGTTTCAGAGTTATTTTAAAATTGTATTATCTTATAAGATGTTTATTGAAATTAGGTGATGTCAATGACAATTTTGTTCACAGTTAAATACTCTTAATTAATAACACATTTATTTCGATAAAGAATAATATTATTATGTTAATACAACTCTGACAAATAATTTGTAATAATGCATTAATTTAGACCAAATTTGACTATCATAAAAACGGTTATTGTGAGTTAATCTTAAAAGATAGACATATACGGTCGCGGACAATTTTTTAGATAATTTAAAGAGAAATAATTCTTTCATACATATTTTTTGGGTATCTCGAACCGTTTTCGCAGCGCACGCAACGGAAACCCTCAAAGACGAATAATGTTCCCCGTTTTTTCCACATTTTCAACTGTTTCTTCGCTTCTATAAGTCGCAATGTAATGTTTTATAGCCTAAAGCCTTTCTCGATAATTGATCTATCCAACACAAAAAGAATTTTTTAATTCGAACCAGTAGTTCCTGAGATTAGCGCGTTTAAACAAACAAACTCTTCCGCTTTATTATATTAGTATAGATTTAAATGTGTGAATACAAATATTACTAACTATATTACTATACTTTATTATCGTGATCCTCCTTTTGTGTCTAACCAGCAACTGAACGACCAATTACAATTTCATTTTCTGTGTTGCATCCGTATTTTATAGTCGCACGTGTGCTTAAATGCAGTGGACGGGCGCGTCATTTCGGGTTGGGCAGACTCTACTCTATAATACCATCGCATCTATTAAAAATGAATAAACTAAAATAAAAATTAAGTATGTTTTTGTACGTGTAACTCCTAACCAAAAAAACCTGCCAATAACTAACCTTGGGCCTATATTACTTTAAGTATAATGCGTTTTTAACAAATCGCTTGAAAACTCGCAAAACGGACACAACCGTCAATGACGTTTGCCATCACGCGACTGCCTGGCCTGTCGCGAGTCGCGTACTCAATAATGTGACCGACTTCTTCCCCCACCTCACCCGCTGTGCGTAGGATTTACGCTACACTATTTTGGCTATAATGGCTTACACCTAAGATATATAATAGATATATACTGTGGCGGGCTTTTTTGTAGGTCTAATTAAGATACACATTTTCACCATACATTACATATGTGTAACTCTAGCGGTTTTGGCAGCGCACGCCAGAATAGCTCGCAGATGGTAGATTTTTATCCGACTTACTTGACACTTATCGTCATATTTTGAACAATTCACACAATATCTTGATAAATCATAGCCTATGTGTTATTCCGATGTATAAGCTATATTATTATAAAGTTTCATTAAAATCCATTCAGTAGTTTTGGCGTGAAAGAGTAACAAACATCCATCCATCTATCCATTCATACTCACAAACTTTCGCGTTTATAAGTAAGGAAAGGATTATTACTCGACATCAAAATATGGCATATGACAACACCTAATGTTAAGCTGAAGTGCGGTCCATGAATGGAGCTGATTCCAAAACGCGACTAAGTCACTGGGCACCACTGCCTACCATTCTTATCGCTAGTATTAAACTGTTATTTATTTAATTAACAATTTCGCTATTTTTTAAACAACATATATATATATATTAATCAATCAATCAAATTGTCAAGCCTTTTTCCCACAGGGATAGGCAGAGCCGATGGAGCGCCTCCTACCACGATCCTTACTATGAACTAAAGATCTAACTATGAACTAAAAGATCCCGAAATATTAAGTATGTACAAAATTAATTTACAGGACCTAACTAATAAAAAATACTTACTTAAAAAATTATACGAAACAATAAAATAATTTTACTGGATCGAAAATTGTAATTCTCTGTAGCGCAAATTTCTCTAATCGCATGCGTCCGACAATGACGTCTGCCCTCACCACAGATAACTATTATACTAGTAATACAGATAGGACAGCTGCTTTGACTTTGTTGACTGAGTTCTAAAAGTTCACACGCAGCGCTAGCGTCGAATATGACTGATATTGACAAGCTGATTTTGGAAATCAAAATGGACGAAGGAAATCAAAATGGCTGCATATCGACGAGTTCTTCGCAAAAAGAAAAATTCTTCCTTTATTTATTTTAAATAGAAATCTTATATTATGATAATAAAACAAAACAGTTTATTTTTAAAATATATATATTATGTTTAGTACTTTTCTAATGCCAACTTTTGTGGCATTTCCATTTTCAAAACAAACTTTTCCTGGTTTGATCTGTTTAGCAATATATTAATTATGTTGCATCAAATGTGTAGTTTATCTCTTAAACATCGTATACTGCATGATAGTTCTTCAACATTGCAGCTATATGTATGGTCTTCATGTAATTCTAAAACAAACATCAACATTATAAAAGCCTTATCAACCTACAAACTTTAAATGACTTTTCTATTGTTACTATTGCAAATAAGTATGCGATATTTTAGTAAAACTTACCGGGTGTACATAATATTCTAAAAACAACTTCTTCAGCAGATGGTAATAACAGAAAACTAAGTAACAAAAACACAATGAAAATAACACGCAAGAAGGACGCGAACGCCATTTTCACTCCATAGTAGTGATGTGCATAATCGAATGACGATAATCGAATTAATTGATTTCAGTAATCATTCGACTTAGTTGATTGTTAATAAGGATTAGTTATTAACAATCAACAACGGAGTTTATTGTATAATTACAATAAACTCCGTTGTAATTATTTACTAGCATACATTCGTTTAAAAAATTAGCTTTTCGACAATTCGAATAAATTGATTAAAAATTAGTATTATGGATTTATTGCAACTACTGCTGTTTTATTAAACAAAAAGTAACAACAAGCGTGTCCGAGCAAGATGATCGTCCGCGTATTAAAGTAAAACAAAACTAATTTTTAAAAACAATCATTCAATTAGACACAAAGAAATAAATAAGAAGAAAATGATTTTTTTTTGTTTGTCGTAGATCTGCGACAGTGGAATACGACGAGTTAATTTAATCAGATAAAAATAAAATGTATAAGTAAATGTATAATGTAAATGTAAATGTATTAGTATTATCATTCGATTATATTAGTTCAATAATCAATTGGTTATTCGATTAATGAAATTATTCGACTTGCACATCGCTACTCCGCTACTACTGCAGCGCTTCGTGTGAACTTTAAGAACAAAGCTGTCACCCCCCTGGCCCTCACGTGTCTGCCCGTTCGGGTAGGCATTTGTGCGCTGTTGCCACACTTCGGCGAATGTGCGCGACGACGACCGACGACTGACAGCAGCGGCGGCGATGCAGAGTATTCGTTAAAAGGAACTTTAACTTCAAAAGCCAATTTTTTTTAACTTGATACACCCAAAACTTCTATATATCATGTTCCTAGGTTCAGTGGTTAAGATTTTGTATACCTTGTATAAAAAAAAATGTATACCTTTTTTTCGCAATAAAAGGTAGCCATCCCTATATAGGGATAAAGGGATAGGGATTACAAATAAAAGCTATGAAACAAATATTTGCTTCGACCGGGGATCGAACCCGGGACTTTGGCCGCGACAAACCATTTTGGTAGGCACTGTTAACAGTAGTTAAAATATTTGTATATCGATCGTAAAACACAAACAATTGACTAGTATCTATGGCATTTAATTTTTATATTTATTAACTAGCTGTGCCCGCGGTTTCACCCGCGTAAAGTTTGGTTTATAACACAGTCATAAAAAAGGAGGAGGTTTTCAATTCGACTTTTTTGTATTTATAACTCGATAACTCATATAAAAATGACAGACGAAAATAAAAATAAATATATATTCCAAACAGTAAAACTATAGTCAATTGGAAACTATAGTAAAATATATTTTATTTTAATTAAAAGTAACCGATGTTACTTCTTGTCCCTCCAAAAATAAAAAATGTAACAAACAAACTCACATTCACATTTATAACAATAGTAACATATGCATATAGTAACAGAAAGAATATAAAGAAAAAATTCAAACAGCTGAATGTATAGTCTATGGAAAGTATAGTGTATAGTCTCCATAGTACAGTTGATTGGATTAGATGTTGACGTGACTGTCGGTAATACAGTGCAATGGTATTATAGTACTTAGGGTTTGAACCAACGCCTTGCATCTATTTTTATAATAGGTAAAAAAATTGACAAAACTTTTTTTTTTTTTCGTAAAAAAAAATTAAAATAAAATATATACTATGTTACTTCTGATACCTCCAAGAATATGTGTACAAAGAATCATGATGATCGATTGAGCAGTTTTTGCGTGAAAGCGTAACAAAAAAACAGACATTCACATTTATAATAATAGTAGGATAATAATAATAATATGTTAATATAATATATTAATTTTTTTTTAATTCTCAACAGCTTGATATATTTTCCTTAGTTTACTCAAAATAAATTTCTGAACGCACGCAATTTTGTATGGGAAAATGATTTTTCTTTCATTTTATTTTTTATAAAAGAATTTTTCTAAAATAAACGTAGCCTAAGTTACTCCTTATTACATCAGCTACCTGTCAATAAAAGTCCCGTCAAAATCGGTCCAGCCATTCCAGAGATTAGCCGGAACAAACAGACAGACAGACAAAAATTGTAAAAAATGTCATTTTGGTGTATGTACCGTATATATATTCATATACATGTATTAAAAAACGGTTATTTCAATATTACAAACAGACACTCCAATTTTATTATATGTATAGACGACAATGTACAGCTTGTATGAAAGAGCTTTAATAACATTAACAATGCAATAAAACAATAATGATTGATTAAAAACAGTAGCGAAAATATAATGGAAAAGTAAAGGTTAGGTGTTGAATTAATTTTTTTTTACAAAACTAACGCCATATTTTGTTTTATATAGCCGAGCTACCCCAAATTAGGTGGTCATAACTTTTTGTGCGACCACGGAAACCCAAGTATCGATACTTTTTCAAGCACGCCCGACTTGAACCGTCCGTGCTCAGTTTTCGTAGCACCTGATGCCAGTTATTCCTACTTTGCCGACAAAATCAATGTCGATTTTAACATTAGTTTAGCAATAATGTGTGGCACTGAAATAACATGTAGTATTTTTGTACCGAAAAATATAACTGTTAAACTGTAATCCCTAAAAATTACAGCCTCTGGTTGTAAAATAAAGCGCCAGAAATTTTTACAAAAAAATTAACTGCTCCCATTGGTCGTGGGGCATTCATTTTTTTTGTAAATTTAGAGAAAAAATTTCCAATATAATGGCAAAAGTTTTGAAACGATTCCGCTTATATTCATCATTTAATTTTCAAACTTAGCGCTTTTTGCACTTTGGTTTGCAAGACCCTAGTTGCAAAAATCGATTAGCTATAAAAAGTACTAGCTATACAACTCTTAATGAAGATAATGAGCCTAAATACAACACTGTAGGACCTACCAAAGAGGTAATAATTATGTTGCAAAAAAGTGCTTTTTAATGATTTTAATGGATTTATGCAGAAAAAATACAAGAAAAAAATACCACTAATACTACACGTCAAAGTCGAGACGTCTAAAATTCGAGACGTCTAGGTATAAAATTGTTGGTTTAAAACGTTATTTAAAAAACATCGATTTATAGCGGTTTTCTGCATTTTGTAATAAAAAAACAAAAAAAAAAAACAATTTGAACTCAACGTCTCATTTTGTAGATTTTTTTAATATCTACAAGTTCTTTTCGAAACATTTTTATCTAAATAATCAAGAAAAAAATATATTTGCGAAAAACTACGTATTCGCAACTTTACCGGCGAATAAAAAAAACCTGCAATAGTTCTTCAGCTGTTGGATTTTAGGTGAATTATTAATACGTCCGGAGACGAACCTAAATACGTCAAAATATCTCGGTTGGCATCTTTTTTTTTGAAACACCTCTCCAATCGACTCCTTTTTCCGGTCTAAATCTAAGGAAACTGTTCTATAGAATAAACATACACAATGTAACAAATGCACAAAAGTTATTAAATTCACATACATATTTACATTATTTTTATCAAAAAACATTTATATGGAAACGGTAAATTCACAAAAGACAAATGTTGTGCCTCAATAATATTAATAATAAAAATTACAATGTAGTTCATATATTTTTTTATAATTCGTATTTATTCGCGTCAGTAGTAATTGATTTTTATCGTTAGTCCGTCATTATGCTGAAGTTTATTTACTACTTTTGCTAAGTAAAGAAAATGTACAGTACATATTATTTTCAGGTATTTGATGATATTTACATAAGAATGAGGTACTTTATTGTATTCTGGGCTATCACTATATCATGTTTTCATGTATGTTTTATGGGTCAATTGTTAAACGATCATGTAAGTATGATTCTTAACACGAACATGTATAGAATTATTATATTTTGCTAATGATAGTTTATTGAAATGAAAAACATTTTTGGTTATATTCAACCAAAGGTAATATTATATATCAAAGATACATTGGTACCGGTTAGTACGACCATTTATCTTTATATATTCAAATATAGATTATATATTTTAAAGTGATGACATACGTACAGACACGTGGCCCTTAAATTTGGCCTGTTGGAAAAGCTCAGAATCGCTCAGCGGGCTATAGAGAGAGCTATGCTTGGTGTGTCTTTGCGCGATAAAATCTGGAACGAGAATATTCACCAAAAAACCGACAAAGCTCGTAGGATTTGCAAGCTGAAGTGGCAATGTGCTTATCACATCGCTCGAAGAACCGACAACCGATGGGGAAGAAAGGTTTTAGAGTGGAGACCACGAACCGGTAGACGCAGCGTAAGTAGGCCTCCCACTAGGTGGACTGACGACATAGTGCAAGTCACAAATAACCGGTGGATGCAACTGGCATGAGTAGTAGACGCCTTCTGGCTGATAATGATATTTTAAATAGAACAGACGCAAATTATTTTTTTACGTGCAAGTTAAGATAAAACAATCGAACATAATCGAAATTAATTGAGGTTGAAATATTAGGTGTTTGAGTATAAAATTGCTGATTTGCACTAAAAAAACCACGTTTATTTTTTCTAAAATGTAACAAATTTATTTAAACAAAATATTTACCCTCATTATCTATACAATGTTGCCATGTAATCGGTAGTTCGTTAATGCTTCTGCGATAGAACACTGGGGATCTATTTTCGACAAAAAAAGAAATCTCTACAACGTGGAAAATTGTCCAAATTGACGAAAAAAAAATTTTAACACGCGTTTCTTTCTGCAGATCAAATAATTTTTTATATTATTTTTTTACCTAATTGATTCGATGTAAAAGAGTCAATATTGTAGGTAAGATAACATTAAACCATGCCACTAATTCCTGAGTAGTTTGACTCGGATCGGCTTCCACCATCTGTAATTTAGCGTTATTCACCAGTGTGGGCGGTCTTCCACGTGACTCGTTCTTCTAATTGAAGTTTTTATTGCAAAAGCGCTTAATTCGAAAACGCACGAATCGTTTATTAGAAGTCTCCTCTCCAAACGCAGCGTTGATATTGCGAGCCGTTTCTGCCGCGTTAGTTCCGCGTCGGAATTCGTATTCATAAATTACTCGGATTGTGAATGTGAATGTTGAAGTGAATGTTGCACATTTTTTAAAACAGAAACCTAATAGGTAGGTATCATGTGGAAAAAGTTTTACTCGAAAATCCCACACCACGAAGATTTTATATTAAGGTTTTATTTTATTACAATGAGAGCGCGGTTGCTTTTTCAGCATTAAAACGCGGCTCATAGTGTCTTTAGTCTTGTCTTTAGCGGGCTCGTTTCCGCACTTGAAGTCCTCTTCGGTATCTTTGTGCGTTCTTCAACGGTTCTCCTTCAGTGGAGCCACCCGATCTCCTCCAGGAAGGCCAGGAGACCCTTATCGTTCCTGCAGACCTCCGGAAGCGTCCTCGCGTTGCCAAGGAACTTCTGTCTCGCTTCTGCTACTGTTGTGCTCCTGCAACTCAAGAGCACATGTGCAGCTGTCTCCTCCTCATTCAGACATCCCCTACAAAGGGGGCTGTCCGATATGTTGAGGTTGTACAGGTGCTTATTAAAACCGCAATACCCCGTTATAACACCTACCAAAGTGCGGAGCTTGGCTCTGCTGAGGTCTAGCAGACGTCCAGTCAAGCGTCTGTCTATATGAGGGAGAGCTTCCCTGGACTGTCTGCAATCCGTTGTTTGTGACCATGCGTCTTCATGTTGGTTACCTGTTCTTTGGCGTAGCCAGCTGCGCAGGAATTGGAATGGTAGGGGCACAATAGGTCCCGGTCCCATCGGTTGACAGGACGACCCCTTCCTGGCCAGCTCGTCCGCCGCGTCATTGCCCAGCGTTCCACTATGACCCTTGATCCATTGGAGAGTGATCTGGTTCGACGTGCATACGTCCTCCAATGCCAGGTGGCATTCATATAGTAGAGCTGAGTTTTTGCAGTTGCTTTCCAGACCCAAAAGTACTGCTTTGCTATCAGAGAGGATCTTGATTTTATGGTTGGCAATTCCCCTCCTCGCTATTGCATGCGCTGCCTGCAGAATACCAACACATTCTGCTTGAAACACAGAGCTGTTTACGTCGAGCGATGCAAGAAGCATCTTTGGCCGGCATAGTAACGGCGACTGAGGCGGTTTTTTCAGTCGTCGTCACTCTCGGATCTCCACTTGCTTATCATCAGGAGGGCTGAGGTCAAATGTCGTCACAATAAAAAAAATCAATCCAAAATATTTATTTAAATTATTCTGTTTTTTTTAATTCATTCATTTTTATATAAAACTAGCTGACCCGGCAGACTTCGTACTGCCACAATCGATGAATAAAATACCTAAACTTTTTAATAATAAAATAAACTTAAAACAAAGAAAAGGAATCCATAATTAATTTAAAAAAATGCTCGGTATGAATGAAATATTATTATTATTTTCGATTAATTACACATGATGTTGCTTACTTACAAAACAGAGTTTTCATGAAATTATAAGGTTTTAATTTGCTATTGACAGACACGCACAGTTATGATACAGTCTGTTAATCAATTAAAAAAAACTATATTTTTTGTTTTGTTTTGTGGTGCGTAAATAAACAAAAATGACGGTTTTCCGACGCGCGAACACGCGACGTATTGTCCATGCGCGAAACAGGGAAACTCCAAGTGGATTCTGCAAACTTCCAACGACTGGCGTTGCGATTTATTGATGGTCTTACTGGAAATTGTAAACGTTTAAAATCAAATGGTAAATCTGTGGGAATCATCGGTATACGCATAATCAAGACATCCTCTCCTTTGTGTTTTCTTTTTATGATGGTTGCCCCGATGATGTTACTCATCACCTTTTTCACAGCCAGTCTTGTTCCAATGCACAGTCGAGGTTAAGCAGCATGATGACAACTGATCCTACATTTAACTGCAAATCGTGAGGTGGTAATCCAGGTAATTTCAGTAAATTTAAAATCCGTGGGATAGTTGACTACCTCATCCTGGTTCATAACGGCGTCGACTGATTTAAAGGAAACCAACTGTCCCAAAAGAAAATTCTTAATGGTCGCATTGTGATCCTCGACATCTTTATTTTTCCCCGCCAATATTGCTCGTTCACCCAGTCATTTATGGTTATTGAACTGTTGCGCTATATCTGGAAAAACACGCTGAATAAACTCCTCTTTTAAGTCTGTGATGTGATGTGACAGAAAATCGAGGTGCCCACTGTGACTTAATATTTCCAATGTCTAACAACTGCTTCGCAAACACATTTGCAGTTTCATCTTGTTGCAAAAACACTCGCATATTAGTTGTTAATTAGAGTGTCTTTACGTACCGCCACAAATTCGATGATTTTAGGCATGCGTTTAGTTTATTAGCAACAGTTGATCGGGGAATAACTGAATCATCTGACAACAGAATCATGGCCCCCCCAAAAATATTTTTTTGTTTGTTTTCAATGTTCTGTCCAGTGCCTCCAGTGACCTCTTATGGGTCATTGTGCATTAATCCCAAATAATCAATTTGCATACATGTAGGGTCTAGGCCATTGCGCTATTTGTGGTGATGTTACAAATTGGTGTTTCGTTGATTTGCATGTTTAATGGTAATTTCGAGGCAGAATGTGCAGTTTGCCGCTCTTCTAGCAGAGTCGCAGCTATTCTAGATGAAGCCAACGCTAGAGCTACCGTGATTTTCAGTTGACAGGGATTTTTATGGCTGTTTTACAGACACTGTCACGCGGTGGACAAACGCGTTATACATGACACCTATGTTGGAGGTCTTTTAAGGGGTCAAAATGAACAAAAAATGTAGAAAAAAATCCGAAAAATGATTAGTTCGATAGCGACGTTGAGAAATTAAAAATTTCGAGTTCTTACGCTCTATTAGTGATTCAGTGGGAACACGTTGACGTTAAAATCGTTTCTCTAACTTGACAGTTATATCTCTAACTTGACCTGTATGTTTGGGAATCGAAAAAGTCCGATTCCGTCAACATTTTCTGATTAAGTTTTTTTGCATATTAAATAATGTTCGACGAATAATCGATTGTGCAAAAAAAATTCCGTCAGCGAGCAAAGGATCACAGAGAAAAAATAATTTGACAGTTAAAAATGTCAAATGTCAAAATTTGTGATTTAGCTGGGGGTCACATAAACTTTGTCTACAACTCCCAACATGTCAAAACTGTCAGAGCACTCCTTCTGGAAAACTAACCTTCTACATCGATATATCAGTAGGTAAGTGCGTCAGGTAAGGAGACATCCTCAAAAAAGCTAGGTTGCCTAGTGCCCATAACCACAGAGCCTGTATGAAGAGAATTGTGGATGTGAAGGAAGCAAGGGAGCTGTGTAAGGATCGTGGTAAGTGGCGCTCCATTGTCTCTGCCTATCCCTGTGGGAAAAAGGCGTGACAATTTGATTGATTGAAGTGCGTCACGCAAGCGGCTGTATATTACATGGGACTTTCATATTTATTCACCTTTTAAACCTTCCCTGGACTTCCACAAACAATTCAAAACCAAAATTAGCCAAATCGGTCCAGCCGTTCTCGAGTTTTAGCGAGACTAACGAACAGCAATATATTTTTATATATAAAGGTTTCTTACAAATATCAAATTGTCATCCATACGTCATTACGTAGCTGTCATTATACGTCAATTTTGTTATTCCAAGTCTGATTCTTTTTTGTTATACCACGTTTTATAGTGACTGAGGTTACATGTCAAGTCACACAGGAATGCTGTCGAACGGGATAAAAAGTATCCTATGTCCTTCTCCTGGCTCTAAACTACCTCCCTGCCAATTTTCAGCTAAATCGGTTCAGCCGTTCTTGATTTATAAGTGAAGTAACTAACACGACTTTCTTTTATATATATAGATTTTCATTATTTTTTTTCTGTTTTTTTCAATTTCTTTCTTTTCAGTTATTATTTTTTGTCACCAACACCTAAAAACTGATAAATAATACTAATTAATTATTTACTTTTTTCTTTTTAAATCCAATTCATTTTTTATACCTATTTATTAGATATTAAATGTATATATGTAGGATATGATTTTAAGACGAGTTTCTTATGACCTTCTCGTTATACGCCTTTCCGAAGCCATGCTAGAATTGGACGATAAGCAATTTTCATAATATATTATTTCTAAAACCATACTATTCAAAACTTTGTTTTCTTTCAGAGTATCGAATTAAGTGAAGCTGTTTATTCTTCTAATTGGGTGCATGGAGATGAGTCTACAAAAAGGACTTTGCTGGTTTTGATTATACATTTTCAAAGACCTTTTACTTTGAATGCAAAGGGTTTTGGGGTTAATGCTGTAATGAATTTAGAGGCATTTACGAATGTAAGTGATACATTTATTATCGTTAAAAACGTGTAAATTTATATATAGTATATACCAAATTTACCACTTCTGGTATTTATCACGGTTTGATCATAAAAACTAACACATTAAAGAAAAACAGAACTGAGATGGACAATACTGAAAAAATACGCTCTAAAAAGTATGAAATAAGAAAATATTCTCATCTGAAATTGTTATGTACCAACTATTCAATATTTATTGTTTATAATAAGAAGTAAGTTTTTAATCTAAAAGCCGACTACTAAAAACCACGTCATCAAAAGTATAAAACAAAAAAATACTGTATTCTGAAATTGTTATGTATATACAAACTATTCAATATTTATCGTCTATTAAATAAACAACTTACACGTGAAATATTTTAAAATTATTTATTACATATTTCATAGTGATGTTCGTAAGTTGTCAATGGTGTTATGCCACCTACCCTATAGAGATATATCAATCAATCAATCAAATTGTCACGCCTTTTTCCCACAGGGATAGGTAGAGACAATGGAGCGCCACTTACCACGATCTTTACACAACTCCCTACTTAGAGATATATGTAATTATATATATAACATTTATATCTGTATGACCTACCCTAACAAATCTAGATGTTCTAACAGTAGAAAGCGATCATACTAGTGAGTACAACTTATAAGTGTACTTACAACGTTCATCACGCTACATCTAAAAGGCGCCATATGACCAATTATCTAAGATGACATACGACAGATAAGAATTATTTTTAAATTATTAAAACTTACATTTTAGAGGTTTGTAGATCATTATCTAATATGATATCAAATATTATTTAGATATTTAAATAATATTTTTTTTTAGATTTTGCGCAAACATTGAAGTTGTAAAATCAATACCAAAATAAACGCCATAGTAAGCCGCATAAAACTTGTTTAATTTATTAAAAAATAATTGTCATTGAAAGTCAACATTTAAAAAATAAAAGTTAATAGTAAGAAAAAAAATAAGTTCTAAATTCTTTTAAAATTCTCGAGAAAGGCGACCGGGGTGTAGTGGCAGTGCAATGGTTACGCAAGGTTCGAAACCACTAACCGGTACCAATGTATCTTTAATAAATGTACAACTTGTATAATAAAAAATGTATATTAAAAAAATATATTAAATAATTCTTAATGGTTGAACATATTCTAAATTGTTCTAAAAAATCAAGGTGATCTAGGAAACTGAAATGTATTCAAATGTTAAAATTATTTTTAAATAATTCTAATCGGCCTAGAATGTTTTACAGTATTAATATATATATATATATATATATATATATATATTAATACTGTAAAACATATATATATATATATATATATATATATATATACAGTAAGACCTCATATCAATGCTTGAACCTTCTACGCACTTTTGACGTTACTATTTAGTGAAATCATTCATTTATTTATTAAATATATTTTACTTATACCACATATTATCAACAACAAAAAACTAAGCACCCATTTTCTATGGCACAATCATGGATTATTAAATAACATCTCTTATTATTCTTTAATCTGAGGGCACAATATATTAAAATTATAAAAAGTATTTTGTTTTATTTTACCTTTTTAACCCCCGACTCAAAAAGAGGGTTGTTATAAGTTTGACTTGGCTGTGTCTCTGTGTATCTGTATCTGTGTGTCTGTGTATGTGTGTATCTGTGTGTCTGTCTGTGGCATCGTAGCTCCTAAACGAATGGACCGATTACGATGCGGTTATTTTCGTTTGAAAGCTGACGTGATCGAGATAGTTCTTAGCTACAATTGATGAGGATCTGATCAGGGGTTTGAAGGTCATCAGATCATTTTGTTAGCTGCGGAAAGATATTACACGCATAATCAGTATTTACTTTACTTTTAAACATATCTGTGACCTCACGTTTGACACACCCATGTATACACATACATGGGTGTTTTAACTGGTACCACTGAGCTACTCTGATAATGGAGCTTGAAGGTAGGAGATAAGTAAATCAACAAGAGATAGAACTATTGTGCTTTAACTAAAATGTTTACTCACTATGAGCTGGGCCGTTACCAAATTAAGGACCTGGAGTATCTAATGATCCACCATCATGGATCCTTTTAGATCAGCAAAACTAACAAGACAGAACTATAGTGCTTTAACTAAAATTATTCCTTATTATGAGCCTTTAGCTGTGCCGTTATCAATTTAAAGACCTAGAGTATTTGATAATGCACCATCATGGATTCTCTTAGATCAGTAAATCAACAAGAGATAGAAATATAGTACTTTAACTAAAAATGTTACTCACTATAAGCCTTTAGCTGGGCCGTTATCAAATTGAAGACCTAGAGTACTGGATGATGGACCATCAGGATGCAAGGGATATTTAAGAGATATAACTATGGTGCTATGACTAAAGTTGTTTTGTACTATAAGGCTTAGCTGGGCTCTTGTCAGATTAAAGACCTAGAGTATTTGTTAATGCACCATCATGGATTCTCTCAGATCAGCAAATCAACAAGAGATAGAACTATAGTGCTTTAACTAAAAATGTTACTAACTTGAATGAAATTATTTTCCATCATTAACCGGAAGGATTGTACTTTCAAATAAAAAAATAAATTTGAAATAATATTCAGTAGTTTTTTTTTATAACATTTTCAAAAGAAAAAGTTATTTGGCGGACCAGATATAAGCCTTTAGCTGGACTGTTATCCAATTAAAGACCTGGATTATCTGATGATGCGCCATGAGGATCCAAGCAATATTAAAGGAAATATAATTATGGAACCATTACTATAAGGCGGATGGTATGAATAGTAGTTTCATGCATTTCGGGGGTTCCTTTAAAATTTTAATTTTGATTTTATACTTCATTTATTGTTTCGAGTGATTTACCGCACTGAGCGGGGAATCACTCGAATGTGTAGATTGGATAGAATTAAGCCATTTTAGCTAGATAAATAAAGGAATGATATGACAGAGGCTGCAGAAGAAGTGTGTGGAGTAAGTAAGAGGATGAATGTGGGGCCCAACATGTGGTGAAATAAGAAAACAGAGGAATTAGTATGCAAGAAGAAAAAATGACAGGATCTACTAGCAGTAAAAGCTAATAGACGAATAAACGCGGGTTAAAAAGATGAAGTTGTATGTAAGGTTATAAATTAGTATAGAAGTACAAATCAAGGGGACAGAGTGCATATAACGAAGGAAAAAAGAGGTAAAACAAGATATAATAGAGAAAATTCACAAAAAAAATCCAAAACAATATTAAAAAGAGTCTAAGGTAAATGTGGCCAGGGATTCGATAGCGTTTTAGTGATTGTAAAAAGAAAGTGTTATATTATACGTTGAAAGGAGTATTTCCGAAGCGATGATAATCAAACACCAGAGTGAGCTCAAGAGTGGTCAGAGTGGTCAAAGAGAGGCGGTGGTCGGCTGGTTGGTGGCTTTCTGGTTGTGTCTCCTTTTCTAAAAGTTCTGGGTGAACGGTGCGAGGTGGCTGGCGCAAGGCAGTTATAGTATCGCTGTACAAGGGGATGAGGTCACAACTGGAATCTAAAAATTACCGCGGTCCTAAAATATAATAGAAGAACTAGAAAAAAAAATTTAATTAGCACTAATAGAAAAAGGGAAATTTCCTTTGAACAAACCGCAAATAAAATAATATCTTAAATTTGTGTGAAACCAGGAATCACCTGTTAAGCCCTCCTAGCACGGCAATCCAAGAAGCAAGATAAAGAACTGCAAGGAATATTATTGTAACTCAATTTAAATAACGTATTAGGCTGGTACAGCAAAATGTTTTAAAAAATATTTTTTTAGGTTTTCAACGTTGTTTTGTGTATAGATTTACAGAACGTTTAAATATCTGTTTTGATACACTGTTCTAGTAGGTTATTTAAAATGAGTTGCAATCATATTCTTTGCAAGTCTTTATCTTGTATCTTGGATTGCCGTGCTAGGGGGGCAGAAGAAATTAAGCAAGGATCTTTTTTTTATTGTGACTCGACATATGACAGCACCTCGCTTGATGTTAAGCTAGAGTGCCGTCCATGAATGAAGGCGACTGCTACTACAATTCAATAACTGTGAGTAGCAATTACATCCACTATGCTGGCCTAGATGGAACCGGAAACTTACAAGCTAATCCTGAAATCACTTCACGATCTGTATACTTGTAAGTGCTGGTACTACCCCGGATCGGCAGACTGGGTACTACTACCTAACACTCTTTGTTAACCAGACCCGAAGCAAATATCCACCTCTTTTTTTATTAACAAATAGTTGCAATAATAATTAATTATATTAAATAATGCTATTTAATCTCAGGCATAGTATGTCCGCATGGACGCAGGGTGGGTGGCCCTGCACCACGATCGTCGAAGATCGTTTTTGGCGAAGACTTCGGCTAGTAAATCGGCCTTCGCCTTTGCCGTATGCACCAGTGAGCCACCAGGCAGCAGTGGCAGTGAGGAACGAAAGAAGTTAGATTCTATGGTTTTGGTAGGACTCCAAAAGCTGCGACTACCCGTTGGGTGCGCTAATAGACTCTAGCCAATCCTGGAAGAGATAAAAGAGATAAAAGCTGCCAATAAAAGAGAGAAGCGGAGGTTGCTTCTCTCTTTTAAAGACTTTTTTACAAGACTTGGTGGCAGTGTGCAATCTCAGAGGCACACGTGGAAATATTGGATCAAATCGCGACATGTGACGAAAAGTGGATTCTTTACGAAAAACCGAAAGCGAAAATGGAAAAAACCGTCAAATTCAATACAGCATAAACATCAGCTGTTATTGCTTGACCAACCAGACCTAAGAAAGCTATAGTAAATAACACCATGAATCAATCAATCAATCAGATTGTCATGCTTTTTTCCCACAGGGATAGGCAGAGGCAATGGAGCGCCACTTGAAACGATCCTGACACAACTCCCTCGCTTCCTTCACATCCACAATTCTCTTCATACAAGCTCTATGGTTATGGGCACTAGGCAACCTAGCTTTCTTGAGGATATCTCCGATGTTGGCGAACACGCTCCTGGGCCTGCCTTGTTTAACGTATCCATTCACACCAAGCATAGCTATTTATATTGCCCGCTGAGCGACTCTGAGCTTTTCCAACAGGCCAACATTTAGGGGCCACGATTCAGTGCCATATGTCATCACCTAAAAATATATGATCGATATTTGAATATATAATAATGATCGATGTTTATAGATAGGTCCATTCCATAAAATGCGCTCTATAAAAATGTTCCTGGCGCACCACTGCGATTTCTACGACACGTGTATCACAGCAAAGAAATCGCGGTCATTGAGGCGTACAATGCACCAATCAACACACACTCCTGATTGTGAAAAAAGTCATAATAGTCATTCGAACAAGAAAAGAGAATGGAGTCGTCACGGGATATTTTTTAAACAATATTTAAAATTAAAAGTTTTATTTGTAATATTTGCATTATTTTAAGTTGATTACAAATTGGTTTAGCAAATAAAAACATATTTATTATAGCTATGTTAGGTGTATACATTAATTGATGCTTTCTCATTTGACCGACTTCACAAAAAGGATGGTATACGATTCGGCCGTATGTTTTTTATGTGTGTTGTTACCTCATAACATTTTTTGAGTAAACCAATTTTGATGTTTTTTTTTTATTTGAAACTCGTGATTTCCGTGTGGTCCCATTTAATCAAGATCTGATCAATGAATTAAACAAATTTTATGCGGCTTACTATCGCGTTTTTTGGTTTTGATTTTACAATCAACAATTTCTCCAGGGAGTGTTCGGAGGAAATACGCCAGGATGTCGCGAACATAATTCGACACGGCCGACTTCCCAAACCTAACATGACCAGAGAATAACTCACAGCGTTAAAGAGGTTACGCCAAAACGAAGACATTCTAGTGATGAGAGCCGACAAAGGTAATGCCACTGTAATTATGGATACTAAAGATTACAATGAGAAAATTTCTAACCTATTGTCTGATGAATCTACGTACAAGAAGGTTAAATCCGACCCAACTAATAAGATCATGAAAAAAACGACTGATCTGTTGGCAGCACACCAGGAAATATTGTGTCTTTGTGACTTGTGACATATCCAAATTAACAACATCATGCATTAAACCACCTAAACTGTACGGACTACCAAAAATACATAAAGATAACATCCCTTTGCGTCCCATAGTGAGCCAAATTGACACACCAACTTACAAATTGGCTAAACACCTAGCTAACACTCTCACAGCTACGGGGATCAACGCAGGCGTATGTTAAAGATTCATACCAATTTGTCAAAGAACTGAAAACCTTGAAGCTCGGAGACAATGAAACTATGGTCAGTTTTGATGTTCAGTCTCTGTTCACATGCTTACCAGTATCAGACTGCATCAGAATTGTAAATAGGAAGCTAACTGAACATGATTACCCTCAAGAATATGCACAACTTCTTGAACACTGTCTTACATCAGGATACCTGTACTGGAATGGTGAATTCTACAATCAAGTGGATGGAGTAGCAATGAGATCTCCCGTGTCTCCTGTGGTCGCTGACTTCTTCATGGAGGACTTCGAAGACCTGGCCCTCCAAACAGAACCAGTTTAACCACGGTTCTATAAGAGGTATGTAGACGACACCTTTACTATACTGTCCATAGACAAAGTTGATGCATTTCTTAACCACCTTAATTCAATACACTCCAGCATTAAATTCACAATGGAGTTAGAGGAGAATCGTAGGCTAGCCTTTCTTGATGTTTTAATAATCAGAAACTTTAACAATACAGTAAGCCATACAGTTTTTCGGAAATCAACCCATACAGACAAATATCTCAATGGTGATTCACACCACCACCCGAACCAATTATCTGCCGTAGGCCTTTCCTTGTTACAGAGAGCACGTGGCATCTGTGACGACCAACACCTGTGAGAAGAGCTTTAATATGTCAAAAAAGTTCTTGCTGACAACAAGCTGAAAATACATCCCGCTCGTCGCAGAGGACATGTGAAAACACCGATAGTGGATCGTGCCCCCCTCATCCTGCCATATGTGAAGGGTGTTACAGACAAGATCGGCCATGTATTGAGAAAAGCATCGGTTACCTGACCAATACCTGAGACCTGTGAAAACTAACATTCCTTTACAAGATGCAGGGGTGTACCAATTAGAATATGACTGTGGACTCTCGTATATAGGACAGACAAAAAGAAATATATGCACACGCGTACGGGAACATATCGCGGATATAAAACACCAACGTAGTGGAAAGTCTGCAGTTTGTGAGCATCAACAGGACGGCGCCAATCACTACATCCGTTTCGACAAACCGAAGATCCTCGCAAAGGAAAGTCGACTTATACCCAGGATGGTACGCGAGGCTATTGAGATTAAAAAACATCCTAATTTCAATAGAGAAGGTGGTTAGCGATTATCTAACACCTGGGACCCCATAATTCACAAACTCAAGTCCTAAGTCCAGCAAACTGCCAAACCAGATGACACCGTCAGTTATTTTTGCAAAATTTTGAAATAAACCGGGAACCGAAAAACAAAATATCAAACGGGGTAGTTTTGGAAACAATAACAGCATCAACCAATAGTACGACCAACACCTCAGTCTCTCCGTGACCACGATGGCTGCAAAGCTCTCGAAACGTCGGAATAATAATAAAATTGTAAAATCAAAACCAAAATAAACGCGATAGTAAGCCGCATAAAATTTGTTTAATTCATTAATCAATGTTCGCGCAAAATCTAAGAAAATACTAAGATCTGATCAGTAATTTTTTAATTATCCCTAAAAATGCGTATTTAATTCAGGACTGCATTACCAATTTTTAATATATATTTCCCAGTTTCTCCTTCAATTATGAATAAATTTTATCAATTTTTTTGTTTGCAAGTGTATACCTTCGAGGTGATTCCATTGTGACCAAATCTGAATCTGATAAAGGGACCCCATGAAAATCAAGGAAAACCCTTGATTTTCTATGTAATTGACTGATTTCGCCGTTAATTATGGATTGATTTCGAAAATTCTTTATTTGTTTGCAAAGGTATACTCTTAAAGTGTACAAATTGTCACCAAGTTAGGATCTGATGAGGGGTTCCCCTGGGAATCGAGAGAAATCTTCATTTTTTATTCGTCATTTTTCTAATTTCATCTCGAGGAAAGCTTTTTTTTATTGTGACTCGACATATGACAGCACCTCGCTTGATGTTAAGCCAAAGTGTGGTCCTTGAATGAATGTCGGCCAAGATGGAGCCGGCAACCTACAAGCTGATCCCGAAACGTGACCAAATCACTTTATGATCTGTATACTTGTAAGTGGTGGTACTACCCTAGATCGGCAGACTGGGTACCACTGCCTACCACTCTTTGATAACCAGACCCGAAGCAACAATCCATCTCTTTTTTTAGTATAGTTTTAACAGTATAATTGTTATAGTTTCAGAAAAAAGTGGCTGTGACATACGGATGGACAGACAGACAGACAGACAGACATGACGAATCTATAAGGGTTCCGTTTTTACGAACCCTTATAGATAAACGAGTTATAATTAAAACATAATTATTATACAATCAAGAAATTATATTAAATTTATAAAAAATTAAAAGCCACTCCATAACTTTTTTCGTCTCAACTCCATTATAATTGGTGAGCCTAATAAAGGTCATTTAAATAAATCATATTATTTCGAAAAATGGATTTATTATTGAAAATAGTGATACTTATACATGAAATGTAATTCCCCCTTTTTTATGGTGTTTTATAGAATAATTTTTACATGATTTTATAACACGCAAAGACATTTTTAATAGTGGCAAGACGAGCGAATTAGACGTGTGCACACGACCTTCACTCACGAACGACTGTCGATGAAACTAATCGACTTTTACGTTTTAGATTACTTTTGTGAGATCGCTTTTTACCGGAGCAGACCCAGCTCCTATCTATAAATATCAATGATAATAATAAATAGTCCCGCAAACCTAAAGTTTTCGATTCAAAAGTCCTTACCGGTATCAATGTATTAGACTACAGGCCCGTGTCAAAAATTGATGGGTCATTTGAACCATCAGGTGACCCTATCAAAAACGATATAAGGACATAAAATAATAAGATTCAGCACTACACCGTCACTTGTAAGCTGTCCAACTGAGTGCAGGTGGGGATTCAAAAGTACAGGTAGAGTGAGTACATTTTGGTTATATATTTTTGTACGTCATTCTTACCATCGATAGCTCCATGAAAAATAATAAGAAAACGTATATGCAGGGTCGTGAGTAGCTAGACGAAGGACTTTAGTTAAATAACAACAACACGATGTTCGATACTGATTTAATTCTTATTGACAAGGGTTTATATATTGGTGTCTTAAACAGTTACAAAAAAACATGGGAAGCCAAACTCCCACGATTCCAGCGTTAATAGGTTTTCCTAATTTTATCATTTAACATAATTTATTACTTCCCAAGGGGGCCGGAGACTGAAGGAAAAAGTTCACATTCTATATCTAGCGATAATTATAATTTATACTGTTTTATGTCTGTTACGCTGACATAACTCCTTCCCCCTTATGTGAGAGGTGTACTGGGGATCGCAACGACGGTGGTTGGAGAGGATCTTTAGCCCTATATTGCTGTTCTAAGGTAACCGATCGTTTTGGGGCTCACCAGTATTTGTTTACTGCAAAGCTTGAACCGGTTATGATGATATGATCCACAACGTTATTGATGTCTAGCTCGGGCATGTTCCTATTATAGGTGTTTCTTCATCTCGGAGGATATCTTTGGTTCATTGAACTGCGTTCATCAGACTGTCTAATTGTATGTTTTCTTATCTGTAAATTTTCAGTATTTTTTTCAGTTGTAATCTTGCGGCAGTTATTGTTTTCTAAATATCTTTCATGTATTTTTAGGGTTTATCCCAATAATTCTACACTGCATCTGTTGTCTATTGTTGCTAACAATTACATTTTATTTCGTTGATACTACATACACTTTATCTCAACATGTAGTTTTAGTTATTTCTTCCTTCATTATGGTTATCCAGCTATTCTCATAGATTTGCTTTATAATGTTGTTTGAGTAGTCTGATTTTGCGTAATTACAATCATATAGGTCATGGTGTTGTATTAATTGGGCGATACAATCTTGGGACTCTCGTAACGCTTGTCAGTTTAAGTGTTAACAGATCATCTTCAGCGATTAGCTGACATACTTCTTGGTAATTTGAAAAATTCGTTACTTCCCAAGGCAAGGCAAGTTAGGGATTTATTGGTATTAGAAGTGAGTTGTTATAATTGGTTAGTATAATTGGAAGTGTGTTGGCACATCTTTTTGGAATCTTATTAGTGTCTACTGTATGATTTAACGGTAATTGCCTTATCTAATAACTTTTTTTTATTTTTTTTATTGTGACTCGACATTTGACAGCACCCCGCCCGATGTTAAGCCGAATTTTGGTCCATGAATGAATGTCTCTGCTACTACAATTCAATAACTGTGAGTAGCAATCACATCCACTATGCCGGCCTAGATGGAACCGGCAACTTACAAGCTGATCCCGAAACGTGACCAAATCACTTCACGGTCTGTATACTTGTGAGTGGTGGTACTACCCCGGATCGGCAGACTGGGTACCACTGCCTACCACTTTGATAACCAGACCCGAAGCAAAAATCCATCTCTTTTTTTTTGTTACCAAATATTTGCAATATTTAATATTATTTTAAGTATCACAAATAAAAGCTATGAAACAAATATTTGCTCCGACCGGGAATCGAACCCGGGACTATACGCGCAACAAACCAATCGCTAAACCGTTCGTCCACGCCTGCCGTCAAATATTGCCGTGTATATTTTTTAAGGTTAGTGAATATTGAATTTTGATCGATCTGAATATTAACTATTTCAGTAACGATTTTCTAGTAGTTACTTTATTTATTACCTCTTGTCCGACATTTATATCGCATTACTTATCGCATACAAATTCCTCTGTTTCCTTATCCCACCACATGTTGGGACTCACATTCATCCTCTTACTCACACACTTCTTCTGCAGCCTCTGTCATATCATTCTTTTATTTATCCAGCTAAAACGACCTAATTCTATCCAATCTACACATTCGAGTGATTCGCCGCTCAGTGCCGTCAATCACCCGGTACAATAAATGAAGTAAAAGGTAAAATAAAACAAAATATATTTTATTTTATTTTTATTTATTGTGCCCTTAGATTAAAGAATAATAAAAGGTGTTATTTAATAATCTAAGATTGTGCTATAGAAAATGGGTGCCTAGTTTTTTTTTGGCATATGTGGTATAAGTATATTATATTTCATAACTTAATGAGTGATTTCACTAAATAGTAACGTCAAAAGTGCGCAGAAGGTTCAAGCATTTATATGAGGTCTTCACGATCTGTAATGTCATAAATTATTTTTATTTATACGTTCTTTTGTAAGCATCAGACCAACAAAAATCACACGTATACTAAAAGTTTAGCGTAACTCATTAACAAAACAATTAACACGTAAAGAATATATTGACTGCTTTTCGAAGTATTCTCGATTGCATTTTAAGAACTTTTTAGTCAATCATTTAGAACATTATTGTAGGATATGAATCACTTTGAATAATTTAAAACATTTAAATCATTCCTATATTTTACTAAATACTGCAGAATATTTTAGGCCGATTACAATTACTTAAAAAAACATTTTAACATCTGAATCAAAGAATTTGGAAAGAATAGAATCTTTGATCTTCGAGTAATTCGCCGCTTAGTGCGATAAATCACCCGGCACAATAAATGAAGTAAAAGGTAAAATAAAACAAAATACTTTATATAATTTTTAGAATTTAAGATTAGAGAATAATAAAAGGTGTTATTTAATAATCTAAGATTGTGCTATAGAAAATAGGTGCTTAGTTTTTGTTGTTGATAATATATGGTATAAGTAAAATATATTTCATAAATTATTGAGTGATTTCACTAAATAGTAACGTCAAAAGTACGTAGAAGGTTCAACCATTGATATGAGGTCTTCACGATCTGAAATGTCATAAATTATTTTTAATTATCAGACCAACAAAAAACACACGTATACTAAAAGTTAGCGTAACTCATTAACAAAACAATTAACACGTAAAGTATTATATTGACTGCTTTTCGAAGTATTCTCGATTGCATTTTATGAACTTTTTAGTCAATCATTTTGAACATTATTGTAAGATATGAATTATTTGGAATAATTTAAAACATCTAAATCATTCCTATCATTCCTATATTTTACTAAATACTGCAGAATATTTTAGGCCGATTACAATATTAAGAAAACATTTTAACATTTGAATCAAAGAATTTGGAAAGAATAGAATCTGTGCTAAAATAAGAACTAATTCATTGTTATTTGTCTCATTTATATTATGTTTATACCACGTGTGACTGAAAGAGACAGCTACTTGTACTTCAATTGCTTTATTTCAAAGGTTGGCAATACACCCAAATACACGACAGGCGTGGACGAACGGTTTAGCCACTGGTTTGTTGCGCGTAAAGTCCCGGGTTCGATCCCCGGTCGGAGCAAATATTTGTTTCATAGCTTTTATTTGTAATATTTAATAGTATTAAATATTGCAAATATTTGTTAATAAAAAAAAAAAGAGATGGATATTTGCTTCGGGTCTGGTTATTAAAGAGTGGTAGGCAGTGGTACCCAGTCTGCCGATCCGGGGTAGTACCACCACTTACAAGTATACAGACCGTGAAGTGATTTGGTCACGTTTCGGGATCAGCTTGTAAGTTGCCGGTTCCAACTAGGCCGGCATAGTGGATGTGATTGCTGCTCACAGTTATCGAATTGTAGTAGCAGTGACATTCATTCATGGACCACACTTTGGCTTAACATCAAGCGAGGTGCTGTCATATGTCGAGTCACAATAAAAAAAAAAAAAAAAAAAAAAAAAAAAAAAAAAAAAAAAACTTGTAATTGTGGTTGACTTTTAATACTGCTTAATTAAAAGTCACGTGATAGTAAGAGTAGCGGATTAATTGTTCCGTCATCCTTTTTTAAAGTATGTTATTTTAATGTCATTTGTTATTTTGTCAAATGATCATCAAAACTAGTGAGAACCTTCTAAATTACGCAATCGCCCCCAGGGCTATACGCAAATCGCCCCACTCCAAAATCTCTTCCCACAGGAAGACTCGAGGCCGCGTCCAACAGAG
Source organism: Tinea trinotella (assembly GCA_905220615.1). NCBI lineage: Eukaryota > Metazoa > Arthropoda > Insecta > Lepidoptera > Tineidae > Tinea > Tinea trinotella. The sequence goes on from HG992311.1 coordinate 8,063,138, forward strand.
GTCCCTCTCCCTCCCTTAGCCAACTAGTTCCCCCAGCATACCTCACATTCATTAACTCCAAAGTCGAGCTTCACTCGACGGTCATGTGGCGCCTTTTAGATGTATTGTTAGCGTGATGAACATTGTTAGTAAATGAGTATGATCGCTTTCTATTGTTAGGGTAGGTGTCATAACACCATTGACAACCTACAAACATCACTATGAAACAATATGTATTAAATAAATTAAAATATTTTACGTGTAAGTTGTTTATTTTATAGACGATAAATATTGAATATTTTGTACATAACAATTTCAGAAGAGTATTTGTTGTTTTAAACTTTTTATGGCGTGCTTTTCAGTAGTCGGCTTTTAGTTTTAGAACTTACTTCGTATTATAGACAATAAATATTAAATTGTTGGTACATAACAATTTTAGATAAGAATATTTTCTTATTTTATACTTTTGCAAGCGTATTTTTTCTGTATTGTCCCTCTTAGTACTGTTATTCTTTGGTAACAGTATTCACAGTAGTGTTAGTTTTTATGGTCAAACCGTGATACCAGTAGTGGTAAAACTGGTATATACTATATATAAATTTATACGTTTTTAACGATAATAAATGTATCGCTTACATTCGTAAATGCCTCTAAATTCATTACAGCATTAACCCCAAAACCCTTTGCATTTAAAGTAAAAGGTCTTTGAAAATGAATAATCAAAACCAGCAAAGTTTTTTTTGTAGACTCCTCTCCATGCACCCAATTAGAAAAATATATAGCTTCACTTAATTCGACACTCTGAAAAAAAAAAACAAAGTTTTCAATAGTATGATAATAACAGTTTGGTTTTAAAAATCAAATGATATGAAAAATAAATTATCAGCATGCACTTGCTTGTCGTCCAATTCTAGCATGACTTCGAAAAGGCGTATAACGAGAAGAAGAAAACTTGTCATCCATATCCTACATACATACATACTAATACATATATATATATATATATATATATATATATATATATATATATATATATATATATATATATAACATATAATATATATTATATGTTATATATATATAACATATAATAAATAACATACATACAACGTGTAACAAAAGGTTGAAATAATATTTTGAGATATGTATTTGAGCTCAAGATAAAAAATTTCAATGATATTCTTAAAAAAATACCATTCACATTTTTTATATTATTATTCTTTATAATCAGTATACCAGACTCTCCAGGGCCGTCTTAAGCATATTCGGCGCCGGGGTGCGAAAGTCAACCAGCGCCCCCCTCACTTTTGTCAACAACAAAAAACACTATAATTTTTCATTTATTTATTCCTTTGAAATCATGTTATACGTGGGGTACACTGAAAGTTTTGTGTAACTCATTAATGAAACAATTTAAATGTAAAGTAATATATTTACTGCTTCTTGAAGTACTCTCCATTACATTTTAAACACTTTTTCATTTGGTCAACCTATTTTTAAAAGCATGAGGATATTGGTCTATGTCTATATTTTTCACGTGTCGGTTGAAAGCTATCACGGCCTCTTTCGGCCCCCGTTAATGTCATACCTCTTATCAACACTTAAATTTTTGGGAAAATAAAGAAATCACCAGGTGCGAGGTCTGGTCTATGTGCAGGATGGGTTACTAGCTCTACCTCTTCAGAAGCCAAAAATAACTTTATCTTGTTCGCAGTGTGCGCCGGAGCATTGTCATGGTACAATAGGATGCGACTTCTTGGTCGTTTTATATTTTTTAAATAGAATCGTGCAGAAAGAAGAAAAAAAAGCAATCACTTTTTGCCTACGTTTCTTGCCTGCCTCAATTTTGTTAGTTTGCTTCGAATACCCATACAGAAGACTGTTGTTTTCTTTTCGACATGTAACAATACTCGTATATCCTCGTTTTATCGTTATCATAATGTCATACATAGTATTTGAACGTCCGTGGTCGTATTTTAACAACTTTTTCTGGGGTGAGTTAATGAAGCAACAACAAAATTTTCCGAATTTCAAATGATTTGTCTCATACCAATCCCCCGCTGTTCTCGATTCATAGGTAATACGCCAATTTTCTTCAATTAGTTGCCTGGCACTAGCCACATTTTCCTCAGTGATCGCAGTTGACATCGTTAAACCAAACTCACTATTTATAAATTTTATACCTGATGAAATATGAATAATATTTTTCAATCTTACCGACATAATAATAAAAAATATGAACTTGTTATTTAAATAAAAAATCACGAGTGCATTTTTTTTTGTCATGACAGTTAAATTTGACAGTTGACAGGGATTTTGACAGTTGTGTCAAATGGACTGCCACGCGGTGCAAAAACGCGTCCTACATGACACGGACGTTGGAGGTCTTCTAGGGGATCAAAATCGTTAAAAATTGCAAATTATTGACAAAAAACGATTAGTTCAATAGCGATTAGCCGGCGAGAAAATTAAAATTCCGAGTTCTTACGCTCTATAAGCGGTTCAGTGGGAACACGTTGACTTCAAAATCTTTTCTCCAACTTGACAGTTATCGAAAGATTACCCCTAGTTTTGATTCGAGGAATTATTTTGTTGTTCATTGTCCTTTTGTCGTACTGTGTCAAATAAAGCATCTTAAACGATGCTGTGCCAGCGAAAAAAAATCGGCGCCTCTAGTAGAAAAATCGAAAAATGTCAAAAAAAAGGTTAAAAAACATGACAATTGACAAATTTTGAAAATCGTTTGGGGCCCTCCTGGAGACCCTCTACAACCCCCCCCCCCACACATGTCAAAACTGTCAGATCATTCCAAGTGCCCGAAATCGTAGTGTCAAAGTTTATTTTTTCACATATTAAATGACGTTCGACAAATAATCGATTGCGCGAAAAAAAATCCGTCAGCGGGCTACGGATCACAGAGAAAAAAAAAACTTTTACAGTTAAAGAAACGTTTTCTAAAAATGAAACCTAGCTAGATCGATTAATCGCTCCCGAAACCCCCTGCATACTTAATTTCATGAAAATCGTTGGAGCCGTTTCGGAGATTCAGATTATATATACAAGAAGAAATTGCTCATTAAAAAGTATTATTAGATTATTAGTGGATTTTTATCGTCTGCAAAGTTTATGTTGAAATCTCCACTCAAAACCATTGGCAAATCATCAAAGCTTTTCCCAATATTTTAAGTTTTCGGGATACACATTTAAAAGTGTATCCGCCATCGCCACTAGTTGGCACCTGATGTATATTTTAAACCGCGAAGATGTCAAAAACCAAGATGTTAGGCATACGTTTTCGTCGCGCGGTAGAAAGAGAGGGGAATACTTCCTCTCCTACTCTCCCTCCGTCTTACGAATTTTCGATCAGGTCACGTGCGAGTTTAACATTTTTTACCCATCCCAAAAAGTGCACAGCGCTGTGTCAATTTATGGTGTTATTTACTATAGCTTTCTTAGGTCTGGTCAAGCTAATGTTTGCAGAACTTCGAACGATGATGATGATGGTGAAACTAGCAGTGAAACAGCTACGACACCATTATTGCTCTATGTATAAATAGGGAATGAGTTAAATAGATACGGGGGCTGAGGTGCGGTGGGGCGTCAAAAAATCCCCCACCGTAGCCGCTATTAGTGACGCTCATAGCTCGGCGATGTCATTTAATATCGATAAAAACGTGTCCATATTTTCTTTGTTTGATTATTGAAAAAATGGTGAGTTAATTGAATAAAAGAGAGTTGTCATCCGTAGTCAGGCTGGAATAATTATTAGAAACGTGATAATAATGATTATCATAACTAAATCTATTTGCGTTTAAAGGAAAGTGTGTGTTTATCGTTATCAACATTTTGCATGTTACTTTACTATTCATAATAGACACACGTGACCATGACGTCACAACAGGAGCTGCAGTTAGAAACCATACGTCATCCTCCGTACTCGCCAAACGGACAATACCATTTTTTGCGACAATTTGGATAATTTTCCATGTTGTAAAGAGTTTTTTTCCCAAAAGGCTGTAAAAAATGCTTTAACACAGATTGGCGAAAATAGACCCCTATTGTTTTAACGCAGGGGCAATAATGAACTACCAACTAGCAACATTGTATAAATAATGAGGGTAAATATTTTGTTAAAATAAATTTGTTACATTTTTGAAAAATACATGAGTTTTATTTTTTAGTGCAAATCAACAATTTATAGTCTAACCAAAGAATTTGGACTTAAGAGATAGAAGTAGGCCTAAAATAGCTACAAAATACAGCCGTTTATACTATTTTCACTTATGGCATTAAAAATGAGTTAGAAAAGGATGAATATAGGTACATTTTTACATTCGTAATTAAGAAGGTTGTCACTAGTTTTGATGATCATTTGACAACTTAATTTGACAGATTAACAAATGACATTAAAATACTTCAAAAAAGGATGACAGAACAATTATGCCGCTACTCTTACTACCACGTGATTTTTATTTAGGCAGTATTAAAAGTCAACAACAATTACAAGTTATAATTGCAAAAAAGTAGTGCCAACCTTTGAAATAAAGGAATTGAAGTACAAGTAGTTATCTCTTTCAGTCACACGTGGTATAAACATAATATAAATGAGACAAATAACAATGAATTAGGTCTTATTTTAGCACAGATTCTATTCTTTCCAAATTCTTTGACTCTAACACCTACAATTTTAATCTCAATTCAATTTTGATATTTCGATTGGGTTTTGTTTTATATGAACTTTCATTTAAAAAATAATTTGCGTCTGTTCTATTTAAAATATATCATCAGCCAGAAGGCGTCTACTGCTGAAAATAGGCCTACCCCTTAAAACGCCATTCCGAACGACAAGATACCAGTTGCATCGATCGGTTATTCCTAGTGGGAGATATATAAAGATAAATGGGACTTTATATATAGCAAACTAAGAGTTTTCGTTTTAAAAGTACTTACCGGTACGATTGTATCTTTGATAAAATATTAGGTTTGGTCGAATATAAACAAAAATGTTTTTAATTTTATAAAACTATTATTACCAAAATATAATAATTTTACACATGTTCATGTCAAGAATCATACTTACATGATCGTTTAACAATTGACCCATTAAACATACATGAAAACATGATATAGTGATAGCCCAGAATATAATAAAGTACTTCATTCTTATGTAAATATCATTATAAACCTGAAAATAATATGTACTGTACATTTTTCCTTACTTGGCAAAAGTAGTAAATAAACTTTCGGCATAAAGTCGGATTAACGATAACAATTAATTACTACTGACGCGAATCATAAAATCATAATATAAAAATATCTATGAATTACTTTGTAAATGTTTAATTATTTGGGGCACAACATTTTTATATTTGTGATTTTAATGTTTCCATATAAATGTTCTTTGATAAAACTTTTGTAACTTTTAAAATAACTTTTGTGCATTTGTTACATTGCAAATGTTTATTCTTTAGAATAAAACAGTAGTAAACAGTTTTCTTAGATATTATAGGTCATGGGTAATGTTTGTTTACTACTTGTGCCACGTAAGAAAAACACAGTATAAAAGGATAGATCCGAAAGAATTTGACATATATTTTGTTTATTTATTAAAAACTCACCATACAAATAAATGCAGCCAAAGAAATAAATACGAAACCAAACACGTAGCTAAAGAAAAATACTTCATGATAAATACCACTAAACCGATTGCACAAACTGTAAACGAAAATGTAACTATTCTAAAATATAGCTTTTATAAAATATATTATATGTTAAATAAAAATCTTTTAAATCGTACCTTGATAAAGCTTCATGTTTCAAAATTAGATCCCTTAATCGTTTTTTAATATTGGCATGTGTTTCTGCGGCGTTTTCATCATTTTCAATATTTTCTATATCGATTTCTGTTATTAATTCCCGAAAGCAATAACTTAAAACTTTACATTCCAAACATATATTTACAAGACCAAATAAGCAAATCATATCGCAAATTGAGAGAGAAACACCCGCGATTGTTGTCAAAAAAAATTCATATAAATAGACTGCCAAATAATATTGATGCTTATCGAATGGATACCACAAATCATGCGGTGAACGATATACCCATTCCTTCCCCAAAACATTGTACTCATATATTGAAACAAGCAAAGGCATTGCATTTACTACTAAAAACATTAAAACTGAAATACTACCTATTACTTTAATAATCATTTTATTCACATATGCATAAGTTTTTATATTATGAAGATTGTGATCAATTGCTGTATCGTAGTTTACCCAAAATTCATAACGGAAATAACGGAATAGCATGACATAAAATTCTTTATTTAACTCGAATTTAATGAGACGAACCATACCCATAATACATATGCCAATGTTTGGCACTACATTCACTACACTAAAGAAGCTGAGGTCGGAAAAACCTATTGTAAAAATACCATGAAACAATGCAAATCCAAAAGGTAGTATAGATACCCATGTCAGCCAAGAATTATTTCCATCTAAGATAAATTTAAGATTTTGTACGATTGTAAGCACCGATACGAAATACTGTTTAACTTCCAATCTACCTAGTTTTTTTGGCATTTTGATTAAAATGTATGTTTACAAGTTAAAGATTCAAGATTGAATGTTGATCGCACTATAAAACCAGTATAATATTAAAGCTCCTTTACAACCTACGTTAAAATTGCGTCGTCTACTAGCATTTTACGTAATTTGGCAAATTAGGAAATGTAATTATGGAGATTTGGAAATGCCTATGGCGATCAATTCGCTTAATAGTCTGAGATCCAGTGACCAGCTTCCTGCATAAGCGGCTGATTTTCAGGTGTTGTGACACCTTATCGAAATTTTATATTATTAAGTTTTTAAATGCCAGACGTGGACAAATACATAGAAATTACAAAAAAATTAATACCTGTCGCACTTGAGCACCAGCCATGCCAACTACTCTGGCCTTACTGAGTGTCCACCCAATGTATGGTACATATAACATACAGGCAGCCGGCCACTGGCTATCAAGACTCTGCTTTTTGACCAGCAGAATTTTACTTACAGTTGATAAGTAAAATGTACTTATCAGCTGTAAGTAAAATGTACTAATCAGCTGTAAGTACATTTTCGATTGAAATATTTTACTACGGCTGACTTGGTGCTTCTTCACGCATGGCTTTAAGGATCCAAGGTTATAGGATGAAGAGAACACATGGGCTGGTAAAGCATTCCACTTGTTGCCTGCAGGATGCTTCCCTCGACCTGTGCGGGTATTACGGGAGTATAGGCGATAGAGGATGCTCGAAGCTGAAAAGTCTCTGCGCAGTTGCAGGGGCTCCAAAGATCGCGTGACCTCTGCATCACTTATGATTTTCCTAAAATGTCTAGTCTGTCCGAAGTACTAAGGGAAATGTTGCAAGGAGAAGGAAAGGGCGTAAACGGGGATTTTACATCGAGAACGCGCACACCTTAGTCTTGTCTGCGTTAAACTGAACCAGGTTCTCGTCGCCCCAGTGGGAAATACAATCAAGAACCCGGTTCAGCTTTGCTACAACAGACTCTCTCACATCGGATATCTCCTGTTTTCCGGCTGTGGAGCGAGCAGTGTAGCGTCCATGCATCGTTTTGTCATCTGCATAGCAATGAATGGAACAAAGTCGGCGACAGTACGGAGCCCTGAGGAACGCCGGCATTCACCGACACCCTGCGCAATGCGCTTCCATCCACAACAAAGCGAATGGAGCGGCCACGCAGGAAGTTGGCTATCCAGCCACGCAGACGCTCAAAAAAACTCATATTTGATCGCAAATTTGATCACCTCTGTACTATAAATTAAAAAGGTTTGTCCACAATTAGTCCCAGTTCATCCATGAATCGTTGTTGAACTAGGTTGGAGCGTTGCTTTACGCTTGTCTTATCCTCTTCGCTTTTAGCTTGCAACATTTTATATCGAGCCTATAACTTATGTGTAAGAAGCACTCAAAACAACGTATCCATGCAAGAAGTGTAGACAAATCAAAGCCGAAATTGTTTTAATTGCCGTCGAAATGTCTTCATTCATCGTTCATCACCTTAGGGGTGCCACCACAAATATAACATATCTGTGACGAAAGTGTGTCCGTCAAGGCGTTGCACACTTGTTAACAGTTGACTGATGGGGCATCAGTTAACTGTTAACAGAAGTTAATGTGTAACAGAAATTTGAATATTATTGATACTGTTTTTTTTTTATTGTGACTCGACATATGACAGAACCCCGCTTGATGTTAAGCCGAAGTGTGGTCCATGAATGAATGTCACTGCTACTATAATTCGATAACTGTGAGTAACAATCACATCCACTATGCCGGCCTAGATGGAACTGGCAACTTACAAGCTGATCCCGAAACGTGACCAAATCACTTCACGGTCTGTATACTTGTAAGTGGTGGTACTACCCCGGATCGGCAGACTCGGAACCACTGCCTACCACTCTTTGATAACCAGACCCGATTCAAATATCCATCTCTTTTTTTTATTACAAATATTTGCAATTTTTAATGTTATTAAATATTACAAATAAAAGCTATGAAACAAATATTTGCTCCGACCGGGAATCGAACCCGGGACTTTACGCGCAACAAACCAATCGCTAAACCGTTCGTCCACGCCTGTCGTCATAATTCACTAGTTACTTTCGCAAAAATAAATTTAATTGGACGATAAAACGTCGTAGATGACGTGCGAGGGTTTTGCCATAAGATATTGTTGCCATTTACTAATCTAATAGGAACAAATACAATTGTGAATAGAAACTCATCAGTATTTCCGCTACTTTCAAATTTCTGTTTATAAGTACTGTGACGAGAACTTCCGTCACAACACCATTTGCTAATTAGAGTGAACGATGAATTAGGATTAGGAAGCACACTATTTATAACTTCTTGAAGTGCGTCTTATGGTTTTATCTAAGATAGCTTGTAGATTTATTTTAGCACGTGTTCCTGTTACAATGTGCTCCTGAGGAATATAAGAGGCGTTGTTTTTAAAATTTTTTAACACAGAAATATGATGGAAACCCATGATGCCAACTTTCATAATCCACATCTGTTTATAAGAGTGGTGGTCGATTTGCTATCTATATAATAAGCCTCCACTCAATTGCCTAAGGCTATGCCACTCTTATAAACAATTCTTGGAACCGGAAGTTTAGGGGTTTTGTGCAAATTATTTAAACGACAATTTCCAGGAATCTGAAAATGACTTGTCCACCTAGCTTGTTCTACGTGACACACTTTCTTCGGGACCAGTTGCACATTGGCCCCCTTCCAAGCCAGAGTCACACAGACCGACAAGTATGAGAGCCGGTATAGCCTCGTCAAGATGGGAGTCAATTCCGCTGCACATGTTTTAAGCACTAGCGCTGGAATACCATCAGGACCACTTGACTTTCGGATATCGAGCGATTGCGGACATCGCGTTGCCTGATACGAAAATTAGGCATCGTATGTCCGCATGAAGGCAAGGTGGGTAGCCCTGCACCACGATCGTCGATTCACGAATTAGTGGCAAAGACTTCGGCCAGGAGATCGGCCTTCGCCGTATGCGCTAGTGACCCATCAGGCTGTCTTAGCGATGGCAGTAGGGAACGACAGAAGTTAGATTCTGCAGTCGTTAAGAACGGATAGAATAAGGAATAGCACAGTGCGCGATAGAGGTTTAAAAGAAGATATAGTGACAAGAATTGACAAAGGACTGCTTCGATGGTTTGGGCACATAGAAAGGATGAGTGAAAGTAGATTGACAAAGACGGAATTTATTAATCTCATGTTGGATGGATGCGTTAAACAAGGCAGGACCAAGAGGGTGTTTTCCGACCAAATTGGAGGCATCCTCAAGAAAGCTAGGTTGCCTAGTGCCCATAACCATAGAGTTTGTATAAAGAGAATTGTAAATGGGAAATGATAAACAGCGTACTCTATTTTTTTGTATAAATTGTAACTGGAAAAAAATTTAATACTCTTAAATTTTATATTATATTATATGAATATAAATTCAGTCCGACCTGAAATGAAATGTATAAATTCTAATTAAAGTAAACAATATTTCTTTTGAATTATTTTACTTTGTAATCATAAGATAGTTAGTTTTATTTTTAATGAACTGCGCAGTTCTTGATAAAAAGACATCGTTAAGTTCCATTTTAATGGTATATAATTTAATGTGCTTGTTCGATTTCTAATCACAATAAAGGACTATCAATAGTGTATCATAGGAATAGGGTTCCTTTTTGATGCATTAAATGCAATTAATCGAATAGCAGTACGTGTCCTTCCCTTAATGGGGGTTCTTGTTGGCTGATGGCTACAAGTATGACGTGTGGGGCTGCTCCACGTGTCCCTCTGAGTCTCTGAGAGTGTGGAGTAGCTAGTGTGCCTTGGGGATGTGGGTGTGTACGCGTAGGAGCGCTACACACCCGGACACACGGCCCCGAGAGGACGGCAGCGCAGTGCGATCATAGAGCTGCCGTAAAAGAGAAGGGAAACAGGCGGATTTCCTTCTCCTAAATAGGCGGAGCTTAAGAGCTAACGTGGTAGGGGTGATCCGTAGAAAGCTTTACAGGTACTCACGGGCCCCCCTCCGTTTACGCGCCGAAATGGTCGCCGCAGGAGTTTAGTGCGCACCACATAACCCCGTCACTCTCATTTTGGTGGCAGTGTATTCTAAGGGATTCTCCTGCGATAACAAAATAAAAGGCATCCATTGCTATGCAGACGACAGCACAGTGCATGGACGCTACACTGCCCGCCCCGCAGCCGGCAAACATCTTCTAAATGCGCTGGATTCATTGCAGCGCCGTGCTGTCCGAATTATAGGTGATGCAGAGGTCACGCGAACTCTGGAGCCTCTGCAATTGCGCAGAGACATGGCAGCTCTTTGCGTCCTCTATCGCCTATACCACGGAGAATGTTCCGAAGACGGGTTTAATCTTGTTCCTACCTCGTCCTTTCACATCCGTAATACCCGTACAGGTCGGGGAAATCATCCGCATTCGATCGAGTTCGGTGCGTCGTTTTTGTAGAACAATCGACAAGTGGAATGCTTTGCCAGCCCATGTGTTCTCTCCATCCTATGGCATTGGGTCCTTCAAGCGATGCGTAAAAAAGCACCTTTGGCCGTCATAGTGACGGCGACTGAGGCAGCCGTGAACTGACGCGATTTTTTCAGTCGTCGTCACTCTTGGACCTCCACTTGCTTATCATCAAGCGAGTCAAGGTCAGATGTCGTCACATAAAAAAAAATGGTTGGCTGTAAAGTCGGTTTGCGGACGACGATAGTTTTACGTGATGACGTCTTAAGAAAAATACCAAGAATAAAGGCTTTAATTAACTTAAGAAATATACACAATATAATATTGGAGTTTGACAATGACATATATAAAATATCATGACATTTACCCCACCTCGTAGTCCTGGAGATAAGCTGGGACGTGACGGGTTCTAAAGGATCGTCAGAGCTCCTGTTGCTGGACTAATATTGTCTATTAGTACCTTCATAATGAGAATCGGACGTACATGGAAGTTATGGATTGAAATTGTTGGAAACATCGTTGTCTTCTTTAATGCAAGACTGACCTTTAGGCGCAAGATGTCTGTTAGACACCGTCGCTTCCCCGCTCTGCCGTCAGGAACTCTCGCATGAGAAACCCATAACCGTAGAGCTTGTCAGAAAAGAATTGTAAATGTGAGGGAAGCAAGGGAGTTGTGTCTAACTTTAATTTCTGAAGTTCGAACATTATCTTGTAGTTTTAGTAAACAATATTAAATACATATACAAAAACTGTCAAAAAACATATAAATTTAGATTTTATATAACTTATTAGGTCATATAATATATATACAATATATTCATTTGCAAATTATATCATTTGCAGCGACATCTGTTATATAACAACATTAGAATAGCAACTTGAAAATTATTCATCGCAATCTAACTTTTCACTAGGTGGCAATACACTTTAACCTAACGTGACATTATTTTCGGTGTGCTGCCGGTGTTCATCGATTTATAAGACATTATTACGTCAAAAACAATGGATATCTGACTTGGATTCTGACTTGTTGGTTCACGATACCTCTTTTTATTTATTGCGTTAGCAGCTTGTATTAATCCTACACACTCTGCTTCAAAAATCGAGCTTTTAGGGTCCAGAGTTGCTGCTATGTGTAAGTTTAGGTCAAAAAAGAACGTCCCCTCCGTAGCTTTTGAATCATCCGTGTATATCTAATCTCTTTTACTTCGAAATGGTTAGAAGGTTCCTCTTGTAAGTTATACTTTGCCATTACCTTCCCATAAAAATAAATAACTACCTAATAAAAGTAAATTGAGGAGAATGAAAGTGTATGAGGAGAATTGTGGATTCCTTCACAAGCAAGGGAGTTGTGTAAGGATCGTGATAAGTGGCGCTCCATTGTCTCTGCCTATCCCTGTGGGACAAAGGCGTGACAATTTGATTAATTGATTGATAAAAGTAAATACGGTATTTTTCTTTTTTAGTGTGGGTAGTTGTGAAGTGGTCGTGTTTTTGTTGTGTATTGAAATTTAATGTTAATAATTAATTTACGCACGTCCTGCCACTTTTTTTAACCCCCGACCCAAAAAGAGGGGTGTTATAAGTTTGACTTGTCTGTGTATCTGTGTATCTGTGGCTCTGTGTATCTGTGTGTCTGTCTGTGGCATCGTAGCTCCTAAACGAATGGACCGATGTTTGTTTGTTTCATTTGAAAGCTGACGTGATCGAGATGGTTCTTAGCTACAATTGATGAAGATCTGATCAGGGGTTTCAAGGTCATCAGCTCGATTTGTTAGCTGTGGTAGCGGTCTTAGACGCGCTGTTTAGGACGGCAACCCTTGTACGTCGCTATGCGACGAAGATTGTTATTTTATGTCAAATAAATATGCCAATGTAAATACACGTAAAAAATGTTATAATTTTTCCCTTAAAATATTCATATGGCAAGGTTGGTTTGTAATTTAGATCGATTACCTTGATTGAATATTTTAGGGGAAAAATTATAACATTTTTTACGTGTTTTAACAATGGCATATTTATTTGACATAAAATAACAATCTTCGTCGCATAGCGACGTACAAGGGTTGCCGTCCTAAACACGCATAAGGCTGGGAATACACGTCCGATATTGCTGAGCAAATTATTTACAAATCGGAAGTAGGAATCGGACGTCTATTTTGTTTCTGTATTCTGTATGAAAACTGCACCTTCAGACAATCGGATCGACCATAAAATCGTAAGCGCCTTGGCGTTGTTTCCGATTCTGACATCCGATCCGACTATCGGATCTGACGTGTATTAAGTATTCAAACAAATGTATGGCACGAGTGCTTTCCGATTGTCTGATCAGACAATCGGATCGGACTATCGGAGAGGAAAATCGGACTTGTATTCCCAGCCTTATAGGTATTTACTTTACTTTTAAACATATCTGTGACTTAACATTTGAAATAAAAACGTATACATATACATGTGTGTTATAACTGGTACCACTGAGCTACTCTGATGATGGAACTCGAAGGTAGGAGACGAAATCCTGGATGTGTTCAAACTTTTTTTTGGTATACTAAGTTTGGACTTATTAGATTTGTCTTAAAGGTAGGAAACTAAGTGTAGAAATGTTGGTGCGATAAAATAAAACATTACGGATCTAATAAATCTGATCATGGATCCTCTCAGTTCAGCAAATCAACAAGAAATGGACCTATAGTGCTTTAACTAAAATTGTTACTCACTATGAGCCATTAGCTGGACCGTTATCAAATTAAACACCGAGAGTATCTGTTGAGGCACCATCATGAATCCTCTCAGATCAGCAAATCAACAAGAGATAGAACTATAGTGCTTTAACTAAAATTGTTACTTACTAAGAGCATTTAGCTGGACCGTCATCAAATTAAAGACCGGGCAATAAAATGATGCACCATTATGAATCCTCTCAGATCAGCAAATTGATATCAATTGATCAGCAAAAAAAAGAGATAGAACTGTAGTGCTTTAACTAAGCCTTTAGCTGGGCCGTTATCAAATTGAAGATCGGGAGTATCTGATCATGAATCCTCTCAGATCAGCAAATCAATAACAGATAATATCATAGTGCTTTAACTAAAATTGTTACTCTCTATGAGCCATTAGCTGGGCCATTATCAAATTGAAGACCTGGAGTAGTTATCAGATGATGCACCATAAGGACCCAAGGGATATTAAAGGGATATAACTATTGAGCCATGACTAATGTTGTTTGTTACTATAAAGCTGATGATATGACCAAAGTGGTTCCAGGCGTTTCGGGGATTCCTTTAAAATTTTAATTTTGATTTTATTTACATATTTGGTGCTCATAATAATGTTTTAGTTGTTTCATATTTTGTTACCATATTTTGCAATCAATCAATGCTTCTGTTTGCCCCCTAGTTTGAATATAATAATATAATTTAAACCTATTAGTGATGCCTTTTTATGTAATTGGATAGAAAAAGTAATTTATGTTTGTTATAGGTTAGTTTAGAGTTTTACATTTCTGTTCACTTTCATTTTTTGTTTATATTAGGACTTGGAATTAATTCGTAGCGTTTTATAAAAGATGGCGTAGGTAGTACTGTATTCCTTTCGTACCGACAGTAAATTATTTATCGTAAACCAGCTGATATCAGGTGTCATCGCCATTATTATTTTATTTTAAAAACGTAAACAACAACACTTTGTGATTAATTAAAAATGTCAAAATTTGTGCCAAATAAAGTGTTTTTGCGGGGAGTTTTGCTCCATTATTTTCATATGGGTAAAACCGCTGCCGAAAGTCATCGGATTCTGGTGGAAGTTTACGAGGAACATGCTCTAGCTGAGCAAACGTGTAGGAAGTGGTTTGCGCGTTTTAAAAGTGGTGATTTCGAGCTAGATGACAAAGAACGACCTGGACAGCCAAAACAATTTGAGTATGAAGAATTACAGGGCTTGCTTGACGAAGATGTCAAACGCTTCAAGAATTGGCTACATCATTGGCAGTTGATTTATCAACGGTAGGAAAACGCCTCAAAACAATGGGAATGATCCAGAAG
Organism: Tinea trinotella; assembly: GCA_905220615.1. NCBI lineage: Eukaryota > Metazoa > Arthropoda > Insecta > Lepidoptera > Tineidae > Tinea > Tinea trinotella. The sequence goes on from HG992311.1 coordinate 8,078,222, forward strand.
CAGGGTTATTGGGTGCCATATGAATTAAAACTGAGAGACATTGAGAGACGTTTTTTAACCTGTGAATTGCTGCTTGAACGACAAAAACGAAAAGGTTTTTTGCACCGAATTGTCACTGGTGATGAAAAATGGATCCATTATGATAATCCCAAGCGCAGAAAGTCATGGGTAAAGCCCGGTCAGCCATCAACATCAGTGGCGAAGCAGAACATTCATGGATCCAAGCTTCTGCTCTGTATTTGGTGGGATCAGAGGGGAGTGATTTATTACGAACTCCTGAAACCAAATGAAACCATAACTGGGGATCGCTACCGACTACAGTTGATACGTTTGAGCCGTGCATTAAAAGAAAAACGGTCGGAATACAGCGAAAGACATGACAAAGTTATTTTGCTGCACGACAATGCTCGTCCACACGTCGCAAAACCTGTAAAAAAGTATTTGAAAAGCGCAAATGGGACGTTCTACCTCACCCGCCGTACTCTCCAGACATTGCACCTTCAGATTACCACCTATTCCGATCGATAGCTCATGGCCTGACTGACCAGAAGTTCACTTCGTACGAAGATTGCCAAAAATGGGTCGATTCATGGATTTCATCAAAAGACAAGGAGTTTTTCGAGCGCGGTATCCGTCTCTTGCCTGAAAGATGGCAGAAAGTAGTAGAAAGCGATAGGAAATATTTTGAATGAGGTATTTTTTGTACTCGAATAAAAAAAATCATTTTTTTTAATTAAAAAAACGCTACGAATTAATTCCAAGTCCTAATATAATAAAAAAGCACAATTCAATCCAGTGACTTGTTTGTTTATAAAGTTCGTTATATTAACAAAGCTAATCAGAAAGTATTATCACTCCTTGCCACTCTTTTTCTCATTTTCTAAGTAATACTCGTACATTTAATTTCTCAGCAAGTTTGTTATCTTGCTTTTGTTGATATAAGGTTTGACACTTGTACTCTCAATTTATATGTCGAATTGACGAATGAATCATTTATTAGTGATTTTTTTTTTCTCATGGCAAACTGTAATGTCTCATTTACACTCTCGCGCGAGAGCACTCGCTGTCCCTCGCCCCAGGGGCCTCGGCCGAGTTATAGTACGAGAGGTAGCGTCAAATTTGATCGGAGCATTTTGGCATTAATAAATAATAAATAAAATAACGCGTATTAATAAATGAGGCGTCAGTTGGCCCAAAACCGGGGCATAATATTCTTGGACTATTTTGGCAAAGATAAAGAAGTATTATTTTTGATTAATTTATGAATTGTAGATCTTAAAAAAGAGGGATAGTGCATCATGTACGTGACAAAACGTGTTAGCTGACCATGTGAACATGTCAAAAAATTAGAAAAACTCGCATCATTTAGGCAAAGCTGAAAATTGTATATATTAAATAAAGATTATAATTCAATAATCATAATAATTTAAATCAGCTGAAATTTTAACTAGGCAAAACCTATTAGCTTGACTTTCAAAGCGCAGCGTAGTGCTCAGACTCAAGCAGCAAGATTTATTATTCAGCTAATATTTTTTTTCTATTTTCTAAGCAACTTTTAGGTTTGGTTCAACGAAACTATGCTAAATTACATATAAATTAATTAAAATAATAATGTATGAGTTATAATTAATTGGAAAAACACAGGAAATTTAAAGTCAGATAATTTTTTTATCTTATATTATATATCGTCGGTCAAATCACGAAGAGACGTATCTCAGTTTTTATACTTTTACAGTAGAGCGATTTTAAGGAAAATGTGTTCATACTTGGGGCCCTCCTTCAAAATTTAAAAGTTTTATAGACATATTAATTATATTATTTATAAACGGTATTATCTCTTTAGATGTCCCTATATTTATTTTAAATTAAGATGTACTAGTTTTTAAGTAATATAATTTTTATTAAATAAATATTTAGATACGTCCATCAATCTCGTTTACGCCAAACAAATATGTATTATAAAACACCAAAATACGGTTTTATTGTTTATTATATTTAGAAAAGAAATGCAATAAACTCACACAAGGATAATATTAATAATGAGGTAGCGGCATATAATATACTTCTCGCAAAAATTAAAGGAACAAGAAAATTTTCTAAATTTTTTGGCAATTTTCAACAGGCTGTATTTCAGTGAAAAATGGTCGTACAAGAAATGAAAATACATAGCTTTTGAAGCTTAAAGACTCTAGTTTTCGAATTTTTAGGTTAAAAATTTTTTGGAGCACCGGTAGCCCTGAAATTCTTGGATAAAGCACGAATAAAAAATTTTACAAATTTTTTATAATTTTCTTTTCGCTCTACGGACATGGAATAATTTTTTCAAGCTAGACCAATGCATAAGTCCCATATCCTGTTTATTCAGCTTTGATTTGTTTTTTGCGGAATTCAGATACAATCATTTTTCTTCGAGATATCGAATTTTGAATGCAAAAGGATCCTTTTTCACTCAACTGCCAATATCTCTGAAATTACTGGTCACCCAGGGAGCGGACAAAAAGTTTCGTTATTTGCAGAAAATTTCCTACAAAAATTTGTCATTGTCGATTGGAAAAAATTTTGTTTTCTACCTGTAACGTTAACGTGAAAAAAGAGCAAAAAATGCCATTTTCCCTTTTTTTGGTTAATCGACTGTATCTTCGGCAATATTGGGGGAAAAGCTTAGGATAGAAGAAATTTTTTCAGTCTAATGTTAAAGGCCCTCCTAAATTTTTAGATCGATCGGTTCAGCGGTTTTCCTGGACCGAGTGGTTGAAATTTTGAAAAAATTAAGGGAACAAGATTTTTGTTCCTTAAACTTGACTTAATCTTTTTAAAAATCAATAATTTCATTTTTTTCGGCTTTTTACTCAATTTTGAGTTTTCTGAAGATTGATTAACAGAAAAATCCAAAAAAAAAATTGAAAAATTTTTTTTACGATTAAAAACGACGAGTCTTGGTTTTGCCTGTATGGTAACGACCGAAGACCTCGAGTTTGGCGTCGTTCAGGTCAACGTTATGAACAGTGTTTTATTCGTCCCATAGCTGCTCACGGTGGGGATCGGTGATGGTTTGGGCTGCAATTTCACGGGATTCTCGAACTCCTTTAGTGATTGTTCGAGACACTCTCAATGCTAGGCGTTACATCGTCCGAATCTTGCGACTTCAGGTGTTACCTTTAGCGAGAAACAGGAGAGGATTTATTTTTATGCAGGATAACGCTAGGCCTCACACAGCGAATATCACCCGTCAATTCTTTCAGACAAACAACATTAGATTGTTGAGGCATCCTGCAATGAGTCCAGATCTGAATCCCATAGAGCACGTCTGGGACATATTGAGCCGCCGATTGCGTCAAAATTATCTCAATCTGAATAATTTAGCAGCATTAGAAAACGCTTTGATAAGAGTTTGGCGTCAGATCCCTCAACGAATGATCCGAAATTGCATTTCGAATATGCGACAAAGATTGCTGTGATTAGGAGTAGAGGCGGGAACACTCGATACTGAACACGATACACACATACACACACACACACATTTCACACTTTAGAAAATGAGTTTGGAGTCGTTAAATACTGTGGAGCTGAACGACCTGTGGGTCTCATTTTTTCCGAAGAATCATAACACACGTGCGTAAGCACAAAAGAATCGTAAATCCGACCGTGCAACCGCCACGTGGTATGCTTTGGATAACGCTAATGCCAGCGGTGAATCAGTTATCATTTATCAATCAGTCCAGGAAAACCGCTGAGCCGTGCGATCTAAAAATTTAGGAGGGCCTTTGGGGTACATTAGACCTAAAAAAAATTCTTCTAACCTAAGCTTTTCCCCCAATATTGCCGAAGATACAGTCGATTAACCAAAAAAAGGGAAAATGGCATTTTTTTGCTCTTTTTTCACGTTAACGTTACAGGTGAAAAAAAAGTTTTTTTCCAATCGACCATGACAAATTTTTGTAGGAAATTTTCTGCAAATAACGAAACTTTCTGTCCGCTCGCTGGGTGACCAGTAATTTCAGAGATATTGGCAGTTGAGTGAAAAAGGATCCTTTTGCATTCAAAATTCGATATCTCGAAGACAAATGATCGTATCTGAATTCCGCAAAAAACAAATTAAAGCTGAATAAACAGGATATAGGACTTATGCATTGGTCTAGCTTAAAAAAAAATTTCCATGTCCGTAGAGCAAAAAGAAAATTATAAAAAAATTGTAAAAAAAATTATTCGTGCTTTATCCAAGAATTTCAGGGCTACCGGTGCTCCAAAAAATTTTTAATCTAAAAATTCGAAACTAGAGTCTTTAAGCTTCAAAAGCTACGTATTTTCATTTCTTGTACGACCATTTTTCACTGAAATACAGCCTGTTGAAAATTGCCAAAAAATTTAGAAAATTTTCTTGTTCCTTTAATTTTTGCGAGAAGTGTATATAGACCGTGAAGTGACCTAATCAGCTTGTAACTTGCCGGTTCCAACTACGCCGGCATACTGGACCACACTCCATAATATGTTATTGGCTCCTTATCGAAGCGCACATCTACATCAGATCTACGACCGTAATTTTCATGTGAAATCTTATTTTCATTCGGTGTTTTATTTAATTGTTTAATATTGCGTGTAGATTTTGATGCATCAGTTATCTGATTATTTAGATATGTTTCAGTATGTCTTGCTAAATATATAATATTCCTTTTCTTTTCTTTGTAACATCTCCCTCGGTACTTCGGACAGACTGGACATTTTAGGAAAGACCCTTCTCAGCGACTTAAATCACAGTGACCACATCGGGAAGCCTCCTCTTACTGGCCCGCCCGACCGAAACTTGGCATCCTGCCTGAACAAGGTGCGGCGGTTCTTCACGCCAGATTCGCCAGCTACACAAGGTTCAAATTTGTTTTTGCGCGGAGTACTGTTCGCACCTCTAGGGCTGGTCTGCCAAGTATCTTCTTGATGCACTAGATTCATCGCAGCGCCCAGCTGTCCGACTTATGGGAGATGCAGAGGCCCCGCGAACTCTGGAGCCCCTGCAACTTCGCATAGATATAGCGGCTTTGTGCCTCCATCGCCTATACCACGGAGAATGTACCAAGGAGCTTTTTAACCTTGTTACTGCCTCGTCTTTACACGCTTGTAATACCCGCACAGGTCGGGGGAAGCATCCACGTTTTGTCTTCGAATCGGCAGTCGAACTAAAAGGTTCGGTTAGTCGTTTCTTTGTAAAACAATCGAAAAGTGAAATGCTTGCCCATGTGTTCTCTCCATCTTATAACCTTGGATTCTTCAAGTGATGCATAAAGAAGTAACTTTGGCCGACATAGTAATATTGACTGAGGCAACCATGAACTGACTCTGTTTTATTTAGTTGTTGGCTCTTTTGGACCTCCTCTTGTTAACCATTAAGGTGCGATTCCTAAATACGCGAACAGCTACACAGTTGTGCAGTCGTTATAATACGTTGCGTTATAAATAATGTCAAACACTCATCTTTTGTTACTTTTCTTAGAAGAGGAGAAGACTACGATTTGTTTATGTTTTTATTATACCTACATACTACAAGTAACAGAAAATCAATTTTTCAAACTGACAATGGAGCGCCATTTACCACGATCCTTACACAACTCCCTTGCTTCCTTCACATCCACAATTCTCTTCATACAGGCTCTGTGGTTATGGGCACTAGGCAACCTAGCTTTCTTGAGGATGTCTCCGATTTGGTCGAAAAACACCCTCCTGTGCCTGCCTTGTTTAACGCAGCCATCCACATCAGATTTATAAATTCCTTTCGTCAATCTCCTTTCACTTATCCTTTCTATGTGCCCAAACCATCGAAACATTCCTTTGTCAATTCTTGTCAATGCATCTTTTTTCAAACCACATCTATCACGCAATGTGCTATTCCTTATTCTATCCGCTATCGTCACTCCACATACACTCCTTAACGCCCGCATTTCTACTGTGTTAATTCTACTCTCATTCTTCTTCTGCCATACCCAACATACACTAGAAAACAAGCTCAATATAGGATATTGCAGATCACACGAAGAAAGTTATTTAATACGATGACTGGCACTGCGGCCAAAAAAAACTAAAAAAAAAAAAAAAAAAAAACGCTACGAATTAATTCCAAGTCCTAATATAATAAAAAAGCACAATTCAATCCAGTGACTTGTTTGTTTATAAAGTTCGTTATATTAACAAAGCTAATCAGAAAGTATTATCACTCCTTGCCACTCTTTTTCTCATTTTCTAAGTAATACTCGTACATTTAATTTCTCAGCAAGTTTGTTATCTTGCTTTTGTTGATATAAGGTTTGACACTTGTACTCTCAATTTATATGTCGAATTGACGAATGAATCATTTATTAGTGATTTTTTTTTTCTCATGGCAAACTGTAATGTCTCATTTACACTCTCGCGCGAGAGCACTCGCTGTCCCTCGCCCCAGGGGCCTCGGCCGAGTTATAGTACGAGAGGTAGCGTCAAATTTGATCGGAGCATTTTGGCATTAATAAATAATAAATAAAATAACGCGTATTAATAAATGAGGCGTCAGTTGGCCCAAAACCGGGGCATAATATTCTTGGACTATTTTGGCAAAGATAAAGAAGTATTATTTTTGATTAATTTATGAATTGTAGATCTTAAAAAAGAGGGATAGTGCATCATGTACGTGACAAAACGTGTTAGCTGACCATGTGAACATGTCAAAAAATTAGAAAAACTCGCATCATTTAGGCAAAGCTGAAAATTGTATATATTAAATAAAGATTATAATTCAATAATCATAATAATTTAAATCAGCTGAAATTTTAACTAGGCAAAACCTATTAGCTTGACTTTCAAAGCGCAGCGTAGTGCTCAGACTCAAGCAGCAAGATTTATTATTCAGCTAATATTTTTTTTCTATTTTCTAAGCAACTTTTAGGTTTGGTTCAACGAAACTATGCTAAATTACATATAAATTAATTAAAATAATAATGTATGAGTTATAATTAATTGGAAAAACACAGGAAATTTAAAGTCAGATAATTTTTTTATCTTATATTATATATCGTCGGTCAAATCACGAAGAGACGTATCTCAGTTTTTATACTTTTACAGTAGAGCGATTTTAAGGAAAATGTGTTCATACTTGGGGCCCTCCTTCAAAATTTAAAAGTTTTATAGACATATTAATTATATTATTTATGAACGGTATTATCTCTTTAGATGTCCCTATATTTATTTTAAATTAAGATGTACTAGTTTTTAAGTAATATAATTTTTATTAAATAAATATTTAGATACGTCCATCAATCTCGTTTACGCCAAACAAATATGTATTATAAAACACCAAAATACGGTTTTATTGTTTATTATATTTAGAAAAGAAATGCAATAAACTCACACAAGGATAATATTAATAATGAGGTAGCGGCATATAATATACTTCTCGCAAAAATTAAAGGAACAAGAAAATTTTCTAAATTTTTTGGCAATTTTCAACAGGCTGTATTTCAGTGAAAAATGGTCGTACAAGAAATGAAAATACATAGCTTTTGAAGCTTAAAGACTCTAGTTTTCGAATTTTTAGGTTAAAAATTTTTTGGAACACCGGTAGCCCTGAAATTCTTGGATAAAGCACGAATAAAAAATTTTACAAATTTTTTATAATTTTCTTTTCGCTCTACGGACATGGAATAATTTTTTCAAGCTAGACCAATGCATAAGTCCCATATCCTGTTTATTCAGCTTTGATTTGTTTTTTGCGGAATTCAGATACAATCATTTGTCTTCGAGATATCGAATTTTGAATGCAAAAGGATCCTTTTTCACTCAACTGCCAATATCTCTGAAATTACTGGTCACCCAGGGAGCGGACAAAAAGTTTCGTTATTTGCAGAAAATTTCCTACAAAAATTTGTCATTGTCGATTGGAAAAAATTTTGTTTTCTACCTGTAACGTTAACGTGAAAAAAGAGCAAAAAATGCCATTTTCCCTTTTTTTGGTTAATCGACTGTATCTTCGGCAATATTGGGGGAAAAGCTTAGGATAGAAGAAATTTTTTCAGTCTAATGTTAAAGGCCCTCCTAAATTTTTAGATCGATCGGTTCAGCGGTTTTCCTGGACCGAGTGGTTGAAATTTTGAAAAAATTAAGGGAACAAGATTTTTGTTCCTTAAACTTGACTTAATCTTTTTAAAAATCAATAATTTCATTTTTTTCGGCTTTTTACTCAATTTTGAGTTTTCTGAAGATTGATTAACAGAAAAATCCAAAAAAAAAATTGAAAAATTTTTTTTACGATTAAAAACGACGAGTCTTGGTTTTGCCTGTATGGTAACGACCGAAGACCTCGAGTTTGGCGTCGTTCAGGTCAACGTTATGAACAGTGTTTTATTCGTCCCATAGCTGCTCACGGTGGGGATCGGTGATGGTTTGGGCTGCAATTTCACGGGATTCTCGAACTCCTTTAGTGATTGTTCGAGACACTCTCAATGCTAGGCGTTACATCGTCCGAATCTTGCGACTTCAGGTGTTACCTTTAGCGAGAAACAGGAGAGGATTTATTTTTATGCAGGATAACGCTAGGCCTCACACAGCGAATATCACCCGTCAATTCTTTCAGACAAACAACATTAGATTGTTGAGGCATCCTGCAATGAGTCCAGATCTGAATCCCATAGAGCACGTCTGGGACATATTGAGCCGCCGATTGCGTCAAAATTATCTCAATCTGAATAATTTAGCAGCATTAGAAAACGCTTTGATAAGAGTTTGGCGTCAGATCCCTCAACGAATGATCCGAAATTGCATTTCGAATATGCGACAAAGATTGCTGTGATTAGGAGTAGAGGCGGGAACACTCGATACTGAACACGATACACACATACACACACACACACATTTCACACTTTAGAAAATGAGTTTGGAGTCGTTAAATACTGTGGAGCTGAACGACCTGTGGGTCTCATTTTTTCCGAAGAATCATAACACACGTGCGTAAGCACAAAAGAATCGTAAATCCGACCGTGCAACCGCCACGTGGTATGCTTTGGATAACGCTAATGCCAGCGGTGAATCAGTTATCATTTATCAATCAGTCCAGGAAAACCGCTGAGCCGTGCGATCTAAAAATTTAGGAGGGCCTTTGGGGTACATTAGACCTAAAAAAAATTCTTCTAACCTAAGCTTTTCCCCCAATATTGCCGAAGATACAGTCGATTAACCAAAAAAAGGGAAAATGGCATTTTTTTGCTCTTTTTTCACGTTAACGTTACAGGTGAAAAAAAAGTTTTTTTCCAATCGACCATGACAAATTTTTGTAGGAAATTTTCTGCAAATAACGAAACTTTCTGTCCGCTCGCTGGGTGACCAGTAATTTCAGAGATATTGGCAGTTGAGTGAAAAAGGATCCTTTTGCATTCAAAATTCGATATCTCGAAGACAAATGATCGTATCTGAATTCCGCAAAAAACAAATTAAAGCTGAATAAACAGGATATAGGACTTATGCATTGGTCTAGCTTAAAAAAAAATTTCCATGTCCGTAGAGCAAAAAGAAAATTATAAAAAAATTGTAAAAAAAATTATTCGTGCTTTATCCAAGAATTTCAGGGCTACCGGTGCTCCAAAAAATTTTTAATCTAAAAATTCGAAACTAGAGTCTTTAAGCTTCAAAAGCTACGTATTTTCATTTCTTGTACGACCATTTTTCACTGAAATACAGCCTGTTGAAAATTGCCAAAAAATTTAGAAAATTTTCTTGTTCCTTTAATTTTTGCGAGAAGTGTATATAGACCGTGAAGTGACCTAATCAGCTTGTAACTTGCCGGTTCCAACTACGCCGGCATACTGGACCACACTCCATAATATGTTATTGGCTCCTTATCGAAGCGCACATCTACATCAGATCTACGACCGTAATTTTCATGTGAAATCTTATTTTCATTCGGTGTTTTATTTAATTGTTTAATATTGCGTGTAGATTTTGATGCATCAGTTATCTGATTATTTAGATATGTTTCAGTATGTCTTGCTAAATATATAATATTCCTTTTCTTTTCTTTGTAACATCTCCCTCGGTACTTCGGACAGACTGGACATTTTAGGAAAGACCCTTCTCAGCGACTTAAATCACAGTGACCACATCGGGAAGCCTCCTCTTACTGGCCCGCCCGACCGAAACTTGGCATCCTGCCTGAACAAGGTGCGGCGGTTCTTCACGCCAGATTCGCCAGCTACACAAGGTTCAAATTTGTTTTTGCGCGGAGTACTGTTCGCACCTCTAGGGCTGGTCTGCCAAGTATCTTCTTGATGCACTAGATTCATCGCAGCGCCCAGCTGTCCGACTTATGGGAGATGCAGAGGCCCCGCGAACTCTGGAGCCCCTGCAACTTCGCATAGATATAGCGGCTTTGTGCCTCCATCGCCTATACCACGGAGAATGTACCAAGGAGCTTTTTAACCTTGTTACTGCCTCGTCTTTACACGCTTGTAATACCCGCACAGGTCGGGGGAAGCATCCACGTTTTGTCTTCGAATCGGCAGTCGAACTAAAAGGTTCGGTTAGTCGTTTCTTTGTAAAACAATCGAAAAGTGAAATGCTTGCCCATGTGTTCTCTCCATCTTATAACCTTGGATTCTTCAAGTGATGCATAAAGAAGTAACTTTGGCCGACATAGTAATATTGACTGAGGCAACCATGAACTGACTCTGTTTTATTTAGTTGTTGGCTCTTTTGGACCTCCTCTTGTTAACCATTAAGGTGCGATTCCTAAATACGCGAACAGCTACACAGTTGTGCAGTCGTTATAATACGTTGCGTTATAAATAATGTCAAACACTCATCTTTTGTTACTTTTCTTAGAAGAGGAGAAGACTACGATTTGTTTATGTTTTTATTATACCTACATACTACAAGTAACAGAAAATCAATTTTTCAAACTGACAATGGAGCGCCATTTACCACGATCCTTACACAACTCCCTTGCTTCCTTCACATCCACAATTCTCTTCATACAGGCTCTGTGGTTATGGGCACTAGGCAACCTAGCTTTCTTGAGGATGTCTCCGATTTGGTCGAAAAACACCCTCCTGTGCCTGCCTTGTTTAACGCAGCCATCCACATCAGATTTATAAATTCCTTTCGTCAATCTCCTTTCACTTATCCTTTCTATGTGCCCAAACCATCGAAACATTCCTTTGTCAATTCTTGTCAATGCATCTTTTTTCAAACCACATCTATCACGCAATGTGCTATTCCTTATTCTATCCGCTATCGTCACTCCACATACACTCCTTAACGCCCGCATTTCTACTGTGTTAATTCTACTCTCATTCTTCTTCTGCCATACCCAACATACACTAGAAAACAAGCTCAATATAGGATATTGCAGATCACACGAAGAAAGTTATTTAATACGATGACTGGCACTGCGGCCAGATACACTAGCGACATGCGGCGGCTGCAGACCGCAGTGTCGCCTTGCACGGAATCATTTTCATATAGATTCATTCAATTTCATATAGTAGTGAAGTCTGCAGTCGCAGTCTGGAGACGCCAACGGAATCACACCTTCAAGCAGATTGAGGTCAGAATGAAAACAAAAATCTCTTTGCGAAGCAATATTAGATAAGGAGTAGCAGTCTAGTATTTATCACAACATAAACATCACGAACGAGCGACAAATAATTATTATAGTTGCAAAATTTTTTGCCACGAACAGACGTAAATCGAGATACGCCTTTTCGTGATACCAAAATTTTCCCTAAAATTGAGTTACGTCTCTTCGCGACATGTTGTACTGGCATAATGGAATGAAATACAGTCACGTCCTTTGGTGACAATATGAAACTTGAGTCTGTCAATGCGATGGTATACTTAACTCAAAACAGCTAATTTTTGAGATACGTCTCTTCGTGATTTGACCGACGATATGTATTATAACTAGATTATTAATAATTTTTAAAAATAATCATTCATTGCTCGATTCTTTATCATAATATATTTCTTCTTCAGATTCACTATCAGAATATTATTCAATAATTGAATTATCTTCAGTTTCTGATGATAATTCAATTATTTCTGTATAGTAATATGAATATAAAATAAATTTCGAAAAATATTTATAATTCATTAGAATTTTGCAAAGGTAATATATGCAATACCTGCTGATATTTCGCTATTTTCATTTAAAATACTAGTCAACATCGGTCCCCTTTACGCTGGACCCTTTTGAATATGAATTTTTTATCTTAGTCTACCAATCCATAATCAGTTGGTGAGGATGAATTTGGAATAACAAGGTTCGTGTTACTCCATAGCTGAGCGATATGAGTCGTACATGTTTTGTCACGTACAGCTGACACTTTTCTAAAATTCTAAATTAATTATTAATACTTTTTCATCTTTGGCAAAATAGTCCACGAATATTTTTTTTATCTACGTTAACATTTTCTCTAGCCCAAAAGCTCCAAAGTCGCGCCAGTTAACATCAATTTTAGTTCGCATACAAATACTAACTAAATAATCAATCAATCAAAATAAATATTTATCTATCTATATACGGACTATATATATATATATATATATATATATATATATATATATATATATATATATATATATATATATATATATATATAGTCTGGCAAACGAAAGCGTGACCTGAGAAAACGCGGCAAATAAAAAAAAATTAATGGGGTATTACTGACTTAGTAGGAGAAAAATGTTTTGATACTTGAGTATATTTTGTATTTACGAAAATCAATTTGTATAATAGTTGTTTACGAACTTTATGTCTAATTTAAGGAACACACGACGAATTTCTTAAATTTTAAATGTACATAATCTATGTACATTTTGACCGCCTCGGTGGTCTAGTGGTAGCGCAGCCGGAGCTGTACCCGGAGGGCATGTGTTCTATTCCCACTCGGGGCAAATAATATTAGTACGTTTTTTCTGTACAGTTTGCCTAGATCTGGGCGTTTATATAAATATAAGAAGTATTGGTATCGTTGTTCCTTGTACACATAGTTCAAGCCTAGTGCTTAGTTTGTGGCCAGAACAATATTTTTGAAATGTCCCACATATTATTATTATTAGGTGGTTAACATCACATTTTTAAATGTCATTTGTTTTTAAAGGCTCCGTTTGGTGTGTCGGAGCCTTGACTGTCATGGATGTCAGTAATAAAACGAGTGTGTAGATTTATTTATTAGTGTATATAATATTTACCTACCTAACATTTAGTTTATTTAATTTCTTCAACAATATGTTTAATCGAGTACAGGCTGATGATGATGTTTAATTGTTTAATCATCGTACTCAAACTCCGACTCCAAAAATTCAACCTCTAAGGATTCTTCTGTATCAGTGGAGTCGTCATCACCTACACTTATTATGAAATTTTCCAACACTTCTTCTGTTATGTAATCTCTTGGTTTGTATTTATTTTCCACATTTATTACATGGTCTGTCATTTTTTTCCAATCTTCTGCAGTTATTCGGCCAAATGAGATTTTTATCAAAGTTTCTGTTTCTTTTGCGGACAGATTAATGTTTTTTTTTGCCACCATACGCTTAGCTGAGCTCCATATCAGCTCGATCGGGTTGAGATCGCACTGGTAAGGTGGCGGTTCAAAAGTTCGTTAGCTACGTACAGGGGGTCGGGTTTATGTTTGTTAACTAAACATAACAATTTGGCTTTTGTTAGGAAATCTTCGTAATTTATTCCGTTGGAATCGAGCCACTCTTGTATTTCAGCTTTTCTCGTTTGTGTCGTAGGAACTTTATTCTGTTGTATAGTGTGGTAGCTCGCATTATCCATCACAATGACTTTGGGCTTATTCAAATTTGGTATTAATTTTTCTTTTAACCATTTACCAAAGTTTTCAGCATTCATGTCATGGTGATAGTCCGCCAAACTTGATTTTGTACTAAAAACTAACAGTGCATTTGGTACAAACCCTGTTTCAGAGCCAGCATGTACTATAATATATCTTTTCCCTGAAGAGATTGTCGTGAAATAAATAGACTTGAATTAGATTGATAATATATTAAAAATAACTAAATACTAATTACAATGTCTATATAAATGACAGATAATTTTATAATATATATATAATCTATGTGGACGACCTTAAGACGTCCACAATACGATAAATCCCAATAAAGGTCGGCGGCTTGGAGGCTCATTCGACCAGGGAAAACTGATGACAGGACACGTGGCACCTGGACCCCAAATGATTGGATGTGACTTAAAGGGTACTCACGCAACTCCTGGAGTCAAATCCCTTCCACAAATCCTTTAATATTCACTGATTGTGGGCTACCAAAATCGTACAATGTTAAACTTCCATAAATCCATAAATTAAATATTCCATATGAATTTGGATGTGAAAATCTTTATAACGTACTTTATGATGAGGCACTGCAAGGTTCTGGGGTTAACTAGCCCCAGAACAAGGCCTATAATAATACTATAGTCAATTGAAGACTGGAGGAAGACTGCCGAATTCTGGGCTTTGCCTGCTTATATAGGCATAAAATCTTTCCATTCCAAAATCAAATAAAATTGGTAAAATAATCCAATTTCAAATGCAATAAAAACGATATTATGCCAAAAGTGGTCAATTTTTGTGAAATAGCCTTCATACAGGCGTATTTTAGACCAAATTAAGAAAAATACCGGGTTGTCACGTATCGATGACATAAATGTCAAAATATGTAAACAAAGTAGAAAAAGTGTATTTTCAGGCTTATTTCAGTGATAATCTAATAAAATAAATAGTGAAATATGTGGAAAAATATAAAGGCTATCGATACGTAAAAACCCGTTTACAGAAGTATATTATAAGTGATAAAAATATTAACATTAAGGTATGTAACGCAATTATTCACAAATAAACACAAATAGAACTAGTATAACATAATTAATTGGCTTAAAAATGAATTATGTAAGACCGTGTAAAAGCACGGCGCTACATTTCCCCCACGACCCCAGAAAATTTTTATACTCAGAGAAAAATTTTGAGGTTATGGGCATCTTCTCTACTCTTTCATATCATCCTTTCATAAGTCATTCATTCATCATTCACGCTGTCTTCTTCCAGAGCAAGGGGTAGGGCTCACAACTTATGGCTCCTACTCCAAGAGAAGTACCTTTATTACGCGACAGTTGGCTTTTTTATAGAGTCTATCATTCCGCTCTCGTATGAAATCCCTAGTATAATGAGATGATAAAATATATACAAATGACGAAGTAATGTCATTTAAATTATAGTCAAATTGGTATTTCGACATAATTGAGCTAGGAAAAGCTCTAATAGTTTTCCCATATGGGATGTTCAAACGAACATAGCGTTACGCTCATTAAAAGCGCACACAATTGAGCTAAGAAAAGCTCTAATATGAGTTATCATCCGCTCATATGATAGAATATAGAATGCTGAAGGGTATTAGCATTCTAAAAATATTTATTTTTTTTTTTTTTTTTTATTTTTTTTTATAAAAAAAATAGCTTAATAGCTTTTAATAATGAATGACCATAGTGAAATGAAGGAATCGAAATAAATTCAGTTAATTGAAGATGAGAAGCAAAAAAAAAATTATAATATAATATAAACTATGCCACCCCTATTATGGAAATAAAGGCAAAATGTACAATAAAGCACAAATGTAAAACATAAAATAAATAAAATTATAATAATTTTATTTATCATTTTAAATTCAAAACGTGAGCTATAAAGCTCGAAAGTATGTTTGAAAAAATCATCAACTTAGTAGGATTAAAAGAAATCGTCAATATAAATTGTCGATATGGTAGGGATAAAATAAAAATCTGGTAGGACTAGGTAAAGTCCGTTGCCAGATGCAATTTAAGAAAAATTAAGCTATATAGACTTAGTTTCTTTTGACTATAGAAAACCATACTAGTGTTGTATTATTTGCCGCTGCCCGCGAGCGGGCAGCGGTGTGTCGTTGTGTTGTTTTATTTATCTGTTGTTCTATTTACCGCAGCCCGCAAGCGGACAGCGGAGAGCGGTGTGTGTTTGTTTGTGGTGTCGTGTCTTCGATTGTCGTTTTTGCTGCTGCCCGCAAGCGGACAGCAGGGTATCGTTGTTTTACTGAGTATCGGTGTTCATATACAGAGGCGACTGAGTATAATTTCATTGATTTTCATTATTTTACAGTTTTTCCTAATTTTCACCCCTAAGATACCTTTTGCTGTCAAAGTCATGTATGAGGCGTTTGTCAAACGTGGTGAGGTTTATATGGAGTGACTGTCAAATTTATTGTAAACTGTCAATTTTATCCGTAATGACCAAAAAATTAAGAAAAAAATGGAAAAATTCATTATTTGTCATGACAGCTAAATTTGACAGTTGACAGGAATTTTGACAGTTGTGTTACAGGAACTGCCACGTATTGAACAAACGTGCTATACATGACACCGACGTTGAAGGTCTTTCAGGGGGTCAAAATGGTCAAAATGTGCAAAAAAATGCCAAAAAACTCTTAGTTCGATAGCGACGCACCTGTCGAGAAAATCAAAATTCCGCCTCCCCAACCCCTAATAGCGGTTCAGTGGGAGTCACTTAGACGTCAAAATAGTTTCTCTACATTGACGCTTGTCAAAGTAAAAGATCCAGTTTTGATTTGACGATTTTTTTTTTGTCGTTCATTGTCGTTTTGTCGTAGTGCATTAAATAAAGAACCTTAAACCATAATGGCCCAGCAAAAAAAAATTGACACCTCTGGTAGAAAAATCGAAAAATGTCAAAAAAATGTCAAAGAAAAAATTACATTTTACAAATTTTGACAGTCGTTTAGGGTCCTACTGAGGACCTCCTACAACCCTCCTATACATGTCAAAACTGTCAGATCACTGCAAGTGCCCGAAATCGTAAAAAGTCCGATTTCGTCAACTTTTTCTGATTTCGTCAAAGTTTTTTTTTTCGCATGTTAAATGATGTTCGACGAATAATCGATTGCGCGAATAAAAATTCCGTCAGCGGGCAACGGATCAGGGAGAAAAAAAAAATTTGACAGTTAAAAATGTCAAATGTCAAAATCTGTAGGTTGCGTTGGGGTCACATAAACTTTGTCTACAACTCCGCCATACATGTCAAAACTGTCAAAGCACTCCTTCATAGAAACTAATCCTCTAAATGAGTGAGTGAGTAGATCAGTCACGCAAGCAGCTGTATATTATATCGACTAGTGTTATTTATTTGCCGCTGCCCGCGAGCGGGCAGCGGTGTGTCGTTGTGTTGTTTTATTTATCTGTTGTTCTATTTACCGCAGCCCGCAAGCGGACAGCGGAGAGCGGTGTGTGTTTGTTTGTGGTGTCGTGTCTTCGATTGTCGTTTTTGCTGCTGCCCGCAAGCGGACAGCAGGGTATCGTTGTTTTACTGAGTATCGGTGTTCATATACAGAGGCGACTGAGTATAATTTCATTGATTTTCATTATTTTACAGTTTTTCCTAATTTTCACCCCTAAGATACCTTTTGCTGTCAAAGTCATGTATGAGGCGTTTGTCAAACGTGGTGAGGTTTATATGGAGTGACTGTCAAATTTATTGTAAACTGTCAATTTTATCCGTAATGACCAAAAAATTAAGAAAAAAATGGAAAAATTCATTATTTGTCATGACAGCTAAATTTGACAGTTGACAGGAATTTTGACAGTTGTGTTACAGGAACTGCCACGTATTGAACAAACGTGCTATACATGACACCGACGTTGAAGGTCTTTCAGGGGGTCAAAATGGTCAAAATGTGCAAAAAAATGCCAAAAAACTCTTAGTTCGATAGCGACGCACCTGTCGAGAAAATCAAAATTCCGCCTCCCCAACCCCTAATAGCGGTTCAGTGGGAGTCACTTAGACGTCAAAATAGTTTCTCTACATTGACGCTTGTCAAAGTAAAAGATCCAGTTTTGATTTGACGATTTTTTTTTGTCGTTTATTGTCGTTTTGTCGTAGTGCATCAAATAAAGCACCTTAAACTATAATGGACCAGCAAAAAAAAATTGGCACCTCTGGTAGAAAAATCGAAAAATGTCAAAAAAATGTCAAAGAAAAAATGACATTTGACAAATTTTGACAATCTTTTGGGGCCCTCTTGGGGACCCCCTACAACTCCCCAATACATGTCAAAACTGTCAGATCGCTTCAAGTGCCCGAAATCGTAAAGTGTCTGATTTCGTCAACTTTTTCTGATTTCGTCAAAGTTTTTTTTTTCTGATTTCAAATGATGTTTGACGATTAATCGATTGCGCGAAAAAAAAATCCGTCAGCGGGCAACGGATCAGGGAGTAAAAAAAATTTTGACAGGTCAAAATGTCAAATGTCAAGATTTGTAGGTCGATCGGGGGTCACCTGAACATTGTCTACAACTCTCCTATACATGTCAAAACTGTCAAAGCACTCCTTCAGGGAAACTAACCCTCTAAATGAGTGAGCCAGTGAGTCACGCAAGCGGCTTTATATTATATGGGACTAGTGTTATTTATTTGCCGCTGCCCGCGAGCGGGCAGCGGTGTGTCGTTTTCTTTTTTTATTGGTTCTGTTTTTCCTTAGGTGTTTTTTTATTGTGTTTGTTTATGGTGTCGTGTGTATGTGTTTTTGTGTTTGTTTATTGTATCGTGTTTGAAATATTATGTTTGTTTGTGGTGTCGTGTCTTCAATTGTCGCATTTGCCGCTGCCCGCAAGCGGACAACGGTGGTGTCGTGTCTTCGATTGTCGCATTTGCCGCTACCCGCAAGCGGACAGCGGTGGTGTCGTGTCTTCGATTGTCGTATTTGCTGCTGCCCGCAAGCGGACAGCAGGGTATCGTTGTTTTACTGAGTATCGGTGCGACATACAGAGGCGACAGAGAATAATTTCATTGATTTTCATCATTTTACAGTTTTTCCTAATTTGTGTATTGCGTATAAAGTATAAAGTCCGATTTCGTCAACTTTTTCTGATTTCGTCAAAGTTTTTTTTCTCGCATGTTAAATGATGTTCGACGAATAATCGACTGCGCGAATAAAAATTCCGTCAGCGGGCAACGGATCAGGGAGAAAAAAAAATTTTGACAGTTAAAAATGTCAAATGTCAAAATCTGTAGGTTGCGTTGGGGTCACATAAACATCCTGTACAACTCCCCCATACATGTCAAAACTGTCAGAGCACTCCTTCTGGGAAACTAATCCTCTAAGTGAGTGAGGAGATCAGTCACGCAAGCAGCTGTATATTATATCGATGTTATTTATTTGCCTATTTTTTGCCTATTTGCCTATTATTTATTTGCTTATTTATTTGCCTATTATTTGTATATTTATTTGGTGTGTCGTTGTGTTTTATTTTGTGTATTTGCCGCTGCCCGCAAGCGGACAGCGGTGGTGTCGTGTCGTTATGTTTTATTTTGTGTATTTGCCGCTGCCCGCAAGCGGACAGCGGTTGTGTCGCGTCTTCGATTGTCGTATTTGCTGGTATCCTTGTTTCGGAGTGCATCGGTGTTCATATACAGAGGCGACAGAGTATAATTTCATTGATTTTCATCATTTTACAGTTTTTCCTAATTTTCACCTCTAAGATGACTTTTGATGTCAAAGTTATGTATGGGGCGTTTGTCATACGTGGTAAGCTTTGTATGGAGAGACTGTCAAAATTATTGTAAACTGTCAACTTTATCCGTTATGTCCCAAAAATTAAGAAAAAAAATTAAAATTACATTTTTTGACATGACAGCTAAATTTTACAGTTGACAGGAATTTTGACAGCTGTTTTACAGGTATTGTCACCTAATGAACAAACGCGCTATACATGACACCGACGTTGGAGGTCTTTTAGGGGGTCAAAATAGTCAAAATGTGCAAAAAAATGACAAAAAACGATTAGTTCGATAGCGACGCAACCGTCGAGAAAATCAAAATTCGGCTCCCCCAACCCCTAATAGCGGTTCAGTGGGAGTCACGTAGACGTCAAAATAGTTTCTCTACCTTGACGCTTGTCAAAGTAAAAGATCCAGTTTTGATTTGACGATTTTTTTTTGTCGTTCATTGTCGTTTTGTCGTAGTGCATCAAATAAAGCATCTTAAACCATAATGGACCAGCAAAAAAAAATTGACACCTCTGGTAGAAAAATCGAAAAATGTCAAAAAAATGTCAAAGAAAAAATGACATTTGACAAATTTTGACAGTCGTTTGGGGCCCTACTGAGGACCTCTTACAACTTTCCTATACATGTCAAAACTGTCAAATTACTCCAAGTGCCCATAATCGTAAAGTGTCCGATTTCGTCATTTTTTTCTGATTTCGTCAAAGTTTTTTTTTTCGCATATTAAATGATGTTCGATGAATAATCGATTGCGCAAAAAAAAATTCCGTCAGCGGGCAACGGATCAGGGAGTAAAAAAAAAATTGACAGGTAAAAATGTCAAATGTCAAAATTTGCGATTTTGTCGGGGGTCACATAAACATCCTCTACAACTCCCCCATACATGTCAAAACTGTCAGAGCACTCCTTCTGGGAAACTAACCTTCTATATCCGTACCTCGGTACATCAGTCACGCAAGCAGCTTTATATTATATGGGACTAGTGTTATTTATTTGCCGCTGCCCGCGAGCGGGCAGCGGTGTGTCGTTGTGTTGTTTTCTATTTATCTGTTGTTCTATTTACCGCAGCCCGCAAGCGGACAGCGGAGAGTGGTGTGTGTGTTTGTTTGTGGTGTCGTGTCTTCGATTGTCGTAATTGCTGCTGCCCGCAAGCGGACAGCAGGGTATCGTTGTTTCGGTGTGCATCGGTGTTCATATACAGAGGCGACAGCGTATATTTTCATTGATTTTCATCATTTTACAGTTTTTCCTAATTTTCACCCCTAAGATGACTTTTGCTGTCAAAGTCATGTATGGGGCGTTTGTGGAACGTGGTGAGGTTTATATAGAGTGACTGTCAAATTTATTGTAAACTGTCAATTTTATTCGTAATGACCAAAAAATTGAGAAAAAAAAATTGTAAAACACAATTTTTGTTATGACAGCTAAATTTGACAGTTGACAGGAAATTTGACAGTTGTGTTATAGGTACTGCCACGTAATAAATAAACGCGCTATACATGACACCGACGTTGGAGGTCTTACAGGGGGTCAAAATAAACAAAAACTGCAAAAAAATGACAAAAAACTCTTAGTTCGATAGCGACGCACCTGTCGAGAAAATCAAAATTCCGCCTCCCCAACCCCAAATAGCGGTTCAGTGGGAGTCACTTAGACATCAAAATAGTTTCTCTACATTGACGCTTGTCAAAGTAAAAGATCCAGTTTTGATTTGACGATTTTTTTTTGTCGTTTATTGTCGTTTTGTCGTAGTGCATCAAATAAAGCACCTTAAACCATAATGGACCAGCAAAAAAAAATTGGCACCTCTGATAGAAAAATTGAAAAATGTCAAAAAAATGTCAAAGAAAAAATGACATTTGACAAATTTTGACAGTCGTTTGGGGCCCTCTTAAGGACCCCCTACAACTCCCCAATACACGTCAAAACTGTCAGACTGCTCCAAGTGACCGAAATCGTAAAGTGTCTGATTTCGTCAACTTTTTCTGATTTCGTCAAAGTTTTTTTTTTTTTATTTCAAATGATGTTTGACGATTAATCGATTGCGCGAAAAAAAAATCTGTCAGAGGGCAACAGATCAGGGAGTAAAAAAAAATTTGACAGGTAAAAATGTCAAATGTCAAATGTCAAAATTTGCGATTTTGTCGGGGGTCATATAAACATCCTCTACAAATCCCCCATACATGTCAAAACTGTCAAAGCACTCCTTCAGGGAAACTAATCCTCTAAATCAGCTAGTCACGCAAGCAGCTTTATATTATATTACTAGTGTTTTTATTTGCCGCTGCCCGCGAGCGGGCAGCGGTGTGTCGTTGTGTTGTTCTTTTTATCTGTTTTTTCTTAGGTGTTGTTTTATTGTGTTTGTTTATGGTGTCGTGTGTCTGTGTTTGTTTATGGTGTCGTGTGTCTGTGTTTGTTTATTGTATCGTGTTTGAAATATTGTGTTTGTTTGTGGTGTCGTGTCTTTGATTGTCGCATGATGTGTCGTTGTGTTTTTCTATTTATCTGTTGTTCTATTTACCGCAGCCCGCAAGCGGACAGCGGAAAGTGGTGTGTGTGTTTGTTTGTGGTGTCGTGTCTTCGATTGTCGTATTTGCCGCTGCCCGCTTGCGCAGCTTGCGCATGATGTGTCGTTGCGTTGTTTTCTATTTATCTGTTGTTCTATTTATTGCAGCCCGCAAGCGGAAAGCGGAGAGTGGTGTGTGTGTTTGTTTGTGGTGTCGTGTCTTCGATTGTCGTATTTGCCGCTGCCCACAAGCGGACAGCGGTGGTGTCGTCTCTTCGATTGTCGTATTTGCTGCTGCCCGCAAGCGGACAGCAGGGTATCGTTGTTTCGGTGTGAATCGGTGTCCCTATACATAGGCGATGGGGTTGAATTTCATAGATTTTCATCATTTTACAGTTTTTCCTAATTTTCACCCCTAAGATGACTTTTGCTGTCAAAGTCATGTATGGGGCGTTTGTCAAACGTGGTAAGCTTTGTATGGAGAGACTGTCAAAATTATTGTAAACTGTCAAATTTATCCGTTATGTCCCAAAAATTGAGAAAAAAAATAAAATTACATTTTTTGACATGACAGCTAAATTTGACAGTTGACAGGAATTTTGACAGCTGTTTTACAGGTACTGCCACGTAATGAACAAATGCGCTATAAATGTCACTTACGTTGGAGGCCTTCGAAGGGGTCAAAATGAACAAAATTTGTAGGGAAAAACCCGAAAAACGATTAGTTCGATAGCAACGCAGCCGTCGAGAAAATCGAAATTCCGAGTTCTTACGCTCTATCAGCGTTTCAGTGGGAACACGTAGACGTCAAAATCGTTTCTCTAACTTGACAGTTGTCGGAGAATAAGTCCTGTTTGTTTGGAAATCGAAAAAGTCCGATTTCGTCAACTTTTTCTGATTTCGTCAAAGTTTTTTTTTTCGCATGTTAAATGATGTTCGACGAATAATCGATTGCGCGAATAAAAATTCCGTCAGCGGGCAACGGATCAGGGAGTAAAAAAAATTTTGACAGGTAAAAATGTCAAATGTCAAAATTTGCGATTTTGACCAAGGTCATCTAAACTTTGTCTACAACTCTGCCATACATGTCAAAACTGTCAAAGCACTCCTTCTGGGAAACTAACTCTCTAGTTCGGTACATCGGTACATCGGTAGGTGAGTCACGCAAGCAGCTGTATATTATATCGACTAGTGTTATTTATTTGCCGCTGCCCGCGAGCGGGCAGCGGTGTGTCGTTGTGTTGTTTTATTTATCTGTTGTTCTATTTACCGCAGCCCGCAAGCGGACAGCGGAGAGTGGTGTGTGTTTGTTTATGGTGTGTCGTTTTTTTTTTTTATTGGTTCTGTTTATAGTATCGTGTTTGATTTACTGTGTTTGTTTATTGAATCGTTATTCGATTGTCGTATTGCCGCTGCCCGCAAGCGGACAGCGGTGGTGTCGTGTCTTCGATTGTCGTATTTGCTGCTGCCCGCAAGCGGACAGCAGGGTATCGTTGTTTCAGTGTGCACCGGTGTTCCTATACATAGGCGATGGGGTAGAATTTCATTGATTTTCATCATTTTACAGTTATTCCTAATTTTCACCCCTAAGATGACTTTTGATGTCAAAGTCATGTATGGGGTGTTTGTCAAACGTGGTAAGGTTTGTATAGAGAGACTGTCAAATTTATTGTAAACTGTCAACTTTATCCGTTATGACCAAAAAATTAGGAAATAAAATAGAAAAATACATTTTTTGTTATGACAGTTAAATTTGACAGTTGACAGGAATTTTGACAGTTGTGTTACAGGGACTGCCACGTGGTGGACAAACGCGCTATACACGACACCAACGTTGGAGGTCTTTCAGGGGGTCAAAATGGTCAAAATATGCAAAAAAATGACAAAAAACGATTAGTTCGATAGCGACGCACCCGTCGAGAAAATCAAAATTCGGCTTCCTTAACCCCTAATAGCGGTTCAGACGTCAAAATAGTTTCTCTACCTTGACGCTTGTCAAAGTAAAAGATCCAGTTTTGATTTGACGATTTTTTTTTGTCGTTCATTGTCGTTTTGTCATAGTGCGTCAAATAAAGCATCTCAAACTATGCTGGCCCAGAAAAAATTAGCACCATCTCCAGTAGAAAAATAAAAAAATGTCAAAAAAATGTCAAAGAAAAAATGACATTTTCCGAATTTTGACAGTCGTTTGGGGCTCTACTAAAGACCCCTTACAACCCTCTCATACATGTCAAAACTGTCAGATCGCTCCAAGTGCCCGAAATCGTAAAGTGTCCGATTTCGTCAACTTTTTCTGATTTCGTCAAAGTTTTTTTTTCGCATGGTAAATGATGTCCGACACTTCATCGATTACGCCGATAAAAATATTAATGAAGGGCAACGGATCAGGGAGTAAAAAAAATTTGACAGATAAAAAATGTCAAATGTCAAATTTTGACAATCGTTTGGGGCCCTTCTGGAGATCCCCTACAATTCTCCCATACATGTCAAAACTGTCAAAGCAGTGAAAGCACTCTTTCTGGGAAATGCTGCCGATGTACATCCTACATGAGCCAGTGAGTCACGCAAGCAGCTTTATATTATATGGGACTAGTGTTATTTATTTGCCGCTGCCCGCGAGCGGGCAGCGGTGTGTCGTTGTGTTTTATTTTGTGTATTTGCCGCTGCCCGCAAGCGGACAGCGGTGGTGTCGTGTCGTTATGTTTTATTTTGTGTATTTGCCGCTGCCCGCAAGCGGACAGCGGTTGTGTCGCGTCTTCGACTGTCGTATTTGCTGGTATCCTTATTTCGGAGTGCATCGGTGTTCATATACAGAGGCGACAGAGTATAATTTCATTGATTTTCATCATTTTACAGTTTTTCCTAATTTTCACCTCTAAGATGACTTTTGATGTCAAAGTTATGTATGGGGCGTTTGTCAAACGTGATAAGGTTTGTATGGAGAGACTGTCAAAATTATTGTAAACTGTCAACTTTATCCGTTAAGTCCCAAAAATTAAGAAAAAAAAATAAAATTTCATTTTTTGACATGACAGCTAAATTTGACAGTTGACAGGAATTTTGACAGTTGTGTTACAGAGACTGCCAGGTGATGAACAAACGCGCTATACATGACACCGACGTTGGAGGTCTGTCAGGGGGTCAAAATGGTCAAAATGTGCAAAAAAATGACAAAAAACGATTAGTTCGATAGCGACGCACCCGTCGAGAAAATCAAAATTCGGCTTCCTTAACCCCTAATAGCGGTTCAGTGGGAGTCACGTAGACGTCAAAATAGTTTCTCTACCTTGACGCTTGTCAAAGTAAAAGATCCAGTTTTGATTTGACGATTTTTTTTTGTCGTTCATTGTCGTTTTGTCGTAGCGCGTCAAATAAAGCATCTCAAACTATGCTGGCCCAGAAAAAATTAGCACCATCTCCAGTAGAAAAATCAAAAAATGTCAAAAAAATGTCAAAGAAAAAATGATATTTCCCAAATTTTGACAGTCGTTTGGGGCCCTACTAAGGACCCCTTACAACACTTTCATACATGTCAAAACTGTCAGATCGCTCCAAGTGCCCGAAATCGTAAAGTGTCCGATTTCGTCAACTTTTTCTGATTTCGTCAGTTTTTTTTTCGCATGGTAAATGATGTCCGACACTTCATCGATTACGCCGATAAAAATATTAATGAAGGGCAACGGATCAGGGAGTAAAAAAAATTTGACATATAAAAAATGTCAAATGTCAAATTTTGACAATCGTTTGGGGCCCTTCTGGA
The DNA here is from genome assembly GCA_905220615.1 of Tinea trinotella. Classification (NCBI taxonomy): domain Eukaryota; kingdom Metazoa; phylum Arthropoda; class Insecta; order Lepidoptera; family Tineidae; genus Tinea; species Tinea trinotella. The sequence continues at coordinate 8,104,058 of HG992311.1, forward strand.
GGTCCCCTACAATTCTCCCATACATGTCAAAACTGTCAAAGCAGTCAAAGCACTCGTTCTGAGAAATGCTGCCGATGTACATCGGTACATTACACGTCACGCAAGCAGCTTTATATTATATCAGACTAGTGTTGTATTATTTGCCGCTGCCCGCGAGCGGGCAGCGGTGTGTCGTTGTGTTTTATTTTGTGTATTTGCCGCTGCCCGCAAGCGGACAGCGGTGGTGTCGTGTCGTTATGTTTTATTTTGTGTATTTGCCGCTGCCCGCAAGCGGACAGTTGTGTCGCGTCTTCAATTGTCGTATTTGCTGGTATCGTTGTTTCGGTGTGCATCGGTGTTCCTATACATAGGCAATGGGGTCGAATTTCATTGATTTTCATAATTTTTCAGTTTTTCCTAATTTTCACCTTCAAGATGACTTTCGATGTCAAAGTCATGTATGGGGCGTTTGTCAAACGTGGCGAGGTTTATATGGAGTGACTGTCAAATTTATTGTAAATTGTCAATTTTATCCGATATGACCAAAAAATTGAGAAAAAAAATTGAAAAACACAATTTTTGTTTTGACAGCTAAATTTGACAGTTGACAGGAATTTTGACAGCTATTTTACAGGTATTGCCACCTAATGAACAAACGCGCTATACATGACACCGACGTTGGAGGTCTTTTAGGGGGTCAAAATAGTCAAAATGTGCAAAAAAATGACAAAAAACGATTAGTTCGATAGCGACGCAACCGTCGAGAAAATCAAAATTCGGCTCCCCCAACCCCTAATAGCGGTTCAGTGGGAGTCACGTAGACGTCAAAATAGTTTCTCTACCTTGACGCTTGTCAAAGTAAAAGATCCAGTTTTGATTTGACGATTTTTTTTTGTCGTTCATTGTCGTTTTGTCGTAGTGCATCAAATAAAGCATCTTAAACCATAATGGACCAGCAAAAAAAAATTGACACCTCTGGTAGAAAAATCGAAAAATGTCAAAAAATGTCAAAGAAAAAATGACATTTGACAAATTTTGACAGTCGTTTGGGGCCCTACTGAGGACCTCTTACAACTTTCCTATACATGTCAAAACTGTCAAATTACTCCAAGTGCCCATAATCGTAAAGTGTCCGATTTCGTCATTTTTTTCTGATTTCGTCAAAGTTTTTTTTTTGCATATTAAATGATGTTCGATGAATAATCGATTGCGCAAAAAAAAAATCCGTCAGCGGGCAACGGATCAGGGAGTAAAAAAAAATTTGACAGGTAAAAATGTCAAATGTCAAAATTTGCGATTTTGTCGGGGGTCACATAAACATCCTCTACAACTCCCCCATACATGTCAAAACTGTCAGAGCACTCCTTCTGGGAAACTAACCTTCTATATCCGTACCTCGGGACATCAGTCACGCAAGCAGCTTTATATTATATGGGACTAGTGTTATTTATTTGCCGCTGCCCGCGAGCGGGCAGCGGTGTGTCGTTTTCTTTTTTTATTGGTTCTGTTTTTCCTTAGGTGTTTTTTTATTGTGTTTGTTTATGGTGTCGTGTGTATGTGTTTTTGTGTTTGTTTATTGTATCGTGTTTGAAATATTATGTTTGTTTGTGGTGTCGTGTCTTCAATTGTCGCATTTGCCGCTGCCCGCAAGCGGACAACGGTGGTGTCGTGTCTTCGATTGTCGCATTTGCCGCTACCCGCAAGCGGACAGCGGTGGTGTCGTGTCTTCGATTGTCGTATTTGCTGCTGCCCGCAAGCGGACAGCAGGGTATCGTTGTTTTACTGAGTATCGGTGCGACATACAGAGGCGACAGAGAATAATTTCATTGATTTTCATCATTTTACAGTTTTTCCTAATTTGTGTATTGCGTATAAAGTATAAAGTCCGATTTCGTCAACTTTTTCTGATTTCGTCAAAGTTTTTTTTCTCGCATGTTAAATGATGTTCGACGAATAATCGACTGCGCGAATAAAAATTCCGTCAGCGGGCAACGGATCAGGGAGAAAAAAAAATTTTGACAGTTAAAAATGTCAAATGTCAAAATCTGTAGGTTGCGTTGGGGTCACATAAACATCCTGTACAACTCCCCCATACATGTCAAAACTGTCAGAGCACTCCTTCTGGGAAACTAATCCTCTAAGTGAGTGAGGAGATCAGTCACGCAAGCAGCTGTATATTATATCGATGTTATTTATTTGCCTATTTTTTGCCTATTTGCCTATTATTTATTTGCTTATTTATTTGCCTATTATTTGTATATTTATTTGGTGTGTCGTTGTGTTTTATTTTGTGTATTTGCCGCTGCCCGCAAGCGGACAGCGGTGGTGTCGTGTCGTTATGTTTTATTTTGTGTATTTGCCGCTGCCCGCAAGCGGACAGCGGTTGTGTCGCGTCTTCGATTGTCGTATTTGCTGGTATCCTTGTTTCGGAGTGCATCGGTGTTCATATACAGAGGCGACAGAGTATAATTTCATTGATTTTCATCATTTTACAGTTTTTCCTAATTTTCACCTCTAAGATGACTTTTGATGTCAAAGTTATGTATGGGGCGTTTGTCATACGTGGTAAGCTTTGTATGGAGAGACTGTCAAAATTATTGTAAACTGTCAACTTTATCCGTTATGTCCCAAAAATTAAGAAAAAAAATTAAAATTACATTTTTTGACATGACAGCTAAATTTTACAGTTGACAGGAATTTTGACAGCTGTTTTACAGGTATTGTCACCTAATGAACAAACGCGCTATACATGACACCGACGTTGGAGGTCTTTTAGGGGGTCAAAATAGTCAAAATGTGCAAAAAAATGACAAAAAACGATTAGTTCGATAGCGACGCAACCGTCGAGAAAATCAAAATTCGGCTCCCCCAACCCCTAATAGCGGTTCAGTGGGAGTCACGTAGACGTCAAAATAGTTTCTCTACCTTGACGCTTGTCAAAGTAAAAGATCCAGTTTTGATTTGACGATTTTTTTTGTCGTTCATTGTCGTTTTGTCGTAGTGCATCAAATAAAGCATCTTAAACCATAATGGACCAGCAAAAAAAAATTGACACCTCTGGTAGAAAAATCGAAAAATGTCAAAAAAATGTCAAAGAAAAAATGACATTTGACAAATTTTGACAGTCGTTTGGGGCCCTACTGAGGACCTCTTACAACTTTCCTATACATGTCAAAACTGTCAAATTACTCCAAGTGCCCATAATCGTAAAGTGTCCGATTTCGTCATTTTTTTCTGATTTCGTCAAAGTTTTTTTTTTCGCATATTAAATGATGTTCGATGAATAATCGATTGCGCAAAAAAAAATTCCGTCAGCGGGCAACGGATCAGGGAGTAAAAAAAAAATTGACAGGTAAAAATGTCAAATGTCAAAATTTGCGATTTTGTCGGGGGTCACATAAACATCCTCTACAACTCCCCCATACATGTCAAAACTGTCAGAGCACTCCTTCTGGGAAACTAACCTTCTATATCCGTACCTCGGTACATCAGTCACGCAAGCAGCTTTATATTATATGGGACTAGTGTTGTATTATTTGCCGCTGCCCGCGAGCGGGCAGCGGTGTGTCGTTGTGTTTTATTTTGTGTATTTGCCGCTGCCCGCAAGCGGACAGCGGTGGTGTCGTGTCGTTATGTTTTATTTTGTGTATTTGCCGCTGCCCGCAAGCGGACAGCGGTTGTGTCGCGTCTTCAATTGTCGTATTTGCTGGTATCGTTGTTTCGGTGTGCATCGGTGTTCCTATACATAGGCAATGGGGTCGAATTTCATTGATTTTCATAATTTTTCAGTTTTTCCTAATTTTCACCTTCAAGATGACTTTCGATGTCAAAGTCATGTATGGGGCGTTTGTCAAACGTGGCGAGGTTTATATGGAGTGACTGTCAAATTTATTGTAAATTGTCAATTTTATCCGATATGACCAAAAAATTGAGAAAAAAAATTGAAAAACACAATTTTTGTTTTGACAGCTAAATTTGACAGTTGACAGGAATTTTGACAGCTGTGTTACAGGTACTGCCACGTATTGAACAAACGCGCTATACATGACAGCGACGTTGGAGGTCTTTCAGGGGGTCAAAATAGTCAAAATGTGCAAAAAAATGACAAAAAACGATTAGTTCGATAGCGACGCAACCGTCGAGAAAATCAAAATTCGGCTCCCCCAACCCCTAATAGCGGTTCAGTGGGAGTCACGTAGACGTCAAAATAGTTTCTCTACCTTGACGCTTGTCAAAGTAAAAGATCCAGTTTTGATTTGACGATTTTTTTTTGTCGTTCATTGTCGTTTTGTCGTAGTGCATCAAATAAAGCATCTTAAACCATAATGGACCAGCAAAAAAAAATTGACACCTCTGGTAGAAAAATCGAAAAATGTCAAAAAAATGTCAAAGAAAAAATGACATTTGACAAATTTTGACAGTCGTTTGGGGCCCTACTGAGGACCTCTTACAACTTTCCTATACATGTCAAAACTGTCAAATTACTCCAAGTGCCCATAATCGTAAAGTGTCCGATTTCGTCATTTTTTTCTGATTTCGTCAAAGTTTTTTTTTTCGCATATTAAATGATGTTCGATGAATAATCGATTGCGCAAAAAAAAATTCCGTCAGCGGGCAACGGATCAGGGAGTAAAAAAAAATTTGACAGGTAAAAATGTCAAATGTCAAAATTTGCGATTTTGTCGGGGGTCACATAAACATCCTCTACAACTCCCTTATACATGTCAAAACTGTCAGAGCACTCCTTCTGGGAAACTAACCTTCTATATCCGTACCTCGGGACATCAGTCACGCAAGCAGCTTTATATTATATGGGACTAGTGTTTTATATTTGCCGCTGCCCGCGAGCGGGCAGCGGTGTGTCGTTGTGTTGTTTTCTATTTATCTGTTGTTCTATTTACCGCAGCCCGCAAGCGGACAGCGGAGAGTGGTGTGTGTGTTTGTTTGTGGTGTCGTGTCTTCGATTGTCGTATTTGCTGCTGCCCGCAAGCGGACAGCAGGGTATCGTTGTTTTACTGAGTATCGGTGTTCATATACAGAGGCGACAGCGTATATTTTCATTGATTTTCATCATTTTACAGTTTTTCCTAATTTTCACCCCTAATATGACTTTTGCTGTCAAAGTCATGTATGGGGCGTTTGTGGAACGTGGTGAGGTTTATATAGAGTGACTGTCAAATTTATTGTAAACTGTCAATTTTATTCGTAATGACCAAAAAATTGAGAAAAAAAATTGTAAAACACAATTTTTGATATGACAGCTAAATTTGACAGTTGACAGGAAATTTGACAGTTGTGTTATAGGTACTGCCACGTAATAAATAAACGCGCTATACATGACACCGACGTTGGAGGTCTTACAGGGGGTCAAAATAAACAAAAACTGCAAAAAAATGACAAAAAACTCTTAGTTCGATAGCGACGCACCTGTCGAGAAAATCAAAATTCCGCCTCCCCAACCCCAAATAGCGGTTCAGTGGGAGTCACTTAGACGTCAAAATAGTTTCTCTACATTGACGCTTGTCAAAGTAAAAGATCCAGTTTTGATTTGACGATTTTTTTTTGTCGTTCATTGTCGTTTTGTCGTAGTGCATCCAATAAAGCACCTTAAACCATAATGGACCAGCAAAAAAAAATTGGCACCTCTGATAGAAAAATTAAAAAATGTCAAAAAAATGTCAAAGAAAAAATGACATTTGTCAAATTTTGACAGTCGTTTGGGGCCCTACTGAGGACCTCCTACAACCCTCCTATACATGTCAAAACTGTCAGATCACTGCAAGTGCCCGAAATCGTAAAAAGTCCGATTTCGTCAACTTTTTCTGATTTCGTCAAAGTTTTTTTTTTTGCATGTTAAATGATGTTCGACGAATAATCGATTGCGCGAATAAAAACTCCGTCAGCGGGCAACGGATCAGGGAGAAAAAAAAATTTTGACAGTTAAAAATGTCAAATGTCAAAATCTGTAGGTTGCGTTGGGGTCACATAAACATCCTGTACAACTCCCCCATACATGTCAAAACTGTCAAAGCACTCCTTCAGGGAAACTAACCCTCTAAATCAGTGAGTGTCGCGTCACGCAAGCAGCTTTATATTATATCGACTAGTGTTATTTATTTGCCGCTGCCCGCGAGCGGGCAGCGGTGTGTCGTTTTCTTTTTTTATTGGTTCTGTTTATTTTATCGTGTTTGATTTACTGTGTTTGTTTATTGAATCGTTAATCGATTGTCGTATTGCCGCTGCCCGCAAGCGGACAGCGGTGGTGTCGTGTCTTCAATTGTCGTATTTGCTGCTGCCCGCAAGCGGACAGCAGGGTATCGTTGTTTCGGTGTGCATCGGTGTTCCTATACATAGGCGATGGGGTTGAATTTCATAGATTTTCATCATTTTACAGTTTTTCCTAATTTTCACCCCTAAGATGACTTTTGATGTCAAAGTCATGTATGGGGCGTTTGTCAAACGGGGCAAGGTTTATATGGAGTGACTGTCAAATTTATTGTAAACTGTCAACTTTATCCGTTATGTCACAAAGATAAAAATAAAAAAATTAAAATTACATTTTATGTCATGACAGCTAAATTTGACAGTTGACAGGAATTTTGACAGTTGTTTTACAGACACTGCCACGTGATGTACAAACGCGCCATACATGACACCGACGTTGGAGGTCTTTCAGGGGGTCAAAATGGTCAAAATGTGCAAAAAAATGACAAAAAACGATTAGTTCGATAGCGACGCAACTGTCGAGAAAATCGAAATTCCGAGTTCTTACGCTCTATGATCGGTTCAGTGGGAACACGTAGACGTCAAAATCGTTTCTCTAACTTGACAGTTGTCGAAGAATAACTCCTATTTATAAATCGACGATTTTTTTTTGTCGTTCATTGTCGTTTTTTCGTAGTGCGTCAAATAAAGGATCTTAAAAGAAACTGAAACAGCAAAAAAAAATTGGCACCTCTGATAGAAAAATTGAAAAATGTCAAAAAAATGACAAAGAAAAAATGACATTTCTCATATTTTGACAATCGTTTGGGGCCCTTCTAGGGACCCCCTACAACCCCTCCATACATGTCAAAACTGTCAGATCACGGCAAGTGCCCGAAATCGTAAAAAGTCTGATTTCGTCAACTTTTTCTGATTTCGTCAAAATTTTTTTTTTCGCATATTAAATCATGTTTGTCGATTAATTGATTCCGCGAAAAAAAATTTCGTCAGAATGGACGAATCAGGGAGTAAAAAAAATTTTGACAGGTAAAAATGTCAAATGTCAAAATTTGCGATTTTGACGGGGGTCACATAAACATCCTCTACAACTCCCCCATACATGTCAAAACTGTCAGAGCACTCCTTCAGGGAAACTAATCTTCTACATCGGTAGGTCAGTCACGCAAGCAGCTGTATATTATATTGACTAGTGTTTATTTTTGCCGCTGCCCGCGAGCGGGCAGCGGTGTGTCGTTCTGTTGTTCTATTTACCGCAGCCCGCAAGCGGACTGCGGAGCGTCGTGTGTGTTTGTTTATGGTGTCGTGTGTCTGTATTTGTGTGTTTGTTTATGGTGTCGTGTTTGATATATTGTGTTTGTTTATGATGTCGTTTCTTCGATTGTCGTATTTGTCGTATTGTGTGTCGTTCTGTTGTTCTATTTACCGCAGCCCGCAAGCGGACTGCGGAGCGTCGTGTGTGTTTGTTTATGGTGTCGTGTGTTTGTATTATTGTGTTTGTTTATGGTGTCGTGTTTGATATATTGTGTTTGTTTGTGATATCGTTTCTTCGACTGTCGTATTTGCCGCTGCCCGCAAGCGGACAGCGGTGGAGTCGGGTTTGTTTTTTTTTTTGAGTTTTTTACGTGGTCAAAATGCGATTTCGCACGAATTTCACAAAGTCCAAAGGAAAGACAGTGTCGGTCCCTTTCCGACTAAAACACCACGTTGTCAGACTATGGTGATGTAAAAGGTCACCAAAGTCCTAAGGGCTATAGATATGTCCCTTTTATTGGAGCGACATTCAGAATAAACTTAACATCTATGAGAACCAGCCAAAACTTAACATCAATGAGAATCAGTCTAAACTTAACATCATGAAGACGTTCAACAGCCGAATAAAAGGATGGAAAAAACGACATTCAGTAAGACTTAACATCAGTGGGATTCAGTCAGACTTAACATCGGTGAGATTCAGTGACACTTAACATCAGTGGGATTCAGTCAAACTTAACATCAGTGGGATTCAGTCAGACTTAACATCAGTGGGATTCAGTAAGACTTAACATCAGTGTAATACAGTAGAGACATCACGACGTTGAAAAACAGCAAATCAGTTGTGCACAATATAATCAAAGAAATCCATAAATAATGAAAAAGCGTATGAAAACGATATACTAAACTAAATGAATACTAACTAAAAACAGCAAATAAATGTTATCGACAATTGAATTTCAGTTAGGCCGGCATGCGATTATCATGCGGACATTTGTCTGTGATGATAATCGTGTTTACGAATGGAGCTTAACATCAGGTGCTGTCAATAAAACAAAAGTTGATTTCCAAAAATGATTTAAATAAATTAAATAAATAAATAAGACATTATTTAAATAAAATAAAATCGGTCGTATATACACATGTGGCACATAAATATACATAATAGAGTAAGGTAGAGTAGAAAAACAACGTTAATTTAAAAAACGATAAACAAAGTTAGGTGCATGCGAGTGTACGGGTGTATGTGTTTGTATGCGCGCGTGTGTGTGTGTGTATATATACTTATATATATAATATATAAAGTAAATACATATACTTAAATGGAGTAATGAATCGACAGATGTAGATACAGCAATAATGCACATTGTGATAATCTTAATATTCATTTGAACTTAATGGTACTAACCTGTGACAAACATTATTACTGTGAGAATAGACCACTGTCAGGAATAACTCTACGTACACACGTAAGTAACAACAAAATTAAACGACAGTACCTAACACACTGTACATGCATGCATCAGAGAATGAATGAATCAATTGTGAAGGTCGATAGAACAAAACGCTGTTGGTGACTCTCGCTAACAAATGCGACAATCCCGCAATCTGTCGGCGCCATCCCCACTAAGCGCTCCACGCTCCGGTGGCGGTGGCTCCTCGGTCAATGAATCTTAGTATGCCGTCTGGATACCGATGCGATTGCCTCACGCGGTAACGTTCGAATTTCCGAGTTCCTCCGTTCTTCGCGGCAACCCTGCGGCCCATGAATTCCCAATACATTGTTGGGATATGGTTGCACAACTCGTACGAAACGTCCGTATGCGCAAACACACCTAATACTTGTCGATTGCCACGCAATTCCTTGAACTCCAATACGTCACTACGACAACGCGCAGTTTCGACAGGTTCACGCAACCTCTCCGTGGACCGAAATGCAGTCGATTTTCGACAATAATCTCACAACCGTAACAGTACATTATCGGTGTACAAATGCAACAACACGCACAATTCGTTAGTACATCCTATATAGTATGCCTAGTATGTGCAACAACGTCGCTGTTTGCCCCTTCCAGTTTAGTAGGTCTGTCTATACTTGTTGTCTTAATCATAATTGGCGACAATCGCAAACGATATAATGTATATGATGTTACATTGAAGTTTATAATTTAAAATTAAAACAATTCACATTTAATTCACTTACACAGTTTATAATATCATCAATCAATTGAACTGTCACGCCTTTTTCTCACAGGGATAGGCAGAGAATTTTATATGGTTATCATACATAGTTGTATTTATATAAAAAATATATGATCGATGAGTATAACCGAATAAGTACAATTGTAAGTTTTTTTTTTCACAATATTGTCATGTATTTTCATATTTAAACAGGTAAGTATATTACTATATAATTTACATACATAGAAGTGAACCATACAAGATTTATATAAAGAAGATTTTGGTAAAAGAAACATTTGTTAATTTGAAATACACGTCTTCAATAGTTTAAAATTACAAGTTTATATTATTTATTATTACAATATTTTTATTATTAGAATGTATACTTTTAGATATCTAAAAATTGTATTTACAAAGTATTCAATACAATTGAAAAATATACACAAGTGTCACTGTACCGGGTAAACCTGATTGTGGCGTATATCATTACTTCCGGTATAGCAACTAATATGGAAACTGTTTATTGAATTGTTATTATTTACAATGTATCTTTTTAGGTTGTATATGCAAAGTATTGAAAACAATCAAAATTTAAAAATATATACACAAGTGTCACTGTACCGGGTAAACCTGATTGTGGCGTATATCATTACTTCCGGTATAGCAACTAATATGGAAACTGTTGTGATTGAATGGTTATTATTTACAATGTATACTTTTAGATATCTAAAAACTCTATTCACAGTCAATGTATTGGATAGACTTGATTGTGGTAATTCTACATTTATCATCAATCAATAAATGTATGATTAAAATAGATAATTTTTCGATAGTATTATTTCTATTAATGTTTTTTTTTCTTAATGTTTTGAAGGTGCGTAATAAGGAAATTAACAATTTATAATAAGTTAAGAATAAATTTGTTTTCATGAATTTAAAAAAATGTGAAAATAGTTAATTGTCTCATTAATTATATTTGCAAGTTACAAATATAAAAAGAGACGTAAATTATTTAAAACTGTAAATTGTGAAAATAAATTAGAGTAATGATGTATGTTGTAAGTATTGATATTTATTTCTTTAGTTAAATTTATAAAACTTATAAATTTACAAAGATTAAATATCAAGATAAACAGAATTACAATATGAAATTGAAAACAAATTTAAACATTATTTATATTTGTGATACAAATATAAAAAGAAATAATATCAATTGAAAATGTAAATTTTCTATAAATCAGGAGAAAAAGAAAATGTATTATAATAAAAATTGCTTTTTTAAAAATATAAAGCAAATATGAATTTACATTTTGGAAATATAAATCTTGTATGGTCTACAAAGACTAATGAATAGCTGTATTTTATTTTAAAATCAATAAAATATATTTGAAATATAATACATTAAATGTTGTGATAAACTATCAAAATTAATTTATTTCTTTTAATGTATATTTTTTGTTTTTATTCTTTTTTATTTATTATTTCTTTTAAGGGATTTCTTCTTTATTGAATTTTCATTATATATTTTCTTTTATTATTTCTTTAAATTTATTTTTTCTTTTCTTTTAATGAATTTCTTCTTTATTGAAATTTCATCAACATTTTCTTTTATTATTTTGAGTATTTCAATCTTCTTTGACGATTGTTGATACAGCCATAATTGGTCAATAGTCATTTTTTATATTTTGGCTAATAGGGATTTATTAAAAAAATATATAAACAGGTGTTTGCGTTTTGTGATCTTTGTATCATTATGAAAAAGTGTTAATATTATCAACTTTTTTATTCTTTATAATACACTATTAGGATAGTGATCCAATGTTTTCATTCTGTATTGAAGTATTTCATTTTCAACATTTAAAGAGTCAATGTTTAGTCATTTTGTAAATAAATTGTTGCAATTAACTGTAATCGCAAGCTTTATTCATTATTCGTTCATCTTGTCGACTATTTTAATGCATAACTCTTTATGGTATGTTTCTTTTCATTTATTTATCGGATCATTTTGAAGGTATTTAAGTCCTCATGGCTTCCGCAGCCGTTCCACATTTGGGGATCAGGATATTTAAACCGCCGCCTGTTATTCGGCGTTGTTGTGATGTTTGTTTACAACATGTGATTCTTCTGTATGATTTCTTCAATGAGTTCATCCACCTTTACTGATTGACATTTTTTTCTGGCAGTAGGCATACGATATTTATTTTTCATTATAATCAAGGATTCCCAACATTTCAGAATGAATGTTTAGTTATTTTGTGAATATTCATCATATTTCTTCAATGAGTTCATCCACCTTTACTGATTGACATTTTTTTCTGGCAGTAGGCATACGATATTTATTTTTCATTATAATCAAGGATTCCCAACATTTCAGAATGAATGTTTAGTTATTTTGTGAATATTCATCATATTTCTTCAATGAGTTCATCCACCTTTACTGATTGACATTTTTTTCTGGCAGTAGGCATACGATATTTATTTTTCATTATAATCAAGGATTCCCAACATTTCAGAATGAATGTTTAGTTATTTTGTGAATATTCATCATATTTCTTCAATGAGTTCATCCACCTTTACTGATTGACATTTTTTTCTGGCAGTAGGCATACGATATTTATTTTTCATTATAATCAAGGATTCCCAACATTTCAGAATGAATGTTTAGTTATTTTGTGAATATTCATCATATTTCTTCAATGAGTTCATCCACCTTTACTGATTGACATTTTTTTCTGGCAGTAGGCATACGATATTTATTTTTCATTATAATCAAGGATTCCCAACATTTCAGAATGAATGTTTAGTTATTTTGTGAATATTCATCGACCTTGTCGAGGTATTTTAAAGTACATTCCTTGTAGTACGTTTTTACTTTATTTATTATTCACATCATTTTGAGGGTAAAGTCCTTTTGTAGCCATCTTACATTTGGTGTCAGGATATAAATTGCTTCCTGTTTTTAGGCTTTGTTTAGAATATGTGATAAAAATTATACACCATTCAAAATTTTACAATTGTCACAATCTTCAAACACTCTGCCTATCCCTGACTTTATATATGACTATTGGCCATAAATTATACAATCATTGTTTAATAATTATTCATATAATTTAAAAATTACACATTAAATACAATAAATATTTATAGTACTTTTTTGTAACACTGAAAACATTTTCACCAGTTCAAGTGTCATTTTAATGTAAGACAATGTTTTAGTTTATAGACAGACCGCATATTATATGAAGGTGCGTTGCGAGGTCGTTGACAAAAGTTAGGCATACTAAGTTGGACGTACTAATTAATTGTGTGAGTCGTTACGATCGCACACTGATGATGTACGGACGATTGTGAGGGTTTATTGTCGAGAATCAAGTGCATTTGGGACGCACGAATAGATCGCGTGAATCTGTCGTTACCGCGAGCCATCGTGGCGATGCACTGAAATTCGTGGAATTGGGTGGTTCACCAACAAGCATTAGGTATGCTCACGCGTTACGAACGAATCGCGCGAGCCGAAACAACCATAGCCCAAGAATGTATTAGAAGTTCATGGGGCTTACAACAGAGGTCTACCGCCAAGAACGGGTATACTCAGAAATGCAAACGTACCTCGGAGTCAATCGTAACTGCATCCCGGCGACGTACTATGATTCAGTGGCCGGAAACCACAACCAGCCGCAACGAGCGCGGTGCACCCGGCGAAGAAGACACTCGAACAGACCTTGGGACATCGCATTCATCAGCGATCGCCAGCCACGCAGCGATTCGTTCAGTCGATCAACACAACGGACGCATCCGTTCGCCGGTGTATGCATGGCCAGTGGGCCCGGTGCGATCGTCCAATTTTGCAGTCACTTTGTGTGCGCGCAGATTCACACCCGTCAGCGGGTTATTCCCACAGCTGTAATGAATGTTACAAGTCGTATCAGAAAATTCCATGAAACATAAGATATCAATGTACACATGCTATAACTGAACGGATAACGACGATTGCGGAGGATTGGGTTAACGTTTAACGATCATTATATTATATTATATTTTTAATAAAATATAAACTGAATTGTAAAACTAAATGATGTGAGAAAAAAAAGTAAAAACAAAATATAATATTATATTATAATCGTTAGCGTTACGAATCAAGATTATGATCTTAAATAAAAACAAAGGTCGTTAAAGAACGCGTATTAATGAATGTGGTGTTGTTGCTGACACGGCTAAAAAAACGAAACCGATCAGTTGTAATGAAAGACCATTTGCAAGATTATAATATTGATTAATCACGTAATGTGATCATAATGTACATAAATTAGTTTTATATATATACAAAGTGATTATGAAAATAAAGAACAAGGAATTTAATCGTTGAAAGTAATTTATATACATTATAAAACACACACTGCCATTTTCACGTAGAAGGCAATAAGTAAAAATTAATGATAAATTGATATAATGATAGCAATGAAAGAACGCCTAAACGCTATCCCAACACCATCACTATGTCAATTTACCAAAAATCCCCACCTAGTTTGTTGTATGCAGTCTTCGTAATGGGTGGCAGCGTAAATTATCTAATTAATTCCGGAATGATGACATTATTTACAAGTGGAGTGTTATCTATGATACGTGGCGCATTGATAAGGATTTTGATGGACTCTCTACTCCTGACCCTACCTAACGCGACGTATAACTGGCCGTGTGTGAATACGTCGGAACGCAAATCTACCCCTACTCTATCTATAGTCTGTCCTTGGCTTTTGTGTATGGTCATGGAGTAACTCAGTTGCAATGGGAATTGTCGCCGGCACATCTCTATTGCGCTGTTGGGCTCAATAGGTGTTGTGAAAGTGATACGTGGTATTGCGTATAGTTCGCTCTCGCCAGGCTTCCGGACTGTCACCAGTCGCGGAGACACCGACACCACTATCACTTTCGTTCCATTGACAAGTCTATCATTGAAACTAAGGTTACGCATGATCAAGCACACGCATCCCTTCTTTAGAACCAAGTCGTAATCGGGAACGCCTGCGCTTTGGACTTTATTCAACGTGTCCGGTCCTAAGTGAAATTCATTTGCCAGATCCCGCTCAACGTAATCGACAGAGAAACAATGAATTAAATCGCCATCAATGCGGGATAAAATTACTTTGTTCACCTGACGAACGTTGGCATTATGAGTTGATAGTATGGCCCTACGTGCTGATGAATCGGGATCTTGCAAAACGTCGGCGGGAAAAACATAATCAATCAGTATGTTCAAATCTGTGGTGAAATTTACATTGGGGATACTTACTAAGTTAAATGTTTGCCGTCCACTACTCAACGTTGTAGTGCCGCATTGGCCCGATCCTAATTTTAACAAAAAATCCGAATACTCCGCATCCTCTCTGGTCCGTTGTGCACACGATAATGAAAATTTAACTAACTCGGGCCAGACAGAACACGTACGTATCGAAGCATTATAAATGTCACGATTGTTGGTGGCGCGAGGAACCACGGGTGGGATTTGACGGAAATCGCCCGCTAATATTACAATTTTCCCACCGAACGGCCTATCACAGCCCATGAGGTCTCGCAACGACCGGTCCAACATGTTTATTAAAAATTTATGCGCCATAGGGGCTTCGTCATATATGATCAAGGCCGATTCCCTAATTAGCTCAGCTCGCTGTGAACCGTTCGTCAGAGACCAGTAACGTGTGTCGTCAATGATGTCTAACGGAAAACGGAACATACCGTGAGCTGTGCTACCGCCTTCGTAGTTCGACGCCGCAATGCCAGAACTCGCCACACAAATCGCGACACCTTTCACCACGGCTCTAACGTATGCCACGATAACGTTCAGCAAAAGCGTTTTACCCGTGCCTGAAGGGCCATCTAAAAACATTGCATTCTGAAGATTCTGGTCACGGTTGTTGAGTAAATTTTTTACGTGATCATAAAATCCTCTCTGTTCTTGGGATAATTGGGGAAGCCAAAGATCCAGGAATGCCGTCAATCTATCCGCAGCAGGTACGTACTGGTTACATTCTCTGCTGTATTCGGTAGTTGCGTCTTTTACATCGGGCAGTCCGTGATCGAGCAGACGTGAGCCTTGCTTGCGGAGAAGTTTATCGATATACAGCAAAGCCTCGCGGTACGCTTGCTCGCTCGGTTGAGGGTCAATCCGCTCAATTATGTCTTCGCATAATAAATCTTTAAACTTGTCCCACAAGATGGCCGCCGGTGCGCCGTTGGTAATGAGAAGGACAAAGAAGCGCCTCAGTCTGGGACCCGTGAAGAACGTTGCAGCTTCTTCCAACGTTTTCACAAACTCTTGCTCGTCATCCACAAGACCAAGGGCGCGTGCGCATTCTTGAAAGGTGTTGCAATTTGCGCCACCCAAAGCTAAAAGATCTTCGTAACCACGGCACGGCTGTGTACCTAACAACACGCGCAAATAAAACTGTTCGCCTCTATTCGGCGCCACCCAGAATAGGCGCGCAACACTTTCTCTGCGCTGTCGGCGAGCCACATAAAATCGGCCATCACAAATTGCGTGCACGGGCACCTTGGAGTTAGTAGGTCGCGAACTGTGAACGATATATTGCTCAAAAAAGTCAACATACGTTAATGTGTCGAATTCTACCCCCGGTGGTCGGCTGAAGTATTTCATCAAATCGGAGCATGCGCGCGCAGCGGCTTCCGCGCCTTGACCCTGCCGAAAGACAACGTACTGTTGGTCCTTCAAATGTACTGGAAGCTGAAGTACATTTGGTTCGCGAGATGTTAAATCGAACTCGAACATTCTCCAAGCAGCGTCACAAGCACCGATGTACCGCTTCGTCACATACTGCTCGACTTCGTCATCGTCGTTGGTAGTTACAGCGACTCGCGCTTCGTCAGGTCCTTTTGTCAAATATTTGAACAAGTATTTGACGATTTTGCGAGTCGATGCAACTTCCAAGTTAATGTGGCAATCGTATTTCACTAACAACGCAGCATTATACGGAACCACCCAGAGATCACTGATCTCCAAGCTCCTACGCTTATGCGTGATCATGCATACGTTGTTAGCGTCGCGTTTTAGGTTGACAAAACCGCGCCTATCAGTATGAGTGACGTCCGCCGCAGGTTTCGGGAAACGTTTTGTGCACAATCTTTTACCTGCATCCCAACAGGGCAAGTCGACCCGCAGTCCGAGTCCACATGGGCCGTGAATCATGTGATTTAAAACCAATCGTCGCAATCTACCGTTATCCTCATCCGCCGAAGGAATGTCGGCGCGAATGACCTTATCTATATCTACATTTTGTGTAGGTCCACCCCCTTCGACCCTGAAGCAGATGTGCGCGTGCGGTAAACCGCGTTTTTGGAATTCTATAACGTGTACTATATAAACAATCTTTCCGAACCAAGCGCCACTGCGCAAATCGCGCAATAGCTCTTGGAGCTTCAAGTTAAAAACCCGTGCGCAAGTCACCGGCGACGCGGCGAAGGCATCCGGTGGTGTGGACTGCAAAATTTCCGGCCATTGTGGGTTGCACGTCATGGTCAAGAAATATGATGGTTTACCAAGGCGGTTCACGACCGCAATGGCATCCATATATTTATTTTTCATGTAACGCGGGCTCCCGGTGAAAGTGTATGGCAAGTAAATTTTTCCAGGCACTGCACCGCCTTCTCCCTGTATCGTCTCGTCGTCGGCAATTTGCGCATCAACGTTGTGTATCTCCTCGACCGTGGCGGAACGCATCGGAGTTTGTTTGTTTTTCACAAACCGGAGTCGTTCCTCCTCGATTCTACAATATATATCTACGAGCCACGTTTGCGATAGGCGGCCGAAATAGGAAAATCTCGAATGTTTCAACAAAAGACACCTATAATATTTCAATTGTGATAACTTATTGCCGTTTCTATCTACGGCACCAATAGTCCACCCAGCACCACCGTGCGGATACAACAGTGGATACTGTAGCGCCTCGTAAAGGGGATGAAACAAAGAGACGTGGTGCGGCTCGGGATCGCCCACTTTCCACACGGTGATGTTGCGTGGATTAAATTCCTCTCTATCCGTACTAATAATAGCGGCTACTTCTGTTCCGCGTGGCATATCTCCTAAAATATTGCCGTGAGTGCGACGTGTGGTGTTCTCGAATATTAAATGAGCTTCCTCTGATGGTTGCTCACTGAGACGTTTGAAACAATCAATGAGTGGATTGACGCGGCTTAAGTAATCTTTAATATTAGCAAACATCTCTGGATGATAATAACTGCGGTTAGCTTGTAAATTTGTGTGTTCACTACCGTCGATCATCACAAAACTGAGTGAATTATTATTAATTAAATCTTTGATATTGTGGTACAAGCGACCCTGAATTTTAGTAAAAGCTATACCGGTTTTGGGATGTTTGTAAGTACCATGCGAAAAATCAATAGCGCTAAAGGCAAAAGCGTTGTTGATGGCGTTGGCGTATTTATAAAAATGTGCATCTTGATAAAAAGCCTGATCTCTAATGGGTGGTAAATCTAGAATGTTATATTTATTGTTACCGCAGCACCAAGCAGTTCTACCACGTTCTTCTTCAAACAATCGTGAATTACAGTGTTGACACCTGAATGTGCCTTCACTAAGCAAACCAGGATTCTTTAAAGAATACGTTACTACACTACTTAGGTCATCTAAAAGTGCAATGAATCGTAATGGTTGTTGCGCCCGAACACTGTCTCTATGTCGTTGAGATGTTAAACGACTGACTTCAGGATTTAATTGATTGTAACGTGCAACTGCTTCGCGGTGAACTTCGGGATGCGCACTATTGTATTTTGATGTGGAGGCACGGTGAACCTCAGGATGCGCTCTGTCATATTTTGATCGAGCAGCACGGATAACTTCTGGGTGAGTTTTATTATATTTGATTGTAGCCCTCAATTGAGCATTATCAACTGTGGGCTTAGGACCGGGTTTTTTGGTAGGAGGCCTTCCACGTTTATTCTTTTGTTTAACGTTCTTCATGCAATCTTCCAAAACCACGACAGGCGTAAGTGTCGTCAGTTTTGGGTCTGTTTGTATTGTACATACCTGATTCCTTAAACAATCCTGCAATATGACCACAGGCTGAAGTGTGGTCAATTTTGGATCCTGCATTGTACTTACCTGAAAATTTATTAATTGAACTTTAATCCACAGCATTATTACTTTATAACAAACTTAAATCTAAAAACATTGCCATTAATGGATTTCACTTGTCTCAACTTATAATTTAGACAAAAATATGCTAAGTATGTACATTGTTTTGAATATGTTGCAATAAATAAAAACAATTTAAAGAAACTAAAATCAGATATAACAAAAGAAGACAATGTGTGTGTGTGTGCGTGCATGCGCGTGTATATAAATTATTATTAGTTATGTCACAAGTGGCGTAGTGGTAGTGCGTCATGTAAGTCATACTGAAAGTTTTCGTTTAAAAAGTATCAATGATCCAGGATTTTGTCTCCTACGTTCGAACTTCATCATCAAAACAGTTCAGTGGTATCAGTTGAAACATGCGTATACGTGGGTGTTACAAATGTTAGGTCTATGGGTATTTATTCGTTTAAAAGTAAAAAAATACTCATTATACGTCTGAGAACCCTACTGCAGCTAATAAATTGTGCTGATGACCTCGAACCCCTTCAAAGGGTCTTCATCAATTGTAGCTTTCAAATAAAAATTACTGCATTGTAATCGGTTCATTTGTGTAGGAGCTACGATGCCACAGTCAGATACACAAACATGTCAACACCCTTCTTTTTGAGTAGGGGGTTAAACAAAATACAATTAATGATATTGATTATTGCCACCACAATGTCATTATCAATAGAATTTCTATCACTATTCACTATCACGCCTTTTCCCCACGGGGATAGGCAGAGACAATGGAGCGTATATATAAATAAATTCATTATATAAATTCAGTATATTCAAAATTACCTGTGGTGTATTGTCGTCTGAAGATTCCTCATCGTAATGTTGAATATGTACGATGGGCTCGACATATATCTGAAATGTTTTATTATATTTATTATATTATTGTGTTAATATGAGAAGAATTGTGGATTTTTTATTTTATTGCAAGATGATGTAAGATGATCTGACCTCGACCCGCCTGATGATAAGCAAGAGGAGGTCCAAGAGTGAAGATGACTGAAAAAAATGACGGTGACTAAAACCCGTCTGTTTTAGTCACTGTCATTATGTTGGCCTAAGGTGCTTTTAACGCATCGCTTGAAGGATCTAGTCATAGGATGGAAAGAACACATGGGCTATCAAAACATTTCATTTGTTAATTTAATCAAATTGTTACGCTTCTTTCCCACAGGGATAGGCAGAGACAATGAGGCGTCACTACTGTATTTATTGTATATATAAATATATTATAGTGCCTATGGTACGGCCTCGTCGTAACCGACGGTTGCCAGCTAGGTATTTGTAAGATATTTAAAATAAGTTAGTTATAATTGGTGACAGCGCCATCTAGTAAAAAGATAAGTTACTAATTGCTCCCATCCGCGTGCGCGCATAGATTTTGTCTAGTTTTAAGTTAGTTAAAATAAAACAATAGTCGCCGACGCGCGTGATTTACCTGGCTTCCCTGCTGCTAAAATATTATATTTCAAAATTACCTGTGGTGTATTGTCGTCTGAAGATGCCTCATCGTGATGTTGAATATGTACGACGGGCTCGACATACACCTGAAAGGTTTTATTATATATCATATTATTATTATTGTGCTAACAAGAGAAGAATTGTGGATTTTTTTCTTATTGTGACACAATATTTGACCTCGATCTGCCTGATGATAAGCAAGAGGACGCCCAAGAGTGACGACGACTAAAGAAACTGTGTTAGTTCCCGGCTGCCTTAGTCGCCGTCATTATGCCGGCCTAAGGTGCTTTTTTATCGCTTGAAGGATCCAAGGTCATAGGAAGGAGAGAACACATGGGCAGTCAAAGCATTTCACTTGTTCTACAATGTGGATGTGGTTTAAAAGAAGTAATTTGTATGACAGTACTGTGATATATAATGTTTCGTTGTCTGTGCCTAACCCTAAGACCTTAGATTTATATATGGAAACTTGAACTTTAACATTTTTTTACAATTACTGTATGACTGAGTTACATGTCGTTTAGAGATGGGATTTTCTCGTAAACTTTTTTATAATTCGCTATAATTACTGCTTTATGATTCCTAATAAAATGTATCGATTCCAGCTAACTATCCTCAAAAGTTTTAATAACTAATCTTTATTTCTTAAACTAAACGTTTCCGCAACTTTCCGTTACCACAAATGATCACCTTAGACTCCTCCCCTCTTTCTAAACAGGTGCCTATCCTAAATTGTTAAAATGATATTTTTTTGGCAAAATAACCTCAAATTTTTTAATTAGTTTCATATAAACTCTGCAGTCATATGTTGTATAATAAAATATAAAAATATCAATGAAATAGTTATATTTACCTGTAAATCGTTTGTTGTATCTGAAGAAGATTCAACTTGGGGATTTACATATTCCTGAAATATTAGAAATTTATTTTTAAATTATAATATATAGAAATATAATTAGGCGAAAGTGCTTTCGGTTCAAAACTCCTAGTTGTTACCAATGTATCTTTGATATATGTATTTTTGTTGTTTTGTTTCTATGATACAAGCAATTAAGTCGTTAATTAGACAAATGTATCATCATATCATCATCATAAACTACAGATAATATATATAAAAAAAATATTAAAAATGTTTTAATATTTTCTCTGCTTATCCCTATGAATATAGGACAAATAAAATATAAAACGAAAAATATGTAATTACAAAACAAAATGGCGATTTAGTTATAGCACAAACAATTGAAATATGAATAAATTAGTAATTTTATAAGTTTGTATATTATATAAATATAATATATAAATATAATGTATAAATATAAAATAAATACCTTTCTGATAACCGGTGCTGTGTTTTGTCTTTTAGAAACTCCTCGCCGTTTGGAAGGCCGGCCGGGTTTTTTCTTAATTGCTGAAAATATACATTGAATCGTTTTAGATTTATTAAATCATTATATTATAATTAAAATCAATAATAATTAATAGTTAAATACTCACGTTTCATGTTAAATTAACTAATATTTAATCCGCTTAACAAGAAACAATTGAAACAAACAAACAATTCAAAGAAAGCGATGCGCTTTAGTTTGAAATGATCTTGGAAATGAAAATGGCGCGAACGGCTGATTCAAGGATGAGTACCATAGACAAATTCTTAACTTTATAAAAAGAAAATATCTATTTTATATTATTGATATATAAAATAAATATTAAATTTATTTTATATTTTTTTAAATATATGAATTTTTTTTGGAAACTTTATTTTTGGAATTTATTATCTTTGTTTTAGTCAATGCCTTAATATAAAATTAAAAAAAAATCATCTATTGTTATTTATTGACGTTTATAAAGTTAGGTTATAATACGTTGAATCAATTAGTTTTTCTTAATCAAAAACCATAATATTAAAGAAATGTTTTTATTGCAGGTCCAAAATCATATTATAAACGCACAACAGAACCATAGAATAGAGGAAAAAATATGTGTTTAACTCACTTCAAATATTATTGAAATCAATATACTATTACTACAATATGTAATTATAATATTATACAGGAACAAAACACATTCATTATTGACAAAGGAACAAATAAAACCAATGAAGTTATTAGCCATATATTGTACCAGTTTAAAATAAAAGAAATTATGGATATGTAGAGGAAGCAAGAGAGTTGAGTCAGTCTCTCTGTATATCAATGTCAATGTGTGTACAGATTTATAGAGCAATAAATATATAAAATATGAGACATGAATTTATTTAAAGTGATATTTGTAAAATTGCATATATAGTGTGGTAGTGGAATAATGTTTAAAACCAATGTTATTAATTGGCAACAATGCACCTTGAATAATATTTATTTTATGTATTAATAAATAAATATTATTTAATTAACAACTATTTTATGAAAAGAAATTGTAGGTTGAAAACTAATAATAAATAAATATGATAATAAAATAACTTTCTTTTTATTATTTTTGTATATACCTCATTAGTGATATATTTAAATGTACTACAATGTAAATGCACTTGATTTGTCCTTCTATGCTTTTTTTCATTGATGGATAGATAGAAACAAGCATTGTATCAATTATTAGTTTGATAGTTTGGCTTCGAAGATGGAAGTGTTAAGTGAGGTAGACATGTTTATTATGTCCACATTGCAGATATTCTTAACAAAGTTTCATTGCCTAGTAGTCATAACCATAGAGCTTGTATGAAGAGAATTGTGGATGTAATGAAAGCTCTCTTGTAGATGTCCATTGTCTCTGCCTATCCCTGTGCAAAGATAATTTGATAATTTGCCATAAACATTTGTTGTTGATTGATTAAATTATATAAATTACAAACATAATCTTTTGTTTAAAACAATGTATTACAAGTGATTTTATAGAAATTTTAATTTAATTAAATAAATTTTACAATTTTTAGCATAGTATGTATTATTAAAATTATATGATAATTGTACACTACTAAAAAACGAATAAAAATAACATGTTCTTATTCCGCTTTGTTACATCAGACCCTTTTTGAATTGAAAGTTCTATAAAACACAATAAGATTGTAAATCAAAATTTGCAATGCAGATTATTTAAAACAATGAAAATTACACTATTTTTTTATATTTACAAATTCAATAACCAACATTTTATTAATCCAAATTATATTTATAAAAAAGAAACTAATTTTATTTCATATATCACAATATTTTATCAATGTATATCAATACAATCAATATATATAAAAAATTACAATATTTTATTTATTTGTTTTCAAATTTAAAATATTCGCATTCATAATCATTATTTCTGATTATTTGTATATTAATATTATTAAACTGAAATAATTATTATTTTACATATAGGTAGTGTTGAATAAAAAACACAAACCTATATTATAGTGTTACATACATACATACATGTCAAAACTGTCAGATCACGGCAAGTGCCCGAAATCGTAAAAAGTCTGATTTCGTCAACTTTTTCTGATTTCGTCAAAATTTTTTTTTTCGCATATTAATTCATGTTTGTCGATTAATTGATTCCGCGAAAAAAAATTTCGTCAGAATGGACGAATCAGGGAGTAAAAAAAATTTTGACATGTAAAAATGTCAAATGTCAAAATTTGCGATTTTGACGGGGGTCACATAAACATCCTCTACAACTCCCCCATACATGTCAAAACTGTCAGAGCACTCCTTCAGGGAAACTAATCTTCTACATCGGTAGGTCAGTCACGCAAGCAGCTGTATATTATATTGACTAGTGTTATTTATTTGCCGCTGCCCGCGAGCGGGCAGCGGTGTGTCGTTTTCTTTTTTTATTGGTTCTGTTTATTTTATCGTGTTTGATTTACTGTGTTTGTTTATTGAATCGTTAATCGATTGTCGTATTGCCGCTGCCCGCAAGCGGACAGCGGTGGTGTCGTGTCTTCAATTGTCGTATTTGCTGCTGCCCGCAAGCGGACAGCAGGGTATCGTTGTTTCGGTGTGCATCGGTGTTCCTATACATAGGCGATGGGGTTGAATTTCATAGATTTTCATCATTTTACAGTTTTTCCTAATTTTCACCCCTAAGATGACTTTTGATGTCAAAGTCATGTATGGGGCGTTTGTCAAACGGGGCAAGGTTTATATGGAGTGACTGTCAAATTTATTGTAAACTGTCAACTTTATCCGTTATGTCACAAAGATAAAAATAAAAAAATTAAAATTACATTTTATGTCATGACAGCTAAATTTGACAGTTGACAGGAATTTTGACAGTTGTTTTACAGACACTGCCACGTGATGTACAAACGCGCCATACATGACACCGACGTTGGAGGTCTTTCAGGGGGTCAAAATGGTCAAAATGTGCAAAAAAATGACAAAAAACGATTAGTTCGATAGCGACGCAACTGTCGAGAAAATCGAAATTCCGAGTTCTTACGCTCTATGATCGGTTCAGTGGGAACACGTAGACGTCAAAATCGTTTCTCTAACTTGACAGTTGTCGAAGAATAACTCCTATTTATAAATCGACGATTTTTTTTTGTCGTTCATTGTCGTTTTTTCGTAGTGCGTCAAATAAAGGATCTTAAAAGAAACTGAAACAGCAAAAAAAAATTGGCACCTCTGATAGAAAAATTGAAAAATGTCAAAAAAATGACAAAGAAAAAATGACATTTCTCATATTTTGACAATCGTTTGGGGCCCTTCTAGGGACCCCCTACAACCCCTCCATACATGTCAAAACTGTCAGATCACGGCAAGTGCCCGAAATCGTAAAAAGTCTGATTTCGTCAACTTTTTCTGATTTCGTCAAAATTTTTTTTTTCGCATATTAAATCATGTTTGTCGATTAATTGATTCCGCGAAAAAAAATTTCGTCAGAATGGACGAATCAGGGAGTAAAAAAAATTTTGACAGGTAAAAATGTCAAATGTCAAAATTTGCGATTTTGACGGGGGTCACATAAACATCCTCTACAACTCCCCCATACATGTCAAAACTGTCAGAGCACTCCTTCAGGGAAACTAATCTTCTACATCGGTAGGTCAGTCACGCAAGCAGCTGTATATTATATTGACTAGTGTTATTTATTTGCCGCTGCCCGCGAGCGGGCAGCGGTGTGTCGTTGTGTTTTATTTTGTGTATTTGCCGCTGCCCGCAAGCGGACAGCGGTTGTGTCGCGTCTTCGACTGTCGTATTTGCTGGTATCCTTGTTTCGGAGTGCATCGGTGTTCATATACAGAGGCGACAGAGTATAATTTCATTGATTTTCACCATTTTACAGTTTTTCCTAATTTTCACCTCTAAGATGACTTTTGATGTCAAAGTTATGTATGGGGCGTTTGTCAAACGTGATAAGGTTTGTATGGAGAGACAGTCAAAATTATTGTAAACTGTCAACTTTATCCGTTAAGTCCCAAAAATTGAAAAAAAAAATTAAAATTACATTTTTTGTCATGACAGCTAAATTTGACAGTTGACAGGAATTCTGACAGTTGTGTTACAGGTATTGCCACGTAATGAACAAACGCGCCATACATGACACCGACGTTGGAGGTCTTTTAGGGGGTCAAAATAGTTAAAATGTGCAAAAAAATGACAAAAACCGATTAGTTCGATAGAGACGCAGTCGTCGAGAAAATTAAAATTCCGAGTTCTTACGCTCTATAAGCGC
Organism: Tinea trinotella; assembly: GCA_905220615.1. Classification (NCBI taxonomy): domain Eukaryota; kingdom Metazoa; phylum Arthropoda; class Insecta; order Lepidoptera; family Tineidae; genus Tinea; species Tinea trinotella. The sequence goes on from HG992311.1 coordinate 8,129,982, forward strand.
TTCAGTGGGAACACGTAGACGTCAAAATCGTTTCTCTAACTTGACAGTTGTCGGAGAATAACCCCTGTATGTTTGTGAATCGAAAAAGTCCGATTTCGCCAACTTTTTCTGATTTCGTCAAAGTTTTTTTTTTCGCATGGTAAATGATGTTCGACGATTAATCGATTGCGCGAATAAAATTTCCGTCAGCGGGCAACGGATCAGGGAGAAAAAAAAATTTTGACAGTTAAAAATGTCAAATGTCAAAATTTGCGATTTTGTCGGGGGTCACATAAACTTTGTCTACAACTCCCCTATACATGTCAAAACTGTCAGAGCACTCCTTCAGGGAAACTAATCTTCTACATCGGTAGGTCAGTCACGCAAGCAGCTGTATATTATATTGACTAGTGTTATTTATTTGCCGCTGCCCGCGAGCGGGCAGCGGTGTGTCGTTTTCTTTTTTTATTGGTTCTGTTTATTTTATCGTGTTTGATTTACTGTGTTTGTTTATTGAATCGTTAATCGATTGTCGTATTGCCGCTGCCCGCAAGCGGACAGCGGTGGTGTCGTGTCTTCAATTGTCGTATTTGCTGCTGCCCGCAAGCGGACAGCAGGGTATCGTTGTTTCGGTGTGCATCGGTGTTCCTATACATAGGCGATGGGGTTGAATTTCATAGATTTTCATCATTTTACAGTTTTTCCTAATTTTCACCCCTAAGATGACTTTTGATGTCAAAGTCATGTATGGGGCGTTTGTCAAACGGGGCAAGGTTTATATGGAGTGACTGTCAAATTTATTGTAAACTGTCAACTTTATCCGTTATGTCACAAAGATAAAAATAAAAAAATTAAAATTACATTTTATGTCATGACAGCTAAATTTGACAGTTGACAGGAATTTTGACAGTTGTTTTACAGACACTGCCACGTGATGTACAAACGCGCCATACATGACACCGACGTTGGAGGTCTTTCAGGGGGTCAAAATGGTCAAAATGTGCAAAAAAATGACAAAAAACGATTAGTTCGATAGCGACGCAACTGTCGAGAAAATCGAAATTCCGAGTTCTTACGCTCTATGATCGGTTCAGTGGGAACACGTAGACGTCAAAATCGTTTCTCTAACTTGACAGTTGTCGAAGAATAACTCCTATTTATAAATCGACGATTTTTTTTTGTCGTTCATTGTCGTTTTTTCGTAGTGCGTCAAATAAAGGATCTTAAAAGAAACTGAAACAGCAAAAAAAAATTGGCACCTCTGATAGAAAAATTGAAAAATGTCAAAAAAATGACAAAGAAAAAATGACATTTCTCATATTTTGACAATCGTTTGGGGCCCTTCTAGGGACCCCCTACAACCCCTCCATACATGTCAAAACTGTCAGATCACGGCAAGTGCCCGAAATCGTAAAAAGTCTGATTTCGTCAACTTTTTCTGATTTCGTCAAAATTTTTTTTTTCGCATATTAAATCATGTTTGTCGATTAATTGATTCCGCGAAAAAAAATTTCGTCAGAATGGACGAATCAGGGAGTAAAAAAAATTTTGACAGGTAAAAATGTCAAATGTCAAAATTTGCGATTTTGACGGGGGTCACATAAACATCCTCTACAACTCCCCCATACATGTCAAAACTGTCAGAGCACTCCTTCAGGGAAACTAATCTTCTACATCGGTAGGTCAGTCACGCAAGCAGCTGTATATTATATTGACTAGTGTTATTTATTTGCCGCTGCCCGCGAGCGGGCAGCGGTGTGTCGTTGTGTTTTATTTTGTGTATTTGCCGCTGCCCGCAAGCGGACAGCGGTTGTGTCGCGTCTTCGACTGTCGTATTTGCTGGTATCCTTGTTTCGGAGTGCATCGGTGTTCATATACAGAGGCGACAGAGTATAATTTCATTGATTTTCACCATTTTACAGTTTTTCCTAATTTTCACCTCTAAGATGACTTTTGATGTCAAAGTTATGTATGGGGCGTTTGTCAAACGTGATAAGGTTTGTATGGAGAGACAGTCAAAATTATTGTAAACTGTCAACTTTATCCGTTAAGTCCCAAAAATTGAAAAAAAAAATTAAAATTACATTTTTTGTCATGACAGCTAAATTTGACAGTTGACAGGAATTCTGACAGTTGTGTTACAGGTATTGCCACGTAATGAACAAACGCGCCATACATGACACCGACGTTGGAGGTCTTTTAGGGGGTCAAAATAGTTAAAATGTGCAAAAAAATGACAAAAACCGATTAGTTCGATAGAGACGCAGTCGTCGAGAAAATTAAAATTCCGAGTTCTTACGCTCTATAAGCGCTTCAGTGGGAACACGTAGACGTCAAAATCGTTTCTCTAACTTGACAGTTGTCGGAGAATAACCCCTGTATGTTTGTGAATCGAAAAAGTCCGATTTCGCCAACTTTTTCTGATTTCGTCAAAGTTTTTTTTTTCGCATGGTAAATGATGTTCGACGATTAATCGATTGCGCGAATAAAATTTCCGTCAGCGGGCAACGGATCAGGGAGAAAAAAAAATTTTGACAGTTAAAAATGTCAAATGTCAAAATTTGCGATTTTGTCGGGGGTCACATAAACTTTGTCTACAACTCCCCTATACATGTCAAAACTGTCAGAGCACTCCTTCAGGGAAACTAATCTTCTACATCGGTAGGTCAGTGAGTGAGTCACGCAAGCAGCTTTATATTATATGGGACTAGTGTTATTTATTTGCCGCTGCCCGCGAGCGGGCAGCGGTGTGTCGTTGTGTTGTTTTCTATTTATCTGTTGTTCTATTTACCGCAGCCCGCAAGCGGACAGCGGAGAGTGGTGCGTGTGTTTGTTTGTGGTGTCGTGTCTTCGATTGTCGTATTTGCTGCTGCCCGCAAGCGGACAGCAGGGTATCGTTGTTTTGTTGAGCATCGGTGTTCATATACAGAGGCGACAGAGTATAATTTCATTGATTTTCATCATTTTACAGTTTTTCCTAATTTTCACCCCTAAGATGACTTTTGCTGTCAAAGTCATGTATGGGGCGTTTGTCAAACGTGGTAAGGTTTGTATGGAGAGACTGTCAAAATTATTGTAAACTGTCAACTTTATCCGTTATGTGCCAAAAATTGAGAAAAAAAATTAAAATTACATTTTTTGTCATGACAGCTAAATTTGACAGTTGACAGGACGTTTGACAGTTGTGTTACAGGTTATGCCACGTAATAAACAAACGCGCTATACATGACACTTACGTTGGTGGCCTTTGAAGGGGTCAAAATGAACAAAATTAGTAGGGAAAAACCCGAAAAACGATTAGTTCGATAGCGACGCAGCCGTCGAGAAAATCGAAATTCCGAGTTCTTACGCTCTATCAGCGGTTCAGTGGGAACACGTAGACGTCAAAATAGTTTCTCTAACTTGACAGTTGTCGGAGAATAAGTCCTGTTTGTTTGGAAATCGAAAAAGTCCGATTTCGTCAACTTTTTCTGATTTCGTCAAAGTTTTTTTTTTTCGCATGTTAAATGATGTTCGACGAATAATCGATTGCGCGAATAAAAATTCCGTCAGCGGGCAACGGATCAGGGAGTAAAAAAAATTTTGACAGGTAAAAATGTCAAATGTCAAAATTTGCGATTTTGTCCAAGGTCATCTAAACTTTGTCTACAACTCTCCCATACATGTCAAAACTGTCAAAGCACTCCTTCTGGGAAACTAACTCTCTAGTTCGGTACATCGGTACATCGGTACATCGGTAGGTGAGTCACGCAAGCAGCTGTATATTATATAAACTAGTGTTATTTATTTGCCGCTGCCCGCGAGCGGGCAGCGGTGTGTCGTTGTGTTGTTTTATTTATCAGTTGTTCTATTTACCGCAGCCCGCAAGCGGACAGCGGAGAGTGGTGTGTGTTTGTTTGTGGTGTCGTGTCTTCGATTGTCGTTTTTGCTGCTGCCCGCAAGCGGACAGCAGGGTATCGTTGTTTCGGTGTGCATCGGTGTTCCTATACATAGGCGATGGGGTAGAATTTCATTGATTTTCATCATTTTAGAGTTTTTCCTAATTTTCACAACTAAGATGACTTTTGCTGTCCAAGTCATGTATGGGGCGTTTGTCAAACGTGGTAAGGTTTGTATGGAGAGACTGTCAAATTTATTGTAAACTGTCAATTTTATCCGTTATGACCAAAAAATTAAGAAAAAAAAATGAAAAATACATTATTTGTCATGACAGCTAAATTTGACAGTTGACAGGAATTTTGACAGCTGTGTTACAGGTACTGCCACGTATTGAACAAACGCGCTATACATGACAGCGACGTTGGAGGTCTTTCAGGGGGTCAAAATAGTCAAAATGTGCAAAAAAATGACAAAAAACGATTAGTTCGATAGCGACGCAACCGTCGAGAAAATCAAAATTCGGCTCCCCCAACCCCTAATAGCGGTTCAGTGGGAGTCACGTAGACGTCAAAATAGTTTCTCTACCTTGACGCTTGTCAAAGTAAAAGATCCAGTTTTGATTTGACGATTTTTTTTTGTCGTTCATTGTCGTTTTGTCGTAGTGCATCAAATAAAGCATCTTAAACCATAATGGACCAGCAAAAAAAAATTGACACCTCTGGTAGAAAAATCGAAAAATGTCAAAAAAATGTCAAAGAAAAAATTAAGCAAACCAGGATTCTTTAAAGAATACGTTACTACACTACTTAGGTCATCTAAAAGTGCAATGAATCGTAATGGTTGTTGCGCCCGAACACTGTCTCTATGTCGTTGAGATGTTAAACGACTGACTTCAGGATTTAATTGATTGTAACGTGCAACTGCTTCGCGGTGAACTTCGGGATGCGCACTATTGTATTTTGATGTGGAGGCACGGTGAACCTCAGGATGCGCTCTGTCATATTTTGATCGAGCAGCACGGATAACTTCTGGGTGAGTTTTATTATATTTGATTGTAGCCCTCAATTGAGCATTATCAACTGTGGGCTTAGGACCGGGTTTTTTGGTAGGAGGCCTTCCACGTTTATTCTTTTGTTTAACGTTCTTCATGCAATCTTCCAAAACCACGACAGGCGTAAGTGTCGTCAGTTTTGGGTCTGTTTGTATTGTACATACCTGATTCCTTAAACAATCCTGCAATATGACCACAGGCTGAAGTGTGGTCAATTTTGGATCCTGCATTGTACTTACCTGAAAATTTATTAATTGAACTTTAATCCACAGCATTATTACTTTATAACAAACTTAAATCTAAAAACATTGCCATTAATGGATTTCACTTGTCTCAACTTATAATTTAGACAAAAATATGCTAAGTATGTACATTGTTTTGAATATGTTGCAATAAATAAAAACAATTTAAAGAAACTAAAATCAGATATAACAAAAGAAGACAATGTGTGTGTGTGTGCGTGCATGCGCGTGTATATAAATTATTATTAGTTATGTCACAAGTGGCGTAGTGGTAGTGCGTCATGTAAGTCATACTGAAAGTTTTCGTTTAAAAAGTATCAATGATCCAGGATTTTGTCTCCTACGTTCGAACTTCATCATCAAAACAGTTCAGTGGTATCAGTTGAAACATGCGTATACGTGGGTGTTACAAATGTTAGGTCTATGGGTATTTATTCGTTTAAAAGTAAAAAAATACTCATTATACGTCTGAGAACCCTACTGCAGCTAATAAATTGTGCTGATGACCTCGAACCCCTTCAAAGGGTCTTCATCAATTGTAGCTTTCAAATAAAAATTACTGCATTGTAATCGGTTCATTTGTGTAGGAGCTACGATGCCACAGTCAGATACACAAACATGTCAACACCCTTCTTTTTGAGTAGGGGGTTAAACAAAATACAATTAATGATATTGATTATTGCCACCACAATGTCATTATCAATAGAATTTCTATCACTATTCACTATCACGCCTTTTCCCCACGGGGATAGGCAGAGACAATGGAGCGTATATATAAATAAATTCATTATATAAATTCAGTATATTCAAAATTACCTGTGGTGTATTGTCGTCTGAAGATTCCTCATCGTAATGTTGAATATGTACGATGGGCTCGACATATATCTGAAATGTTTTATTATATTTATTATATTATTGTGTTAATATGAGAAGAATTGTGGATTTTTTATTTTATTGCAAGATGATGTAAGATGATCTGACCTCGACCCGCCTGATGATAAGCAAGAGGAGGTCCAAGAGTGAAGATGACTGAAAAAAATGACGGTGACTAAAACCCGTCTGTTTTAGTCACTGTCATTATGTTGGCCTAAGGTGCTTTTAACGCATCGCTTGAAGGATCTAGTCATAGGATGGAAAGAACACATGGGCTATCAAAACATTTCATTTGTTAATTTAATCAAATTGTTACGCTTCTTTCCCACAGGGATAGGCAGAGACAATGAGGCGTCACTACTGTATTTATTGTATATATAAATATATTATAGTGCCTATGGTACGGCCTCGTCGTAACCGACGGTTGCCAGCTAGGTATTTGTAAGATATTTAAAATAAGTTAGTTATAATTGGTGACAGCGCCATCTAGTAAAAAGATAAGTTACTAATTGCTCCCATCCGCGTGCGCGCATAGATTTTGTCTAGTTTTAAGTTAGTTAAAATAAAACAATAGTCGCCGACGCGCGTGATTTACCTGGCTTCCCTGCTGCTAAAATATTATATTTCAAAATTACCTGTGGTGTATTGTCGTCTGAAGATGCCTCATCGTGATGTTGAATATGTACGACGGGCTCGACATACACCTGAAAGGTTTTATTATATATCATATTATTATTATTGTGCTAACAAGAGAAGAATTGTGGATTTTTTTCTTATTGTGACACAATATTTGACCTCGATCTGCCTGATGATAAGCAAGAGGACGCCCAAGAGTGACGACGACTAAAGAAACTGTGTTAGTTCCCGGCTGCCTTAGTCGCCGTCATTATGCCGGCCTAAGGTGCTTTTTTATCGCTTGAAGGATCCAAGGTCATAGGAAGGAGAGAACACATGGGCAGTCAAAGCATTTCACTTGTTCTACAATGTGGATGTGGTTTAAAAGAAGTAATTTGTATGACAGTACTGTGATATATAATGTTTCGTTGTCTGTGCCTAACCCTAAGACCTTAGATTTATATATGGAAACTTGAACTTTAACATTTTTTTACAATTACTGTATGACTGAGTTACATGTCGTTTAGAGATGGGATTTTCTCGTAAACTTTTTTATAATTCGCTATAATTACTGCTTTATGATTCCTAATAAAATGTATCGATTCCAGCTAACTATCCTCAAAAGTTTTAATAACTAATCTTTATTTCTTAAACTAAACGTTTCCGCAACTTTCCGTTACCACAAATGATCACCTTAGACTCCTCCCCTCTTTCTAAACAGGTGCCTATCCTAAATTGTTAAAATGATATTTTTTTGGCAAAATAACCTCAAATTTTTTAATTAGTTTCATATAAACTCTGCAGTCATATGTTGTATAATAAAATATAAAAATATCAATGAAATAGTTATATTTACCTGTAAATCGTTTGTTGTATCTGAAGAAGATTCAACTTGGGGATTTACATATTCCTGAAATATTAGAAATTTATTTTTAAATTATAATATATAGAAATATAATTAGGCGAAAGTGCTTTCGGTTCAAAACTCCTAGTTGTTACCAATGTATCTTTGATATATGTATTTTTGTTGTTTTGTTTCTATGATACAAGCAATTAAGTCGTTAATTAGACAAATGTATCATCATATCATCATCATAAACTACAGATAATATATATAAAAAAAATATTAAAAATGTTTTAATATTTTCTCTGCTTATCCCTATGAATATAGGACAAATAAAATATAAAACGAAAAATATGTAATTACAAAACAAAATGGCGATTTAGTTATAGCACAAACAATTGAAATATGAATAAATTAGTAATTTTATAAGTTTGTATATTATATAAATATAATATATAAATATAATGTATAAATATAAAATAAATACCTTTCTGATAACCGGTGCTGTGTTTTGTCTTTTAGAAACTCCTCGCCGTTTGGAAGGCCGGCCGGGTTTTTTCTTAATTGCTGAAAATATACATTGAATCGTTTTAGATTTATTAAATCATTATATTATAATTAAAATCAATAATAATTAATAGTTAAATACTCACGTTTCATGTTAAATTAACTAATATTTAATCCGCTTAACAAGAAACAATTGAAACAAACAAACAATTCAAAGAAAGCGATGCGCTTTAGTTTGAAATGATCTTGGAAATGAAAATGGCGCGAACGGCTGATTCAAGGATGAGTACCATAGACAAATTCTTAACTTTATAAAAAGAAAATATCTATTTTATATTATTGATATATAAAATAAATATTAAATTTATTTTATATTTTTTTAAATATATGAATTTTTTTTGGAAACTTTATTTTTGGAATTTATTATCTTTGTTTTAGTCAATGCCTTAATATAAAATTAAAAAAAAATCATCTATTGTTATTTATTGACGTTTATAAAGTTAGGTTATAATACGTTGAATCAATTAGTTTTTCTTAATCAAAAACCATAATATTAAAGAAATGTTTTTATTGCAGGTCCAAAATCATATTATAAACGCACAACAGAACCATAGAATAGAGGAAAAAATATGTGTTTAACTCACTTCAAATATTATTGAAATCAATATACTATTACTACAATATGTAATTATAATATTATACAGGAACAAAACACATTCATTATTGACAAAGGAACAAATAAAACCAATGAAGTTATTAGCCATATATTGTACCAGTTTAAAATAAAAGAAATTATGGATATGTAGAGGAAGCAAGAGAGTTGAGTCAGTCTCTCTGTATATCAATGTCAATGTGTGTACAGATTTATAGAGCAATAAATATATAAAATATGAGACATGAATTTATTTAAAGTGATATTTGTAAAATTGCATATATAGTGTGGTAGTGGAATAATGTTTAAAACCAATGTTATTAATTGGCAACAATGCACCTTGAATAATATTTATTTTATGTATTAATAAATAAATATTATTTAATTAACAACTATTTTATGAAAAGAAATTGTAGGTTGAAAACTAATAATAAATAAATATGATAATAAAATAACTTTCTTTTTATTATTTTTGTATATACCTCATTAGTGATATATTTAAATGTACTACAATGTAAATGCACTTGATTTGTCCTTCTATGCTTTTTTTCATTGATGGATAGATAGAAACAAGCATTGTATCAATTATTAGTTTGATAGTTTGGCTTCGAAGATGGAAGTGTTAAGTGAGGTAGACATGTTTATTATGTCCACATTGCAGATATTCTTAACAAAGTTTCATTGCCTAGTAGTCATAACCATAGAGCTTGTATGAAGAGAATTGTGGATGTAATGAAAGCTCTCTTGTAGATGTCCATTGTCTCTGCCTATCCCTGTGCAAAGATAATTTGATAATTTGCCATAAACATTTGTTGTTGATTGATTAAATTATATAAATTACAAACATAATCTTTTGTTTAAAACAATGTATTACAAGTGATTTTATAGAAATTTTAATTTAATTAAATAAATTTTACAATTTTTAGCATAGTATGTATTATTAAAATTATATGATAATTGTACACTACTAAAAAACGAATAAAAATAACATGTTCTTATTCCGCTTTGTTACATCAGACCCTTTTTGAATTGAAAGTTCTATAAAACACAATAAGATTGTAAATCAAAATTTGCAATGCAGATTATTTAAAACAATGAAAATTACACTATTTTTTTATATTTACAAATTCAATAACCAACATTTTATTAATCCAAATTATATTTATAAAAAAGAAACTAATTTTATTTCATATATCACAATATTTTATCAATGTATATCAATACAATCAATATATATAAAAAATTACAATATTTTATTTATTTGTTTTCAAATTTAAAATATTCGCATTCATAATCATTATTTCTGATTATTTGTATATTAATATTATTAAACTGAAATAATTATTATTTTACATATAGGTAGTGTTGAATAAAAAACACAAACCTATATTATAGTGTTACATACATACATACATGTCAAAACTGTCAGATCACGGCAAGTGCCCGAAATCGTAAAAAGTCTGATTTCGTCAACTTTTTCTGATTTCGTCAAAATTTTTTTTTTCGCATATTAATTCATGTTTGTCGATTAATTGATTCCGCGAAAAAAAATTTCGTCAGAATGGACGAATCAGGGAGTAAAAAAAATTTTGACATGTAAAAATGTCAAATGTCAAAATTTGCGATTTTGACGGGGGTCACATAAACATCCTCTACAACTCCCCCATACATGTCAAAACTGTCAGAGCACTCCTTCAGGGAAACTAATCTTCTACATCGGTAGGTCAGTCACGCAAGCAGCTGTATATTATATTGACTAGTGTTATTTATTTGCCGCTGCCCGCGAGCGGGCAGCGGTGTGTCGTTTTCTTTTTTTATTGGTTCTGTTTATTTTATCGTGTTTGATTTACTGTGTTTGTTTATTGAATCGTTAATCGATTGTCGTATTGCCGCTGCCCGCAAGCGGACAGCGGTGGTGTCGTGTCTTCAATTGTCGTATTTGCTGCTGCCCGCAAGCGGACAGCAGGGTATCGTTGTTTCGGTGTGCATCGGTGTTCCTATACATAGGCGATGGGGTTGAATTTCATAGATTTTCATCATTTTACAGTTTTTCCTAATTTTCACCCCTAAGATGACTTTTGATGTCAAAGTCATGTATGGGGCGTTTGTCAAACGGGGCAAGGTTTATATGGAGTGACTGTCAAATTTATTGTAAACTGTCAACTTTATCCGTTATGTCACAAAGATAAAAATAAAAAAATTAAAATTACATTTTATGTCATGACAGCTAAATTTGACAGTTGACAGGAATTTTGACAGTTGTTTTACAGACACTGCCACGTGATGTACAAACGCGCCATACATGACACCGACGTTGGAGGTCTTTCAGGGGGTCAAAATGGTCAAAATGTGCAAAAAAATGACAAAAAACGATTAGTTCGATAGCGACGCAACTGTCGAGAAAATCGAAATTCCGAGTTCTTACGCTCTATGATCGGTTCAGTGGGAACACGTAGACGTCAAAATCGTTTCTCTAACTTGACAGTTGTCGAAGAATAACTCCTATTTATAAATCGACGATTTTTTTTTGTCGTTCATTGTCGTTTTTTCGTAGTGCGTCAAATAAAGGATCTTAAAAGAAACTGAAACAGCAAAAAAAAATTGGCACCTCTGATAGAAAAATTGAAAAATGTCAAAAAAATGACAAAGAAAAAATGACATTTCTCATATTTTGACAATCGTTTGGGGCCCTTCTAGGGACCCCCTACAACCCCTCCATACATGTCAAAACTGTCAGATCACGGCAAGTGCCCGAAATCGTAAAAAGTCTGATTTCGTCAACTTTTTCTGATTTCGTCAAAATTTTTTTTTTCGCATATTAAATCATGTTTGTCGATTAATTGATTCCGCGAAAAAAAATTTCGTCAGAATGGACGAATCAGGGAGTAAAAAAAATTTTGACAGGTAAAAATGTCAAATGTCAAAATTTGCGATTTTGACGGGGGTCACATAAACATCCTCTACAACTCCCCCATACATGTCAAAACTGTCAGAGCACTCCTTCAGGGAAACTAATCTTCTACATCGGTAGGTCAGTCACGCAAGCAGCTGTATATTATATTGACTAGTGTTATTTATTTGCCGCTGCCCGCGAGCGGGCAGCGGTGTGTCGTTGTGTTGTTTTCTATTTATCTGTTGTTCTATTTACCGCAGCCCGCAAGCGGACAGCGGAGAGTGGTGCGTGTGTTTGTTTGTGGTGTCGTGTCTTCGATTGTCGTATTTGCTGCTGCCCGCAAGCGGACAGCAGGGTATCGTTGTTTTGTTGAGCATCGGTGTTCATATACAGAGGCGACAGAGTATAATTTCATTGATTTTCATCATTTTACAGTTTTTCCTAATTTTCACCCCTAAGATGACTTTTGCTGTCAAAGTCATGTATGGGGCGTTTGTCAAACGTGGTAAGGTTTGTATGGAGAGACTGTCAAAATTATTGTAAACTGTCAACTTTATCCGTTATGTGCCAAAAATTGAGAAAAAAAATTAAAATTACATTTTTTGTCATGACAGCTAAATTTGACAGTTGACAGGACGTTTGACAGTTGTGTTACAGGTTATGCCACGTAATAAACAAACGCGCTATACATGACACTTACGTTGGTGGCCTTTGAAGGGGTCAAAATGAACAAAATTAGTAGGGAAAAACCCGAAAAACGATTAGTTCGATAGCGACGCAGCCGTCGAGAAAATCGAAATTCCGAGTTCTTACGCTCTATCAGCGGTTCAGTGGGAACACGTAGACGTCAAAATAGTTTCTCTAACTTGACAGTTGTCGGAGAATAAGTCCTGTTTGTTTGGAAATCGAAAAAGTCCGATTTCGTCAACTTTTTCTGATTTCGTCAAAGTTTTTTTTTTTCGCATGTTAAATGATGTTCGACGAATAATCGATTGCGCGAATAAAAATTCCGTCAGCGGGCAACGGATCAGGGAGTAAAAAAAATTTTGACAGGTAAAAATGTCAAATGTCAAAATTTGCGATTTTGTCCAAGGTCATCTAAACTTTGTCTACAACTCTCCCATACATGTCAAAACTGTCAAAGCACTCCTTCTGGGAAACTAACTCTCTAGTTCGGTACATCGGTACATCGGTACATCGGTAGGTGAGTCACGCAAGCAGCTGTATATTATATAAACTAGTGTTATTTATTTGCCGCTGCCCGCGAGCGGGCAGCGGTGTGTCGTTGTGTTGTTTTATTTATCAGTTGTTCTATTTACCGCAGCCCGCAAGCGGACAGCGGAGAGTGGTGTGTGTTTGTTTGTGGTGTCGTGTCTTCGATTGTCGTTTTTGCTGCTGCCCGCAAGCGGACAGCAGGGTATCGTTGTTTCGGTGTGCATCGGTGTTCCTATACATAGGCGATGGGGTAGAATTTCATTGATTTTCATCATTTTAGAGTTTTTCCTAATTTTCACAACTAAGATGACTTTTGCTGTCCAAGTCATGTATGGGGCGTTTGTCAAACGTGGTAAGGTTTGTATGGAGAGACTGTCAAATTTATTGTAAACTGTCAATTTTATCCGTTATGACCAAAAAATTAAGAAAAAAAAATGAAAAATACATTATTTGTCATGACAGCTAAATTTGACAGTTGACAGGAATTTTGACAGCTGTGTTACAGGTACTGCCACGTATTGAACAAACGCGCTATACATGACAGCGACGTTGGAGGTCTTTCAGGGGGTCAAAATAGTCAAAATGTGCAAAAAAATGACAAAAAACGATTAGTTCGATAGCGACGCAACCGTCGAGAAAATCAAAATTCGGCTCCCCCAACCCCTAATAGCGGTTCAGTGGGAGTCACGTAGACGTCAAAATAGTTTCTCTACCTTGACGCTTGTCAAAGTAAAAGATCCAGTTTTGATTTGACGATTTTTTTTTGTCGTTCATTGTCGTTTTGTCGTAGTGCATCAAATAAAGCATCTTAAACCATAATGGACCAGCAAAAAAAAATTGACACCTCTGGTAGAAAAATCGAAAAATGTCAAAAAAATGTCAAAGAAAAAATGACATTTGACAAATTTTGACAGTCGTTTGGGGCCCTACTGAGGACCTCTTACAACTTTCCTATACATGTCAAAACTGTCAAATTACTCCAAGTGCCCATAATCGTAAAGTGTCCGATTTCGTCATTTTTTTCTGATTTCGTCAAAGTTTTTTTTTTCGCATATTAAATGATGTTCGATGAATAATCGATTGCGCAAAAAAAAATTCCGTCAGCGGGCAACGGATCAGGGAGTAAAAAAAAATTTGACAGGTAAAAATGTCAAATGTCAAAATTTGCGATTTTGTCGGGGGTCACATTAACAACCTCTACAACTCCCCCATACATGTCAAAACTGTCAGAGCACTCCTTCTGGGAAACTAACCTTCTATATCCGTACCTCGGGACATCAGTCACGCAAGCAGCTTTATATTATATGGGACTAGTGTTTTTTATTTGCCGCTGCCCGCGAGCGGGCAGCGGTGTGTCGTTGTGTTTTATTTTGTGTATTTGCCGCTGCCCGCAAGCGGACAGCGGTGGTGTCGTGTCTTCGATTGTCGTATTTGCTGCTGCCCGCAAGCGGACAGCAGGGTATCGTTGTTTCAGTGTGCATCGGTGTTCCTATACATAGGCGATGGGGTAGAATTTCATTGATTTTCATCATTTTACAGTTATTCCTAATTTTCACTTCTAAGATGACTTTTGATGTCAAAGTCATGTATAGGGTGTTTGTCAAACGTGGTAAGGTTTGTATGGAGAGACTGTCAAATTTATTGTAAACTGTCAACTTTATCCGTTATGACCAAAAAATTAGGAAATAAAATAGAAAAATACATTTTTTGTTATGACAGTTAAATTTGACAGTTGACAGGAATTTTGACAGTTGTGTTACAGGGACTGCCACGTGTTGGACAAACGCGCTATACACGACACCAACGTTGGAGGTCTTTCAGGGGGTCAAAATGGTCAAAATGTGCAAAAAAATGACAAAAAACGATTAGTTCGATAGCGACGCACCCGTCGAGAAAATCAAAATTCGGCTTCCTTAACCCCTAATAGCGGTTCAGTGGGAGTCACGTAGACGTCAAAATAGTTTCTCTACCTTGACGCTTGTCAAAGTAAAAGATCCAGTTTTGATTTGACGATTTTTTTTTGTCGTTCATTGTCGTTTTGTCATAGTGCGTCAAATAAAGCATCTCAAACTATGCTGGCCCAGAAAAAATTAGCACCATCTCCAGTAGAAAAATAAAAAAATGTCAAAAAAATGTCAAAGAAAAAATGACATTTTCCGAATTTTGACAGTCGTTTGGGGCCCTACTAAAGACCCCTTACAACCCTCTCATACATGTCAAAACTGTCAGATCGCTCCAAGTGCCCGAAATCGTAAAGTGTCCGATTTCGTCAACTTTTTCTGATTTCGTCAAAGTTTTTTTTTCGCATGGTAAATGATGTCCGACACTTCATCGATTACGCCGATAAAAATATTAATGAAGGGCAACGGATCAGGGAGTAAAAAAAATTTGACAGATAAAAAATGTCAAATGTCAAATTTTGACAATCGTTTGGGGCCCTTCTGGAGGTCCCCTACAATTCTCCCATACATGTCAAAACTGTCAAAGCAGTGAAAGCACTCTTTCTGGGAAATGCTGCCGATGTACATCCTACATGAGCCAGTGAGTCACGCAAGCAGCTTTATATTATATGGGACTAGTGTTATTTATTTGCCGCTGCCCGCGAGCGGGCAGCGGTGTGTCGTTGTGTTGTTTGCTATTTATCTGTTTTTCCTTAGGTGTTTTTTTAGTGTGTTTGTTTGTGGTGTTGTGTGTCTGTTAGTGTGTTTGTTTGTGGTATGGTGTTTGATATGTTGTGTTTGTTTATGGAATCGTTATTCGATTGTCGTATTTGCCGCTGCCCGCAAGCGGACAGCGGTGGTGTCGTGCCTTCGGTTGTCGTGTTTGCCGCTGCCCGCAAGCGGACAGCGGTGGTGTCGTTTCTTTGATGGTTGTAAACACGACCTAAAAACAACTTTTAATTTATAATTTATTTTTTTGAATTTTGTAATGATGCGGCGAATTATCCCGTTTTTTTCGCAAGTTTTCGGTATTTCCTCATTTTCACTTTGATGTGGACATCCGATGTGAAAGTCATGTATGGAAGGTTTGTGGGCGGCTTTGCACCTTTTCTGAAACGACTGTCAAATTTAATATAAACTGTCAAGTTTTTTTTTATACCGGAAAGTATAAAAATCACTTTTTATGTCATGACAGCTAAACTTGACAATTATGTGCATTTTTGACAGGCGTAAAATAGATGTCTCATAACGCTTTACAATCCCCTTATACATGACTTTAATGTAGAACCTCGTCTTGGGGGTGAAAATCAAGAAATTCAATAAATAATAATTTTTTATGTGCATATACATAGGCAATGGGGTCGAATTTCATTGATTTTCATAATTTTTCAGTTTTTCCTAATTTTCACCTTCAAGATGACTTTCGATGTCAAAGTCATGTATGGGGCGTTTGTCAAACGTGGCGAGGTATATATGGAGTGACTGTCAAATTTATCGTAAACTGTCAATGTTATCCGTTATGACCAAAAACTTAAGAAAAAAAATGGAAAAATACTATATTTGTCATAACAGCTAAATTTGACAGTTGACAGGAATTTTGACAGTTGTGTTACAGGTACTGCCACGCAATAAACAAACGCGCTATACATGACACCGACGTTGGAGGTCTTTTAGGCGGTCAAAACGAACAAAAACTGCAAAAAAATGACAAAAAACTCTTAGTTCGATAGCGACGCACCTGTCGAGAAAATCAAAATTCCGCCTCCCCAACCCCTAATAGCGGTTCAGTGGGAGTCACTTAGACGTCAAAATAGTTTCTCTACATTGACGCTTGTCAAAGTAAAAGATCCAGTTTTGATTTGACGATTTTTTTTTGTCGTTCATTGTCGTTTTGTCGTAGTGCGTCAAATAAAGCACCTGAAACCATAATGGACCAGAAAAAAAAATCGACACCTCTGGTAGAAAAATCGAAAAATGTCAAAAAAATGTCAAAGAAAAAATTACATTTGACAAATTTTGACAGTCGTTTGGGGCCCTACTGAGAACCCCCTACAACTTCCCTATACATGTCAAAACTGTCAAATTACTCCAAGTGCCCGAAATCGTAAAAAGTCCGATTTCGTCAACTTTTTCTGATTTCGTCAAAGTTTTTTTTTTTGCATATTAAATTATGTTCGACAAATAATCAATTGCGCGAAAAAAATTCCATCAGCGGGCAACGGATCAGGGAGTAAAAAAAAATTTGACAGTTCAAAATGTCAAATGTCAAAATCTGTAGGTTTGTCGGGGGTCACATAAACATCCTCTACAACTCCACTATACATGTCAAAACTGTCAGAGCACTCCTTCTGGGAAACTAATGTTGTCCATCGGGAACTTAGTCACGCAAGCAGCTTTATATTATATCAGACTAGTGTTATTTATTTGCCGCTGCCCGCGAGCGGGCAGCGGTGTGTCGTTGTGTTTTATTTTGTGTATTTGCCGCTGCCCGCAAGCGGACAGCGGTGGTGTCGTGTCGTTATGTTTTATTTTGTGTATGTGCCGCTGCCCGCAAGCGGACAGCGGTTGTGTCGCGTCTTCGATTGTCGTTCTTGTATGTATCGTTGTTTTACTGAGTATCGGTGTTCATATACAGAGGCGACAGAGTACAATTTCATTGATTTTCATCATTTTACAGTTTTTCCTAATTTTCACCTCTAAGATGACTTTTGATGTCAAAGTTATGTATGGGGCGTTTGTCAAACGTGGTAAGCTTTGTATGGAGGGACTGTCAAAATTATTGTTAACTGTCAACTTTATCCGTTATGTCCCAAAAATTGAGAAAAAAAAATAAAATTACATTTTTTGACATGACAGCTAAATTTGACAGTTGACAGGAATTTTGACAGCTGTTTTACAGGTACTGCCACGTAATGAACAAATGCGCTATAAATGACACCTACGTTGGAGGCCTTCGAAGGGGTCAAAATGAACAAAAATTGTAGAGAAAAACCCGAAAAACGATTAGTTCGATAGCGACGCAGCCGTCGAGAAAATCGAAATTCCGAGTTCTTACGCTCTATCAGCGGTTCAGTGGGAACACGTTGACGTCAAAATCGTTTCTCTAACTTGACAGTTGTCGGAGAATAAGTCCTGTTTGTTTGGAAATCGAAAAAGTCCGATTTCGTCAACTTTTTCTGATTTCGTCAAAGTTTTTTTCTTCGCATGTTAAATGATGTTCGACGAATAATCGATTGCGCGAATAAAAATTCCGTCAGCGGGCAACGGATCAGGGAGTAAAAAAAATTTTGACAGGTAAAAATGTCAAATGTCAAAATTTGCGATTTTGTCTGGGGTCATCTAAACTTTGTCAACAACTCCCCCATACATGTCAAAACTGTCAGAGCACTCCTTCCGGGAAAACGTTTCTACACTTCCGTACATCGGTACATCGGTACATTACACGTCACGCAAGCAGCTTTATATTATATGGGACTAGTGTTATTTATTTGCCGCTGCCCGCGAGCGGGCAGCGGTGTGTCGTTTTCTTTTTTTATTGGTTCTGTTTTTCCTTAGGTGTTGTTTTATTGTGTTTGTTTATGGTGTCGTGTGTCTGTGTTTGTTTATTGTATCGTGTTTGAAATATTGTGTTTGTTTGTGGTGTCGTGTCTTTGATTGTCGCATGATGTGTCGTTGTGTTTTTCTATTTATCTGTTGTTCTATTTACCGCAGCCCGCAAGCGGACAGCGGAGAGTGGTGTGTGTGTTTGTTTGTGGTGTCGTGCCTTCGGTTGTCGTGTTTGCCGCTGCCCGCAAGCGGACAGCGGTTGTGTCGTGTCTTTGATGGTTGTAAACACGACCTAAAAACAACTTTTGATTTATAATTTATTTTTTTGAATTTTGTAATGATGCGGCGAATTATCCTGTTTTTTCGCAAGTTTTCGGTATTTCCTCATTTTCACTTTGATGTGGACATCCGATGTGAAAGTCATGTATGGAAGGTTTGTGGGCGGCTTTGCACCTTTTCTGAAACGTCTGTCAAATTTAATATAAACTGTCAAGTTTTTTTTTTATACCGGAAAGTATAAAAATCACTGTTTATGTCATGACAGCTAAACTTGACAATTATGTGCATTTTTGACAGGCGTAAAATAGATGTCTCATAACGCTTTACAATCCCCTTATACATGACTTTGATGTAGAACCTCGTCTTGGGGGTGAAAATCAAGAAATTCATTAATTAAATATTTTTTTATTTGCATATACATAGGCAATGGGTTCGAATTTCATTGATTTTCATCATTTTAGAGTTTTTCCTAATTTTCACCCCTAACATGACTTTTGCTGTCAAAGTCATGTATGGAGCGTTTGTCAAACATAGTAAGCTTTGTATGAAGTGACTGTCAAATTTATTGTAATCCGTCAACTTTATCCGTTATGTCCCAAAAATTAGGGAAAAAAAATTAAAATTACATTTTATGTCATGACAGCTAAATTTGACAATTGACAGAAAATTTGACAGTTGTGTTACAGGTACTGCCACGTATTGAACAAACGCGCTATACATGACACCGACGTTGGAGGTCTTTCCGGGGCTCAAAATGGTCAAAATGTGCAAAAAAATGACAAAAAACTATTAGTTCGATAGCGACGCAACCGTCGAGAAAATCGAAATTCCGAGTTCTTACGCTCTATGATCGGTTCAGTGGGAACACATAGACGTCAAAATCGTTTCTCTAACTTGACAGTTGTCGAAGAATAAGTCCTATTTATAAATCGACGATTTTTTTTTGTCGTTCATTGTCGTTTTGTCGTAGTGCGTCAAATAAAGCATCTCATACTATGCTGGACCAGTGAAAAAAAATCGGCTCCTCTGATAGAAAAATCGAAAAATGTCAAAAAAATGTCAAAGAAAAAATAACATTTAACAAATTTTGACAGTCGTTTGGGGCCCTACTGAGGTTCCCCTACAACCCCCTCATACATGTCAAAACTGTCAGATCGCTCCAAGTGCCCGTAATCGTAAAACGTCAGATTTCGTCAACTTTTTCTGATATCGTCAAAGTTTTTTTTTTCGCATTATAAATGACGAACGACGATTAATCGATTGCGCAAATAAAATTTCCGTCAGCGGGCAACGGATCAGGGTGAAAAAAAAAATTTGACAGTTAAAAATGTCAAATGTCAAAATCTGTAGGTTTTTTTGGGGTCACATAAACTTTGTTTACAACTCTCCCATACATGTCAAAACTGTCAGAGCACTCCTTCTGGAAAAAGTAATCATCTACATCCGTACATCGGTAGGTGAGTCACGCAAGCAGCTTTATATTATATGGGACTAGTGTTATTTATTTGCCGCTGCCCGCGAGCGGGCAGCGGTGTGTCGTTGTGTTTTATTTTGTGTATTTGCCGCTGCCCGCAAGCGGACAGCGGTGGTGTCGTGTCGTTATGTTTTATTTTGTGTATTTGCCGCTGCCCGCAAGCGGACAGCGGTTGTGTCGCGTCTTCGATTGTCGTATTTGCTGGTATCCTTGTTTCGGAGTGCGTTCGGTGTTCATATACAGAGGCGACAGAGTATAATTTCATTGATTTTCATCATTTTACAGTTTTTCCTAATTTTCACCCCTAAGATGACTTTTGCTGTCAAAGTCATGTATGAGGCGTTTGTCAAACATGGTAAGGTTTGTATGGAGAGACTGTCAAAATTATTGTAAACTGTCAACTTTATCCGTTATGTCCCAAAAATTGAGAAAAAAAATTAAAATTACATTTTTTGTCATAACAGCTAAATTTGACAGTTGACAGGAATTTTGACAGTTGTGTTACAGAGACTGCCAGGTGATGGACAAACGCGCTATACATGACACCGACGTTGGAGGTCTTTTAAGGGGTGAAAACGAACAAAAATTTCCCAAAAAATGACAAAAAACGAATAGTTCGATAGCGACGCAGCCGTCGAGAAAATCGAAATTCCGAGTTCTTACGCTCTATCAGCGGTTCAGTGGGAACACGTAGACGTCAAAATAGTTTCTCTAACTTGACAGTTGTCGGAGAATAAGTCCTGTTTGTTTGGAAATCGAAAAAGTCCGATTTCGTCAACTTTTTCCGATTTCGTCAAAGTTTTTTTTTTCGCATGTTAAATGATGTTCGACGAATAATCGATTGCGCGAATAAAAATTCCGTCAGCGGGCAACGGATCAGGGAGTAAAAAAAATTTTGACAGGTCAAAATGTCAAATGTCAAAATTTGCGATTTTGTCGGGGGTTATCTAAACTTTGTCTACAACTCTCCCATACATGTCAAAACTGTCAGAGCACTCCTTCTGGGAAACTAACTCTCTAGTTCGGTACATCGGTACATCGGTAGGTGAGTCACGCAAGCAGCTGTATATTATATCGACTAGTGTTGTATTATTTGCCGCTGCCCGCGAGCGGGCAGCGGTGTGTCGTTGTGTTTTATTTTGTGTATTTGCCGCTGCCCGCAAGCGGACAGCGGTGGTGTCGTGACGTTATGTTTTATTTTGTGTATTTGCCGCTGCCCGCAAGCGGACAGCGGTTGTGTCGCGTCTTCGATTGTCGTATTTGTTGGTATCCTTGTTTCGGAGTGCATCGGTGTTCATATACAGAGGCGACAGAGTATAATTTCATTGATTTTCATCATTTTACAGTTTTTCCTAATTTTCACCTCTAAGATGACTTTTGATGTCAAAGTCATGTATGGGGCGTTTGTCAAACGAGGTAAGGTTTGTATGGAGAGACTGTGAAAATTATTGTAAACTGTCAACTTTATCCGTTATGTCCCAAAAATTGAGAAAAAAAATTAAAATTACATTTTTCTGTCATGACAGCTAAATTTGACAGTTGACAGGAAATTTGACAGTTGTGTTACAGAGACTGCCACGTGATGGACAAACGCGCTATACATGACACCGGAGTTGGAGGTCTTTTAAGGGGTGAAAACGAACAAAAATTTCCCAAAAAATGACAAAAAACGATTAGTTCGATAGCGACGCAGCCGTCGAGAAAATCGAAATTCCGAGTTCTTACGCTCTATAAGCGCTTCAGTGGGAACACGTAAACGTCAAAATTGTTGCTGTAACTTGACAGTTGTCGGAGAATAAGTCCTGTTTGTTCGGAAATCTAAACAGTCCGATTTCGTCAACTTTTTCTAATTTCGTCAAAGTTTTTTTTTTCGCATATTAAATGATGTTTGACGATTAATCGATTGCGCGAATAAAAGTTCCGTCAGCGGGCAACGGATCAGGGAGTAAAAAAAATTTTGACAGTTAAAAATGTCAAATGTCAAAATTTGCGATTTTGTCTGGGGTCATCTAAACTTTGTCAACAACTCCCCCATACATGTCAAAACTGTCAGAGCACTCCTTCCGGGAAAACGTTTCTACACTTCCGTACATCGGTACATCGGTACATTACACGTCACGCAAGCAGCTTTATATTATATGGGATATATACACGCAAGCGGACAGCGGTGGTGTCGTGTCTTCGATTGTCGTTCTTGTATGTATCGTTGTTTTACTAAGTATCGGTGTTCATATACAGAGGCGACAGAGTATAATTTCATTGATTTTCATCATTTTACAGTTTTTCCTAATTTTCACCCCTAAGATGACTTTTGCTGTCAAAGTCATGTATGGGGCGTTTGTCAAACGTGGTAAGCTTTGTATGAAGTTACTGTCAAAATTATTGTAAACTGTCAACTTTATCCGTTATGACCAAAAAATTGAGAAAAAAAATTGAAAAACACAATTTTTGTTTTGACAGCTAAATTTGAGAGTTGACAGGAATTTTGACAGCTGTTTTACAGGTATGGCCACGTAATGAACAAACGCGCTATACATGACACCGACGTTGGAGGTCTTTTAGGGGGTCAAAATGGTCAAAATGTGCAAAAAAATGACAAAAAACGATTAGTTCGATAGCGACGCAACCGTCGAGAAAATAAAAATTCGGCTCCCCCAACCTATATAACCGGTTCAGTGGGAGTCACGTAGACGTCAAAACAGTTTCTCTACATTGACGCTTGTCAAAGTAAAAGATCCAGTTTTGATTTGACGATTTTTTTTTGTCGTTTATTGTCGTTTTGTCGTAGTGCATCAAATAAAGCACCTTAAACCATATTGGACCAGCAAAAAAAAATTGACACTTCTGGTAGAAAAATCGAAAAATGTCAAAAAAATGTCAAAGAAAAAATGACATTCGACAAATTTTGACAGTCGTTTGGGGCCCTACTGAGGACCCCCTACAACCCCCTCATACATGTCAAAACTGTCAAATCGCTCTAAGTGCCCGAAATCGTAAAAAGTCCGATTTCGTCAACTTTTTCTGATTTCGTCAAAGTTTTTTTTTTCGCATATTAAATGATGTTCGACGAATAATCGATTGCGCGAATAAAAATTCCGTCAGCGGGCAACGGATCAGGGAGAAAAAAAAAATTTTGACAGTTAAAAATGTCAAATGTCAAAATCTGTAGGTTGCGTTGGGGTCACATAAACATCTTGTACAACTCCCCCATACATGTCAAAACTGTCAAAGCACTCCTTCAGGGAAACTAACCCTCTAAATGAGTGAGCCAGTGAGTCACGCAAGCAGCTTTATATTATATCAGACTAGTGTTGTATTATTTGCCGCTGCCCGCGAGCGGGCAGCGGTGTGTCGTTGTGTTTTATTTTGTGTATTTGCCGCTGCCCGCAAGCGGACAGCGGTGGTGTCGTGTCGTTATGTTTTATTTTGTGTATTTGCCGCTGCCCGCAAGCGGACAGCGGTTGTGTCGCGTCTTCGATTGTCGTATTTGTTGGTATCCTTGTTTCGGAGTGCATCGGTGTTCATATACAGAGGCGACAGAGTATAATTTCATTGATTTTCATCATTTTACAGTTTTTCCTAATTTTCACCTCTAAGATGACTTTTGATGTCAAAGTCATGTATGGGGCGTTTGTCAAACGAGGTAAGGTTTGTATCGAGAGACTGTCAAAATTATTGTAAACTGTCAACTTTATCCGTTATGTCCCAAAAATTGAGAAAAAAAATTAAAATTACATTTTTTTGTCATGACAGCTAAATTTGACAATTGACAGGAATTTTGACAATTGTTTTACAGAGATTGTCACGTGATGGACAAACGCGCTATACATGACACCGACGTTGGAGGTCTTTTAAGGGGTGAAAACGAACAAAAATTTCCCAAAAAATGACAAAAAACTATTAGTTCGATAGCGACGCAGCTGTCGAGAAAATCGAAATTCCGAGTTCTTACGCTCTATAAGCGCTTCAGTGGGAACACGTAAACGTCAAAATTGTTGCTGTAACTTGACAGTTGTCAGAGAATAAGTCCTGTTTGTTCGGAAATCTAAACAGTCCGATTTCGTCAACTTTTTCTGATTTCGTCAAAGTTTTTTTTTTCGCATATTAAATGATGTTCGACGATTAATCGATTGCGCGAATAAAATTTCCGTCAGCGGGCAACGGATCAGGGAGTAAAAAAAATTTTGACAGTTAAAAATGTCAAATGTCAAAATTTGCGATTTTGTCCAAGGTCATCTAAACTTTGTCTACAGCTCTCCCATACATGTCAAAACAATCAGAGCACTCCTTCTGGGCAAACGTTTCTACACTTCCGTACATCGGTACATTACACGTCACGCAAGCAGCTGTATATAATATTGACTAGTGTTGTATTATTTGCCGCTGCCCGCGAGCGGGCAGCGGTGTGTCGTTGTGTTTTATTTTGTGTATTTGCCGCTGCCCGCAAGCGGACAGCGGTGGTGTCGTGTCTTCGATTGTCGTATATGCCGCTGCCCGCAAGCGGACAGCGGTGGTGTCGTGTCTTCGATTGTCGTTTTTGCTGCTGCCCGCAAGCGGACAGCAGGGTATCGTTGTTTTACTAAGTATCGGTGTTCATATACAGAGGCGACTGAGTATAATTTCATTGATTTTCATCATTTTAGAGTTTTTACTAATTTTCACCTCCAGGATGACTTTTGATGTCAAAGTCATGTATGGGGCGTTTGTCAAACGTGGTAAGCTTTGTATGAAGTGACTGTCAAATTTATTGTAAACTGTCAATTTTATCCGTTATGACCAAAAAATTAAGAGAAAAATGAAAAAATACATTTATTTGTCATGACAGCTAAATTTGACAGTTGACAGGAATTTTGACAGTTGTTCTACAGACACTGCCACGTGATGTACAAACGCGCCATACATGACACCGACGTTGGAGGTCTTTCAGGGGGTCAAAATGGTCAAAATGTGCAAAAAAATGTCAAAAAACGATTAGTTCGATAGCGACGCAACCGTCAAGAAAATCGAAATTCCGAGTTCTTACGCTCTATGATCGGTTCAGTGGGAACACGAAGACGTCAAAATCGTTTCTCTAACTTGACAGTTGTCGAAGAATAACTCCTATTCATAAATCGACGAATTTTTTTTGTCGTTCATTGTCGTTTTGTCGTAGTGCGTCAAATAAAGCATCTTAAACTATGCTGTACCAGCAAAAAAAATTGGCACCTCTGATAGAAAAATTGAAAAATGTCAAAAAAATGTCAAAGAAAAAATGACATTTCTCATATTTTGATAGTCGTTTGGGGCCCTCCTGGGGACCCCCTACAACTCCTTCATACATGTCAAAACTGTCAGATCACGGCAAGTGCCCGAAATCGTAAAAAGTCCGATTTCGTCAACTTTTTCTGATTTCGTCAAAGTTTTTTTTTTCGCATACTAAATGATGCTCGACGATTAATCGATTGCGCGAAAAAAATATCCGTCAGCGGGCAACGTTTCAGGGAGTAAAAAAAATTTTGACAGGAAAAAATGTCAAATGTCAAAATCTGTAGGTTTCGTTGGGGTCACATAAACATCCTCTACAACTCTCCTATACATGTCAAAACTGTCAGAGCACTCCTTCTGGGAAACTAACCTTCTAACCCAGTGAGTCACGCAAGCAGCTGTATATTATATCGACTAGTGTTATTTATTTGCCGCTGCCCGCGAGCGGGCAGCGGTGTGTCGTTGTGTTGTTTTCTATTTTTCTGTTGTTCTATTTACCGCAGCCCGCAAGCGGACAGCGGAGAGTGGTGTGTGTTTGTTTGTGGTGTCGTGTCTTCGATTTTCGTTTTTGCTGCTGCCCGCAAGCGGACAGCAGGGTATCGTTGTTTCAGTGTGCATCGGTGTTTCTATACATAGGCGATGGGGTTGAATTTCATAGATATTCATCATTTTACAGTTTTTCCTAATTTTCACCCCTAAAATGACTTTTGATGTCAAAGTCATGTATAGGGCGTTTGTCAAACTCGGTTAGGTTTGTATGGAGAGACTGTCAAAATTATTGTAAACTGTCAACTTTATCCGTTATGACCAAAAAATAGAGGAGAAAAATTGAAAAACACAATTTTTGTCATGACAGCTAAATTTGACAGTTGACAGGAATTTTGACAGTTGTGTTACAGGAACTGCCACGTATTGAACAAACGCGCAATACATGACACCGACGCTGGAGGTCTTTCCGGGGGTCAAAATGGTCAAAATGTGCAAAAAAATGACAAAAAACGATTAGTTCGATAGCGACGCAACCGTCGAGAAAATCGAAATTCCGAGTTCTTACGCTCCATGATCGGTTCAGTGGGAACACGTAGACGTCAAAATTGTTTCTCTAACTTGACAGTTGTCGAAGAATAACTCCAATTCATAAATCGACGATTTTTTTTTGTCGTTCATTGTCGTTTTGTCGTAGTGCGTCAAATAAAGCATCTCAAACTATGCTGGACCAGCAAAAAAAAATTGGCACCTCTGATAGAAAAATTGAAAAATGTCAAAAAAATGTCAAAGAAAAAATGACATTTCTCATATTTTGACAATCGTTTGGGGCCCTCCTGGGGACCCCCTACAACCCCTCCATACATGTCAAAACTGTCAGATCACGGCAAGTGCCCGAAATCGTAAAAAGTCTGATTTCGTCAACTTTTTCTGATTTCGTCAATTTTTTTTTTTCGCATATTAAATCATGTTTGACGATTAATCGATTGCGCAAAAAAAAATTTCGTCAGAATGGACGAATCAGGGAGTAAAAAAAATTTTGACAGGTAAATATGACAAATGTCAAAATTTGCGATTTTGACGGGGGTCACATAAACCTCCTTTACAACTCCCCCATACATGTCAAAACTGTCAGAGCACTCCTTCAGGGAAACTAATCTTCTACATCGGTAGGTCAGTCACGCAAGCAGCTGTATATTATATTGACTAGTGTTGTATTATTTGCCGCTGCCCGCGAGCGGGCAGCGGTGTGTTGTTGTGTTGTTTTATTTATCTGTTGTTCTATTTACCGCAGCCCGCAAGCGGACAGCGGAGAGTGGTGTGTGTGTTTGTTTGTGGTGTCGTGTCTTCGATTGACGTATTTTCTGCTGCCCGCAAGCGGACAGCAGGGTAACGTTGTTTTACTAAGTATCGGTGTTCATATACAGAGGCGACAGAGTATAATTTCATTGATTTTCATCATTTTACAGTTTTTCCTAATTTTCACCCCTAAGATGACTTTTGCTGTCAAAGTCATGTATGGGGCATTTGTCAAACGTGGTAAGGTTTGTATGGAGAGACTGTCAAAATTATTGTAAACTGTCAACTTTATCTGTTATGTCCCAAAAATTGAGGAAAAAAATTAAAAAACACAATTTTTGTCATGACAGCTAAATTTGACAGTTGACAGGAATTTTGTCAGTTGTTTTACAGGGACTGCCACGTGATGTACAAACGCGCCATACATGACACCGACGTTGGAGGTGGTTTAACGGGAGAAAACGATCAAAATCTGCAAAAAAATGACAAAAAACGATTAGTTCGATAGCGACGCACCTGTCGAGAAAATCAAAATTCCGCTTCCCCAACCCCTAATAGCGGTTCAGTGGGAGTCACGTAGACGTCAAAATAGTTTCTCTACTTTGACGCTTGTCAAAGTAAAAGATCCAGTTTTGATTTGACGATTTTTTTTTGTCGTTTATTGTCGTTTCGTCGTAGTGCATCAAATAAAGCACCTCAAACCATAATGGACCAGCAAAAAAAAATTGACACCTCTGGTAGAAAAATCGAAAAATGTCAAAAAAATGTCAAAGAAAAAATGATATTTGACAAATTTTGACAGTCGTTTGGGGCCCTCTTGGGGACCCCTACAACTCCCCAATACACGTCAAAACTGTCAGACTGCTCCAAGTGACCGAAATCGTAAAGTGTCTGATTTCGTCAACTTTTTCTGATTTCGTCAAAGTTTTTTTTTTCGCATATTAAATGATGTTCGATGAATAATCGATTGCGCAAAAAAAAATTCCGTCAGCGGGCAACGGATCAGGGAGTAAAAAAAAATTTGACAGGTAAAAATGTCAAATGTCAAAATTTGCGATTTAGTCGGGGGTCACATAAACATCCTCTACAACTCCCCCATACATGTCAAAACTGTCAGAGCACTCCTTCTGGGAAACTAACCTTCTATATCCGTACCTCGGGACATCAGTCACGCAAGCAGCTTTATATTATATGGGACTAGTGTTATTTATTTGCCGCTGCCCGCGAGCGGGCGGGCAGCGGTGTGTCGTTGTGTTGTTTTCTATTTATCTGTTGTTCTATTTACCGCAGCCCGCAAGCGGACAGCGGAGAGTGGTGTGTGTGTTTGTTTGTGGTGTCGTGTCTTCGATTGTCGTATTTGCTGCTGCCCGCAAGCGGACAGCAGGGTATCGTTGTTTCGGTGTGCATCGGTGTTCCTATACATAGGCGATGGGGTAGAATTTCATTGATTTTCATCATTTTACAGTTTTTCCTAATTTTCACCTTCAAGATGACTTTCGATGTCAAAGTCATGTATGGGACGTTTGTCAAACGTGGCGAGGTCTATATGGAGTAACTGTCAAATTTATTGTAAACTGTCAATTTTATCCGTTATGACCAAAAAATTAAGAAAAAAAATGGAAAAATACAATATTTGTCATGACAGCTAAATTTAACAGTTGACAGGAAATTTGACAGTTGTGTTACGTGGCAGTACCACGTAATGAACAAACGCGCTATACATGACACCGACGTTGGAGGTCTTTCAGGGGGTCAAAATGGTCAAAATGTGCAAAAAAATGACAAAAAACGATTAGTTCGATAGCGACGCAACCGTCAAGAAAATCGAAATTCTGAGTTCTTACGCTCTATGGTCGGTTCAGTGGGAACACGTAGACGTTAAAATCGTTTCTCTAACTTGACAGTTGTCGAAAAATAACTCCTATTTATAAATCGACGATTTTTTTTTGTCGTTCATTGTCGTTTTTTCGTAGTGCGTCAAATAAAGCATCTTATACTATGCTGGACCAGCAAAAAAAATTTGGCACCTCTGATAGAAAAATTAAAAAATGTCAAAAAAATGTCAAAAAAAAAATGATATTTGACAAATTTTGACAGTCGTTTGGGGCCCTCCTAGGGACCCCCTACAACTTCTTCATACATGTCAAAACTGACAGACAGCTCCAAGTGCCCGAAATCGTAAAGTGTCTGATTTCGTCAACTTTTTCTGATTTCGTCAAAAAAAAATTTTTCTCATTATAAATGATGTCCGACGACTTATCGATTGCTTTGATAAAAATCTTAATGGAGGGCAACGGATCTGGGAGGAAAAAAAATTTGACAGTTAAAAAATGTCAAATGTCAAAATCTGTAGGTTTCGTTGGGGTCAAATAAACATCCTCTACAACTCTCCCATACATGTCAAAACTGTCAAAGCACTCCTTCTGGGAAAACGTTTCTACACTTCCATCATTCGTCACGCAAGCAGCTTTATATTATATAGGACTAGTGTTATTTATTTGCCGCTGCCCGCGAGCGGGCAGCGGTGTGTCGTTGTGTTTTATTTTGTGTATTTGCCGCTGCCCGCAAGCGGACAGCGTTGGTGTCGTGTCGTTATGTTTTATTTTGTGTATTTGCCGCTGCCCGCAAGCGGACAGCGGTTGTGTCGCGTCTTTGATTGTCTTATTTGCTGTTATCCTTGTTTCGGAGTGCATCGGTGTTCATATACAGAGGCGACAGAGTATAATTTCATTGATTTTCATCAGTTTACAGTTTTTCCTAATTTTCACCCCTAAGATGACTTTTGATGTCAAAGTCATGTATGGGGTGTTTGTCAAACGTGGTAAGGTTTGTATGGAGAGACTGTCAAAATTATTGTAAACTGTCAACTTTATCCGTTATGTCCCAAAAATTAAGGTAAAAAAAATAAAATTACATTTTTTGACATGACAGCTAAATTTGATTGTTGACAGGAATTTTGACAGCTGTTTTACAGGTATTGCCACGTAATGAACAAACGCGCTATACATGACACCGACGTTGGAGGCCTTTTAGGGGGTCAAAATAGTCAAAATGTGCAAAAAAATGACAAAAAACGATTAGTTCGATAGCGACGCACCCGTCGAGAAAATCCAAATTCGGCTCCCCCAACCCCTAATAGCGGTTCAGTGGGAGTCACGTAAACGTCAAAATAGTCTCTCTACCTTGACGCTTGTCAAAGTAAAAGATCCAGTTTTGATTTGACGATTTTTTTTTGTCGTTCATTGTCGTTTTTTCGTAGTGCGTCAAATAAAGCATCTCAAACTATGCTGGCCCAAAAAAAATTAGCACCATCTCCAGTAGAAAAATAAAAAAATGTCAAAAAAATGTCAAAGAAAAAATGACATTTTCTGAATTTTGACAGTCGTTTGAGGCCCTCTTGGGGACCTCCTACAACTCCCCAATACTCGTCAAAACTGTCAGACTGCTCCAAGTGACCGAAATCGTAAAGTGTCTGATTTCGTCAACTTTTTCTGATTTCGTCAATTTTTTTTTTTTTGCATACTAAATGACGTTTGACGACCTATCGATTGCGTCGATAAAATTCTTAATGGAGGGCAACGGATGTGGGAGTAAAAAAAATTTTGACAGTTAAAAATGTCAAATGTTAAAATCTGTAGGTTTCGTTGGGGTCACATAAACTATATCTACAACTCCCCTATACATGTCAAAACTGTCAGAGCACTCCTTCTAGGAAACTAATGATGTCCATCGTAGGTACATTACGTGTCACGCAAGCAGCTTTATATTATATAGGACTAGTGTTATTTATTTGCCGCTGCCCGCGAGCGGGCAGCGGTGTGTCGTTGTGTTGTTTTATTTATCTGTTGTTCTATTTACCGCAGCCCGCAAGCGGACAGCGGAGAGCGGTGTGTGTTTGTTTGTGGTGTCGTGTCTTCGATTGTCGTTTTTGCTGCTGCCCGCAAGCGGACAGCAGGGTATCGTTGTTTTACTGAGTATCGGTGTTCATATACAGAGGCGACTGAGTATAATTTCATTGATTTTCATTATTTTACAGTTTTTCCTAATTTTCACCCCTAAGATACCTTTTGCTGTCAAAGTCATGTATGAGGCGTTTGTCAAACGTGGTGAGGTTTATATGGAGTGACTGTCAAATTTATTGTAAACTGTCAATTTTATCCGTAATGACCAAAAAATTAAGAAAAAAATGGAAAAATTCATTATTTGTCATGACAGCTAAATTTGACAGTTGACAGGAATTTTGACAGTTGTGTTACAGGAACTGCCACGTATTGAACAAACGTGCTATACATGACACCGACGTTGAAGGTCTTTCAGGGGGTCAAAATGGTCAAAATGTGCAAAAAAATGCCAAAAAACTCTTAGTTCGATAGCGACGCACCTGTCGAGAAAATCAAAATTCCGCCTCCCCAACCCCTAATAGCGGTTCAGTGGGAGTCACTTAGACGTCAAAATAGTTTCTCTACATTGACGCTTGTCAAAGTAAAAGATCCAGTTTTGATTTGACGATTTTTTTTTGTCGTTTATTGTCGTTTTGTCGTAGTGCATCAAATAAAGCACCTTAAACTATAATGGACCAGCAAAAAAAAATTGGCACCTCTGGTAGAAAAATCGAAAAATGTCAAAAAAATGTCAAAGAAAAAATGACATTTGACAAATTTTGACAATCTTTTGGGGCCCTCTTGGGGACCCCCTACAACTCCCCAATACATGTCAAAACTGTCAGATCGCTTCAAGTGCCCGAAATCGTAAAGTGTCTGATTTCGTCAACTTTTTCTGATTTCGTCAAAGTTTTTTTTTTCTGATTTCAAATGATGTTTGAGATTAATCGATTGCGCGAAAAAAAAATCCGTCAGCGGGCAACGGATCAGGGAGTAAAAAAAATTTTGACAGGTCAAAATGTCAAATGTCAAGATTTGTAGGTCGATCGGGGGTCACCTGAACATTGTCTACAACTCTCCTATACATGTCAAAACTGTCAAAGCACTCCTTCAGGGAAACTAACCCTCTAAATGAGTGAGCCAGTGAGTCACGCAAGCGGCTTTATATTATATGGGACTAGTGTTATTTATTTGCCGCTGCCCGCGAGCGGGCAGCGGTGTGTCGTTGTGTTGTTTTCTATTTTTCTGTTGTTCTATTTACCGCAGCCCGCAAGCGGACAGCGGAGAGTGGTGTGTGTTTGTTTGTGGTGTCGTGTCTTCGATTTTCGTTTTTGCTGCTGCCCGCAAGCGGACAGCAGGGTATCGTTGTTTCAGTGTGCATCGGTGTTTCTATACATAGGCGATGGGGTTGAATTTCATAGATATTCATCATTTTACAGTTTTTCCTAATTTTCACCCCTAAAATGACTTTTGATGTCAAAGTCATGTATAGGGCGTTTGTCAAACTCGGTTAGGTTTGTATGGAGAGACTGTCAAAATTATTGTAAACTGTCAACTTTATCCGTTATGTCCCAAAAATTGAGAAAAAAAAATAAAATTACATTTTTTGACATGACAGCCAAATTTGACAGTTGACAGGAATTTTGACAGTTGTTTTACAGGTATTGCCACGTAATGAACAAACGCGCTATACATGACACCGACGTTGGAGGTCTTTTAGGGGGTCAAAGTAGCCAAAAAGTGCAAAAAAATGGCAAAAAACGATTAGTTCGATAGCGATGCAACCGTCGAAAAATCAAAATTCCGAGTTCTTACGCTCTATGATCGGTTCAGTGGGAACACGTAGACGTCAAAATCGTTTCTCTAACTTGACAGTTGTCGAAGAATAACTCCTATTCATAAATCGTCGATTTTTTTTTGTCGTTCATTGTCGTTTTGTCGTAGTGCGTCAAATAAAGCATCTCAAACTATGCTGGACCAGCAAAAAAAATTGGCACCTCTGATAGAAAAATTAAAAAATGTCAAAAAAATGTCAAAGAAAAAATGACATTTCTCATATTTTGACAATCGTTTGGGGCCCTTCTGGGGACCCCCTACAACCCCTCCATACATGTCAAAACTGTCAGATCACGGCAAGTGCCCGAAATCGTAAAAAGTCTGATTTCGTCAACTTTTTTTGATTTCGTCAAAATTTTTTTTTTCGCATAATAAATCATGTTTGTCGATTAATTGATTCCGCAAAAAAAAATTTGTCAGAATGGACGAATCAGGGAGTAAAAAAAATTTTGACAGGTAAAAATGTCAAATGTCAAAATTTGCGATTTTGACGGTGGTCACATAAACATCCTTTACAACTCCCCCATACATGTCAAAACTGTCAGAGCACTCCTTCAGGGAAACTAACCTTCTACATCCGTAGGTCTGTCACGCAAGCAGCTTTATATTATATCGACTAGTGTTATTTATTTCCTGCTGCCCGCGAGCGGGCAGCGGTGTGTCGTTGTGTTTTATTTTGTGTATTTGCCGCTGCCCGCAAGCGGACAGCGGTGGTGTCGTGTCGTTATGTTTTATTTTGTGTATTTGCCGCTGCCCGCAAGCGGACAGCGGTTGTGTCGCGTCTTCGACTGTCGTATTTGCTGGTATCCTTGTTTCGGAGTGCATCGGTGTTCATATACAGAGGCGACAGAGTATAATTTCATTGATTTTCATCATTTTACAGTTTTTCCTAATTTTCACCTCTAAGATGACTTTTAATGTCAAAGTTATGTATGGGGCGTTTGTCAAACGTGATAAGGTTTGTATGGAGAGACAGTCAAAATTATTGTAAACTGTCAACTTTATCCGTTAAGTCCCAAAAATTGAAAAAAAAATTAAAATTACATTTTTTGTCATGACAGCTAAATTTGACAGTTGACAGGAATTCTGACAGTTGTGTTACAGGTATTGCCACGTAATGAACAAACGCGCTATACATGACACCGACGTTGGAGGTCTTTTAGGGGGTCAAAATAGTTAAAATGTGCAAAAAAATGACAAAAACCGATTAGTTCGATAGAGACGCAGTCGTCGAGAAAATTAAAATTCCGAGTTCCTACGCTCTATAAGCGCTTCAGTGGGAACACGTAGACGTCAAAATCGTTTCTCTAACTTGACAGTTGTCGGAGAATAACTCCTGTATGTTTGTGAATCGAAAAAGTCCGATTTCGCCTACTTTTTCTGATTTCGTCAAAGTTTTTTTTTTCGCATGGTAAATGATGTTCGACGATTAATCGATTGCGCGAATAAAATTTCCGTCAGCGGGCAACGGATCAGGGAGAAAAAAAAAATTTGACAGTTAAAAATGTCAAATGTCAAAATTTGCGATTTTGTCGGGGGTCACATAAACTTTGTCTACAACTCCCCTATACATGTCAAAACTGTCAGAGCACTCCTTCAGGGAAACTAATCTTCTACATCGGTAGGTCAGTGAGTGAGTCACGCAAGCAGCTTTATATTATATGGGACTAGTGTTATTTATTTGCCGCTGCCCGCGAGCGGGCAGCGGTGTGTCGTTGTGTTGTTTTCTATTTATCTGTTTTTCCTTAGGTGTTGTTTTATTGTGTTTGTTTATGGTGTCGTGTGTCTGTGTTTGTTTATTGTATCGTGTTTGAAATATTGTGTTTGTTTGTGGTGTCGTGTCTTTGATTGTCGCATGATGTGTCGTTGTGTTTTTCTATTTATCTGTTGTTCTATTTACCGCAGCCCGCAAGCGGACAGCGGAGAGTGGTGTGTGTGTTTGTTTGTGGTGTCGTGTCTTCGATTGTCGTATTTGCCGCTGCCCGCAAGCGGACAGCGGTGGTGTCGTGTCTTCGATTGTCGTATATGCCGCTGCCCGCAAGCGGACAGCGGTGGTGTCGTGTCTTCGATTGTCGTATTTGCTGCTGCCCGCAAGCGGACAGCAGGGTATCGTTGTTTCTGTGTGCATCGGTGTTCCTATACATAGGCGATGGGGTTGAATTACATTGATTTTCATCATTTTACAGTTTTTCCTAATTTTTACCCCTAAGATGAATTTTGATGTCAAAGTTATGTATAGGGCGTTTGTCAAACGTGGTAAGCTTTGTATGAAGTAACTGTCAAATTTATTGTAAACTGTCAATTTTATTCGTAATGACCAAAAAACTGAGAAAAAAAATTGTAAAACACAATTTTTGTTATGACAGCTAAATTTGACAGCTGACAGGAATTTTGACAGTTGTGTTACAGGTACTGCCACGTAATAAACAAACGCGCTATACATGACACCGACGTTGGAGGTCTTTTAGGCGGTCAAAACGAACAAAAACTGCAAAAAAATGACAAAAAACTCTTAGTTCGATAGCGACGCACCTGTCGAGAAAATCAAAATTCCGCCTCCCCAACCCCTAATAGCGGTTCAGTGGGAGTCACTTAGACGTCAAAATAGTTTCTCTACATTGACGCTTGTCAAAGTAAAAGATCCAGTTTTGATTTGACGATTTTTTTTTGTCGTTCATTGTCGTTTTGTCGTAGTGCATTAAATAAAAAACCTTAAACCATACTGGACCAGCAAAAAAAAATTGACACCTCTGGTAGAAAAATCGAAAAATGTCAAAAAAATGTCAAAGAAAAAATTACATTTTACAAATTTTGACAGTCGTTTGGGGCCCTACTGAGAACCTCCTACAACCCTCCTATAAATGTCAAAACTGTCAGATCACTGCAAGTGCCCGAAATCGTAAAAAGTCCGATTTCGTCAACTTTTTCTGATTTCGTCAAAGTTTTTTTTCTCGCACGTTAAATGATGTTCGACGAATAATCGACTGCGCGAATAAAAATTCTGTCAACGGGCAACGGATCAGGGAGAAAAAAAAATTTTGACAGTTAAAAATGTCAAATGTCAAAATCTGTAGGTTGCGTTGGGGTCACATAAATATCCTGTACAACTCCCCCATACATGTCAAAACTGTCAGAGCACTCCTTCTGGGAAACTAATCCTCTAAGTGAGTGAGTAGATCAGTCACGCAAGCAGCTGTATATTATATCGACTAGTGTTTTTTATTTGCCGCTGCCCGCGAGCGGGCAGCGGTGTGTCGTTTTCTTTTTTTATTGGTTCTGTTTTTCCTTAGGTGTTTTTTTATTGTGTTTGTTTATTTTATCGTGTTTGATTTACCGTGTTTGTTTGTGGTGTCGTGTGTTTGTTAGTGTGTTTGTTTGTGGTATGGTGTTTGATACATTGTGTTTGTTTATGGATTCGTTATACGATTGTCGTATTTGCCGCTGCCCGCAAGCGGACAGCGGTGGTGTCGTGTCTTCGATTGTCGTAATTGCTGCTGCCCGCAAGCGGACAGCAGGGTATCGTTGTTTCGGTGTGCATCGGTGTTCCTATACATAGGCGATGGGGTTGAATTTCATGGATTTTCATCATTTTACAGTTTTTCCTAATTTTCACCTCTAAGATGACTTTTGATGTCAAAGTTATGTATAGAGCGTTTGTCAAACGTGGTAAGCTTTGTATGGAGAGACTGTCAAAATTATTGTAAACTGTCAACTTTATCCGTTATGTCCCAAAAATTGAGTAAAAAAAATTAAAATTACATTTTATGTCATGACAGCTAAATTTGACAGTTGACAGGAATTTTGACAGTTGTCTTATAGGGACTGCCACGTGGTGGACAAACGCGCTATACACGACACCAACGTTGGAGGTCTTTCAGGGGGTCAAAATGGTCAAAATGTGCAAAAAAATGACAAAAAACGATTCGTTCGATAGCGACGCAACCGTCGAGAAAATCAAAATTCGGCTTCCCCAACCCCTAATAGCGGTTCAGTGGGAGTCACGTAGACGTCAAAATAGTTTCTCTACATTGACGCTTGTCAAAGTAAAAGATCCAGTTTTGATTTGACGATTTTTTTTTGTCGTTCATTGTCGTTTTGTCGTAGTGCATCAAATAAAGCACCTTAAACTATAATGGACCAGCAAAAAAAAATTGGCACCTCTGGTAGAAAAATCGAAAAATGTCAAAAAAATGTCAAAGAAAAAATGACATTTGACAAATTTTGACAATCTTTTGGGGCCCTCTTGGGGACCCCCTACAACTCCCCAATACATGTCAAAACTGTCAGATCGCTTCAAGTGCCCGAAATCGTAAAGTGTCTGATTTCGTCAACTTTTTCTGATTTCGTCAAAGTTTTTTTTTTCTGATTTCAAATGATGTTTGACGATTAATCGATTGCGCGAAAAAAAAATCCGTCAGCGGGCAACGGATCAGGGAGTAAAAAAAATTTTGACAGGTCAAAATGTCAAATGTCAAGATTTGTAGGTCGATCGGGGGTCACCTGAACATTGTCTACAACTCTCCTATACATGTCAAAACTGTCAAAGCACTCCTTCAGGGAAACTAACCCTCTAAATGAGTGAGCCAGTGAGTCACGCAAGCGGCTTTATATTATATGGGACTAGTGTTATTTATTTGCCGCTGCCCGCGAGCGGGCAGCGGTGTGTCGTTGTGTTTTATTTTGTGTATTTGCCGCTGCCCGCAAGCGGACAGCGGTTGTGTCGCGTCTTCGATTGTCGTATTTGCTGGTATCCTTGTTTCGAAGTGCATCGATGTTCATATACAGAGGCGACAGAGTATATTTTCATTGATTTTCATCATTTTACAGTTTTTCCTAATTTTCACCCCTAAGATGACTTTTGCTGTCAAAGTCATGTATGGGGCGTTTGTGGAACGTGGTGAGGTTTATATAGAGTGACTGTCAAATTTATTGTAAACTGTCAATTTTATTCGTAATGACCAAAAAATTGAGAAAAAAAATTGTAAAACACAATTTTTGTTATGACAGCTAAATTTGACAGTTGACAGGAAATTTGACAGTTGTGTTACAGGTACTGCCACGTAATAAACAAACGCGCTATACATGACACCGACGTTGGAGGTCTTTCAGGGGGTCAAAATGAACAAAAACTGCAAAAAAATGACAAAAAACTCTTAGTTCGATAGCGACGCACCTGTCGAGAAAATCAAAATTCCGCCTCCCCAACCCCAAATAGCGGTTCAGTGGGAGTCACTTAGACATCAAAATAGTTTCTCTACATTGACGCTTGTCAAAGTAAAAGATCCAGTTTTGATTTGACGATTTTTTTTTGTCGTTCATTGTCGTTTCGTCGTAGTGCATCAAATAAAGCACCTCAAACCATAATGGACCAGCAAAAAAAAATTGACACTTCTGGTAGAAAAATCGAAAAATGTCAAAAAAATGTCAAAGAAAAAATGATATTTGACAAATTTTGACAGTCGTTTGGGGCCCTATAGGGGACCCCCTACAACTCCCCAATACATGTCAAAACTGTCAGACTGCTCCAAGTGACCGAAATCGTAAAGTGTCTGATTTCGTCAACTTTTTCTGATTTCGTCAAAGTTTTTTTTTTCGCATATTAAATGATGTTCGATGAATAATCGATTGCGCAAAAAAAAATTCCGTCAGCGGGCAACGGATCAGGGAGTAAAAAAAAATTTGACAGGTAAAAATGTCAAATGTCAAAATTTGCGATTTAGTCGGGGGTCACATAAACATCCTCTACAACTCCCCCATACATGTCAAAACTGTCAGAGCACTCCTTCTGGGAAACTAACCTTCTATATCCGTACCTCGGGACATCAGTCACGCAAGCAGCTTTATATTATATAGGACTAGTGTTGTATTATTTGCCGCTGCCCGCGAGCGGGCAGCGGTGTGTCGTTGTGTTTTATTTTGTGTATTTGCCGCTGCCCGCAAGCGGACAGCGGTGGTGTCGTGTCGTTATGTTTTATTTTGTGTATTTGCCGCTGCCCGCAAGCGGACAGCGGTTGTGTCGCGTCTTCGATTGTCGTATTTGCTGGTATCTTTGTTTCGGAGTGCATCGGTGTTCATATACAGAGGCGACAGAGTATAATTTCATTGATTTTCATCATTTTACAGTTTTTCCTAATTTTCACCTCTAAGATGACTTTTGATGTCAAAGTTATGTATGGGGCGTTTGTCAAACGTGATAAGGTTTGTATGGAGAGACTGTCAAAATTATTGTAAACTGTCAACTTTATCCGTTATGTACCAAAAATTGAGAAAAAAAATTAAAATTACATTTTTTGTCATGACAGCTAAATTTGTCAGTTGACAGGAATTTTGACAGTTCTTTTACAGACACTGCCAGGTGATGGACAAACGCGCTATACATGACACCAACGGTAGAAGTCTTTGAAGGGGTCAAATTGAACTAAAATTGCAGGGAAAAATCCGAAAAACGATTAGTTCGATAGCGACCCAGCCGTCGAGGAAATAAAAATTCCGAGTCCAAGCGCTCTATCAGCGCTTCAGTGGGAACACGTAAACGTCAAAATCGTTTCTCTAACTTGACAGTTGTCGGAGAATAAGTCCTGTTTGTTCGGAAATCTAAACAGTCCGATTTCGTCAACTTTTTCTGATTTCGTCAAAGTTTTTTTTTTCTCATCTAAAATAATGTTCGACGAATAATCGATTGCGCAAATAAAATTTCCGTCAGCGGGCAACGGATCAGGGTGAAAAAAAAAATTTGACAGTTAAAAATGTCAAATGTCAAAATCTGTAGGTTTTTTTGGGGTCACATAAACTTTGTTTACAACTCTCCCATACATGTCAAAACTGTCAGAGCACTCCTTCTGGAAAAAGTAATCATCTACATCCGTACATCGGTAGGTGAGTCACGCAAGCAGCTTTATATTATATTATATATACACGCAAGCGGACAGCGGTGGTGTCGTGTCTTCGATTGTCGTTCTTGTATGTATCGTTGTTTTACTAAGTATCGGTGTTCATATACAGAGGCGACAGAGTATAATTTCATTGATTTTCATCATTTTACAGTTTTTCCTAATTTTCACCCCTAAGATGACTTTTGCTGTCAAAGTCATGTATGGGGCGTTTGTCAAACGTGGTAAGCTTTGTATGAAGTTACTGTCAAAATTATTGTAAACTGTCAACTTTATCCGTTATGACCAAAAAATTGAGAAAAAAAATTGAAAAACACAATTTTTGTTTTGACAGCTAAATTTGAGAGTTGACAGGAATTTTGACAGCTGTTTTACAGGTATGGCCACGTAATGAACAAACGCGCTATACATGACACCGACGTTGGAGGTCTTTTAGGGGGTCAAAATGGTCAAAATGTGCAAAAAAATGACAAAAAACGATTAGTTCGATAGCGACGCAACCGTCGAGAAAATAAAAATTCGGCTCCCCCAACCTATATAACCGGTTCAGTGGGAGTCACGTAGACGTCAAAACAGTTTCTCTACATTGACGCTTGTCAAAGTAAAAGATCCAGTTTTGATTTGACGATTTTTTTTTGTCGTTTATTGTCGTTTTGTCGTAGTGCATCAAATAAAGCACCTTAAACCATATTGGACCAGCAAAAAAAAATTGACACTTCTGGTAGAAAAATCGAAAAATGTCAAAAAAATGTCAAAGAAAAAATGACATTCGACAAATTTTGACAGTCGTTTGGGGCCCTACTGAGGACCCCCTACAACCCCCTCATACATGTCAAAACTGTCAAATCGCTCTAAGTGCCCGAAATCGTAAAAAGTCCGATTTCGTCAACTTTTTCTGATTTCGTCAAAGTTTTTTTTTTCGCATATTAAATGATGTTCGACGAATAATCGATTGCGCGAATAAAAATTCCGTCAGCGGGCAACGGATCAGGGAGAAAAAAAAAATTTTGACAGTTAAAAATGTCAAATGTCAAAATCTGTAGGTTGCGTTGGGGTCACATAAACATCTTGTACAACTCCCCCATACATGTCAAAACTGTCAAAGCACTCCTTCAGGGAAACTAACCCTCTAAATGAGTGAGCCAGTGAGTCACGCAAGCAGCTTTATATTATATCAGACTAGTGTTGTATTATTTGCCGCTGCCCGCGAGCGGGCAGCGGTGTGTCGTTGTGTTTTATTTTGTGTATTTGCCGCTGCCCGCAAGCGGACAGCGGTGGTGTCGTTGTGTTGTTTTATTTATCTGTTGTTCTATTTACCGCAGCCCGCAAGGTGTGTGTTTGTTTATGGTGTCGTGTGTCTGTGTTATTGTGTTTGTATATTGTATTGTGCTTGATTTACTGTGTTTGTTTATTGAATCGTTATTCGATTGTCGTATTTGCCGCTGCCCGCAAGCGGACAGCGGTGGTGTCGTGTCTTTTATTGTCGTATTTGCTGCTGCCCGCAAGCGGACAGCAGGGTATCATTGTTTCGGGGTGCATTGGTGTTACTATACATAGGCAATGGGGTCGAATTTCATTGATATTCATAATTTTTCAGTTTTTCCTAATTTTCACCTTCAAGATGACTTTAGATGTCAAAGTCATGTATGGGACGTTTGTCAAACGTGGCGAGGTCTATATGGAGTAACTGTCAAATTTATTGTAAACTGTCAACTTTATCCGTTATGACCAAAAAATAGAGGAAAAAAATTAAAATTACATTTTTTGACATGACAGCTAAATTTGACAGTTGACAGGAATTTTGACAGCTGTTTTACAGGTATTGCCACCTATTGAACAAACGCGCTATACATGACACCGACGTTGGAGGTCTTTTAGGGGGTCAAAATAGTCAAAATGTGCAAAAAAATGACAAAAAACGATTAGTTCGATAGCGACGCAACCGTCGAGAAAATCAAAATTCGGCTCCCCCAACCCCTAATAGCGGTTCAGTGGAAGTCACGTAGACGTCAAAATAGTTTCTCTACCTTGACGCTTGTCAAAGTAAAAGATCCAGTTTTGATTTGACGATTTTTTTTTGTCGTTCATTGTCGTTTTGTCGTAGTGCATCAAATAAAGCATCTTAAACCATAATGGACCAGCAAAAATAAATTGACACCTCTGGTAGAAAAATCGAAAAATGTCAAAAAAATGTCAAAGAAAAAATGACATTTGACAAATTTTGACAGTCGTTTGTGGCCCTACTGAGGACCTCTTACAACTTTCCTATACATGTCAAAACTGTCAGATCGCTCCAAGTGCCCGAAATCGTAAAGTGTCTGATTTCGTCAACTTTTTCTGATTTCGTCAAAGTTTTTTTTTTCGCATATTAAATGATGTTCGACGAATAATCGATTGCGCGAAAAAAATTTCCGTCAGCGGGCAACGAATCAGGGAGTAAAAAGAAATTTGACAGTTAAAAATGTCAAATGTCAAAATCTGTAGGTTGCGTTGGGGTCACATAAACATCCTGTACAACTCCCGCATACATGTCAAAACTGTCAAAGCACTCCTTCAGGGAAACTAACCCTCTAAATCAGTGAGTGTCGCGTCACGCAAGCAGCTTTATAATAATAATAACTAGTGTTATTTATTTGCCGCTGCCCGCGAGCGGGCAGCGGTGTGTCGTTGTGTTTTATTTTGTGTATTTGCCGCTGCCCGCAAGCGGACAGCGGTGGTGTCGTGTCGTTATGTTTTATTTTGTGTATTTGCCGCTGCCCGCAAGCGGACAGCGGTTGTGTCGCGTCTTCGATTGTCGTATTTGCTGGTATCCTTGTTTCGGAGTGCGTTCGGTGTTCATATACAGAGGCGACAGAGTATAATTTCATTGATTTTCATCATTTTACAGTTTTTCCTAATTTTCACCCCTAAGATGACTTTTGCTGTCAAAGTCATGTATGAGGCGTTTGTCAAACATGGTAAGGTTTGTATGGAGAGACTGTCAAAATTATTGTAAACTGTCAACTTTATCCGTTATGTCCCAAAAATTGAGAAAAAAAATTAAAATTACATTTTTTGTCATAACAGCTAAATTTGACAGTTGACAGGAATTTTGACAGTTGTGTTACAGAGACTGCCAGGTGATGGACAAACGCGCTATACATGACACCGACGTTGGAGGTCTTTTAAGGGGTGAAAACGAACAAAAATTTCCCAAAAAATGACAAAAAACGAATAGTTCGATAGCGACGCAGCCGTCGAGAAAATCGAAATTCCGAGTTCTTACGCTCTATCAGCGGTTCAGTGGGAACACGTAGACGTCAAAATAGTTTCTCTAACTTGACAGTTGTCGGAGAATAAGTCCTGTTTGTTTGGAAATCGAAAAAGTCCGATTTCGTCAACTTTTTCCGATTTCGTCAAAGTTTTTTTTTTCGCATGTTAAATGATGTTCGACGAATAATCGATTGCGCGAATAAAAATTCCGTCAGCGGGCAACGGATCAGGGAGTAAAAAAAATTTTGACAGGTCAAAATGTCAAATGTCAAAATTTGCGATTTTGTCGGGGGTTATCTAAACTTTGTCTACAACTCTCCCATACATGTCAAAACTGTCAGAGCACTCCTTCTGGGAAACTAACTCTCTAGTTCGGTACATCGGTACATCGGTACATCGGTAGGTGAGTCACGCAAGCAGCTGTATATTATATCGACTAGTGTTATTTATTTGCCGCTGCCCGCGAGCGGGCAGCGGTGTGTCGTTGTGTTGTTCTTTTTATCTGTTTTTCCTTAGGTGTTGTTTTATTGTGTTTGTTTATGGTGTCGTGTGTCTGTGTTTGTTTATTGTATCGTGTTTGAAATATTGTGTTTGTTTGTGGTGTCGTGTCTTTGATTGTCGCATGATGTGTCGTTGTGTTTTTCTATTTATCTGTTGTTCTATTTACCGCAGCCCGCAAGCGGACAGCGGAGAGTGGTGTGTGTGTTTGTTTGTGGTGTCGTGTCTTCGATTGTCGT
Organism: Tinea trinotella; assembly: GCA_905220615.1. Lineage (NCBI taxonomy): Eukaryota > Metazoa > Arthropoda > Insecta > Lepidoptera > Tineidae > Tinea > Tinea trinotella. Next base: position 8,173,596 of record HG992311.1, read on the forward strand.
ATTTGCCGCTGCCCGCAAGCGGACAGCGGTGGTGTCGTGTCTTCGATTGTCGTATATGCCGCTGCCCGCAAGCGGACAGCGGTGGTGTCGTGTCTTCGATTGTCGTATTTGCTGCTGCCCGCAAGCGGACAGCAGGGTATCGTTGTTTCTGTGTGCATCGGTGTTCCTATACATAGGCGATGGGGTTGAATTACATTGATTTTCATCATTTTACAGTTTTTCCTAATTTTTACCCCTAAGATGAATTTTGATGTCAAAGTTATGTATAGGGCGTTTGTCAAACGTGGTAAGCTTTGTATGAAGTAACTGTCAAATTTATTGTAAACTGTCAATTTTATTCGTAATGACCAAAAAACTGAGAAAAAAAATTGTAAAACACAATTTTTGTTATGACAGCTAAATTTGACAGCTGACAGGAATTTTGACAGTTGTGTTACAGGTACTGCCACGTAATAAACAAACGCGCTATACATGACACCGACGTTGGAGGTCTTTTAGGCGGTCAAAACGAACAAAAACTGCAAAAAAATGACAAAAAACTCTTAGTTCGATAGCGACGCACCTGTCGAAACGTGGTAAGCTTTGTATGAAGTAACTGTCAAATTTATTGTAAACTGTCAATTTTATTCGTAATGACCAAAAAACTGAGAAAAAAAATTGTAAAACACAATTTTTGTTATGACAGCTAAATTTGACAGCTGACAGGAATTTTGACAGTTGTGTTACAGGTACTGCCACGTAATAAACAAACGCGCTATACATGACACCGACGTTGGAGGTCTTTTAGGCGGTCAAAACGAACAAAAACTGCAAAAAAATGACAAAAAACTCTTAGTTCGATAGCGACGCACCTGTCGAGAAAATCAAAATTCCGCCTCCCCAACCCCTAATAGCGGTTCAGTGGGAGTCACTTAGACGTCAAAATAGTTTCTCTACATTGACGCTTGTCAAAGTAAAAGATCCAGTTTTGATTTGACGATTTTTTTTTGTCGTTCATTGTCGTTTTGTCGTAGTGCATTAAATAAAAAACCTTAAACCATACTGGACCAGCAAAAAAAAATTGACACCTCTGGTAGAAAAATCGAAAAATGTCAAAAAAATGTCAAAGAAAAAATTACATTTTACAAATTTTGACAGTCGTTTGGGGCCCTACTGAGAACCTCCTACAACCCTCCTATACATGTCAAAACTGTCAGATCACTGCAAGTGCCCGAAATCGTAAAAAGTCCGATTTCGTCAACTTTTTCTGATTTCGTCAAAGTTTTTTTTCTCGCACGTTAAATGATGTTCGACGAATAATCGACTGCGCGAATAAAAATTCTGTCAACGGGCAACGGATCAGGGAGAAAAAAAAATTTTGACAGTTAAAAATGTCAAATGTCAAAATCTGTAGGTTGCGTTGGGGTCACATAAACATCCTGTACAACTCCCCCATACATGTCAAAACTGTCAGAGCACTCCTTCTGGGAAACTAATCCTCTAAGTGAGTGAGTAGATCAGTCACGCAAGCAGCTGTATATTATATCGACTAGTGTTATTTATTTGCCGCTGCCCGCGAGCGGGCAGCGGTGTGTCGTTGTGTTTTATTTTGTGTATTTGCCGCTGCCCGCAAGCGGACAGCGGTTGTGTCGTGTCGTTATGTTTTATTTTGTGTATTTGCCGCTGCCCGCAAGCGGACAGCGGTTGTGTCGCGTCTTCGACTGTCGTATTTGCTGGTATCCTTGTTTCGGAGTGCATCGGTGTTCATATACAGAGGCGACAGAGTATAATTTCATTGATTTTCATCATTTTACAGTTTTTCCTAATTTTCACCTCTAAGATGACTTTTAATGTCAAAGTTATGTATGGGGCGTTTGTCAAACGTGATAAGGTTTGTATGGAGAGACAGTCAAAATTATTGTAAACTGTCAACTTTATCCGTTAAGTCCCAAAAATTGAAAAAAAAATTAAAATTACATTTTTTGTCATGACAGCTAAATTTGACAGTTGACAGGAATTCTGACAGTTGTGTTACAGGTATTGCCACGTAATGAACAAACGCGCTATACATGACACCGACGTTGGAGGTCTTTTAGGGGGTCAAAATAGTTAAAATGTGCAAAAAAATGACAAAAACCGATTAGTTCGATAGAGACGCAGTCGTCGAGAAAATTAAAATTCCGAGTTCCTACGCTCTATAAGCGCTTCAGTGGGAACACGTAGACGTCAAAATCGTTTCTCTAACTTGACAGTTGTCGGAGAATAACCCCTGTATGTTTGTGAATCGAAAAAGTCCGATTTCGCCAACTTTTTCTGATTTCGTCAAAGTTTTTTTTTTCGCATGGTAAATGATGTTCGACGATTAATCGATTGCGCGAATAAAATTTCCGTCAGCGGGCAACGGATCAGGGAGAAAAAAAAATTTTGACAGGTAAAAATGTCAAATGTCAAAATTTGCGATTTTGTCGGGGGTCACATAAACTTTGTCTACAACTCCCCTATACATGTCAAAACTGTCAGAGCACTCCTTCAGGGAAACTAATCTTCTACATCGGTAGGTCAGTGAGTGAGTCACGCAAGCAGCTTTATATTATATGGGACTAGTGTTTTTTATTTGCCGCTGCCCGCTCGCGGGCAGCGGTGTGTCGTTGTGTTGTTCTTTTTATCTGTTTTTCCTTAGGTGTTGTTTTATTGTGTTTGTTTATGATGTCGTGTGTCTGTGTTTTTGTGTTTGTTTATTGTATCGTGTTTGAAATATTGTGTTTGTTTGTGGTGTCGTGTCTTCGATTGTCGTTTTTGCTGTTGCCCGCAAGCGGACAGCAGGGTATCGTTGTTTTACTAAGTATCGGTGTTCATATACAGAGGCGACTGAGTATAATTTCATTAATTTTCATTATTTTACAGTTTTTCCTAATTTTCACCCCTAAGATACCTTTTGCTGTCAAAGTCATGTATGGGGCGTTTGTCAAACGTGGTGAGGTTTATATGGAGTGACTGTCAAATTTATTGTAAACTGTCAATTTTATCCGTAATGACCAAAAAATTAAGAAAAAAAATGGAAAAATTCATTATTTGTCATGACAGCTAAATTTGACAGTTGACAGGAATTTTGACAGTTGTGTTACAGGAACTGCCACGAATTGAACAAACGTGCTATACATGACACCGACGTTGAAGGTCTTTCAGGGGGTCAAAATGGTCAAAATGTGCAAAAAATGACAAAAAACGATTAGTTCGATAGCGACGCAACCGTCGAGAAAATCGAAATTCCGAGTTCTTACGCTCTATGATCGGTTCAGTGGGAACACGTAGAAGTCAAAATCGTTTCTCTAACTTGACAGTTGTCGAAGAATAAGTCCTATTCATAATACGACGAATTTTTTTTGTCGTTCATTGTCGTTTTGTCGTAGTGCCTTAAATAAAGGATCCTAAAAGATGCTGAAACAGCAAAAAAAATCGGCACCTCTGATAGAAAAATTGAAAAATGTCAAAAAAATGTCAAAGAAAAAATGACATTTTTTAAATTTTGACAATCGTTTGGGGCCCTTTTGGGGACCCCCTACAACTCCCCAATACATGTCAAAACTGTCAGATCACTGGAAGTGCCTGAAATCGTAAAAAGTCCGATTTCGTCAACTTTTTCTGATTTCGTCAAAGTTTTTTTTTTCGCATATTAAATGATGTTCGCCGATTAATCGATTGCGCGAAAAAAAATTCCGTCAGCGGGCAACGGATCAGGGAGAAAAAAAAATTTTGACAGCTAAAAATGTCAAATGTCAAAATTTAATACTTGGTCGGGGGTCACATAAACATCCTCTACAACTCTGCCATACATGTCAAAACTGTCAAAGCACTCGTTCTGGGAAAACTAATCCTCTACATAAGTGAGTCACGTAAGCAGCTTTATATTATATAGGACTAGTGTTATTTATTTGCCGCTGCCCGCGAGCGGGCAGCGGTGTGTCGTTGTGTTGTTTTCTATTTATCTGTTGTTCTATTTACCGCAGCCCGCAAGCGGACAGCGGAGAGTGGTGTGTGTGTTTGTTTGTGGTGTCGTGCCTTCGATTGTCGTATTTGCTGCTGCCCGCAAGCGGACAGCAGGGTATCGTTGTTTCGGTGTGCATCGGTGTTCCTATACATAGGCGATGGGGTAGAATTTCATTGATTTTCATCATTTTACAGTTTTTCCTAATTTTCACCTTCAAGATGACTTTCGATGTCAAAGTCATGTATGGGACGTTTGTCAAACGTGGCGAGGTCTATATGGAGTAACTGTCAAATTTATTGTAAACTGTCAATTTTATCCGTTATGACCAAAAAATTAAGAAAAAAAATGGAAAAATACAATATTTGTCATGACAGCTAAATTTGACAGTTGACAGGAAATTTGACAGTTGTGTTACAGGTACTGCCACGTAATGAACAAACGCGCTATACATGACACCGACGTTGGAGGTCTTTCAGGGGGTCAAAATGGTCAAAATGTGCAAAAAAATGACAAAAAACGATTAGTTCGATAGCGACGCAACCGTCAAGAAAATCGAAATTCTGAGTTCTTACGCTCTATGGTCGGTTCAGTGGGAACACGTAGACGTCAAAATCGTTTCTCTAACTTGACAGTTGTCGAAAAATAACTCCTATTTATAAATCGACTATTTTTTTTTGTCGTTCATTGTCGTTTTGTCGTAGTGCGTCAAATAAAGCACCTCAAACTATGCTGGACCAGCAAAAAAAAATTGGCACCTCTGATAGAAAAATTGAAAAATGTCAAAAAAATGTCAAAGAAAAAATGACATTTCTCATATTTTGACAATCGTTTGGGGCCCTCCTGGGGACCCCCTACAACCTCTCCATACATGTCAAAACTGTCAGATCACGGCAAGTGCCCGAAATCGTAAAAAGTCTGATTTCGTCAACTTTTTCTGATTTCGTCAATTTTTTTTTTTCGCAAATTAAATCATGTTTGACGATTAATCGATTGCGCAAAAAAAAATTTCGTCAGAATGGACGAATCAGGGAGTAAAAAAAATTTTGACAGGTAAATATGACAAATGTCAAAATTTGCGATTTTGACGGGGGTCACATAAACATCCTCTACAACTCCCCCATACATGTCAAAACTGTCAAAGAACTCCTTCTGGGAAACTAACCTTCTATATCGGTAGGTGAGTCACGCAAGCAGCTTTATATTATATGGGACTAGTGTTGTATTATTTGCCGCTGCCCGCGAGCGGGCAGCGGTGTGTCGTTGTGTTTTGTTTTGTGTATTTGCCGCTGCCCGCAAGCGGACAGCGGTTTTGTCGCGTCTTCGATTGTCGTATTTGCTGGTATCCTTGTTTCGGAGTGCATCGGTGTTCATATACAGAGGCGACAGAGTATAATTTCATTGATTTTCATCATTTTACAGTTTTTCCTAATTCTCACCTCTAAGATGACTTTTGATGTCAAAGTTATGTATGGGGCGTTTGTCATACGTGGTAAGCTTTGTATGGAGAGACTGTCAAAATTATTGTAAACTGTCAACTTTATCCGTTATGTCCCAAAAATTAGGAAAAAAAAATAACATTACATTTTTTGACATGACAGCTAAATTTGACAGTTGACAGGAATTTTGACAGCTGTTTTACAGGTATTGCCACCTATTGAACAAACGCGCTATACATGACACCGACGTTGGAGGTCTTTTAGGGGGTCAAAATAGTCAAAATGTGCAAAAAAATGACAAAAAACGATTAGTTCGATAGCGACGCAACCGTCGAGAAAATCAAAATTCGGCTCCCCCAACCCCTAATAGCGGTTCAGTGGGAGTCACGTAGACGTCAAAATAGTTTCTCTACCTTGACGCTTGTCAAAGTAAAAGATCCAGTTTTGATTTGACGATTTTTTTTTGTCGTTCATTGTCGTTTTGTCGTAGTGCGTCAAATAAAGAATCTCAAAAGATGCTGGACCAGCAAAAAAAAATTGGCACCTCTGATAGAAAAATTGAAAAATGTCAAAAAAATGTCAAAGAACAAATGACATTTGTTAAATTTTGACAATCTTTTGGGGCACTATTGGGGACCCCCTACAACTCCTCAATACATGTCAAAACTGTCAGATTGCTTCAAGTGCCCGAAATCGTAAAGAGTCTGATTTCGTCATTTTTTTCTGATTTCGTCAAAAAAAAAATTTTTCCATCCTAAATGACGTTCGACTATTTATCGATTGCGCCAATAAAAAATTTGATGGCGACAAAAGATCACGAAGCAAAAAAAATTTTGACAGTTAAAAATGTCAAATGTCAAAAATTGTAGGTTTTTCCAGGTACATCAGACCATTTCCTTCAACTACCTTATACATGTCAAAACTGTCAAAACACTACTTTAAGAGATCAACCCTCTAGGTCCCTTAGTCACGCAAGCAGCTGTATATTATATTGACTAGTGTTATTTATTTGCCGCTGCCCGCGAGCGGGCAGCGGTGTGTCGTTGTGTTTTATTTTGTGTATTTGCCGCTGCCCGCAAGCGGACAGCGGTTGTGTCGCGTCTTCGATTGTCGTATTTGCTGCTGCCCGCAAGCGGACAGCAGGGTATCGTTGTTTCGGTGTGCATCGGTGTTCCTATACATAGGCGATGGGGTAGAATTTCATTGATTTTCATCATTTTACAGTTTTTCCTAATTTTCACCTCTAAGATGACTTTTGATGTCAAAGTCATGTATCGGGCGTTTGTCAAACGTGGTAACGTTTGTATGGAGTAACTGTCAAATTTATTGTAAACTGTCAATTTTATTCGTAATGACCAAAAAACTGAGAAAAAAAATTGTAAACACAATTTTTGTTATGACAGCTAAATTTGACAGCTGACAGGAATTTTGACAGTTGTGTTACAGGTACTGCCACGTAATAAATAAACGCGCTATACATGACACCGACGATGGAGGTCTTTTAGGCGGTCAAAACGAACAAAAACTGCAAAAAAATGACAAAAAACTCTTAGTTCGATAGCGACGCACCTGTCGAGAAAATCAAAATTCCGCCTCCCCAACCCCTAATAGCGGTTCAGTGGGAGTCACTTAGACGTCAAAATAGTTTCTCTACATTGACGCTTGTCAAAGTAAAAGATCCAGTTTTGATTTGACGATTTTTTTTTGTCGTTCATTGTCGTTTTGTCGTAGTGCGTCAAATAAAGCACCTGAAACCATAATGGACCAGAAAAAAAAATCGACACCTCTGGTAGAAAAATCGAAAAATGTCAAAAAAATGTCAAAGAAAAAATGACATTTGACAAATTTTGACAGTCGTTTGGGGCCCTACTGAGAACCCCCTACAACTTCCCTATACATGTCAAAACTGTCAAATTACTCCAAGTGCCCGAAATCGTAAAAAGTCCGATTTCGTCAACTTTTTCTGATTTCGTCAAAGTTTTTTTTTTTGCATATTAAATTATGTTCGACAAATAATCAATTGCGCGAAAAAAATTCCATCAGCGGGCAACGGATCAGGGAGTAAAAAAAAATTTGACAGTTAAAAATGTCAAATGTCAAAATCTGTAGGTTTGTCGGGGGTCACATAAACATCCTCTACAACTCCACTATACATGTCAAAACTGTCAGAGCACTCCTTCTGGGAAACTAATGTTGTCCATCGGGAACTTAGTCACGCAAGCAGCTTTATATTATATCAGACTAGTGTTATTTATTTGCCGCTGCCCGCGAGCGGGCAGCGGTGTGTCGTTGTGTTTTATTTTGTGTATTTGCCGCTGCCCGCAAGCGGACAGCGGTTGTGTCGCGTCTTCGACTGTCGTATTTGCTGGTATCCTTGTTTCGGAGTGCATCGGTGTTCATATACAGAGGCGACAGAGTATAATTTCATTGATTTTCATCATTTTACAGTTTTTCCTAATTTTCACCTCTAAGATGACTTTTGATGTCAAAGTTATGTATGGGGCGTTTGTCAAACGTGATAAGGTTTGTATGGAGAGACAGTCAAAATTATTGTAAACTGTCAACTTTATCCGTTAAGTCCCAAAAATTGAAAAAAAAAATTAAAATTACATTTTTTGTCATGACAGCTAAATTTGACAGTTGACAGGAATTCTGACAGTTGTGTTACAGGTATTGCCACGTAATGAACAAACGCGCCATACATGACACCGACGTTGGAGGTCTTTTAGGGGGTCAAAATAGTTAAAATGTGCAAAAAAATGACAAAAACCGATTAGTTCGATAGAGACGCAGTCGTCGAGAAAATTAAAATTCCGAGTTCTTACGCTCTATAAGCGCTTCAGTGGGAACACGTAGACGTCAAAATCGTTTCTCTAACTTGACAGTTGTCGGAGAATAACCCCTGTATGTTTGTGAATCGAAAAAGTCCGATTTCGCCAACTTTTTCTGATTTCGTCAAAGTTTTTTTTTTCGCATGGTAAATGATGTTCGACGATTAATCGATTGCGCGAATAAAATTTCCGTCAGCGGGCAACGGATCAGGGAGAAAAAAAAATTTTGACAGTTAAAAATGTCAAATGTCAAAATTTGCGATTTTGTCGGGGGTCACATAAACTTTGTCTACAACTCCCCTATACATGTCAAAACTGTCAGAGCACTCCTTCAGGGAAACTAATCTTCTACATCGGTAGGTCAGTGAGTGAGTCACGCAAGCAGCTTTATATTATATGGGACTAGTGTTATTTATTTGCCGCTGCCCGCGAGCGGGCAGCGGTGTGTCGTTGTGTTGTTCTTTTTATCTGTTTTTCCTTAGGTGTTGTTTTATTGTGTTTGTTTATGGTGTCGTGTGTCTGTGTTTGTTTATTGTATCGTGTTTGAAATATTGTGTTTGTTTGTGGTGTCGTGTCTTTGATTGTCGCATGATGTGTCGTTGTGTTTTTCTATTTATCTGTTGTTCTATTTACCGCAGCCCGCAAGCGGACAGCGGAGAGTGGTGTGTGTGTTTGTTTGTGGTGTCGTGTCTTCGATTGTCGTATTTGCCGCTGCCCGCAAGCGGACAGCGGTGGTGTCGTGTCTTCGATTGTCGTATATGCCGCTGCCCGCAAGCGGACAGCGGTGGTGTCGTGTCTTCGATTGTCGTATTTGCTGCTGCCCGCAAGCGGACAGCAGGGTATCGTTGTTTCTGTGTGCATCGGTGTTCCTATACATAGGCGATGGGGTTGAATTACATTGATTTTCATCATTTTACAGTTTTTCCTAATTTTTACCCCTAAGATGAATTTTGATGTCAAAGTTATGTATAGGGCGTTTGTCAAACGTGGTAAGCTTTGTATGAAGTAACTGTCAAATTTATTGTAAACTGTCAATTTTATTCGTAATGACCAAAAAACTGAGAAAAAAAATTGTAAAACACAATTTTTGTTATGACAGCTAAATTTGACAGCTGACAGGAATTTTGACAGTTGTGTTACAGGTACTGCCACGTAATAAACAAACGCGCTATACATGACACCGACGTTGGAGGTCTTTTAGGCGGTCAAAACGAACAAAAACTGCAAAAAAATGACAAAAAACTCTTAGTTCGATAGCGACGCACCTGTCGAGAAAATCAAAATTCCGCCTCCCCAACCCCTAATAGCGGTTCAGTGGGAGTCACTTAGACGTCAAAATAGTTTCTCTACATTGACGCTTGTCAAAGTAAAAGATCCAGTTTTGATTTGACGATTTTTTTTTGTCGTTCATTGTCGTTTTGTCGTAGTGCATTAAATAAAAAACCTTAAACCATACTGGACCAGCAAAAAAAAATTGACACCTCTGGTAGAAAAATCGAAAAATGTCAAAAAAATGTCAAAGAAAAAATTACATTTTACAAATTTTGACAGTCGTTTGGGGCCCTACTGAGAACCTCCTACAACCCTCCTATACATGTCAAAACTGTCAGATCACTGCAAGTGCCCGAAATCGTAAAAAGTCCGATTTCGTCAACTTTTTCTGATTTCGTCAAAGTTTTTTTTCTCGCACGTTAAATGATGTTCGACGAATAATCGACTGCGCGAATAAAAATTCTGTCAACGGGCAACGGATCAGGGAGAAAAAAAAATTTTGACAGTTAAAAATGTCAAATGTCAAAATCTGTAGGTTGCGTTGGGGTCACATAAACATCCTGTACAACTCCCCCATACATGTCAAAACTGTCAGAGCACTCCTTCTGGGAAACTAATCCTCTAAGTGAGTGAGTAGATCAGTCACGCAAGCAGCTGTATATTATATCGACTAGTGTTTTTTATTTGCCGCTGCCCGCTCGCGGGCAGCGGTGTGTCGTTGTGTTGTTCTTTTTATCTGTTTTTCCTTAGGTGTTGTTTTATTGTGTTTGTTTATGATGTCGTGTGTCTGTGTTTTTGTGTTTGTTTATTGTATCGTGTTTGAAATATTGTGTTTGTTTGTGGTGTCGTGTCTTCGATTGTCGTTTTTGCTGTTGCCCGCAAGCGGACAGCAGGGTATCGTTGTTTTACTAAGTATCGGTGTTCATATACAGAGGCGACTGAGTATAATTTCATTAATTTTCATTATTTTACAGTTTTTCCTAATTTTCACCCCTAAGATACCTTTTGCTGTCAAAGTCATGTATGGGGCGTTTGTCAAACGTGGTGAGGTTTATATGGAGTGACTGTCAAATTTATTGTAAACTGTCAATTTTATCCGTAATGACCAAAAAATTAAGAAAAAAAATGGAAAAATTCATTATTTGTCATGACAGCTAAATTTGACAGTTGACAGGAATTTTGACAGTTGTGTTACAGGAACTGCCACGAATTGAACAAACGTGCTATACATGACACCGACGTTGAAGGTCTTTCAGGGGGTCAAAATGGTCAAAATGTGCAAAAAATGACAAAAAACGATTAGTTCGATAGCGACGCAACCGTCGAGAAAATCGAAATTCCGAGTTCTTACGCTCTATGATCGGTTCAGTGGGAACACGTAGAAGTCAAAATCGTTTCTCTAACTTGACAGTTGTCGAAGAATAAGTCCTATTCATAATACGACGAATTTTTTTTGTCGTTCATTGTCGTTTTGTCGTAGTGCCTTAAATAAAGGATCCTAAAAGATGCTGAAACAGCAAAAAAAATCGGCACCTCTGATAGAAAAATTGAAAAATGTCAAAAAAATGTCAAAGAAAAAATGACATTTTTTAAATTTTGACAATCGTTTGGGGCCCTTTTGGGGACCCCCTACAACTCCCCAATACATGTCAAAACTGTCAGATCACTGGAAGTGCCTGAAATCGTAAAAAGTCCGATTTCGTCAACTTTTTCTGATTTCGTCAAAGTTTTTTTTTTCGCATATTAAATGATGTTCGCCGATTAATCGATTGCGCGAAAAAAAATTCCGTCAGCGGGCAACGGATCAGGGAGAAAAAAAAATTTTGACAGCTAAAAATGTCAAATGTCAAAATTTAATACTTGGTCGGGGGTCACATAAACATCCTCTACAACTCTGCCATACATGTCAAAACTGTCAAAGCACTCGTTCTGGGAAAACTAATCCTCTACATAAGTGAGTCACGTAAGCAGCTTTATAGTGTTATTAGTGACTATTGTGTTATTAGTGTTATTAGTGTTATTAGTGTTATTTATTTGCCGCTGCCCGCGAGCGGGCAGCGGTGTGTCGTTGTGTTGTTCTTTTTATCTGTTTTTCCTTAGGTGTTGTTTTATTGTGTTTGTTTATGGTGTCGTGTGTCTGTGTTTTTGTGTTTGTTTATTGTATCGTGTTTGAAATATTGTGTTTGTTTGTGGTGTCGTGTCTTTGATTGTCGCATGATGTGTCGTTGTGTTGTTCCTTTTATCTGTTGTTCTATTTACCGCAGCCCGCAAGCGGACAGCGGATAGTGGTGTGTGTGTTTGTTTGTGGTGTCGTGTCTTCGATTGTCGCATGATGTGTCGTTGTGTTGTTCTATTTATCTGTTGTTCTATTTACCGCAGCCCGCAAGCGGACAGCGGAGAGTGGTGTGTGTGTTGGTTTGTGGAGTCGTGTCTTCGATTGTCGTATTTGCCGCTGCCCGCAAGCGGACAGCGGTGGTGTCGTGTCTTTGATTGTCGTATTTGCTGCTGCCCGCAAGCGGACAGCAGGGTATCGTTTTTTTACTGAGTATCGGTGTTCATATACAGAGGCGACTTAGTATAATTTCATTGATTTTCATCATTTTAGAGTTTTTCCTAATTTTCACCTCCAGGATGACTTTTGATGTCAAAGTCATGTATGGGGCGTTTGTCAAACGTGGTAAGCTTTGTATGAAGTGACTGTCAAAATTATTGTAAACTGTCAACTTTATCCGTTATGTCACAAAAATAAAAATAAAAAAATTAAAATTACATTTTATGTCATGACAGCTAAATTTGACAGTTGACAGGAGATTTGACGGCTGTGTTACAGGTACTGCCACGTAATAAACAAACGCGCTATACATGACACCGACGTTGGAGGTCTTTTAGGCGGTCAAAATAGTTAAAATGTGCAAAAAAATGACAAAAAACGATTAGTTCGATAGCGACGCACCTGTCGAGAAAATCAAAATTCCGCCTCCCCAACCCCTAATAGCGGTTCAGTGGGAGTCACTTAGACGTCAAAATAGTTTCTCTACATTGACGCTTGTCAAAGTAAAAGATCCAGTTTTGATTTGACGATTTTTTTTTGTCGTTCATTGTCGTTTTGTCAAAGTGCGTCAAATAAAGCATCTCAAACCATGCTGGACCAGCAAAAAATAATTGACACCTCCGATAGAAAAATTGAAAAATGTCAAAAAAATGTCAAAGAAAAAATGACATTTGTCAAAATTTGATAATCGTTTGGGGTCTTTCTGAAGACCCCCTACAACCCCCCTATACATGTCAAAACTGTCAGATCACTGCAAGTGCCCGAAATCGTAAAAAGTCCGATTTCGTCAACTTTTTCTGATTTCGTCAAAGTTTTTTTTTTCGCATGTTAAATGATGTTCGACGAATAATCGATTGCGCGAATAAAAATTCCGTCAGCGGGCAACGGATCAGGGAGAAAAAAAAATTTTGACAGTTAAAAATGTCAAATGTCAAAATCTGTAGGTTGCGTTGGGGTCACATAAACATCTTGTACAACTCCCCCATACATGTCAAAACTGTCAAAGCACTCCTTCAGGGAAACTAACCCTCTAAATGAGTGAGCCAGTGAGTCACGCAAGCAGCTTTATATTATATCAGACTAGTGTTATTTATTTGCCGCTGCCCGCGAGCGGGCAGCGGTGTGTCGTTGTGTTTTATTTTGTGTATTTGCCGCTGCCCGCAAGCGGACAGCGGTGGTGTCGTGTCGTTATGTTTTATTTTGTGTATTTGCCGCTGCCCGCAAGCGGACAGCGGTTGTGTCGCGTCTTCGATTGTCGTATTTGTTGGTATCCTTGTTTCGGAGTGCATCGGTGTTCATATACAGAGGCGACAGAGTATAATTTCATTGATTTTCATCATTTTACAGTTTTTCCTAATTTTCACCTCTAAGATGACTTTTGATGTCAAAGTCATGTATGGGGCGTTTGTCAAACGAGGTAAGGTTTGTATGGAGAGACTGTATAAATTATTGTAAACTGTCAACTTTATCCGTTATGTCCCAAAAATTGAGAAAAAAAATTAAAATTACATTTTTTTGTCATGACAGCTAAATTTGACAGTTGACAGGAATTTTGACAATTGTTTTACAGAGATTGTCACGTGATGGACAAACGCGCTATACATGACACCGACGTTGGAGGTCTTTTAAGGGGTGAAAACGAACAAAAATTTCCCAAAAAATGACAAAAAACTATTAGTTCGATAGCGACGCAGCTGTCGAGAAAATCGAAATTCCGAGTTCTTACGCTCTATAAGCACTTTAGAGGGAACACGTAGACGTCAAAATTGTTTCTCTAACTTGACAGTTGTCGGAGAATAACCCCTGTATGTTTGTGAATCGAAAAAGTCCGATTTCGCCAACTTTTTCTGATTTCGTCAAAGTTTTTTTTTTCGCATATTAAATCATGTTTGACGATTAATCGATTGCGCAAAAAAAAATTTCGTCAGAATGGACGAATCAGGGAGTAAAAAAAATTTGAACAGGTAAATATGACAAATGTCAAAATTTGCGATTTTGACGGGAGTCACATAAACATCCTCTACAACTCCCCCATACATGTCAAAACTGTCAAAGAACTCCTTCTGGGAAACTAACCTTCTAAGTGAGTGAGTCACGCAAGCAGCTTTATATTATATGGGACTAGTGTTATTTATTTGCCGCTGCCCGCGAGCGGGCAGCGGTGTGTCGTTGTGTTGTTTTCTATTTATCTGTTGTTCTATTTACCGCAGCCCGCAAGCGGACAGCGGAGAGTGGTGTGTGTGTTTGTTTGTGGTGTCGTGCCTTCGATTGTCGTATTTGCTGCTGCCCGCAAGCGGACAGCAGGGTATCGTTGTTTCGGTGTGCATCGGTGTTCCTATACATAGGCGATGGGGTAGAATTTCATTGATTTTCATCATTTTACAGTTTTTCCTAATTTTCACCTTCAAGATGACTTTCGATGTCAAAGTCATGTATGGGACGTTTGTCAAACGTGGCGAGGTCTATATGGAGTAACTGTCAAATTTATTGTAAACTGTCAATTTTATCCGTTATGACCAAAAAATTAAGAAAAAAAATGGAAAAATACAATATTTGTCATGACAGCTAAATTTGACAGTTGACAGGAAATTTGACAGTTGTGTTACAGGTACTGCCACGTAATGAACAAACGCGCTATACATGACACCGACGTTGGAGGTCTTTCAGGGGGTCAAAATGGTCAAAATGTGCAAAAAAATGACAAAAAACGATTAGTTCGATAGCGACGCAACCGTCAAGAAAATCGAAATTCTGAGTTCTTACGCTCTATGGTCGGTTCAGTGGGAACACGTAGACGTCAAAATCGTTTCTCTAACTTGACAGTTGTCGAAAAATAACTCCTATTTATAAATCGACTATTTTTTTTTGTCGTTCATTGTCGTTTTGTCGTAGTGCGTCAAATAAAGCACCTCAAACTATGCTGGACCAGCAAAAAAAAATTGGCACCTCTGATAGAAAAATTGAAAAATGTCAAAAAAATGTCAAAGAAAAAATGACATTTCTCATATTTTGACAATCGTTTGGGGCCCTCCTGGGGACCCCCTACAACCTCTCCATACATGTCAAAACTGTCAGATCACGGCAAGTGCCCGAAATCGTAAAAAGTCTGATTTCGTCAACTTTTTCTGATTTCGTCAATTTTTTTTTTTCGCAAATTAAATCATGTTTGACGATTAATCGATTGCGCAAAAAAAAATTTCGTCAGAATGGACGAATCAGGGAGTAAAAAAAATTTTGACAGGTAAATATGACAAATGTCAAAATTTGCGATTTTGACGGGGGTCACATAAACATCCTCTACAACTCCCCCATACATGTCAAAACTGTCAAAGAACTCCTTCTGGGAAACTAACCTTCTATATCGGTAGGTGAGTCACGCAAGCAGCTTTATATTATATGGGACTAGTGTTGTATTATTTGCCGCTGCCCGCGAGCGGGCAGCGGTGTGTCGTTGTGTTTTGTTTTGTGTATTTGCCGCTGCCCGCAAGCGGACAGCGGTTTTGTCGCGTCTTCGATTGTCGTATTTGCTGGTATCCTTGTTTCGGAGTGCATCGGTGTTCATATACAGAGGCGACAGAGTATAATTTCATTGATTTTCATCATTTTACAGTTTTTCCTAATTCTCACCTCTAAGATGACTTTTGATGTCAAAGTTATGTATGGGGCGTTTGTCATACGTGGTAAGCTTTGTATGGAGAGACTGTCAAAATTATTGTAAACTGTCAACTTTATCCGTTATGTCCCAAAAATTAGGAAAAAAAAATAACATTACATTTTTTGACATGACAGCTAAATTTGACAGTTGACAGGAATTTTGACAGCTGTTTTACAGGTATTGCCACCTATTGAACAAACGCGCTATACATGACACCGACGTTGGAGGTCTTTTAGGGGGTCAAAATAGTCAAAATGTGCAAAAAAATGACAAAAAACGATTAGTTCGATAGCGACGCAACCGTCGAGAAAATCAAAATTCGGCTCCCCCAACCCCTAATAGCGGTTCAGTGGGAGTCACGTAGACGTCAAAATAGTTTCTCTACCTTGACGCTTGTCAAAGTAAAAGATCCAGTTTTGATTTGACGATTTTTTTTTGTCGTTCATTGTCGTTTTGTCGTAGTGCGTCAAATAAAGAATCTCAAAAGATGCTGGACCAGCAAAAAAAAATTGGCACCTCTGATAGAAAAATTGAAAAATGTCAAAAAAATGTCAAAGAACAAATGACATTTGTTAAATTTTGACAATCTTTTGGGGCACTATTGGGGACCCCCTACAACTCCTCAATACATGTCAAAACTGTCAGATTGCTTCAAGTGCCCGAAATCGTAAAGAGTCTGATTTCGTCATTTTTTTCTGATTTCGTCAAAAAAAAAATTTTTCCATCCTAAATGACGTTCGACTATTTATCGATTGCGCCAATAAAAAATTTGATGGCGACAAAAGATCACGAAGCAAAAAAAATTTTGACAGTTAAAAATGTCAAATGTCAAAAATTGTAGGTTTTTCCAGGTACATCAGACCATTTCCTTCAACTACCTTATACATGTCAAAACTGTCAAAACACTACTTTAAGAGATCAACCCTCTAGGTCCCTTAGTCACGCAAGCAGCTGTATATTATATTGACTAGTGTTATTTATTTGCCGCTGCCCGCGAGCGGGCAGCGGTGTGTCGTTGTGTTGTTCTTTTTATCTGTTTTTCCTTAGGTGTTGTTTTATTGTGTTTGTTTATGGTGTCGTGTGTCTGTGTTTGTTTATTGTATCGTGTTTGAAATATTGTGTTTGTTTGTGGTGTCGTGTCTTTGATTGTCGCATGATGTGTCGTTGTGTTTTTCTATTTATCTGTTGTTCTATTTACCGCAGCCCGCAAGCGGAGAGTGGTGTGTGTGTTTGTTTGTGGTGTCGTGTCTTCGATTGTCGTATTTGCCGCTGCCCGCAAGCGGACAGCGGTGGTGTCGTGTCTTCGATTGTCGTATTTGCTGCTGCCCGCAAGCGGACAGCAGGGTATCGTTGTTTCGGTGTGCATCGGTATTCCTACACATAGGCGATAGGGTTGAATTTCATTGATTTTCATCATTTTACAGTTTTTCCTAATTTTCACCTCCAAGATGACTTTCGATGTCAAAGTCATGTATGGGGCGTTTGTCAAACGTGATAAGCTTTGTATGGAGAGACTGTCAAAAATATTGTAAACTGTCAACTTTATCCGTTATGACCAAAAAATTGAGAAAAAAAATTGAAAAACACAATTTTTGTTATGACAGCTAAATTTGACAGTTGACAGGAATTTTGACAGTTGTGTTACAGGGACTGCCACGTGGTGGACAAACGCGCTATACATGACACCAACGTTGGAGGTCTTTCAGGGGGTCAAAATGGTCAAAATGTGCAAAAAAAATGACAAAAAACGATTAGTTCGATAGCGGCGCAACCGTCGAGAAAATCGAAATTCCGAGTTCTTACGCTCTATGATGGGTTCAGTAGGAACACGTAGACGTCAAAATCGTTTCTCTAACTTGACAGTTGTCGAAGAATAAGTCCTATTCATAAATCGTCGATTTTTTTTTGTCGTTCATTGTCGTTTTGTCGTAGTGCATTAAATAAAACACCTTAAACCATAATGGACCAGCAAAAAAAAATCGACACCTCTGGTAGAAAAATCGAAAAATGTCAAAAAAATGTCAAAGAAAAAATGACATTCGACAAATTTTGACAGTCGTTTGGGGCCCTACTGAGGACCCCCTACAACCCCCTCATACATGTCAAAACTGTCAAATTGCTCCAAGTGCCCGAAATCGTAAAAAGTCCGATTTCGTCAACTTTTTCTGATTTCGTCAAAGTTTTTTTTTTCGCATTATAAATGACGAACGACGAATAATCGATTGCGCAAATAAAATTTCCGTCAGCGGGCAACGGATCAGGGTGAAAAAAAAAATTTGACAGTTAAAAATGTCAAATGTCAAAATCTGTAGGTTTTTTTGGGGTTACATAAACTTTGTCTACAACTCCCCTATACATGTCAAAACTGTCAGAGGACTCCTTCTGGAAAAAGTAACCTTCTACATCCGTACATCGGTAGGTGAGTCACGCAAGCAGCTTTATATTATATGGGACTAGTGTTTTATATTTGCCGCTGCCCGCGAGCGGGCAGCGGTGTGTCGTTGTGTTTTATTTTGTGTATTTGCCGCTGCCCGCAAGCGGACAGCGGTGGTGTCGTGTCGTTATGTTTTATTTTGTGTATTTGCCGCTGCCCGCAAGCGGACAGCGGTTGTGTCGCGTCTTCGATTGTCGTATTTGCTGGTATCCTTGTTTCGGAGTGCATCGGTGTTCATATACAGAGGCGACAGAGTATAATTTTATTGATTTTCATCATTTTACAGTTTTTCCTAATTTTCACCCCTAAGATGACTTTTGCTGTCAAAGTCATGTATGGGGCGTTTGTCAAACGTGGTAAGGTTTGTATGGAGAGACTGTCAAATTTATTGTAAACTGTCAATTTTATCCGTTATGACCAAAAAATTAAGAAAAAAAATGGAAAAATACATTATTTATCATGACAGCTAAATTTGACAGTTGACAGAAACTTTGATGGTTGTGTTAGAGGGACTGCCATGTAATGGACAAACGCGCTATACATGACACTGACGTTGGAGGTCTTTCAGGGGGTCAAAATTATCAAAATGTGAAAAAAAATGACAAAAAACGATTAGTTCGATAGCGACGCAACCGTCGAGAAAATCGAAATTCCGAGTTCTTACGCTCTATGATCGGTTCAGTGGGAACACGTAGACGTCAAAATCGTTTCTCTAACTTGACAGTTGTCGAAGAATAAGTCCTATTCATAAATCGTCGATTTTTTTTGTCGTTCATTGTCGTTATGTCGTAGTGCATCAAATAAAGCACCTTAAACTATAATGGACCAGCAAAAAAAAATCGACACCTCTGGTAGAAAAATCGAAAAATGTCAAAAAAATGTCAAAGAAAAAATGACATTCGACAAATTTTGACAGTCGTTTGGGGCCCAACTGAGGGCCCCCTACAACCCCCTCATACACGTCAAAACTGTCAAATCGCTCCAAGTGCCCGAAATCGTAAAGTGTCTGATTTCGTTAACTTTTTCTGATTTCGTCAAAGTTTTGATTTTTGCATATTAAATGATGTTCGACGAATAATCGATTGCGCAAATAAAAATTCCATCAGCGGGCAACGGATCAGGGAGAAAAAAAAATTTTGACAGTTAAAAATGTCAAATGTCAAAATTTGTAGGTTTGGTTGGGGTCACATAAACTTTGTCTACAACTCCGCCATACATGTCAAAACTGTCAGAGCACTCCTTCATGGAAACTAACCTTCTAAATGAGCGAATGAATGAGTGAATGAGTCACGCAAGCGGCTTTATATTATATGGGACTAGTGTTATTTATTTGCCGCTGCCCGCGAGCGGGCAGCGGTGTGTCGTTGTGTTTTATTTTGTGTATTTGCCGCTGCCCGCAAGCGGACAGCGGTTGTGTCGCGTCTTCGATTGTCGTATTTGCTGCTGCCCGCAAGCGGACAGCAGGGTATCGTTGTTTCGGTGTGCATCGGTGTTCCTATACATAGGCGATGGGGTAGAATTTCATTGATTTTCATCATTTTACAGTTTTTCCTAATTTTCACCCCTAAGATGACTTTTGCTGTCAAAGTCATGTATGGGGCGTTTGTCAAACGTGGTAAGCTTTGTATGGAGAGACTGTCAAAATTATTGTAAACTGTCAACTTTATCCGTTATGTCCCAAAAATTGAGAAAAAAAAAAAAATTACGTTTTTGACATGACAGCTAAATTTGACAGTTGACAGGAATTTTGACAGCTGTTTTACAGGTACTGCCACGTAATAAACAAATGCGCTATACATGACACTTACGTTGGAGGCCTTTGAAGGGGTCAAAATGAACAAAATTTGTAGGGAAAAACCCGAAAAACGATTAGTTCGATAGCAACGCAGCCGTCGAGAAAATCGAAATTCCGAGTTCTTACGCTCTATAAGCGCTTCAGTGGGAACACGTAGACGTCAAAATCGTTTCTCTAACTTGACAGTTGTCGGAGAATAAGTCCTGTTTGTTTGAAAATCGAAAAAGTCCGATTTCGTCAACTTTTTCTGATTTCGTCAAAGTTTTTTTTTTCGCATGTTAAATGATGTTCGACGAATAATCGATTGCGCGAATAAAAATTCCGTCAGCGGGCAACGGATCAGGGAGTAAAAAAAATTTTGACAGGTAAAAATGTCAAATGTCAAAATTTGCGATTTAGTCCAAGGTCATCTAAACTTTGTCTACAACTCTCCCATACATGTCAAAACTGTCAAAGCACTCCTTCTGGGAAACTAACTCTCTAGTTCGGTACATCGGTACATCGGTACATCGGTAGGTGAGTCACGCAAGCAGCTTTATATAATATGGGACTAGTGTTGTATTATTTGCCGCTGCCCGCGAGCGGGCAGCGGTGTGTCGTTGTGTTTTATTTTGTGTATTTGCCGCTGCCCGCAAGCGGACAGCGGTGGTGTCGTGTCTTCGATTGTCGTTTTTGTATGTATCGTTGTTTTACTGAGTATCGGTGTTCATATACAGAGGCGACAGAGTATAATTTCATTGATTTTCATCATTTTAGAGTTTTTCCTAATTTTCACCCCTAAGATGACTTTTGCTGTCAAAGTCATGTATGGGGCGTTTGTGGAACGTGGTGAGGTTTATATAGAGTGACTGTCAAAATTATTGTAAACTGTCAATTTTATTCGTAATGACCAAAAAATTGAGAAAAAAATTGTAAAACACAATTTTTGTTATGACAGCTAAATTTGACAATTGACAGGAATTTTGACAGTTGTATTACAGGTATTGCCACGTAATGAACAAACGCGCTATATATGACACCGACGTTGGAGGTCTTTTAGGCGGTCAAAACGAACAAAAACTGCAAAAAAATGACAAAAAACTCTTAGTTCGATAGCGACGCACCTGTCGAGAAAATCAAAATTCCGCCTCCCCAACCCCTAATAGCGGTTCAGTGGGAGTCACTTAGACGTCAAAATAGTTTCTCTACATTGAC
This sequence comes from Tinea trinotella, assembly GCA_905220615.1. Classification (NCBI taxonomy): domain Eukaryota; kingdom Metazoa; phylum Arthropoda; class Insecta; order Lepidoptera; family Tineidae; genus Tinea; species Tinea trinotella. The sequence continues at coordinate 8,194,731 of HG992311.1, forward strand.
GCTTGTCAAAGTAAAAGATCCAGTTTTGATTTGACGATTTTTTTTTGTCGTTCATTGTCGTTTTGTCGTAGTGCATTAAATAAAAAACCTTAAACCATAATGGACCAGCAAAAAAAAATTGACACCTCTGGTAGAAAAATCGAAAAATGTCAAAAAAATGTCAAAGAAAAAATTACATTTTACAAATTTTGACAGTCGTTTGGGGCCCTACTGAGGACCTCCTACAACCCTCCTATACATGTCAAAACTGTCAGATCACTGCAAGTGCCCGAAATCGTAAAAAGTCCGATTTCGTCAACTTTTTCTGATTTCGTCAAAGTTTTTTTTCTCGCACGTTAAATGATGTTCGACGAATAATCGATTGCGCGAATAAAAATTCCGTCAGCGAACAACGGATCAGGGAGAAAAAAAAAATTTGACAGTTAAAAATGTCAAATGTCAAAATCTGTAGGTTGCGTTGGGGTCACATAAACATCTTGTACAACTCCCCCATACATGTCAAAACTGTCAGAGCACTCCTTCTGGGAAACTAATCCTCTAAGTGAGTGAGTAGATCAGTCACGCAAGCAGCTGTATATTATATCGACTAGTGTTGTATTATTTGCCGCTGCCCGCGAGCGGGCAGCGGTGTGTCGTTGTGTTTTATTTTGTGTATTTGCCGCTGCCCGCAAGCGGACAGCGGTGGTGTCGTGTCGTTATGTTTTATTTTGTGTATTTGCCGCTGCCCGCAAGCGGACAGCGGTTGTGTCGCGTCTTCGATTGTCGTATTTGCTGGTATCTTTGTTTCGGAGTGCATCGGTGTTCATATACAGAGGCGACAGAGTATAATTTCATTGATTTTCATCATTTTACAGTTTTTCCTAATTTTCACCTCTAAGATGACTTTTGATGTCAAAGTTATGTATGGGGCGTTTGTCAAACGTGATAAGGTTTGTATGGAGAGACTGTCAAAATTATTGTAAACTGTCAACTTTATCCGTTATGTACCAAAAATTGAGAAAAAAAATTAAAATTACATTTTTTGTCATGACAGCTAAATTTGTCAGTTGACAGGAATTTTGACAGTTCTTTTACAGACACTGCCAGGTGATGGACAAACGCGCTATACATGACACCAACGGTAGAAGTCTTTGAAGGGGTCAAATTGAACTAAAATTGCAGGGAAAAATCCGAAAAACGATTAGTTCGATAGCGACCCAGCCGTCGAGGAAATAAAAATTCCGAGTCCAAGCGCTCTATCAGCGCTTCAGTGGGAACACGTAAACGTCAAAATCGTTTCTCTAACTTGACAGTTGTCGGAGAATAAGTCCTGTTTGTTCGGAAATCTAAACAGTCCGATTTCGTCAACTTTTTCTGATTTCGTCAAAGTTTTTTTTTTCTCATCTAAAATAATGTTCGACGAATAATCGATTGCGCAAATAAAATTTCCGTCAGCGGGCAACGGATCAGGGTGAAAAAAAAAATTTGACAGTTAAAAATGTCAAATGTCAAAATCTGTAGGTTTTTTTGGGGTCACATAAACTTTGTTTACAACTCTCCCATACATGTCAAAACTGTCAGAGCACTCCTTCTGGAAAAAGTAATCATCTACATCCGTACATCGGTAGGTGAGTCACGCAAGCAGCTTTATATTATATTATATTATATATACACGCAAGCGGACAGCGGTGGTGTCGTGTCTTCGATTGTCGTTCTTGTATGTATCGTTGTTTTACTAAGTATCGGTGTTCATATACAGAGGCGACAGAGTATAATTTCATTGATTTTCATCATTTTACAGTTTTTCCTAATTTTCACCCCTAAGATGACTTTTGCTGTCAAAGTCATGTATGGGGCGTTTGTCAAACGTGGTAAGCTTTGTATGAAGTTACTGTCAAAATTATTGTAAACTGTCAACTTTATCCGTTATGACCAAAAAATTGAGAAAAAAAATTGAAAAACACAATTTTTGTTTTGACAGCTAAATTTGAGAGTTGACAGGAATTTTGACAGCTGTTTTACAGGTATGGCCACGTAATGAACAAACGCGCTATACATGACACCGACGTTGGAGGTCTTTTAGGGGGTCAAAATGGTCAAAATGTGCAAAAAAATGACAAAAAACGATTAGTTCGATAGCGACGCAACCGTCGAGAAAATAAAAATTCGGCTCCCCCAACCTATATAACCGGTTCAGTGGGAGTCACGTAGACGTCAAAACAGTTTCTCTACATTGACGCTTGTCAAAGTAAAAGATCCAGTTTTGATTTGACGATTTTTTTTTGTCGTTTATTGTCGTTTTGTCGTAGTGCATCAAATAAAGCACCTTAAACCATATTGGACCAGCAAAAAAAAATTGACACTTCTGGTAGAAAAATCGAAAAATGTCAAAAAAATGTCAAAGAAAAAATGACATTCGACAAATTTTGACAGTCGTTTGGGGCCCTACTGAGGACCCCCTACAACCCCCTCATACATGTCAAAACTGTCAAATCGCTCTAAGTGCCCGAAATCGTAAAAAGTCCGATTTCGTCAACTTTTTCTGATTTCGTCAAAGTTTTTTTTTTCGCATATTAAATGATGTTCGACGAATAATCGATTGCGCGAATAAAAATTCCGTCAGCGGGCAACGGATCAGGGAGAAAAAAAAAATTTTGACAGTTAAAAATGTCAAATGTCAAAATCTGTAGGTTGCGTTGGGGTCACATAAACATCTTGTACAACTCCCCCATACATGTCAAAACTGTCAAAGCACTCCTTCAGGGAAACTAACCCTCTAAATGAGTGAGCCAGTGAGTCACGCAAGCAGCTTTATATTATATCAGACTAGTGTTGTATTATTTGCCGCTGCCCGCGAGCGGGCAGCGGTGTGTCGTTGTGTTTTATTTTGTGTATTTGCCGCTGCCCGCAAGCGGACAGCGGTGGTGTCGTTGTGTTGTTTTATTTATCTGTTGTTCTATTTACCGCAGCCCGCAAGGTGTGTGTTTGTTTATGGTGTCGTGTGTCTGTGTTATTGTGTTTGTATATTGTATTGTGCTTGATTTACTGTGTTTGTTTATTGAATCGTTATTCGATTGTCGTATTTGCCGCTGCCCGCAAGCGGACAGCGGTGGTGTCGTGTCTTTTATTGTCGTATTTGCTGCTGCCCGCAAGCGGACAGCAGGGTATCATTGTTTCGGGGTGCATTGGTGTTACTATACATAGGCAATGGGGTCGAATTTCATTGATATTCATAATTTTTCAGTTTTTCCTAATTTTCACCTTCAAGATGACTTTAGATGTCAAAGTCATGTATGGGACGTTTGTCAAACGTGGCGAGGTCTATATGGAGTAACTGTCAAATTTATTGTAAACTGTCAACTTTATCCGTTATGACCAAAAAATAGAGGAAAAAAATTAAAATTACATTTTTTGACATGACAGCTAAATTTGACAGTTGACAGGAATTTTGACAGCTGTTTTACAGGTATTGCCACCTATTGAACAAACGCGCTATACATGACACCGACGTTGGAGGTCTTTTAGGGGGTCAAAATAGTCAAAATGTGCAAAAAAATGACAAAAAACGATTAGTTCGATAGCGACGCAACCGTCGAGAAAATCAAAATTCGGCTCCCCCAACCCCTAATAGCGGTTCAGTGGAAGTCACGTAGACGTCAAAATAGTTTCTCTACCTTGACGCTTGTCAAAGTAAAAGATCCAGTTTTGATTTGACGATTTTTTTTTGTCGTTCATTGTCGTTTTGTAGTAGTGCATCAAATAAAGCATCTTAAACCATAATGGACCAGCAAAAATAAATTGACACCTCTGGTAGAAAAATCGAAAAATGTCAAAAAAATGTCAAAGAAAAAATGACATTTGACAAATTTTGACAGTCGTTTGTGGCCCTACTGAGGACCTCTTACAACTTTCCTATACATGTCAAAACTGTCAGATCGCTCCAAGTGCCCGAAATCGTAAAGTGTCTGATTTCGTCAACTTTTTCTGATTTCGTCAAAGTTTTTTTTTTCGCATATTAAATGATGTTCGACGAATAATCGATTGCGCGAAAAAAATTTCCGTCAGCGGGCAACGAATCAGGGAGTAAAAAGAAATTTGACAGTTAAAAATGTCAAATGTCAAAATCTGTAGGTTGCGTTGGGGTCACATAAACATCCTGTACAACTCCCGCATACATGTCAAAACTGTCAAAGCACTCCTTCAGGGAAACTAACCCTCTAAATCAGTGAGTGTCGCGTCACGCAAGCAGCTTTATAATAATAATAACTAGTGTTATTTATTTGCCGCTGCCCGCGAGCGGGCAGCGGTGTGTCGTTTTCTTTTTTTATTGGTTCTGTTTATTTTATCGTGTTTGATTTACTGTGTTTGTTTATTGAATCGTTAATCGATTGTCGTATTGCCGCTGCCCGCAAGCGGACAGCGGTTGTGTCGCGTCTTCGATTGTCGTATTTGCTGGTATCCTTGTTTCGGAGTGCATCGGTGTTCATATACAGAGGCGACAGAGTATAACTTCATTGATTTTTATCATTTTAGAGTTTTTCCTAATTTTCACCCCTAAGATGACTTTTGATGTCAAAGTCTTTTATGGGGCGTTTGTCAAACGTGGTAAGGTTTGTATGAAGAGACTGTCAAAATTATTGTAAACTGTCAACTTTATCCGTTATGTCCCAAAAATTGAGAAAAAAAAAAAAATTACGTTTTTGACATGACAGCTAAATTTGACAGTTGACAGGAATTTTGACAGCTGTTTTACAGGTACTGCCACGTAATAAACAAATGCGCTATACATGACACTTACGTTGGAGGCCTTTGAAGGGGTCAAAATGAACAAAATTTGTAGGGAAAAACCCGAAAAACGATTAGTTCGATAGCAACGCAGCCGTCGAGAAAATCGAAATTCCGAGTTCTTACGCTCTATAAGCGCTTCAGTGGGAACACGTAGACGTCAAAATCGTTTCTCTAACTTGACAGTTGTCGGAGAATAAGTCCTGTTTGTTTGAAAATCGAAAAAGTCCGATTTCGTCAACTTTTTCTGATTTCGTCAAAGTTTTTTTTTTCGCATGTTAAATGATGTTCGACGAATAATCGATTGCGCGAATAAAAATTCCGTCAGCGGGCAACGGATCAGGGAGTAAAAAAAATTTTGACAGGTAAAAATGTCAAATGTCAAAATTTGCGATTTAGTCCAAGGTCATCTAAACTTTGTCTACAACTCTCCCATACATGTCAAAACTGTCAAAGCACTCCTTCTGGGAAACTAACTCTCTAGTTCGGTACATCGGTACATCGGTAGGTGAGTCACGCAAGCAGCTTTATATAATATGGGACTAGTGTTATTTATTTGCCGCTGCCCGCGAGCGGGCAGCGGTGTGTCGTTGTGTTTTATTTTGTGTATTTGCCGCTGCCCGCAAGCGGACAGCGGTTGTGTCGCGTCTTCGATTGTCGTATTTGCTGCTGCCCGCAAGCGGACAGCAGGGTATCGTTGTTTCGGTGTGCATCGGTGTTCCTATACATAGGCGATGGGGTAGAATTTAATTGATTTTCATCATTTTACAGTTTTTCCTAATTTTCACCTCTAAGATGACTTTTGATGTCAAAGTCATGTATGGGGCGTTTGTCAAACGTGGCGAGGTATATATGGAGTGACTGTCAAATTTATCGTAAACTGTCAATTTTATCCGTTATGACCAAAAAATTAAGAAAAAAAATGGAAAAATACTATATTTGTCATGACAGCTAAATTTGACAGTTGACAGGAATTTTGACAGTTGTGTTACAGGTACTGCCTCGTAGTAAACAAACGCGCTATACATGACACCGACGTTGGAGGTCTTTCAGGGGGTCAAAACGAACAAAAACTGCAAAAAAATGTCAAAAAACGATTAGTTCGATAGCGACGCAACCGTCGAGAAAATCGAAATTCCGAGTTCTTACGCTGTATGATCGGTTCAGTGGGAATACGTAGACGTCAAAATCGTTTCTCTAACTTGACAGTTGTCGAAGAATAACTCCTATTCAAAAATCGACGAATTTTTTTCGTCGTTCATTGTCGTTTTGTCGTAGTGCGTCAAATAAAGCATCTCAAACTATGCTGTACCAGCAAAAAAAATTGGCACCTCTGATAGAAAAATTGAAAAATGTCAAAAAAATGTCAAAGAAAAAATGACATTTCTCATATTTTGACAATTGTTTGGGGCCCTCCTGGGGACCCCCTACAACCCCTTCATACATGTCAAAACTGTCAGATCACGGCAAGTGCCCGAAATCGTAAAAAGTCCGATTTCGTCAACTTTTTCTGATTTCGTCAAAGTTTTTTTTTTCGCATATTAAATGATGCTCGACGATTAATCGATTGCGCGAAAAAAAAATCCGTCAGCGGGCAACGAATCAGGGAGAAAAAAAAAATTTGACAGGTAAAAATGTCAAATGTCAAAATTTGCGATTTTGTCGGGGGTCACATAAACATCCTCTACAACTCCCCCATACATGTCAAAACTGTCAGAGCACTCCTTCTGGGAAACTAATGATGTCCATCCTACGTGAGTCACGCAAGCAGCTTTATATTATATGGGACTAGTGTTATTTATTTGCCGCTGCCCGCGAGCGGGCAGCGGTGTGTCGTTGTGTTGTTTTATTTATCTGTTGTTCTATTTACCGCAGCCCGCAAGCGGACAGCGGAGAGCGGTGTGTGTTTGTTTGTGGTGTCGTGTCTTCGATTGTCGTTTTTGCTGCTGCCCGCAAGCGGACAGCAGGGTATCGTTGTTTTACTGAGTATCGGTGTTCATATACAGAGGCGACTGAGTATAATTTCATTGATTTTCATTATTTTACAGTTTTTCCTAATTTTCACCCCTAAGATACCTTTTGCTGTCAAAGTCATGTATGGGGCGTTTGTGGAACGTGGTGAGGTTTATATAGAGTGACTGTCAAATTTATTGTAAACTGATAGACGTCAAAATAGTTTCTCTACATTGACGCTTGTCAAAGTAAAAGATCCAGTTTTGATTTGACGATTTTTTTTTGTCGTTCATTGTCGTTTTGTCGTAGTGCGTCAAATAAAGCATCTCAAACTATGCTGGCCCAGAAAAAAATAGCACCATCTCCAGTAGAAAAATAAAAAAATGTAAAAAAAATGTCAAAGAAAAAATGACATTTGACAAATTTTGACAATCGTTTGGGGCCCTCCTGAAGACCCCCTACAACCCTCCAATACATGTGAAAACTGTCAGATTGCTCATAGTGTCCGAAATCGTAAAGTGTCCGATTTCGTCAACTTTTTCTGATTTCGTCAAAGTTTTTTTTTCGCATGGTAAATGATGTCCGACACTTCATCGATTACGCCGATAAAAATATTAATGAAGGGCAACGGATCAGGGAGTAAAAAAAATTTGACAGATAAAAAATGTCAAATGTCAAATTTTGACAATCGTTTGGGGCCCTTCTGGAGGTCCCCTACAATTCTCCCATACATGTCAAAACTGTCAAAGCAGTCAAAGCACTCGTTCTGAGAAATGCTGCCGATGTACATCGGTACATTACACGTCACGCAAGCAGCTTTATATTATATCAGACTAGTGTTATTTATTTGCCGCTGCCCGCGAGCGGGCAGCGGTGTGTCGTTTTCTTTTTTTATTGGTTCTGTTTATTGTATCGTGTTTGATTTACTGTGTTTGTTTATTGAATCGTTAATCGATTGTCGTATTGCCGCTGCCCGCAAGCGGACAGCGGTGGTGTCGTGTCTTCGATTGTCGTATTTGCTGCTGCCCGCAAGCGGACAGCAGGGTATCGTTGTTTCGGTGTGCATCGGTGTTCCTATACATAGGCAATGGGGTCGAATTTCATTGATTTTCATAATTTTTCAGTTTTTCCTAATTTTCACCTCTAAGATGACTTTCGATGTGAAAGTCATGTATGGGGCGTTGGTCAAACGTGGCGAGGTATATATGAAGTGACTGTCAAATTTATCGTAAACTGTCAATTTTATCCGTTATGACCAAAAAATTAAGAAAAAAAATGGAAAAATACTATATTTGTCATGACAGCTAAATTTGACAGTTGACAGGAATTTTGACAGTTGTGTTACAGGTACTGCCACGTAATAAACAAACGCGCTATACATGACACCGACGTTGGAGGTCTTTTAGGGGGTCAAAATGAACAAAAACTGCAATAAAATGACAAAAAACTCTTAGTTCGATAGCGACGCACCTGTCGAGAAAATCAAAATTCCGCCTCCCCAACCCCAAATAGCGGTTCAGTGGGAGTCACTTAGACGTCAAAATAGTTTCTCTACATTGACGCTTGTCAAAGTAAAAGATCCAGTTTTGATTTGACGATTTTTTTTTGTCGTTCATTGTCGTTTTGTCGTAGTGCATCAAATAAAGCACCTTAAACCATAATGGACCAGCAAAAAAAAATTGGCACCTCTGATAGAAAAATTGAAAAATGTCAAAAAAATATCAAAGAAAAAATAACATTTGACAAATTTTGACAGTCGTTTGGGGCCCTCTTAAGGACCCCCTACAACTCCCCAATACACGTCAAAACTGTCAGACTGCTCCAAGTGACCGAAATCGTAAAGTGTCTGATTTCGTCAACTTTTTCTGATTTCGTCAAAAAAAAATTTTTCTCATTATAAATAATGTCCGACGACTTATCGATTGCGTCGATAAAAATCTTAATAGAGGGCAACAGATCTGGTAGGAAAAAAAATTTGACAGTTAAAAAATGTCAAATGTCAAAATCTGTAGGTTTCGTTGGGGTCACATAAACATCCTCTACATCTCCCCTATACATGTCAAAACTGTCAAAGCACTCCTTCATGGAAACAAATCCTCTAAGTGAGTGTCACGTCACCCAAGCAGCTGTATATTATATTGACTAGTGTTTTTTATTTGCCGCTGCCCGCGAGCGGGCAGCGGTGTGTCGTTGTGTTTTATTTTGTGTATTTGCCGCTGCCCGCAAGCGGACAGCGGTGGTGTCGTGTCGTTATGTTTTATTTTGTGTATTTGCCGCTGCCCGCAAGCGGACAGCGGTTGTTTCGCGTCTTCGATTGTCGTATTTGCTGGTATCCTTGTTTCGGAGTGCATCGGTGTTCATATACAGAGGCGACAGAGTATAATTTCATTGATTTTCATCATTTTACAGTTTTTCCTAATTTTCACCCCTAAGATGACTTTTGATGTCAAAGTCTTTTATGGGGCGTTTGTCAAACGTGGTAAGGTTTGTATGAAGTGACTGTCAAAATTATTGTAAACTGTCAACTTTATCCGTTATGTCCCAAAAATTGAGAAAAATAAATAAAATTACATTTTTTGACATGACAGCTAAATTTGACAGTTGACAGGAATTTTGACAGTTGTGTTACAGAGACTGCCAGGTGATGGACAAACGCGCTATACATGACACCGACGTTGGAGGTCTTTTAAGGGGTGAAAACAAACAAAAATTTTCCAAAATATGACAAAAAACGATTAGTTCGATAGCGACGCAGCCGTCGAGAAAATCGAAATTCCGAGTTCTTACGCTCTATAAGCGCTTCAGTGGGAACACGTAGACGTCAAAATCGTTTCTCTAACTTGACAGTTGTCGGAGAATAACCCCTGTATGTTTGTGAATCGAAAAAGTCCGATTTCGCCAACTTTTTCTGATTTCGTCAAAGTTTTTTTTTTCGCATGTTAAATGATGTTCGACGATTAATCGACGATTAATCGACGATTAAATTTCCGTCAGCGGGCAACAGATCAGGGAGAAAAAAAAATTTTGACAGTTAAAAATGTCAAATGTCAAAATTTGCGATTTTGTCCAAGGTCATCTAAACTTTGTCTACAACTCTTCCATACATGTCAAAACTGTCAGAGCACTCCTTCTGGGCAAACGTTTCTACACTTCCGTACATCGGTAGGTGAGTCACGCAAGCAGCTGTATATTATATCGACTAGTGTTGTATTATTTGCCGCTGCCCGCGAGCGGGCAGCGGTGTGTCGTTGTGTTTTATTTTGTGTATTTGCCGCTGCCCGCAAGCGGACAGCGGTGGTGTCGTGTCGTTATGTTTTATTTTGTGTATTTGCCGCTGCCCGCAAGCGGACAGCGGTTGTGTCGCGTCTTCGATTGTCGTATTTGCTGGTATCCTTGTTTCGGAGTGCATCGGTGTTCATATACAGACGCGACAGAGTATAATTTCATTGATTTTCATCAGTTTACAGTTTTTCCTAATTTTCACCCCTAAGATGACTTTTGCTGTCAAAGTCATGTATGGGGCGTTTGTCAAACGTGGTAAGGTTTGTATGGAGAGACTGTCAAAATTATTGTAAACTGTCAACTTTATCCGTTATGTCCCAAAAATTGAGAAAAAAAATTAAAATTACGTTTTTTGTCATGACAGCTAAATTTGACAGTTGACAGGAATTTTGACAATTGTTTTACAGAGACTGTCACGTGATGGACAAACGCGCTATACATGACACCAACGGTAGAAGTCTTTTAAGGGGTGAAAACGAACAAATATTTTCCAAAAAATGACAAAAACCGATTAGTTCGATAGCGACGCAGCCGTCGAGAAAATCAAAATTCCGAGTTCTTACGCTCTATAAGCGCTTTAGAGGGAACACGTAGACGTCAAAATTGTTTCTATATCTTGACAGTTGTCGGAGAATAACCCCTGTATGTTTGTGAATCTAAAAAGTCTGATTTCGTCATCTTTTTCTGATTTCGTCAAAGTTTTTTTTTTCGCATATTAAATCATGTTTGACGATTAATCGATTGCGCAAATAAAAATTCCGTCAGCGGGCAACGGATCAGGGAGAAAAAAAAATTTTGACAGTTAAAAATGTCAAATGTCAAAATTTGCGATTTTGTTCAAGGTCACCTAAACTTTTTCTACAACTCTCCCATACATGTCAAAACTGTCAGAGCACTCCTTCTGGGTAAACTACTTTACACTTCCGTACATCCCTACATCGGGAAGTGAGTCACGCAAGCAGCTTTATATTATATGGGACTAGTGTTTTTTATTTGCCGCTGCCCGCGAGCGGGCAGCGGTGTGTCGTTGTGTTTTATTTTGTGTATTTGCCGCTGCCCGCAAGCGGACAGCGGTGGTGTCGTGTCGTTATGTTTTATTTTGTGTATTTGCCGCTGCCCGCAAGCGGACAGCGGTTGTTTCGCGTCTTCGATTGTCGTATTTGCTGGTATCCTTGTTTCGGAGTGCATCGGTGTTCATATACAGAGGCGACAGAGTATAATTTCATTGATTTTCATCATTTTACAGTTTTTCCTAATTTTCACCCCTAAGATGACTTTTGATGTCAAAGTCTTTTATGGGGCGTTTGTCAAACGTGGTAAGGTTTGTATGAAGTGACTGTCAAAATTATTGTAAACTGTCAACTTTATCCGTTATGTCCCAAAAATTGAGAAAAATAAATAAAATTACATTTTTTGACATGACAGCTAAATTTGACAGTTGACAGGAATTTTGACAGTTGTGTTACAGAGACTGCCAGGTGATGGACAAACGCGCTATACATGACACCGACGTTGGAGGTCTTTTAAGGGGTGAAAACAAACAAAAATTTTCCAAAATATGACAAAAAACGATTAGTTCGATAGCGACGCAGCCGTCGAGAAAATCGAAATTCCGAGTTCTTACGCTCTATAAGCGCTTCAGTGGGAACACGTAGACGTCAAAATCGTTTCTCTAACTTGACAGTTGTCGGAGAATAACCCCTGTATGTTTGTGAATCGAAAAAGTCCGATTTCGCCAACTTTTTCTGATTTCGTCAAAGTTTTTTTTTTCGCATGTTAAATGATGTTCGACGATTAATCGATTGCGCGAATAAAATTTCCGTCAGCGGGCAACAGATCAGGGAGAAAAAAAAATTTTGACAGTTAAAAATGTCAAATGTCAAAATTTGCGATTTTGTCCAAGGTCATCTAAACTTTGTCTACAACTCTTCCATACATGTCAAAACTGTCAGAGCACTCCTTCTGGGCAAACGTTTCTACACTTCCGTACATCGGTAGGTGAGTCACGCAAGCAGCTGTATATTATATCGATATAATATACAGCTGCTTGCGTGACTGATCTACTCACTCACTTAGAGGATTAGTTTCCCAGAAGGAGTGCTCTGACAGTTTTGACATGTATGGGAGAGTTGTAGAAAAAGTTTAGGTGACCTTGAACAAAATCGCAAATTTTGACATTTGACATTTTTAACTGTCAAAATTTTTTTTTCTCCCTGATCCGTTGCCCGCTGACGGAATTTTTATTTGCGCAATCGATTAATCGTCAAACATGATTTAATATGCGAAAAAAAAAACTTTGACGAAATCAGAAAAAGATGACGAAATCAGACTTTTTAGATTCACAAACATACAGGGGTTATTCTCCGACAACTGTCAAGATATAGAAACAATTTTGACGTCTACGTGTTCCCTCTAAAGCGCTTATAGAGCGTAAGAACTCGGAATTTTGATTTTCTCGACGGCTGCGTCGCTATCGAACTAATCGGTTTTTGTCATTTTTTGGAAAATATTTGTTCGTTTTCACCCCTTAAAAGACTTCTACCGTTGGTGTCATGTATAGCGCGTTTGTCCATCACGTGACAGTCTCTGTAAAACAATTGTCAAAATTCCTGTCAACTGTCAAATTTAGCTGTCATGACAAAAAACGTAATTTTAATTTTTTTTCTCAATTTTTGGGACATAACGGATAAAGTTGACAGTTTACAATAATTTTGACAGTCTCTCCATACAAACCTTACCACGTTTGACAAACGCCCCATACATGACTTTGACAGCAAAAGTCATCTTAGGGGTGAAAATTAGGAAAAACTGTAAACTGATGAAAATCAATGAAATTATACTCTGTCGCGTCTGTATATGAACACCGATGCACTCCGAAACAAGGATACCAGCAAATACGACAATCGAAGACGCGACACAACCGCTGTCCGCTTGCGGGCAGCGGCAAATACACAAAATAAAACATAACGACACGACACCACCGCTGTCCGCTTGCGGGCAGCGGCAAATACACAAAATAAAACACAACGACACACCGCTGCCCGCTCGCGGGCAGCGGCAAATAATACAACACTAGTCGATATAATATACAGCTGCTTACGTGACTCACTTATGTAGAGGATTAGTTTTCCCAGAACGAGTGCTTTGACAGTTTTGACATGTATAGCGGAGTTGTAGAGGATGTTTATGTGACCCCCGACCAAGTATTAAATTTTGACATTTGACATTTTTAACTGTCAAAATTTTTTTTCTCCCTGATCCGTTGCCCGCTGACGGAATTTTTTTTCGCTCAATCGATTATTCGTCGAACATCATTTAACATGCGAAAAAAAAAACTTTGTCGAAATCAGAAAAAGTTGACGAAATCGGACTTTTTCGATTTCCAAACAAACAGGACTTATTCTCCGACAACTGTCAAGTTAGAGAAACGATTTTGACGTCTACGTGTTTCCACTGAAGCGCTTATAGAGCGTAAGAACTCGGAATTTCGATTTTCTCGACGGCTGCGTCGCTATCGAACTATTCGTTTTTTGTCATTTTTTAGGAAATTTTTGTTCATTTTCACCCCTTAAAAGACCTCCAACGTCGGTGTCATGTATAGCGCGTTTGTCCATCACGTGGCAGTCTCTGTAACACAACTGTCAAATTTCCTGTCAACTGTCAAATTTAGCTGTCATGACAAAAAATGTAATTTTAATATTTTTTCTCAATTTTTGGGACATAACGGATAAAGTTGACAGTTTACAATAATTTTGACAGTCACTTCATACAAAGCTTACCACGTTTGACAAACGCCCTATACTTGACTTTGACATCAAAAGTCATCCTGGAGGTGAAAATTAGGAAAAACTCTAAAATGATGAAAATCAATGAAATTATACTCAGTCGCCTCTGTATATGAACACCGATACTCAGTAAAACAACGATCTCGGCAGCGCTCTCGCAGCGCTCGCGGACAGCGGCAAATACGACAATAGGAGACACGACACCACCGCTGTCCGCTTGCGGGCAGCGGCAATTACACGAAATAAAACAAAACGACACACTGCTCTACAATCGAATAACGATTCAATAAACAAACACAATAAAAAAACACCTAAGGAAAAACAGAACCAATAAAAAAAGAAAACGACACACCGCTGCCCGCTCGCGGGCAGCGGCAAATAAATAACACTAGTCAATATAATATAAAGCTGCTTGCGTGACACGTAATGTACCTACGATGGACATCATTAGTTTCCTAGAAGGAGTGCTCTGACAGTTTTGACATGTATAGGGGAGTTGTAGATATAGTTTATGTGACCCCAACGAAACCTACAGATTTTGACATTTGACATTTTTAACTGTCAAAATTTTTTTTACTCCCACATCCGTTGCCCTCCATTAAGAATTTTATCGACGCAATCGATAGGTCGTCAAACGTCATTTAGTATGCCAAAAAAAAAACTTTGACGAAACCAGAAAAAGTTGACGAAATCGGACACTTTACGATTATGGGCACTTGAAGTGATCTGACAGTTTTGACATGTATAGGAGGGTTGTAGGAGGTCCTCAGTAGGGCCCCAAACGACTGTCAAAATTTGTCAAATGTTATTTTTTCTTTGACATTTTTTTACATTTTTCGATTTTTCTACCAGAAGTGTCAATTTTTTTTTGCTGGTCCGTTACGGTATAAGGTGCTTTATTTGACGCACTACGACAAAACGACAATGAACGACAAAAAAAAATCGTCAAATCAAAACTGGATCTTTTACTTTGACAAGCGTCAAGGTTGAGAAACTATTTTGACATCTACGTGACGCCCACTGAACCGGTTATATAGGTTGGGGGAGCCGAATTTTGATTTTCTCGACGGTTGCGTCGCTATCGAACTAAGAGTTTTTTGTCATTTTTTTGCAGTTTTTGTTCGTTTTGACCCCCTGAAAGACCTCCAACGTCGGTGTCATGTATAGCGCGTTTGTTCATTACGTGGCAGTACCTGTAACACAACTGTCAAAATTCCTGTCAACTGTCAAATTTAGCTGTCATGTCAAAAAATGAAATTTTATTTTATTTTTTTAATTTTTGGGACATAACAGATAAAGTTGACAGTTTACAATAATTTTGACAGTCTCTCCATACAAACCTTACCACGTTTGACCAACACCCCATACATGACTTTGACATCAAAAGTCATCTTAAGGGTGAAAATTAGGAAAAACTCTAAAATGATGAAAATCAATGAAATTATACTCAGTCGCCTCTGTATATGAACACCGATACTCAGTAAAACAACGATACCCTGCTGTCCGCTTGCGGGCAGCAGCAAAAACGACAATCGAAGACACGACACCACAAACAAACACACACACCACTCTCCGCTGTCCGCTTGCGGGCTGCGGTAAATAGAACAACAGATAAATAGAACAACAGAACGACACACCGCTGCCCGCTCGCGGGCAGCGGCAAATAAATAACACTAGTCGATATAATATAAAGCTGCTTGCGTGACGTGTAATGTACCGATGTACATCGGCAGCATTTCTCAGAACGAGTGCATTGACTGCTTTGACAGTTTTGACATGTATGGGAGAATTGTAGGGGACCTCCAGAAGGGCCCCAAACGATTGTCAAAATTTGACATTTGACATTTTTTATCTGTCAAATTTTTTTTACTCCCTGATCCGTTGCCCTTCATTAATATTTTTATCGGCGTAATCGATGAAGTGTCGGACATCATTTATCATGCGAAAAAAAAACTTTGACGAAATCAGAAAAAGTTGACGAAATCGGACACTTTTCGATTTCGGACACTATGAGCAATCTGACAGTTTTGACATGTATTGGAGGGTTGTAGGGGGTCTTCAGGAGGGCCCCAAACGATTGTCAAAATTTGTCAAATGTCATTTTTTCTTTGACATTTTTTTGACATTTTTGGATTTTTCCATTAGAGATAGTACTCATTTTTTCTGGGCCAGCATAATTTAAGAAGCTACATGTGACGCACTACGACAAAACGACAATGAACGACAAAAAAAATTCGTCGATTTATGAATAGGACTTATTCTTCGACAACTGTCAAGTTAGAGAAACAATTTTGACGTCTACGTGTTCCCACTGAACCGATCATAGAGCGTAAGAACTCGGAATTTCGATTTTCTCGACGTTTGCGTCGCTATCGAACTAATAGTTTTTTGTCATTTTTTTGCACATTTTGACCATTTTGACCCCCGGAAAGACCACCAACGTCGGTGTCATGTATAGCGCGTTTGTTCAATATGTGGCAGTACCTGTAACACAGCTGTCAAAATTCCTGTCAATTGTCAAATTTAGCTGTCATGACAAATAATGTATTTTTCCATTTTTTTCCTAATTTTTGGGTCATAACGGATAAAATTGACAGTTTGCTATAAATTTGACAGTCGCTCCATACAAGCCACACCACGTTTGACAAACGCCCTATACATGACTATGACAGAAAAAGTCATCTTAGGGGTGAAAATTAGGAAAAACTGTAAAATGATGAAAATCAATGAAATTCTACCCCATCGCCTATGTATAGGAACACCGATGCACACCCATATGTCCTTTTTTGATTCACATCTTTGAAATTTTTTGATACACGTAGTATGAATCCGAGAGACTTGGATGCTCTAGAAGTGATATTATCGTAAAGAGCATCAAATGAAAGTTTGCAGTCATGAATAACACCGAGGTCTCGTATTTCATAACAACGGGGCAATTCACTTGCTTTGAGAAAATACCTAGTTAAATTATATGACTTTTTATGACTAAACGCTATACATGAACATTTATCAACATTAAGTATGAGGTTGTTTTTATCACAGTATTCGTCTAGGTGGAACAAATCAGATTGAAGATTCACTGCATCAGAATCATTCGATATTGGCATCAGAATTTTCATATCATCTGCAAACAATAGTACCTTCCCAAATCTAAAACATGATTCAATATCTTGGACAAAAATAATAAATAGGAGGGGACCAAGTATGGATCCTTGCGGCACTCCTGAAGGAATATTGGCCCAATTGGATACATAGCCACCGAGTGCTACAGCCAGTGATCTATTGTCGACATAAGAACAAAACCATCTGAATAGACTACCATGAATACCAGCCCGACGAAGTTTCTTAAGCAGTATTTCGTGGTCAATTCTGTCGAACGCCTTGCTGTAGTCTGTGTATATGGCGTCAACTTGACCGCCTCTTTCCATGTGCTTAACTATGAAATTATTGGATAGAATTAAGTTTGAGGTCGTACATCTGCCGCTCAGAAATCCATGTTGATTATTACTGAAAAAAGGTTTTAAAGCTGTATATAAATTGTTTTCTCCAATATCTTGGCAAAAATACACAGCTTTGAAATTGGGTGATAGTTTATAACCTGCTCTTTAGGACCTTTTTTGTGGATAGGAGTTACATAGGCAGATTTCGAAACGTTAGGAACAATTCCCTCATTAAGTGATCTGTGAAACAGTAGGCATAATGGAAGCTTAAGACTGGAGGCACATTCTTTGATGAAAATAGGAGAAATATGATCAGGCCCTGCTGATTTGTTCAAATCAACTTTGAGAAGTAGTCTTAAGATATCGTCGGGATCTATTTTAACAGATCCAACAACACCATACGCATTGTGGTCACTTTCATCTAGAGCTGTAGGATATATATCAACTTTGCGTTGTATAAAATTTGCATTAAAGAATGTTGTAAACAAATTACATATGTCAGGGCCACTAATAACCTCCGTGTTTTGATAAGTCATAGTAGAGGTTAACGAACTGTATTTATTAGCTATTGTAAAGTTCAGATACCAGCTCCTTGGTTCTATTGCGCAAAATGGCGAGCGAATTGTAGTCGGCGCGGTTACCATAGATTTTAAATTTGCGATGGCATTTGAACTTTTTCTTTAGAACCTTTTTAAGGACGCAGTTATACCACGGTGGAAATTTCGACGTCGACATATACTTTGAGGGTATATATATCACGCAATGCATATAAACTTTTATAGAAAAAGGATACTGATTCAATTAATGTACGAACTCGAAACTCGTCAGGCCAATTAATGCAGTTAAGTTCCTGTCGGATTGCTTCATAATTACCAGACTTGTAAAGATATACAGTTCTAGGTTTTTCATTGAGTACACGGTATTGAGCAAAGTTAAGTTGGATTAATAATGCTTTATGTTGAGGGTCTTCAGAGACGAGAGGATCATTAGCAGGTCGCACGTTGATGGAATCATTGCTTTCAAATACAAGGTTCAAAATACGCCCATAATTATTACTCACTTTGTTGAAGTGTGCAACGTTTGCAAGATGATAAATATGCGCTCCCGATGCATTAGCAGGGGATAATCCTGGTGATTCATTATTTCTCGTCCATTTTACACCACCAATATTGAAATCACCTGTTATTAAAAAACTATCATTTGGTGAGCTCATCACAATATCGCTTAGTTTGTGACTGAAGGCAAACATTTGCTCAGAGAAAGAGTTACCGTTATTCTGGGCGCAAAGATAGAGTGAGCATATGTGAAGCTTGAACATAGATCGAGTATTTTTATTTCGCAGGGACAGTGTAACCCATATGTCCTCAGCTGACGATTGCCATACAGGACACTCGCAGGAAGTAATATCACGGCGCACGGCAATAAGGACTCCACCACCCAGTGTCTGATTTGTCTTTGTATAGTTACGATCCCGCCGATAAACAATGTAACGGTCATCGAAATATTCACGGTCACTGACACCATCAATAAGCCAAGTCAGTAAACAGATAACGTCGTGATTCCCTAGCAGGACATTACGCATAAAAGTGTTGGATTTGGTCCGCAATCCCCTTACGTTTTGAAAGTAAACTTGCACGGTATTAGCCATTGTCTAGCACATACATTCATACATATTCATTGACATTGTGATAAAACGAAAGGGTATGCGTACCAATAAGACTATCAAGTCTTCGAGAGAATCACGTAATCCTTGTATTAGCACATGCTCATATAGACCACAGCAAAAACCCATGAAACCAAACGTGATATTGACTAAAAATAAAATTGATAACATAATGGAACAAATTAAAGATGACTTAAAGCCATAATAAAAAGATAACAGTAACAGTAACAAAATACTTCTAAAACTAAGTAATAAGTATAACATAATGAAAAGAAAGACGAAAAGATAAATTACATAAAATGCGTACAAAACAATGAACAAACAATTGTGGACTTTTAAAACATGCAAAATAATAAATATAATGATAATAAAATATAATGACGTTAGGAAATCTTTTTCAAATTCTGTTCCGCCTTGATTGGATTCCGCGATTTGGAATCCTTTCGTACGTAGATTTTACAGTTCTTAACCCAGACAAATTGAAATCCATGTTCCTGTGCCCGTTGTTTAGTCTTCGTGAGAAGCTGCTTATTGTGAGAGGTCAGGTGATCGTTGACATAAATACGGTTTTTAGTATGGAGCCCCAGATCTTTTCCGTTTAGGGTTTTGAAAGATCTCGCCGCCGATACGAAATCCTCTTTGACATATCTGTTAACAAAACAAGCCACAATCGATTTCATGTTATTATCACCGCGGCTACGAATACGAGTCACAAAGTTAATTTGACTAACAGATATCGGAAAATTTACATGAACAGCAACCTTGACAACAATATCCAGGAGGTTCTCATTATTTGTTTGGGGGATTCCCTTAATCTCCACATTATTCATCCTGGCAAACTGTTGCCGTTCATTAGAGTCCTCCTCAATTTTCTCCCACTTACTACGGATGTCCGCAAGATTCGCCTCAACTTCCTCTACGGCTTCCACCCTAGCCTCTATTGAATCGAATCTCGCCGACATTTCAGCAAAACTCGACTGGACACCATCGACGGATGAAGTAAGCGATGCGAAATCAGATTTAAGTGATCGCAAATCATCCGCAAGCCCTGGAAGTATAGCTAATTGAAGCTGTAGTTTTTTTATTACATCCATGATTTTTTCATTTGACGTTGGTGATGGTGATGAGATAGGAGAAGCACCAGCTTGTTTACAACCCAGGCATTTCCAACTAGCCTTGCGATCACCCAATTTTCTGTATCCAGCCTCTGTAATACCGCCGCAAGAAAAGTCAAAGTGCTTGCGACACACACTGCATTGGATAGCATCATTCACCATAGTTTTACATTTCGCACAAGGATACATTATGAGTTTAATTTAGACGTTTACCACTCCACAGTAAATTCACAGTCAGGTCACAACTCCACAGTAAATTATCATTCAATATTGATATTGAGTTACCAATAGTGCTCGTTAGATGGCGTTATCAGATTTTTACTTAAATAAATTAATCTCAGAGGAATAATATACTAGAGGGCGTGTATGCCAATGATCGCTCACTGCATGTCATAGACGAGTGATCTATAGCTATTTATATTTATGAATATGAATGTGTAGTGATGTATAATGTTTTCCGTACCGTGTTATCGATAGGCGGGTATGCAAACAGTTATGTGTTTATTAGTAAAACATTATTATTCATATTTATTTGATAAGTATTAAATTTCTTTAACGTATAATAAGTTGAAAATAAAAATGGGTAACACACCAGGCTGGACAGATATGTTTTATACTTAGTTTTTTTTTATTGTAACTCGACTTATGACAGCACCCGTCTGATGTTAAGCTGAAGTGCAGTCCATGAATAAAGGTGACTGCTACTACAGTTCGATAACAGTAAGTACTAGTCACATCGATTATGCCGGCGTAGTTGAAACCGGCAACTTACAAGCTGATCCCGAAACGCGACTAAGTCAATTCACGGTCTCTATACTTGTAAGTGGCGGTACTACCCCGGATCGGCAGACTGGGTAGTACCGCCACATCGGCAGGCAGCGTCCTACTACTGTTTGACAACCAGATTCGCAGCAAACCCGCTGCCTCTTTTTTTAAATTAAAAATATTAGAAGGTTTAATTTTACTATTAAATATTACAAATAATAGCTTTGAAACAAATATTTGCTTCGACCGAAAATAGAACCCAGGACACCCGTGTAACGGACTAGTAGCACAACACGCCACGCTTGTCGTCAATGTTCGTTAGTACAGTAAAATAACAGTGACAGCGGTCACATTCACTATGCCAGCCTAGTTAAAATCGACAACTTACAAGGTGATCCCGAAACTCACACTAAGTCACTACACGGTATGTATACTGTCTACACATCTGTGGTAGGCAGTGGAGCATCTTTACCATACTTTGATAACCAAACCTTTATAATAATAATATTTAATAAAAAAATATGAAACAAATATTTGCTTCGGTCGGGAATCAAAACTGGGACGTAACGCGTGGTTTGCTGACCAATGCGCCAAGCCTGTCATTAAAATACATTAATATTTTTTTTGTATATTTTTCAATGCATTATTAAAAATAGTCAACAATAGTAGTTTTTTAAATTTATTTGCATTCTACAATAAAACTAAGTTACGTAACCTAGGTACCAATAAAAATATATCGATGATGCAGCAATTGTCACATCACTACGGGGGGCGGGTCGGTGCGGCCGCACTTTTGTCCGTCCCCCGCCATGTCCCCTTCGCCCCCGCGATGCATGATTTTTATTAAGCTTA
This sequence comes from Tinea trinotella, assembly GCA_905220615.1. NCBI lineage: Eukaryota > Metazoa > Arthropoda > Insecta > Lepidoptera > Tineidae > Tinea > Tinea trinotella. The sequence goes on from HG992311.1 coordinate 8,216,350, forward strand.
AAAGTACTTAAAACATGCTTATTGGTCAAATGTCGCGCTAGATTTCTGTTTACAATATTTGCTAGTATCGTTAATGCAAGAATTTATAGCACTTTTATTCTATCATAATATCTTTATTCTACATATAATAAAATTGGAGTGTCTGTTTGTAATATTAAAATAACCGTTTTTTAATACATGTATATGAATATATATACGGTACATACACCAAAATAACATTTTTTACAATTTTTGTCTGTCTGTCTGTCTGTTTGTTCCGGCTAATCTCTGGAATGGCTGGACCGATTTTGATGGGACTTTTATTGGCAGATAGCTAATGTAATAAGGAGTAACTTAGGCTACTTTTTTTTTGAAAAAATCTTTTATAATAAATAAAATAAAAACATTTTCCCATACAAAATTGCGTGCGTTTAGAAATTGATTTTGGGTAAACTAAAGAAAATATATCAAGCCGTTGAGAATTGAAAACAAATTATTATTATTATCTTACTATTATTATAAATGTGAATGTCCGTTTGTTTGTTACGCTTTCACGCAAAAACTGCTCAACCGATCATCGTGAAATTTTGTACACATATTCTTGGAGGTATCAGATGTAACATAAAATACTTTTTAATAAAAAATAATAAAAAAATTACGAAAAATAAAAAAGTTGTTTGGCAAAATTTTATTTTTCCTTTTATAAAAATAGGTACAAGGAGTTGGTTCAAACCCTGAGTACTATAATACCATCGCTCTGTATTACCGTCAGTCACGTCAATATCTAATCCAATCAACTGTACTATGGAGACTATACACTATACTTTCCATAGATTATACTTTCAGCTGTTTGACATTTTTCGTTATTGTTATTTTCTTCTGTTACTATTGCATATCCTACTATTGTTGTGAATGTGAGTTTGTTCGTTACGGTTTTTATTTTTGGAGGTACTAGGAGTAACATGGGTTACTTTTAATTAAAAAAATAAATTTTTGACTATAGTTTCCAATTGACTATATGTTTAACTGTTTGGAATATATATTTATTTTTATTTCCGTCTGTCATTTTTATCTGAGTTATCGAGTTATAAATACAAAAAAGTCGAATTGAGAACCTCCTCCTTTTTTATGACTGTGTTATAAACCAAATTTTACGCGGGTGAAACCGCGGGCACAGCTAGTACCAAATAAATAAAAAAAGATTCCTTCGTAATGCGCGTCTGGGCGCCCACTCCTAATACTCGTTGACGACAACTAGCGTTTGGAAACGAAACGCCGCGATGTTCCCACCTGCGTTTATAGTTCAAACTCGGATACTAGTGCTCTTCCTTATGGGAACTCTGTGAAATTAATATTATTAAATATTTATTATACGAGTATAACCGTATCGTATAACCAAATTTTGAGATTTAATAATTTTACCTCGACTGGATGTGAAAAGGACATCATTCATTTTGTATGGGGACTTGGGCTTAATTGTACTAAAAGTGTGAAATGTACAATAAAATAGTTCGATACAACAATATTTTAATGTGCTTGGTAAATATCCTATATTTTACATAGTTTAGATGTACGAAATGATCAAACTATAATCATGACAGTTCAACGCAGAAACCATTAAGTTCACTGCAAGCCCAAAAAAAGTCGTCAATCACTTTTTAATTAAAAAAAAACATCAGGCAGTCGATCCATCGGGTCTCGCCTCTCATTCAAGGTTATGGCGTGATAGCGTTTCTTCCGGTTTGATCTTCCCACCAAATGTTTAGGCATCGCAAACGTCATCAATATAATACTGTCGTTAAACATTTTGAAACTAGTAAAAAATAGAGTAAAAGTATGAATTAAATTTAAAAAAAATATCTCCTGTTGTGCATGTTAAATTTTATTTGTCAGTTTTATAATTCGGAGCGCAGACCATAAACACTTTTAGATCGTGTCGGAATGCTGCGAATATTGTAAACAAAATGGCAACGTTAGTAAAAGCTGTTGAGCGTGTTTTTGATTTTGCACCTGATTTTTACCAATTCTGTTATTTTAATAACATCTAAATCGTCGAGTTTGTTATTAATACTTCGTTTTATTTGCATTAAGTTATACCATATTGTGTAAAAAGTGTTCTTAGGATAGTGACTCCATTGTGTTCCATGTAAATCTATTGTGTTGAAGAAGTGACTTTATTATATGTTTTATTTTATTGAGATAGTGATTTTATTTTGATGTTAACTAGTAATTAGCATACATATTTTTAGTGACAATATTGTCTTGAACAGTAAGTTTGAATTAAATCAAAAAGATAATGTTCTATAAAAAGTAGTTTTATTCATCTAATTAGATTATTTCCTGCTGAGTAAGGTTCACTTTCACCAACATCCCAACATTTTAGTTCGCGTGATATTCCGTCGTGGCGTCTCTAATTGCCACTTGTTGTCTATGGCAGTCGAGCTTCTTCTCTTGAGTACATTGTTCCTTGGTCAACTGTGTGTGACATTTATTTTTTAATAAGTCTTTTCCGCGTGGTTTAGAAACTAAAAATAATCATTTTTATTTTCCAAATAACTGAATCGTACAGCAATTAAAAGCAAAATTGCTATTAGTTTTGTCAATACGAGTATCGAAACTACCATTTATATATATTTTTATCATCGGACGTGACAAAAGTGTTACAATAAAAGTACAAAGTGAATGATGTCCTTTTACATTAAAAATGAATCAAGTGACCCGGTCTCGATCCGGCGACAAGAGGCTTGCAAGTCCACAGCGTCGGAGAATTCGCCAATACGTATTTACTGGCGTATGCGAAAAGTGTGATTAGCTCTAGCCTTTGAAGGCAATTTGCACGACACGATTGAAACTATGATTGGTTGTGAAATTTTGTTATAGCTTTAGGATATTTTCACTTATTACAAATACTTAGTTTTGAATTTACAACACCATTCTATTCAAGAAAAATAAACACACTAATTAGTTTGTACTGTAGGTTAACACACACTATTTATGCACTAGAAATTTGGTTTTAATAGGGATATTTCACGAAGCACTTTGAAACCTTTATTTTTTACCAGTAAAAGTGAACTATCGCTTTAAAACAATGTCAACCCTCCACACCAATGTACTCTTGCAGTTACACTATTTCATAAGCACTTTTATCGCTAATTAGTAATAGTTATCTAGTTTAATTATAAGAGCTATGTTTACAGTACTAAGAACTACCCGCAAAAAAAAAGAAAAAAAGCAAATATGCAATATCTTTATATATAAAAATGAATTGCTGTTCGTTATTCTCGCTAAAACTCGAGAACGGCTGGACCGATTTGGCTAACTTTGGTCTAGAATTATTTGTGGAAGTCCAGGGAAGGTTTAAAAGGTAAATAAATATGAAAGTTCCGTGTAATATACAGCTGCTTGCGTGACGCACTTACCTACCGATATATCGATGTAGAAGCTTAGTTTTCCAGAAGGAGTGCTCTGAAAGTTTTGACATGTAAGGGGGAGTTGTAGACAAAGTTTATGTGACCCCCAGATAAATCACAAATTTTGACATTTGACATTTTTAACTGTCAATTTTTTTTCTTTGTGATCCTTTGTCCGCTTTCGGAAAATTTTTTCGCGCAATCGATTAATCGTCGAAATCATTTAATATGCGAAAAAAAAAATTGACGAAATCAGAAATGGTTGACGAAATCGGACTTTTTCAATTCCTAAACATATAGGTCAAGTTAGAGATACAACTGTCAAGTTGAAGAAACTATTATTTTCTTAGATTTTGCGCGAACATTGATTAATGAATTAAACAAATTTTATGCGGCTTACTATCGCGTTTATTTTGGTTTTGATTTTACAATTTTTTTTATTATTCCGACGTTTCGAGAGCTTTGCAGCCATCGTGGTCACGGAGAGACTGAGGTGTTGGTTGTCCTATTGGTTGATGCTGTTATTGTTTCCAAAATAATATTGTTTCCGGAATAATAAAAAATTGTAAAATCAAAACCAAAATAAACGCGATAGTAAGCCGCATAAAATTTGTTTAATTCATTAAAGAAACTATTTTGACGTCTACGTGTTCCCACTGAACCGCTAATAGAGCGTAATAACTCGGAATTTTTATTTTCTTAACGTCTGCGTCGCTATCGAACTAATCGTTTTTCAGATATTTTTCTACAATTTTTGTTTATTTTGACCCCTTAAAAGACCTCCAACATAGGTGTCATGTATAATGCGTTTGTCCACCGCGTGACGCAGTATCTGTAAAACAGCCGTTAAATCCCTGTCAACTGGAAATCACGGTAGCTCTAGCGTTGGCTTCATCTGTAATAGCTGCGACTCTGCTAGAAGGCTGGCAAACTGCACATTCTGCCTTGAAAATACTATTAAACATGCAAATCAACGAAACACCAATTTGCAACATCGCCACAAATAGCGCAATGGCCAAGACCCTACAGATATGCAAATTGATTGTTTGGGATTAATGCACAATGGCCCATAAGATGTCACTGGAGGCACTGGACAGAACGTTGAAAGGTCTTTGTCACAAATATTTTTGGTGGGGCCATGATTCTGTTGTCGGGTTTTATTCGTCAGACTCTTTCATTTATTCCCCAATCAACTGTTCAAACATCAAATTTGTGGCGGTAAGTAAAGACACTCTAATTAACAACTAACATGCGAGTATTTTTGCAACAAGATGAAACTGCAAATGTGTTTGCGAAGCAGTTGTTGTTGTTAGTTGTTGGAAATAATAAAGTCACACTGGGCACCTCGATTTTCTGTCACATCACATCACAAAAGAGGAGCTCAAAGAGGAGTCAAAGAGGAGCTTATTCAGCGTGTTTTTCCAGATAAAGCGTTCAAAAACCATAATTAGCTGGGTGAACGAGCAATATTGGCGGGGAAAAATAAAGATGTCGAGGATCTCAATGCGTCCATTAGGAATTTTCTTTCGGGACAGTTGGTTTCCTTCAAATCAGTCGACACCGTTATGAACCAGGATGAGGTACTCAACTATCCCACGGATTTTAAATTCACTGAAATTGCCTGGATTACCACTTCACGATTTGCAATTAAAAGTAGGATCAGTTGTCATCATGCTGCTTGACATTAATCAACCTCGACTGTGCAATGGAACAAGACTGGCTGTGAAAAAAGGTGATGAATAACATCATCAGGGCAACCATCATAAAAGGAAAATACAAAGGAGAGGATTCTTGATTGCTTATACCGTATACCGATGATTCCAACGGATTTACCATTTGATTTTAAACGTTTACAATTTCCAGTAAGACCATAAATAAATCGCAAGGCCAGTCGTTGGAAGTTTGCAGAATCAACTTGGAGTTTCCCTGTTTCGCGCATGGACAATACGTCGCGTGTTCGCGCATCGGAAAACAGTCATTTTTGTTTATTTACGCACCACAAAACAAAACAAAAAATATAGTTTAGTAGAAAGCTTTAAATTGATTAACAGACTGTATCATAACTGTGTGTGTCTGTCAATATCAAATTGAAACCTTAAAACTCTAAGCAACATCATGTGTAATTAATCGAAAATAATAATAAAACCATTCATGCCGAGCATTTTTTAAAATTAATTATGTATTCCTTTTGTTTTGTTTTAACTTTATTTTATTCAAAAGTTTAGGTCTTTTATTCATCGATTGAGGCAGTACGAAGTCTGCCGGGTCAGCTAGTTTGTTAATAAAAAAAGAGATGGATATTTGCTTCGGGTCTGGATATCAAAGAGTGGTAGGCAGTGGTACTTAGTTTGCCGATCCGGGGTAGTACCACCACTTACAAGTATACAGACCGTGAAGTGATTTGGTCACGTTTCGGGATCAGCTTGTAAGTTGCCGGTTCCATCTAGGCCGGCATAGTGGATGTGATTGCTACTCACAGTTATTGAATTGTTGTAACAGTGACATCTATTCATGGACCACATTCCAGGTTAACATCAAGCAGGGTGCTGTCATATATCGAGTCAGAATAAAAAAATAAAAACCAATATAACATATAAAGCTTATTCGAAGTGGTCTCAATTGGCTGAAATACAGTCATTTAAACATTGAGGCCAGTTACCAATACTTTTCAAGGGAAAATTCCTTACTGCCAATCGTATGGATTGTTTTAGGGACTCCAAATTATCATGGCGTTTAGAGCAAGCCATACTCTCTAAAACTAAACATAAATAATCATTTAGAGGATTAAGATCGGGACAATATGATGGCCAGTCTTCAGCTCTGATGAAGTCCGTTCGTTTCTAACCAAGATTGGGTGGATCGAGCTTTATGACCCAGCGCCGAGTCTTGCTGAAGCACCCATTCTTGGTTATCGAATATGGTGTTATTATGGGGCTAAACTACCTTCTCAAGAACGGTATCCTAATACACTGGTGCCAATGTTTTGACACCTTTTTTACAAAAAATGGCTTATTCACTTCTTCATAGCTAACACCCCACCAAACCATCACTGAAGTCGGATAATGCCATGTTGTACTCGGTTGACTAATTGGGAAGCTTCTATAGAGCTTTGAGCATAAATACGGTCTTTTTTTCTTAAAATATTGCTCCATTTTTTAAAAATAAAAACTCATCTGTGAACATTTTTTTTCTGTGACTTTTCTTTGCGTACCGCAAGGGGAGTAATCGTTTTGATTATACCACCCTATTATTTTTAAAATTATTAGTTAAGAAATGACCAGTGCATCTCTTATAGGCAGCAAGTCTTACGTCATCTTTTAAAATACGCGACATGATTCTAGGTGCTATCTTTATATGGACTACGTGGACGGCCAGATCTTTTTCTATCATAATCAGAGGAGGTTTTATTTTACCGATCAATAGCCCAGTACACAAACATTTGACTAACCAAGCTAATGGAGAGTTTTAAAAATTGTATTTGGCTACTTGGTGTAATGCAATCACAACGATTCGGTTTTCTTTATCACCCCACTCCATTTTAATATAAAAAAATATTATACAATGCATTGGCTCGAAAATGAGAAAACGCAATGAACAATCATACAAAAATGACAGATTCCAAATTCAAAATGTAATACTTTCTTTATTTTTAATTGTAACAGTTTTATGGCAAGACTAATGTATGTGAATTTAAAAACTTTGTGCATTTGTTAGATTATGTATGTTTATTCTATAGAATAAAACATTAGTAAACAGATTCCCTAGATATAGGTCATGGGCAATGGTGATTTTTATGTTTGTTTACCACTTGTGCCACGTAAAAAAAAAACACAGTATTAAAGTCATTAGTTTCGAGAGAATTCGACATATATTTTATTTATTTACTAAAAACTCACCATACAAATAAATGCAGCCAACGAAATAAATACGAAACCAAATACGTAGCTAAAGAAAAATACTTGGTGATAAATACCACTAAACCGATTGCACAAACTGTAAACGAAAATATAACTTTATTCTACAAAATAGCTTTTTTAAAATATATTAGGTCTTTACCTATGAAATTGCCGTTTTTCATGAAATAAATTAAGTATATTTTTTACTTCTAATAATCAAAGTAATCACCAATGCCAATTCTTGAAAAAATCAGCTGGACGGAAGGCAACAAATTCTTCAAAGGCATTTTGTACCGCCTCTCGGGTTTTGAATTTTTTTCCCGACGAGAAATATATCCAAATTCTGGAAAAAGTAGAAGTCTGTAGGCGCAAGGTCTGGTGAGTACGGCGGATGACGGAGAACTTTCAACCCCAGCTCTTGTAGCTTGGAGACCGTCTGCTGTGCAGTATGAGGTCGCGCGTTGTCGTGCAGGAGCAGTGGAACTGAACGATTGACCAAAGCTGGTTGGAGACGTGCGAGCTTCTCTATCATTGTGTTTAGTTCTTCACAATACAGTAATGCTCGTCCTGTTTGGTAAGAAGCTGTGATGTATTACACCGGCGTTAGACCACCAAACAGTGACCATCACTTTTCTGGGGTTATGTTTTCGTTTAGGGCATTATTAGGGTGCTGAACCTGGGTCCAACCAACTTGCTGAGCGCTTACGATTGTCGAACAGAATCCATTTCTCGTCACAAGTAACAATGCGGTTCAAAATTACGTTTCAACGCGTACTTCGCGCTGGCGATCATTGAGTTCGTGGGATACCCATTAGTCAAGCTTTTTTACCTTGCCAATTTGACGCAAATGGACCAATATTATTTTGAAGCTAACGTCGAAAGCTGCTGCTAATTCAGCCGTAGATTGAGTATCATCAGCTTCCACAATCGCCTTTAATTCGTCATTTTCGACCTAAGTTTTCGGACGATCACGGGGTTCATTTTGACGTCAAAATTTCTAGAAAATTTCTAGGAAGCCGGCAAACCAATAACGGGTGGTGCGTTCGTTTGTAGTGTTCGCTCCGTAAACGTCGTTGATGTTGCGTGCCGCTTGTGCCGCTTTGCTGCCACGACGGTACTCATACTCCCTAATTACTCGGATTTTTAACGTATCCATAACGACGAAAAAAAAATTTTTTTGATTTGAAATGGTCAGTACGGCAGAACGGCAATTTCATAGGTAAAGACCTATTATTAAATGTTTAATATTAATAATAGATCTAAATCTTCTAATAAAAATCTTCTAAATCTTACCTTGATAAAGCTTCATGTTTCAGAATTAGATCCCTTAATCGTTCTTTAATAATGGCATGTGTTTCTGTGGCGTTTTCACCATTTTCAATATTTTCTATATCGCTTTCTGTTATTAATTCCCGATAGCAATAACATAAAACTTTACATTCCAAACATATGTTTACAAGACCAAATAAGCAAATCATATCGGAAACTGCTAGAGCAAAAGCCCCGATTGTTGTCAAAAAAAATTCATATAAATAGACTGCCAAAAAATATTGATGCTTATCAAATGGATACCACATATCATGCGGTAAACGATATACCCAATCTTTCCCCAAAACATCGTACTCATATTTTGAAACAACCCAAGGCATTGCATTTACCACTAAAAACATAAAAACTGAAAGACTACTTATCACTTTAGTAATTATTTTATTTAAATATGCATAGGATTTTATAATATCTAGATTGTCATTAATTACTGTATTGTAGCCTATCCAAAATTCATAACGAAAATATCGGAGTAGCATGTCGTAAAATTCTTGATTTGACCTCAATTTAATGAGACGAACACCACTCATTAGGCATATGCCAATGTTTGGCACTACATTCACTACACTAAAGAAGCTAAGGTCAGATAAACATATGGTTATAGATAAATGCAAAGCTGCCCATCCCATAGTAAGTATAAGGGCCAATATCAGCCGCGGATTATTTCCACCTAAGCTGAATTTTAAATTTTGTACGATTGTAAGCACTGATACGAAATAATTTTTAACTTCCATTCTAATTAGCTTTTTTGGCATTTCGATTAAAATTTATGTCCACACGTTAAAGTTTCAGGAGTGAATGATAATCGCAATGATAATATGAAAAGCTCCTTTACAATTTACGTTTATACCGCGTCGTCTACTAGCATTTCACGTAATTTATATTCTATTAGGAACTTAGGAAATGTGGCGAACAATTCGTTTAATAGTCTAAGCGCCTATGGCCGGTGTAATTCACCAGACCTGGATTTTTGCACAGTGAATTCCTATACCTACTATACATGGTGTCATGGTGTCACTAGGCCCAGCGCGGCTGGTGCTCAGGAGCGACATGTAGGTTTGGTCAAATACATACAGGTATTTGAGCACTGGCTGTTAGAACCTTAAAACTTTGCTCTTAGACTAGCAGAATTTTAATGGGATTCAACTAGGCACAAAAATCATTATTATATTTAAAATTTGATTCCTGGATACTAATGATGCACCATGAGGATACAAGGGATATTTAAGAGATATAACTATTGTGCTTGTTGTTGTTGACGATGGTGGTTGGAATAAAGTAAATCCCATCAAAAACAATACTTGTCAAAAAAACCGCACTAAATAATTGAATTTACATGTGTTTTCAGGCGATTGAATTTACAAGTGTTTTCAGGCGATGGCCAAGTCTCAATATATTTATATAAAACATTAAAGAATTTTAATATTGATATGCGTCATTATAAGATGCTGTTAATTATTACGTAACAACTTAATGCTTCGAGTACGGAGATTCCAGACACAATTGATTTTCAATTGTTATGGACCACGATCGTGGTCTTAGAGACTGGACGTATTAAGACAGAAAGTCGCTTAAGTAGAGACTGAATAAATCAATAACCGACTTGGTATTACATGGATCTCACAACTTTTTACCGCAGAACAACTGAGTTGCGAGACTTGGTTTTTTTGACAAGTATTGTTTTTGATGGGATCTCATTTCTTTTTGTATTTTGTAGACGGTTATTTTGTAATGCGCTACCACATACTCGATTATAGCAAGTCTAATATCATACGACTATAGTATTTTCTTAGATTTTGCGCGAACATTGATTAATGAATTAAACAAACGTTATGCGGCTTACTATCGCGTTTATTTTGGTTTTGATTTTACAAACACCAACGTAGTGGAAAGTCTGCAGTTTGTGAGCATCAACAGGACGGCGCCAACCACTACATCCGTTTCGACAAACCGAAGATCCTCGCAAAGGAAAGTCGACTGATACCCAGGATGGTACGCGAGGCTATTGAGATTAAAAAACATCCTAATTTCAATAGAGAAGGTGGTTGGCGATTATCTAACACCTGGGACCCCATAATTCACAAACTCAAGTCCCAAGTCCAGCAAACTGCCAAACCAGTTGACACCGTCAGTTATTTTTGCAAAAATTTGAAATAAACCGGGAACAGAAAAGCAAAATATCAAACGGGGTAGTTTTGGAAACAATAACAGCATCAACCAATAAGACGACCAACACCTCAGTCTCTCCGTGACCACGATGGCTGCAAAGCTCTCGAAACGTCGGAATAATAAAAATTGTAAAATCAAAACCAAAATAAACGCGATAGTAAGCCGCATAAAGTTTGTTTAATTATCATACGACGACTCAATATTCCCATACATAGAGAATGACAAAGAATGAAATAAACACGAACCATCACCAGGTATAGGAATAACCCAGTGTGGACAAGGCTGATCATTCACATACAGTATTACTGAATCCATTGCGACCACCTACAAGTTAGATTGCAAAGTTATTTTTATGCAGAAATACGATTAGGTAATAAGAAATTTATAAATACTTAGGTACTTAAAGTATCAATATTTAATTTAAATTATTTATCCGAACAACGTCCAAATTGTAAGCAAATAATATCAGTAAACCAATGAGAGTAGCCTTTAGTCGTCAAACTAATATAGCAATCGAAATTATCAATGAAAATCGCAAACTTATAGGTAAGAATTCTGGGCACATCCGAACAGCATTGGGTCGCTCGCGCCTCGCGCGTATGAGCGCGGCTGCTGCTCGCTCGGCGACATTCACCTTTCCGCGCGCCCCGCCACTGTCCCGCCCCGCGCCCTCGCGCTAGCACCGCGCAGCTAATTGAACTGAAGACTTGGCTGTATGGGCTTAATTTTCTTTGCGGTCTTTTTTAGATTTTTTAGTTTTTCCTTGATTCATACACCAAACACTACTTATATTCCAAATTTGAAGCTTCTAGGTCTGCTAGAAGTGCCTTAGAATTTTGATGATCGGTGAGTCAGTGAGTGACAAAATTAAGAAATTTGACCCGTTATAATTCTTAAAATACTGGTTCAAATTGAATGAAATTTAAAATATACGTGTCTTTACAATGCCTGCATGGTTACTGAAAATTTCAGTCTTCTAGTTTTATCCACAACGAAGTTACAGGGGGTCCAAAATGGTCTGAATTGCTTCGAGAAAAGGATGGTACGGCCGTGACGCTTTGCTCGACTTGGTGGGGGCACGGCCGTGCCCCCAGATAATATAATATATTTTTTATACAGTTTAAAAACACGTTTTTTTGCCGAAGCCTCAATGACAAGTAAATAAGAAGGTGTTTCTATGGCAACGGGGTTTGTTACATTACAACGGGCTAGTGCCACCAAAAAAAACTGTATCCCGAAAATAAAAAAACCCGAAAATTAGAAATAAGCATCTGAGTCAACTTATATAATATACAAATAAGACTAACAATGTTCATAATTTGTAGCTGGTGTAAAGAGGCATTGTCAACTTATCTATACATATAATAAAATTGGAGTGTCTGTTCGTAATATTAAAATAAACGTTTTTTAATAAATGTATATGAATATATATACGGTACATACACCAAAATGACATTTTTTAAAATTTTTGTCTGTCTGTCTGTCTGTCTGTCTGTTTGTTCCGGCTAATCTCTTGAATGGCTGGACTGATTGTGACGGGACATTTATTGGCAGGTAGCTGATATAACAAGGAGTAACTTAGGCTACGTTTATTTTAGAAAAAAATCTTTTATAATAAATAAAAGAAAAGAAAAAACATTTTCCCATACAAAATTGCGCGCGTTCAGAAATTCATTTTGCATTCGTTCAGAAATTTATTTTGGGTAAACTAAGAAAAACATATCAAGCTCTTGAGAATTTAAAACAAATTATTATATTATATTAAATTATTATTATTATTTGACGACAGGCGTGGACGAACGGTTTAGCGACTGGTTTGTTGCGCGTAAAGTCCCGGGTTCGATCCCCGGTCGGAGCAAATATTTGTTTCATAGCTTTTATTTGTAATATTTAATAATATTAAATATTGCAAATATTTTTTAATAAAAAAAAAAGAGATGGATATTTGCTTCGGGTCTGGTTATCAAAGAGTGGTAGGCAGTGGTACCCAGTCTGCCGATCCGGGGTAGTACCACCACTTACAAGTATACAGACCGTGAAGTGATTTGGTCACGTTTCGGGATCAGCTTGTAAGTTGCCGGTTCCATCTAGGCCGGCATAGTGGATGTGATTGCTACTCACAGTTATTGAATTGTATTAGCAGTGACATTCATTCATGGACCACACTTTGGCTTAACATCAAGCGGGGTGCTGTCATATGTCGAGTCACAATAAAAAAAAAAAAATTATTATTATTATCCTACTATTATTATAAATGTGAATGTCCGTTAGTTGAAGTAAACGACAGTAAAAAGAGACAAAACATAAATTCATAAGATTTAACGTGGGAGAAAATGAGATAGAAATTCTAAAGAAATTGCTATAGAATTATGGGATTTATTACAATGAGGTAAAGACGCTTTTGCTCTGAATAACTTAACTGACACTTGCGACATTCGTTGTGCATTCGTGTATACTCGGCATCTTACGGCATCTCGATAATGGCTGTAGAATTATGAGCTTTAATACAATGACATAGACTCGTAAGTCACAAAGTAACCGACGCGTCGCGACCTGTCAAATCAAATAGATCAAATTACTGTAGTAGTGTTTTGTTTGTACGTTTTTAAATTTTTAAATATGCCGAAAACAAATGCAAATTATTGTTGCAATTTTCGGAATACAAAAAAAAGGAAAACAAGAATAAAAAAACATCACAAAAAGTTCAACGGAATGTGTTCGTGAATTTCGTGCATGCCGAAAAGCGTTATTAAATCATAATATACTTATCTCTATGTATTGAATGTCGAAATCAATGTAAGTACTTATATATTTTCTAATCAACAAAGGACATCATTCTTTTTGTATGAGGGCTTGGGCTTAATTGTATTACCAGTTTAACATACATTTTAAAATAGTTTAGATAGGTTAGGAAAAGCTCTAAAATACTTTAAATGATAAATATCAAAAGTGTATGTTTTAAGCTTCCTTAAGAAAGCTGTGTTTATATGAATACAGCTTATATGAAGAGAATTGTGGATGTAAAGGAATCTAGGTAGTTGTGTCAGGACCGTGGCAAATGGCGCTTTATTGACTCTGCCTGTCCCTGTCCAGTCCGTATGGTACATTATAATTATAGGTTTTGAATGCATTATCTGCAACGAGAAATGGACGCATTATGAGGGCACCTCCAAAAATAGATTTAAGAAGACATCTATTTTCTTTGATACACAACTTTATTTATTTCTTTTCTTTGGAGGATGTTGAGAAATAAAAACAAATTGTACATTTTGGCATATCAGTAAAAATATATTGCTTAAAAACCTATATTGTATTATTTATAAAGAGAAACAAATATATTAATTTTCTCAATTCACAACAACTTAAGTTAAGCTAATCTGTAACATGGCATTCATTCACTTTTAGGCGGTACGAAGTTCGCCGGGTCAGCTAGTATAATATACAAATAATACTAATAATTTGCATAAATAGTAGCTGCTGTAAAGAGGCATTGTCAACTTATACTAGGTAATGATAGCTATATCCAGGGTCTTTTGTCATCAATATATTCATTAACAGTATAGTACAGTTTTTGACGTAATTTATATAAGAAGTGTTTCTATGGCAACGGGGATTCTCGCATTACACCGGGTTAGTGCCTATTTGCAACATTGCAAAGTTGTTTCTTACTATGCGCCTTTAACTGGGCTGTTATCAAATTTAAAACCTAAAGTACCTGATAATTACTATGAGGATGCAGGGGATATGTAATAACTATAGGGATATGATTTAACTAAAATTGATTCTTACCATTAGCTAATACCTGGGCTTATACCTCATTAAAGATCTGGAGTACCTCATGGTGTACCACGAGGGTGCTAGGGGTCCTGTAATGTACTTAAGAGTCACTGTTTATAAAAGCAGGTGTAACCGCGGGGAACAACTAGTATGAATAAAATTCAATCCGACCTAAAGTGAAATGTATAAATTCCAATCAAAGTGAACATTATTTCTTTTGAATTATTTTACTTTGTAATCATAAGATAATTAAGGTTATATTAAAAACAACTGCGCATGTTCTTGATATTGTAGATAAATTAAAATACATCTTTAATAAATATATCAAGGTCCATTTTAATAGTAAATAATTTTATGTGCATGTTCGATTTCTAATCATAATGAAAGAGTGTATCATAGGAATACAATACATTTTCTTTTTCATGCAATTAATCCAAAGGGAGTAGTTGTAGTTTTTTGTAATGTGTATTGCTACTAACATCAACTATTGATATGTTTTGAGCAAAATCACTCTAACCTTAAATTCATTTTTTTGTTCGTTATTTAAAATTTTGTTAGACATGGGGGCATAACGGGGACATAGCTATGGGACACAATGGGGTACCCCGTTGTGCCTCGTCCCCATTATGCCCCTGAATGATCCGTTCATTTGATAATATTACAATAATATTATTTATTTTGTTTTAGGTATATAAAAATGGTACGAACTTACAAAAAGAAAAGTTCCAGAGGCAGTTGGTCTGTAGAAAGCATGAAACTGGCAATTGATGCAGTTTTAAGCAAATCGGCAGGTTACAGAAAAGCAGCTCAATTGCACGGTGTTCCACAGTCCACATTGGAGCGTCAAGTCGCAAAAATAAGGAAGGGCGAGGTATCTCTTAATTCAGCTCCAGGTAACTTTAAACCCGTATTTTCCAAACAAGAAGAAGAGGAGCTTGTTATGTATGTAAAAGATATGGAGAAACGATTACTTGGATTGACAACTGTCGTCCTACGAAAACTAGCTTATCAACTCGCAGAAAAAAATGCTAAGACTCACAATTTTAACCATGTTAAAAAGATTGCTGGCACAGATTGGTTAAAAGGCTTCATGAAACGTCACCCGGATTTATCAATTCGAAAACCAAAAAAAAAAACTCTTAAAAACAGAAGACTCAAAAAGCTCACTCTGTCTTCGGAGTCTTCGGAGCGTTGGGTGGCCTGCCAGCTATGTAGACAGTGGGCCCATACAGCCTGTGCAGGAGTTGATGACGATTTAGAAGAAATCTACATTTGCTTATTCTGTGACAAATAAAATAGTGTACCACGTACTGACCAGCATTGGGTACCCCATACTGCCCCTACCCCGGGGCACGATGGAGTTTTCATTAAGGTTTTGTGAAATTAAAATTAAAAATATTATTTAATTTCTTATTTCACCAAATTTGGTGCCAAATGATAAGTTAATAAGTAACCAAAGAGTTGTCATTAGTTTTCATTAAAAAATATTTTATGTTTATATTTTTATTGTTTATTTTCCTTAACGTCCCCGTTATGCCCCCCCTTCCCTTACGTGTTCTTTTTTATAAATCAATAACTTAAGTTGTCACGCTTTTTTCCCACAGGGATAGGCAGAGACAATGAAGCGCTACTAGCCACGATCCTGACACAACTCCCTCACATCCTTACTTCTCTTCATACAAGCTCCACGTCAAAACCTGCAAAAACTTTAAAATAAGGTTTAGAACGTATATTATGAGTTTGATACAATGTTAGTTTGTTTGGTCATTTATTATTTATGTAAATTTTAGAATGGATTCATGGATTTATGAACTATAGCTTTAACGTTGTGCAAGTTGTTCAAAGATAATTATATGTTTTACTCATTATGTTAGGATTTCTGTGATTTGAGTTGGTGCTCTATTGTTTGCTTTAAGGTAATGCTTGACCACATGTCGCGCGACCCTGAAAAAATTAAATCTGTTAATCCAAGAATTCCTGCCAACCCCACTTTAATTAGAAGATCTTACACTTATTGACAACTAGAAGTATATTATTAGGTCTTTTTTTAAGGGATAGTAGTCGGAAACTATGAGAACGGAATGCTTTTAATGATTTAATGTCTTCTAGAACTTATGTCTTGTTGCTCCAAATATATTAATGTCTTCATCTTAGTCTTCAGTACTTAAGTGATAAAGATGAAACAAGTTATTATAGATGAACATTAGAGGGAAAATATTTACATAGTGAAATGATTACATTCAGCTAATTCAGCTCTGTTTGTTAAAGTCAATGACAAAAACTATTAACAAAGCGCATAGGCAAACATAACAGATAGCAGAGGTGCATTTGGTGCAGGACAGGCTGAGCACATTAGTAAGCACACCAGTTTGTGACGCGTAAAGTCCCGGGTTTAATTCCCGGTCGGAGGAAATATTTGTTTTATAGCTTTTCTTTGTAACATTTAATAATTAAATAATACAAATATTTCTTGATAAAAAGGTGGTAGATATTAATTTACTCAGGGTGTAATTAACAAACCGTGGTAGGTAGTGGTACCCAGTCTACTGATCCTGAGTACTACAACCACTTACAAAATATACAGACCGTGAAGTGACTTATTCGCGTTTTGGGATCACCTTGTAAGTTGCCGATTTTTATGACTGCTACTTACAGTTTTTCAAAGGTAGTAGCACTCACCTCCGTACTCCAGCTTAACATCAGGCGAGGTGCAGTCATATGTCGAAATAAAAATGTGACAATCGGTGGATATAATGCGAATAATTCCCCCTTCCTGTATTACGGAACATTATCCTTGGAACATTATCCGTGATATAGACGATAGATCACGCACAAAGCGGTCATGTCTCTGCAAAGTTGCAGAAGGCTCCAGAGTTCCCGTTACATCTGCATCACCTATAATTGGGACAGCTTGGCGCTATTGCAGCGCCAGCCAAAAATAGAGCTAATTTGAGTCTAGTATGGGCGATACTCTGGCACGAAGAACCGCAGCTCCTTGTTAAGAATAACAAGTTTTATCTTAATGGCCCGCTTGAAGTGGTCCCTGTAATTCAAGTCGCTGTGAAGGAACATTCTTTATAAGATAAGATAATTTATAAGATGTCTAGTATGTCCGATGTACCGAGGGAGGTGTTACAAAGAGAAGGAAGGGGGTTTTTTCGTCGACACTTGAGTCTTGTTTGCCTTAAACTGAACTAAGTTCTCGTCGCCCCAGTCGGTAATACAATGAAGAAACCGGTTCAGACTCTCTCATATTGGCTATAGCATCCATTCACCGTGCTGTCGTCTGCATAGCAATGAATCCTGTATCCAAGGTTCAGCATGTCATTGATATACAGAAGGAACCAGTAGTAGGCAGTGTGGTAAGTGTGGTAGGCAGTGGTACCTAGTCTGCCGATCCGGGGTAGTACCACCACTTACAAGTATACAGACCGTGAAGTGATTTGGTCACGTTTCGGGATCATCTTGTAAGTTGCCGGTTCCGACTAGGCCGGCATAGTGAATGCGATTGCTTTTTTTTAATTTTTTATTGTGACTCGACATATGACAGCACCCCGCTTGATGTTAGGCCAAAGTGTGGTCCATGAATGAATGTCACTGCTACTACAATTCAATAACTGTGAGTAGCAATCACATCCACCATGCCGGCCTAGATGGAACCGGCAACTTACAAGCTGATTCCGAAACGTGACCAAATCACTTCACGGTCTGTATACTTGTAAGTGGTGGTACTACCCCGGATCGGCAGACTGGGTACCACTGCCTACCACTCTTTGATAACCAGACCCGAAGCAAATATCCCTCTTTTTTTTTTATTAACAAATATTTGCAATATTTAATATTATTAAATATATTACAAATAAAAGCTATGAAACAAATATTTGCTCCGACCGGGGATCGAACCCGGGACTTTACGCGCAACAAACCAGTCGCTAAACCGTTCGTCCACGCCTGTCGTCACAGTTATTGAATTGTAGTAGCAGTGACATTCATTCATGGACTACACTTCGGCTTAACATCAAGCGGGGAGCTGTCATATGTCGAGTCACAATAAAAAAATGACGGCGACAACATGTAGCCCTTAGGAACGCAGGCATTAACCGACACCCTGCGAGATGCGCTTGCATCCACAAGCACGCATATGGAGGGACGGTCATGTAAACCGAATGCCTCGAGTTTAGAAAGAAGAGCCTTTTGCCAGACCCTGTCAAACGCTTTGGAGATATCTAAGCCGATGGCAAGGGCCTTTCCATTACCATCCAACGCTTTTTGCCTAGTTGTCGCCTATGTTCACGAAGAGTTGGTGGTCTGAGGTCAATAAATAATAGGATTAAAGGTAAAGTATAATTGATATATTTGAGTGAACTGCACAAGTCAAAGGTTGGCGAAAGAGTGCCTTAGAAATATACATGAAGATTACAAATTACATCGTAACCATATTAGTATTTAGCACATAGAACAAAGAAAAGATGATGTATCATAGATGGCGTATAGGCCATAGTGACAAATACAAAATTGGCACAGCTTTATCACAGACGTTATATATTAAATACTGAAGCTTGCGCATTAGCAGGGATAGAATGTGAGAATTTTGCTCCCAAAATAAAGGGATATATTCAAAGCAATGATGCGTAATTGGAGCATCGAGCTGTTAACCGGCTGGCTCTTGGTTACAATGCTCCTGAGGCGATTCCAAACATTTTTTATCATTGCACAAACGCTCCCAAATTGGCGGCAACAGAGATACGCGAGGGTGGAAAAAATTTTTTTTTTCGTTTGTCTACTGAATTTAACTTCGGTTACCATGAAATTTATACCAAAAGTATACTACTACAATTTTTCCAGCCGAAAAATTATAAATTATTTAAAAAAAAATGTTTGCTTGTTAACCGCTTGAAACTTTGAGGGATTGTTGATTGTACTCCCCTTATTATCCGAAAAAATTGCCATCCGTTTTAACTGAGAGGATTTTGCACAGTTAATTGTTGAATTTGGCGAAAAGTTAGAGTTACAAAAAAAAATAGCAAAATCATATTTAATATTGTTAAAAACGGATGGCGATGGAAATATAGCATCCTGGGAGGTTCAAAAGTAATTTGTTTTACTGCCATCCGTTTTGAATGAAATTTCACCACAATTTTTAATGTAGCTTTTGCGAGGGAGATACTCATACATGACCGACATATATATACGTATGTATGCATGTGTGTATTATATACATAGTAGGATGATTAGGTTTATAATGAAAATAGCGACATGTTTCAATATTAAATATTATTGAAAAGTTCAACTTACGTAATGCTTGTGTTACAATATATACATATTTTTCATTAAAAGGTTTTTTTAAATCATCAACCAATGCTGTTAACACCCTTTCCTCATAGTTAATTTCTGATATGGATATCGGCTGCCGATGGATCGATATGGATTTTGTTCCAAAACGCCACATCCATGTAAAATTATATCTATGTACATCGTATATATAGATATAATTTTACATGGATGTGGCGTTTTGGAACAAAATCCATATCGATTCATATGGATTTTTTTTATTAAGACAAGCGTAATGAGGACAAAAATGACGCTGGCTACGAGAACGAGTGTGCTCGAGACGTAATTCAACAATACACATTCCAAACAGTAAGAAATGAGAAAGTTTATCATCTACATTGAATGATACCCTTGGGGCGGATGGGGTGGGAGGCGAATGGGTTTAATTTGCGGTGAAGACACATAAGAAACATTGGAGATCAATTTCTGTTGAAATATGGTCGTTACAAGAGCTTCCAGACACACCCCACCAGCCCCAGCAAGCTATGTAATTTTCCAGGGTTGGGGGTTCAAAATTGGGGTGAAATTTCATTCAAAACGGATGGCAGTAAAACATATTACTTTTGAACCTCCCAGGATGCTATGTTTCCATCGCCATCCGTTTTTAACAATAATAAATATGATTTTGCTATTTTTTTTGTAACTCTAACTTTTCGCCAAATTCAACAATTAACTGTGCAAAATCCTCTCAGTAAAAACGGATGGCAATTTTTTTTGATAATAAGGGGAGTACAATCAACAATCCCTTAAAGTTTCAAGCGGTTAACAAGTAAAAATTTTTTTTTAAATAATTCATAATTTGCAACCTCCTCGTACGTTTCGGCTGGAAAAATTGTAGTATATAGTTAGTGTAGTGTAGTATAGTATAGTATAGTTTGGGTATAAACTTCATGTTAACCGAAGTTTAATTCAGTTAACTAACGAAAAAAAAAATTTCCACCCTCGCGTATCTCTGTCACCGCCAATTTGGGAGCGTTTGTGCAATAATAAAAAATGTTTGGAATCGCCTCAGGAGCATTGTAACCAAGAGCCAGCCGGTTAACAGCTCGATGCTCCAATTACGCATCATTGCTTTAACTAATAGAAAACAACAAAATAAAACAGAATTACCCACATTTTAAAATTTTATCCCGCGGTAATTTATATTAAAAACCTCCAATTATTAATAATAATAAAATAATAACCTCGAATAAAAAAAAAAACAATTTTCACCTCGATCATTATTAATAAATACGAGTAGTAATAACAATTGTCCCGTTAATATTTTCTTAGATTTTGCGCGAACATTGATTAATGAGTTAAACAAATTTTATGCGGCTTACTCGCCGTGACCACGAAGGCTGCAATAAAATTGTAAAATCGAAACCAATATAAACGCGATAGTAAGCCGCATAAAATTTGTTTAATTCATTAATTGTCCCGTTTGTTCATTACCTCATCATCCGCTATTTAAATGTAATGTTTTTATGAAAATTACCAACATCTATAGATATAGTTGACGACAGGCGTGGACGAACGGTCAGAGATTATATTAAATATTGCAAATACTTGTTAATTTTAAAATAAAATCAAAATTAAAATTTTAAAGGAACCCCCGAAATGCCTGAAACCACTTTAGTCATATCACCAGCTTTATAGTAATAGACAACATTAGTCAAGGCTCAATAGTTATATCCTTTCAAGATCCCTTGGCTCCCCATGGTGCATCATCAGATAACTACTCCAGGTCTTCAATTTGATAACGGTCCAGCTAATGACTCATAGTAAGTAACAATTTTAGTTAAAACACAATGATATTATCTGTTGTCGATTTGCTGATCTGAGAGGATTCATGATAGTGCATGATCAGATACTCCCGATCTTCAATTTGATAACGGCCCAGCTAAAGGCTTTAGGGAAAGCACTATAGTTCTCTCTTGTTAATTTGCTGATCTAAGAGGATTTATAATGGTGCATCATCAGATACTCCCGGTCTTCAATTTGATGACAGTCCAGCCAATGGCTCATAGTGAGTAACAATTTTAGTTAAAGCACTATAGTTCTATCTCTTGTTGATTTGCTGATCTGAGAGGATTCATGATGGTGCATCATCAGATACTCCAGGTCATAAATTTGAAACCGTTCCAGCTAAAGGCTCATAGTGAGTAACAATTTTAGTTAAAGCACTATAGGTCCATTTCTTGTTGATTTTCTGATCTGAGAGGATCCATGATCAGATTTTTTAGATCCAGAATGTTTTATTTCATCGCACTAACTTTTTTACACTTAGTTTCCTACAGTCAAGATGAACCTAATGCGTTCAAACTTAGTAAACCTATTAAGTTTAAAGCCATCCAGGATTTCGTCTCCTACCTTCGAGTTCCATCATCAGAGTAGCTCAGTGGTACCAGTTAAAACACACATGTATTTGTATACGTTTTTGTTTCAAATGTTAAGTCACAGATATGTTTAAAAGTAAAATAAATACCTATTATGCGTCTAAGATCGCTACCGCAGCTAACAAAACGAGCTGATGACCTTGAAACCCCTGATCAGATCTTCATCAATTATAGCTAAGAACCATCTCGATCATGTAAGCTTTCAAATGAAAAAAACCGCATCGTAATCGGTCCATTCGTTTAGGAGCTACGATGCCACAGACAGACACACAGATACACAGAGCCACAGATACACAGATACACAGACAAGTCAAACTTATAACACCCCTCTTTTTGAGTCGGGGGTTAAAAAGAGAGATATTTGTTTCGGGTCTGGTTATAAAAGAGTGGTAGGGAAAGGTACCCAGTCTGCCGATCCGGGGTAGTACCACCATTTACAAGTATACAGACCGTTTAGTGATTTGTCGCGTTTCGGGATCAGTTTGTAAGTTGCCGGTACCAACTAGGCCGGCATAGTGGGTGTGACTGCTACTCACAGTTATTGAATTGTAGTTGCAGTGGCTCTGCAAAAAAGTACAGTTATTGTACAAACTGTTTAGGCTTTTATAAAACTAATTTTGATTACATACTAAACAGCTAATCACGTCTTAGCTGTTTAGTATGTAATAGAAAGCTTCACCTTTTCTAGCCTTACGAGTTGTTCAACAGCTGTCGAGGTCGAGGATGAAAAGTACCCGCTTGCCTATGTATATGGATAAATCTATGTACATGGATATTAATAGTTTTCCCTTGCTTAACCTCGCAAAAATGTTTACTCGGAACTCATTGATTTGTTTTCATCTAGTGATTTTAAATTAGGGAAACGGGTTATAAATTCACCAAATATGCTAGACCACTCTTGTAACCGCTCTCCTCAACTTATCAGTTTCGATAAAGTAGTCGGTCTTCAATGGTCCCAAGAAGATCTCCTTTCAGGTCAAAAGAGACCCCAGCCGCGAATGTACGAAGCGTAATATCTTAGCGCATACAGCCAAATGTTTTAACCCTTTTGGCTTGATCTGTCCAGTCGTAGCTTATATGAAGCTTCTTGTACAGGAGTGCTGAAAGGCAGACCTCGATTGGGATGAGCCCGCACCGCTTTTCAATGTTGCAGCTTGGAGTCAGTTATTAAAATTCGTAGACATATTGAACACCTTCTTATACTACTCTTATAGGCTTCTCGGACGCCAGCAAACGATGCTACGGCGCCGCTATATACGTCCGTGTTAGCACTGATGCTAATTCAAGTGCCGAAACTTGTTTATTATGCTTAAAATCTAAAGTGATTATGCTAAAAATTAAAGTGAAAGAATGCATAGAACGAAATAAGAAAGATGTGAAAGAGGATATAGAGAGAAAATTCTCCAGAAATTTTCGGGATAATATTAAACTGTTCTGGAAACAGGTTAAGATAGCCCGGGGAGGACTGGAGAAGTCTAAAGTGAATGTGGTTAGGGATTCGAATGGTATTTAGTGACTGAAGAGAAGAAAGTGTTAGGACGATGGAAGGATTATTTTGAAAGTTTATTTGTGGGGATGAAAATACAGCACCAGAGTGTGTTGATGTTTCCTCCACGCTGAATGAAAGCGAATCTGAATGTGATATAGATGTGAAAGAGATTTTGAATGCATTGAAAAGAATGAAAGTTGGAAAAGCGGCTGGGTGTGACAGAATAACTGTCGAAATGCTGAAGGGCGGTGGTCAGCTGGTGGCTTTCTGGTTGTGTCTCCTTTTCCGTAAATGCTGGGTGAACGGTCTTGTACCAGGTGACTGGCGCAAGGCTATCATAGTACCACTATACAAGGGGAAGGGATCGCAACAGGAACCCAAAAATTACCGCGGCATCAGCCTTCTCAGTATTGTTGGCAAGTTGTATGCGAAAGTATTAGGGCTTGCATTCCGGAATTTCGTAACTCCGGAATTTCGGATAGATTCTTTCCAATATTTTAATTCCGGAACC
Source organism: Tinea trinotella (assembly GCA_905220615.1). Taxonomy (NCBI): domain Eukaryota; kingdom Metazoa; phylum Arthropoda; class Insecta; order Lepidoptera; family Tineidae; genus Tinea; species Tinea trinotella. The sequence goes on from HG992311.1 coordinate 8,240,616, forward strand.
GGAGCCAATTCCGGAGCCAATATCGTATTCCGAAGTTAAAAATTTTCATACATTATTTTTACTTTTCAAAACGTTTAAGTATTTAAAATAGATTATTATTACGATTTCAAAATACGCGTCTCGAATGTACTATTAGCACGAGGCGTCCCGTTAGTAAAAATATTTAAGAAAAGTGGTCATGAATTACCTAAATCAGTGAATACAGTAGCGAAAATTGTATTAACGCAGACCGAAGAAGTAAAAACATACATAAAAAATACAATAAATGAATTGAAAATTCATCGACATCGATTCTCTCTAACTATGGATGAATGGACCTCTTCACGAAACAAGAGGTACATGAATATAAATTTGTACAGCTACGGTTTTGGTGGTTTAAATTTTAAAAATCTCGGATTTGTAAAAATTACGGGGTCAATGTCAGCTATTTCAGCTCACATGTTGCTAGACCATCTTGCTAAATTCGGCGTGTCTTTGGATGAGGACATCGTGAGCCTTACAACCGACGGTGCGAGCGTGATGCTAAAAATGGAAACATACTGCAAAGGCTATCACCAATTATGTCTAGCTCATGGTGATCAGCTTGCGGTTATCGACGCTTTATATAAAAACACTAAAGAAATCCCGCCGGCGTCCGTTGATAAGGCATCCGAAAATGACAGTGAATACGAAAGCGATGAGGATGCCGATTCAGAAACGAATGACAACTCCCACTGCTCGGGCTGATCCAAATACACACAATGAGGTCATATAAAAAGGTAGGCGCCTTGTAAGAATAATAAGAAAGTTTCCTTTAAAAGCTGATTTACGGCGACAATATGTCAAAACGGAACATGGCAAGGACATACAGCTACAGATAGATTGTCGTACGCGCTGGTCAAGTATGTCGGACATGATCGGAGTGTTTTTAAAGATTAAAGAATCGGTACTTAAAGCCCTAATAGACTGAAAATCTGATATTTCGTTTTCTGAAGATGAAATCCAAACCCTGACCGACATTCACCACAGCTTAAATGTCGTAAAAGTAGCTGTTTTATCTTTGTGTCGACGCGATGCGAGTCTTTACACAGCTGACACAGCATTGAGATTCGTCCTTAAAAAAACTTGACATACAGAACAGTTTTTTTAATTACTAAACGTGCTACAAATTTACGACATCGTATTAAGCAAAAACGACAATTACTAACAGGTGTTTTACACTATTTACACAATTCAGAAGACTTCTTCAGACAAGCGGATGATGAAACTTTTGTAAAACCCAGTAGCCATGAAATCTCCGAGATCATTGTCAATTTGCTGCGCCAGCTTAAGTTCAATCCTACTTCAAGTGAGCACGAAGAGGAAAAGGATGATTCTTCATCTTCTGGTTCTAATGTTGAAGTTACAACCGCCGAGTTAACACTACAAGAACAGCTCGACAGAGAGTTACATAAATGTCAGGAGGGGACCCGTAATAAACCTTCAACTGCTAATTTCGACCTCTCTGGGTTAGTCAAATTTGAGAAAGCCATGTATTATAATGGTGGAGAAAGAGGTGTATATCTAACGCAAGCTTATAATTATATCATGTGTGTTCTTCCAACGAGCGTGGAAAGTGAGAGAGCATTTTCATGTGCCGGTTACTTTTGTAATCAGCATACGAAGCTCGCTCTCAGACAAAATGTTGGATGCTTTATTGCTCTTGAGAGCTCACTATTCAAGAACAGCGCTCTACTTCTTGAATAGTGTATTTCTAATAACAAGCATAATTGGTTAGGTAATAAGAGTTGATTTGATCTTAATAATAACTATTTTTTAAGAAGGTACCTATTGAAGTAGATAATGTAAACTAAAGAAATTCATAAAAGATTTAATTCCTGGTATTTAATTAAAAATACAATTGTTTTTTTTCTGTTTAAAAGATTTATGATTTCGAGAAAACCAAAAAAGTATATTTATGACTGTTCCTCTAATAAAAGAATTAAATTAGTAAGTAAGATGATGTATCAATACAAATGCGATTAAATAAATACATATTACCTACAGACTTTATTTTTTTACCCAATTCCGGAACTAGTATCGGAATTCCGGAGTTGTGTGCCTAATATCGGAAATCAGTTCCGGAGTTGAAAACTATCCGATATTGTAAGCCCTAGAAAGTATTGATTGAAAGGGTGATGCATGAAACAGATGATAAAATTTGGGATGCGCAAGCGGGATTTAGGAAAGGGATGGGATGTACGGATCAAATCTTCTCTCTGAGATGCGTCAGCGAAAAAGTGTTGGCAAAACACCAGAAGGTGTTTTGTGCTTTTGTTGACCTTGAGAAGGCCTATGATCGAGTGAACAGGAGTGAATTGTGGCAGCAGCTGTCCGGGTTTGGGTTGGGGGAGCGTTTGGTCCGTGCACTGAAATCTCTCTATGAGGATGTGTTCGAATTACCGGGGCGCTATCTGACTGGTTTGGCATCTCTAAAGGTGTCAGACAGGGATGTGTAGCGTCACCATGGCTCTTTAATCTATTCATGGACAGTTGTCTGAAAGAGTTGCGTGAAAGGAAGTATGGTTTAAGAATGAATGACTTGGTGATCAAATGTCTCTTGTACGCCGACGATCAAGTTATCCTTGCATCTTCGGCGTATGAGTTACAGGACATGGTTACTATAATGAATGCGGAATTAGATAAAATCAAAATTAAAATTTTAAAGTAACCCCCGAAACGCCTGGAACCACTTTGGTCATATCATCAGCTTTATAGTAATAAACAACATTAGTCATGGCTCAATAGTTATATCCCTTTAATATCCCTTGGATCCTTATGGTGCATCATCAGATAACTACTCTAGGTCTTCAATTTGATAATGGCCCAGCTAATGGCTCATAGAGAGTAACAATTTTAGTTCAAGCACTATGATATTATCTGTTATTGATTTGCTGATCTGAGAGGATTCATGATCAGATACTCCCGATCTTCAATTTGATAACGGCCCAGCTAAAGGCTTAGTTAAAGCACTACAGTTCTATCTCTTTTTTTGCTGATCAATTGATATCAATTTGCTGATCTGAGAGGATTCATAATGGTGCATCATTAGATTGCCCGGTCTTCAATTTGATAACGGTCCAGTTAATGGCTCATAGTAAGTAACAATTTTAGTTAAAGCACTATAGGTCCATTTCTTGTTGATTTGCTGATCTGAGAGGATCCATGATTAGATTTTTTAGATCCGGAATGTTTTATTTTATCGCACTAACTTTTCTACACTTAGTTTCCTACCTTCAAGACAAATCTAATAAGTCCAAACTTAGTATACCAAAAAAAAGTTTGAACACATCCAGGATTTCGTCTCCTACCTTCGAGTTCCATCATCAGAGTAACTCAGTGGTACCAGTTAAAACACACATGTATTTGTATACGTTTTTATTTCAAATGTTAAGTCACAGATATGTTTAAAAGTAAATACCTATAAGGCTGGGAATACAAGTCCGATTTTCCTCTCCGATAGTCCGATCCGGATCACCCCTACCACGCCAGCTCTTAAGCTCCGCCTACTTAGGAGAAGGAAAACTGCCTGTTTCCCTACTCTTTTACGGCAGCTCTATGATCGCACTGCGCTGCCGTCCTCTCGGGGCCGTGTGTCCGGGTGTGTAGCGCCCCTAAGCGTACACACCTACATCCCCAAGGCACATTAGCTACTCCACACAGTGCCCTCTGCTCTCAGAGGGACACGTGGAGCAGCCCCACACGTCATACTTGTAGCCATCAGTCAACAAGAACCCCCTTAAGGGAAGGACACGTACTGCTATTCGTTTAATTGCATTTAATGCATCAAAAAGGAACCCTATTCCTATGATACACTATTGATAGTCCTTCATTGTGATTAAAAATCGAACAAGCACATTAAATTATATACCATTAAAATGGAACTTAACGATGTCTTTTTATCAAGAACTGCGCAGTTTATTAAAAATTAAACTAACTATCTTATGATTACAAAGTAAAATAATTCAAAAGAAATATTGTTTACTTTGAATAGAATTTATACATTTCATTTCAGGTCGGACTGAATTTATATTCATATAAAATAATATAAAATTTAAGAGTAATAAGTTTTTTTCCAGTTACAATTTATACAAAAAAAAATAGAGTACGCTGTTTATCATTTCGCATTTACGCTCTATGGTTATGGGCACTAGGCAACCTAGCTTTCTTGAGGATGTCTCCAATTTGGTTGGAAAACACCCTCTTGGTCCTGCCTTGTTTAACGCATCCATCCAAAATGAGATTAATAAATTCCGTCTTTGTCAATCTACTTTCACTCATCCTTTCTATGTGCCCAAACCATCGAAGCAGTCCTTTGTCAATTCTTGTCACTATATCTTCTTTTAAACCTCTATCGCGCACTGTGCTATTGCTTATTTCTTATTATCTTATTCTATTTATACCCGGAAAAACAGTGGTGCCACTTAAAAATAAAAACACTAACCAAATTCGTTTCTAAACTACCGAAATAATGCAAGTGGCTCTTTCAAAACCTGGCTCCTTCATGCCACTTCTCCCCTACGCTGTTTATCATTTTAAAGGTTTATCTCTACCGATCTCAACCGATTAACTAATACTATGTAGACATAGAATACAATAGATATCATAAAATCAAAATTAAAATTTTAAAGGAACCCCCGAAACGCCTGGAACCACTTTGGTCATATCATCAGCTTTATAGTAATAAACAACATTAGTCATGGCTCAATAGTTATATCCCTTTAATATCCCTTGGATCCTTATGGTGCATCATCAGATAACTACTCCAGGTCTTCAATTTAATAATGGCCCAGCTAATGGCTCATAGAGAGTAACAATTTTAGTTCAAGCACTATGATATTATCTGTTATTGATTTGCTGATCCGAGAGGATTCATGATCAGATACTCCCGATCTTCAATTTGATAACGGCCCAGCTAAAGGCTTAGTTAAAGCACTACAGTTCTATCTCTTTTTTTGCTGATCAATTGATATCAATTTGCTGATCTGAGAGGATTCATAATGGTGCATCATCAGATTGCCCGGTCTTCAATTTGATGACGGTCCAGCTAAATGCTCTTAGTGAGTAACAATTTTAGTTAAAGCACTATAGTTCTATTTCTTGTTGATTTGCTGATCTGAGAGGATTCATAATGGTGCATCATCAGATACTCTCGGTCTTTAATTTGATAACGGTCCAGCTAATGGCTCATAGTGAGTAACAATTTTAGTTAAAGCACTATAGGTCCATTTCTTGTTGATCCTTCTCTTTCTTGCAGACCTCTGGAAGCGCCGATGCGTTCCATATTGCTTATTTTAGTAAGATGTTCACAGCCAATTTATTTTTTGAACAATTAGGAAAGACATCCCAAGCCTTAAATTTCACAATGATTGAATTTGTAAGATATTATTATAATAGAGTCGCATTAAATGCAGCAACTGTTAATGTTAGTTGGCTAGTCGTTTTTGACCACGTCTAGTATTGCAAAATTCAATAATACAAAATTTAGATGCCTGAGCACCCCTGAGCACCTCCACCTCACTATAGTCCTATAAGTATAGGGCACTTATTGTGCAAAATCCATATCCATTATCTATTTGACTAATAAACGAATTGTTTACCACATGCATTATCAAATCTTTATAATTGCACAAATACATTTTCTATGTTGGCAAGTAGAATATAATATACTATTACTTAAAATGCTAATAGACGACGCGAGATCATCGTAAATTGTAAAGGAGCTTTTTATATCATACTGATATACATATTATACATAGTATATTGCGATTCAATCTTGAACCTTTAACGTGTGGACATAAATTTTAATCAAAATGGCAAAAAAACTAGTAAGACTGGAAGTTAAAAAGCATTGCCTATCAGTGCTTACAATCATACAAAATTTGGAATTCACCTTTGGTGGAAATACTACTTGGGTGTTATGGGCCTTAATACTTACTACGGGATGGGCAATTTTGCATTCTTCTATAACCATATGTTTATCCGACCTTAGCTTCTTTAGTGTAGTGAATGTAGTGCCAAACATTGGCATATGCATTATGGCTCTTAATCGTCTTACTATAATGAAGACAAATAAACAATATTTTCGCATGCTATTCAAATATTTCCGTTATGAATTTTGGATAAGCTACGATACAGTAATTGATCAAAATCTACGTATTATAAAAAAATATACAAACATAATGAAACTGATTATTAAAGTGATGCATTGTATATCAGTTTTTGTGATAATAATGGTAAATGCAATGCCTTGGCTTGTTTCAAAATATGAGTACAGTGTTTTAGGGAAGGATTGGGTATATCGTACACCGCATGATTTGTGGTATCCTTTTGATAAGCATCAGTATTTTTATGCAATCTATTTCTTTGAATTTTTTTTGACACTAGTCTGCAGTCATAGTCTAGCATTTGGCGATATGATTTGCTTTTATAGTCTTGTAAATATATGTTTGGAATGTAGAGTTTTAAGTTATTGCTTTCGGGAATTAATAACAGAAAGCGATATAGAAAATATTGAAAATGATGAAAACGCTGATGAAACACATGCCAATATTAAAGGACGATTGAGGGATCTAATTCTGAAACATGAAGCTTTGTCTAGGTGAGATTTAAAAGACTTTTATTTAATATATATTTAATAGGTAATAGCTATATAGTAGAATAAAGTTATATTTTCATTTACAGTTTGAGCAATCGGTTTAATTCAACTTATAAACAAGTATTTTTCGTTAGCTACGTATTTGGTTTCGTATTTATTTCTTTGGCTGCACTTATTTGTATGGTGAGTTTTTTACAAATAAATAAAATATATGACAAATTCTATAGTAACTTTTATATATTATTTTCAGGTATTCAATGATATTTATATAAGAATAAGGTACTCTATGTTATTCTGGACAATCACTGTATCATGTTTTCGTTTATGTTTTATGGGTCAAGTATTAATCGATCATGTAAGTATTCACATGTATAGAATCATTATGTTTTGGTAATAGTCCAAGATCCCAGAGCCTCCAAACTTAACTTAGTTTCTGAAATACAAATCTGTGGTATTATTTTGTTTTCATATGTACGATTTGTATTGAAAAATTAAAACTATGTTTTCTCCAAAATGTCCTCCAAAATTTATTTAAAGAAATTGTTTGTTGTTTTGTTGCCATCTAATCGGAAGTCTATTTATGCCTTTGCGATAGAACTCAGGATTGGCGAGAGTCTATTAGCGCCCCAACGGGTAGTCGCAGCTTTTGGAGTCTCGCCATAACTATGGAATCTATCTTTTTTCGTTCCTCACTGCCACCGCTGATCACAGCCTGATGGCTCGCTGGCCGTAATTAATGGTATTTTATGACAAATAAAAAACCATTAGTTACATAAAACTCATCTTTTAGATGCCAGTACCGCCTCACTTCTGGACTGCATTTATATTTATTATTGGGCCAGCAATTGTAATTGTATCACACATTGTCATTCTTCGTTGCATCTTCTAGTTTACTTAGCCTCTTTTTAGTGAAAGGTTTTCAAAAAGAAAGTTGACATGTTTTTTAATGTTTTTAACGTCCTCTGTGGTTGCCGAAACGCCCGGCACGCGCGACAATATGTCTGCCTCATACATACATACCAGGCAATTATACAATTAATAAATTGAAAGATTGTATTTTTGTAATTGCAAGAGCATTTGTCGGAGCCTGATAGGTGTATCCTGCAGATATTTTTTAAATATTTCTTCTATATTTGTGGTCAGTTTTCACTACTACATTTTCATGACGGTAAATAAACTGGTGATTTTTATGCAACCAAAAACAATTGCTGGTAACTCCTTCTCAATTTGCGTGCTGATAATGAGAGCGTACGCGCACCATAGTCCACAGAGTGCCCTCGCTGCATTAAAGGATGGAATAAAACGTGATAAATAGTTTACCATGCCTAGAAAGCTTCAAAGAGCTTAATTCCAAATTCATCAAAAATGTACATTTATTTCGATTAAATTCGACGCCATTTTCTGACGCGCGCCGCAGCATCCGCTCCAGCCGCACGTGTTTCTCCTCCTTTGTGAGCTATCATCAATGAAAAGCTCAACTCCTTCATCATAAAACATTTTATAGATCGCGTTATAAAATAACTCTGACGCGCTGCTTATGATGAACAGCAGCCTTAAAAACTTATACCTACCAAACGGGGAATCGTCGCACAAAGAAGCGTAATTGTACTTTTCACTTTCAGTTAAATTCAGCTCTTCGTATATTTCATTTGCCAATAGTATGCAGAAACAATGCAAATACGAGTATTTCTTCACTTGTCTCTTCACGGCCCGATGCTATTAAATACCAATCGAATGTTTTCTTCCATTCTCGCCAATTGTCCGCCATGATGCCTTCACCGGCCATCGGCGGCGGTTGTTAAACAGATATAAAACCATTGTTGGCGATGGTTTCTTTTGCACTTATATTTTGCGGAGCACTCATTTTTACATATAAGCAACTATTTGCCCGTGTTTGACACCATGTAGTAATCGGGAGAAATGAAATGACCGTGTGCATGGTGATTTTCAACTGACTTTATTTTTCATACTTAAATTTATAAGTTACTACCTCCATATGCAAAACAAAAACTTTTGATATCTTACTACAAAACTTTGTTTCCTTTCAGAGTACCGAAATAAGTGAATCTATTTATTTTTCTAATTGGATCTATGCTGATGAGTCTACAAAAAGAACTCTGCTGGTTTTAATTATACATTTTCAAAGATCTTTTACTTTAAATGCAAAGGGTTTTGGGGTTAATAGAGTAATGAATTTAGAGGCATTTACGAATGTAAGTTATACATTTATTATCGTTAAAACATGTAGGGGAGGTAGGGGAGCATTGGGCAGGTTCGGGAACACCTTGTAACTAGAGACGTGTAGTATATATTTATTTTTGTGTACTGTGGTAGTTTAGTTCAATGACTGGCAATACTGCTTAGACTAATGTCATTTGTCATTTCGTTAAGTTGTCAGTGTGCCATGCAATATACGGTTTCGTGCATACAATAGTAAATATTTTGTTGTGATTTCCAAGGAAATAACAGATCAATTTGTGAAAAGGTGTGATTTTCTTTAATTAAACGTAATTGTGTGTTTATCGAAGATAATATTAGCATATAAAATGATACTTAACGTTAGAATAAAAAATATATATTTGGATTAATTAGCAAAGGACATCATCCATTTTGGTCCAAATATAAAAGTGCCGGCCAGAGAAAAAAAAGTTATATTCTGTTAGAACTCGTCAGTCATAGCATTTTTTATTATGACACCAAAGCTGTAGGGCCATTCTACATACTGTTATTATAGTTTGAAAAAAATTTTTTTTATACAATTTAGATGAAATCAATCAAATTGTCACGCCCTACTCCCACAGAAATCAGCAGAGACAATGGAGCGCCAGTTGCCACGATCCTGGATAAAATAAATTATTTAAAAATGCCCTAACATGACATTTTAACCATTTTTTATACACAATGGTTTAAAGCCCATTTTTGATATGAAAATCAATAATATTAGGTGATTTTATGTTAATTCTTATAAAATATACTACTAAATAAAATAAATCAGGTGTATTCTTATGTATTTATAGATTATGTACATTGCTGTACTTAGCTAAGTAAATAGCGTCAGATCGTATTTATATAGATTTAATTAAACAAATATGTCATCATCGTCATGCACAACTATAATGTTATCTAATTTAAAAGCAGGGGGTTTTATTTCTGATAAATGTCGTGCATGGCTTATAAACCAAACTATGCACATAAAATGAGAACAGCACCCAATGGTCCTTTTGCCAATAATACACGTACAGTAATAGTGAGCAATTGCTTGACGTCCTGTACGCTGTGTCCTATCGATTACAATGTATACATAATATTGTCTGGCTCTGACATGCCGAGATTGAAATCGCCCACGAATCATCCTTAAATTATTTCCCTGTAACTCATTCAAATGTTCACCTGGCAAATCATTACTTAGCTCAATTGTAAATGATCCGTTATTAAGTATATGTTCTCCGTAATAACATTTGGCCTGTTTTAATTGGTATACACCAAGCGCGAATAAAAATAAGTCGTCCTCATTCATTCTCGGAAAATCTGCAAACTCTGACATATCTGCAGTCATCAAAGCGAACTGGGCACGTCTGCGATTGTAGTGATGGCGTTCTACAAGATCTGTCAATCGATTTGGCACATTTATTCTTTCATGAATAATCCCTAAAATGTCAGCAGCATGTGGATTATCTTCAATTAAAACGTGAAAACGATTTAAGATTGCTGCTGCAATCCTAAAATAGTCAAACATGCTCCTAAGAGCTCTATTGTTAAATATATTTCGCAACAACCGAAAGTCTCTTTTGAATCTGCCGTTAACTACTTCAACTACCCAACGACAGATCGTAATCAGTCTGGATTTATTGGCCTGAATAGTGGTTAATTGAGTCTCATGTGGTAACTTCGTTTCCGGCATGTGTGGTACGTAACCGCATGACTCGAGATTTTCCACTGAGTCACGAAAACCACGGTCCAAAATAAAAACATCTCCTTTCCTATAAAACCAATGGAATGGACTGTTCACATTATTTAACATATTATTTATTATATCTGCATATGAAATAAAACAATATAGCAAACAAAAAAGTATAGTGAGAACTAGCGAAAATAGCACACGCATGTACACAGCAGCTAATTACTTCAAATACTAACTAAACATTCAGGTAAGGGAGGGGGAGGGGTCGTTAGTTAAAACCGTTATAGTTAGTTCTATCATTGTTATACATTATTCCAGGAAAAATAACCTGTTTGGGTAGGATTTTTACTTGTTTTGCTATTTTTTTGTCGAATATGTTTAAAAAATATTAATTTTTCAATCGCAAATAAAATGTAGTAGAATGGCTCTACAACTTTGGTGCCATAATAAAAAATGTTCAGACGTGCAAGTTCTAACAGAATATAACATTTTTTTTTATTGGCCGGCACTTTCACATTTGGACCAAAAATGTATGAAACCTGGATGATGTCCTTTGCAAAATTGTAGCATTGGGCACTAATATTGAAGGGAGGTTTAGGCATGCCCAATGTTCCCACCATTACTGTGATTCGGTGTAACTCTTTTGTTGTTTCATATTATTTGTTATACCTTTGACTATTTGTTACCCAAACTTGATGAATCATTTACATCGAAGCTGAAGAAACAAAAGGAAATTATTGGCAATAAGGAAATGAAGAATGAATTATCAAAAGAAGAATCGTTTGACGAAGATGTTGTTATTATTTTAGATCGAAATTTTAAAATCAATGATTATATCTTTGTCAAATTCGACACCAAAAAAACTGTATCACTAATGTTGGACAAATTGAAAAAGTTGGTCATCCATGGCAACTATTAAAGTATGAGTAAGATACAAAATACATTTATGCATCCAGATATGGAAGACATTTCAAGTGTCCCATTGACAGATATTAAAACTAAATTGCCAGAACCAAAAATATGGACTAAACGTGGCAACTCCAAATTCACTTTTAATAAGCCTATCTGGGTTATACCAAATGTTAGATAAGTTTTATTATTTATGCAAGAATACTGATTTTTGACCATCTTGACTATTTGTTAAGTTACTTTAGTTTTAACATATCAAAACAATTTTTTAGGGTATTATGTGGCGTATGCAATACAATGCCCAAACCTCCCTCAGAGGTGCCCAAACCACCCAACCATTGGGAGGTTTGGGCACTTATGGCGAGGTTCCAAAAATCTCTTGCAACTTTGAGACTGATTACATTTGTATAATTGATATTCGTCGCAATAATTCGAGCCAAATGTATGTGCTATTGATATTAGAAATGTAAAACCTGTTTTTTTGCATCTGAAGTGAAAACATACATGTGAAAACATTATATGCGTTAAGAACATAAAAATAATGAGCTCTGGTAGAGCAAAATCGGATCAGTGGATTGCTTGCAATTGGCAAAATTACACGTTTTTTTTGCGAAAATAAAATCTTATAACTCGCGTTTTTAAAGTCATAAAGAGCTGAGATGTGGATATGTTGTCAATGTTGCGGTCTTGTAGTCACAGTTAATTTTTTATAAGATATCAAAATTTATCAAAAAAAAAACGTGTATTTTTGCGAATTGCGATCGATCCACTGGTCCGATTTTGCTCTACCAGAGCTCATTCTTTTTATGTTTTTAATGCACGTATGTCTCACTTTAAACATTTTTTCGTAAAAGCTTTAGTTTTTGCTTCAGATGCAAAAACGACTTTTTACGACTTTTAACATCTTTTTTGACAGCTCGCCTGACAATATCATGCTATAATTTTACTGGCAATCAATTCCTGAATTGATCTACATTTAAAAATTTCTTTCGCTCCAATAGGAATTTCTTTGTCCAAAAAGCTAATTCGATCTGACTACAAAACAAAAATTAAGAATGGTCGAACCGTGGTATATACTATAAATAAAATGGAGTAAAAGAGAACGGAATAGTGATAGCACACAAAGTTAGTAAAAAGCTAAAGGCAATCTTTTAAACTCGCCATTGCAAGGACCATGAGCTTGACAGAGCACTATTTTTTAAAATCTGAGTCAGTTCACTGCTGCCACAGTCGCCGTCACTATTCTGACCAAAGGTGTTTTTTCACGCATTGCTTAAAGGATCCAAGGTTATTCCGCTTGGAATCCTATATTGTAATCCAGCCAGGAGAACACGTGGGCTGGAAAAGCATTCCACTTGTCGATTGTTCTACTAAGAAACGTCTAACTGAACCCTTAAGTTCGACAAGATCGAATAGCCCTACAGAACGTTCTCCGTGGTATAGGCTATAAAGGATAAACCCGCTATGTCTCTGCAAAGTTGTAGGGGATCTAGAGTACGTGTGACCTCTGCATCTATAAATTGGATCGTACGGCGCTGCAATAAATATAGGGCATCGAGAAAATTCATGGCAGAGTCGTCCTAGAGATGCGAACAGTACTTCGGCCAAGAGCGAAGTTAAGCCTTTCAAACTATAATAACAGGCTCAACTCTGGCGCAATAAACCGCCTCACCTTGTTTAGGATACCAAGTAGTCTTAATGGCCCGCTCGATTTTATTTTTTTAACATTCTTTGACATCAAAGACACTTAATATTTAATTATTTTAACTTTAATATACTTTATCCACAAGAAAAGAAAGTTTTTTAGTCTGAGGCTTTCAAAAATATCAATTAATTTAATTTTCAGATCGCGAAGACCTCTTATCAATTCTTGAACCTTCTACGAAATTTTGACATAAAAGAATTTACTATTGAGTAAAAAAAAAACATTAATTTATGATTTAATTTACACATATACCACATATTATAAAAAAAAAATCTATGGCACAATAAATTAAAATTTATGAAAGTATTTTGTTTTATTTTACCTTTTACCTTTTAGCAGGGAATCACCCATATGTGTCGATTAGATAGTTGAAGTGGTTTAATACTTTATTTAAAGAGTCTAAAAAGAAGAAAATAAAATTTAAATTGGATCAAACCCAACAACGTATTACATTACACAATTTATCTATACATATAATAAAATTGGAGTGTCTGTTTGTAATATTAAAATAACCGTTTTTTAATACATGTATATGAATATATATACGGTACATACACCAAAATAATTTTTTTTACAATTTTTGTCTGTCTGTCTGTCTGTTTGTTCCGGCTAATCTCTGGAATGGCTGGACCGATTTTGATGGGACTTTTATTGGCAGATAGCTAATGTAATAAGGAGTAACTTAGACTACATTTTTTTTTTGAAAAAATCCTTTATAATAAATAAAATAAAATAAAAACATTTTCCCATACAAAATTGCGTGCGTTTAGAAATTGATTTTAGGTAAACTAAAGAAAATATATCAAGCTGTTGAGAATTGAAAACAAATTATTATTATTATCTTACTATTATTATAAATGTGAATGTCCGTTTGTTTGTTACGCTTTCACGCAAAAACTGCTCAACCGATCATCATGAAATTTTGTACACATATTCTTGGAGATATCAGAAGTAACATAAAATACTTTTTCATAAAAAATAATAAAAAAATTACGAAAAATAAAAAAGTTGGCAAAATTTTATTTTTCCTTTTATAAAAATAGGTACAAGGAGTTGGTTCAAACCCTGAGTACTATAATACCATCGCACTGTATTACCGTCAGTCACGTCAACATCTAATCCAATCAACTGTACTATGGAGACTATACACTATACTTTCCATAGATTATACTTTCAGCTGTTTGACATTTTTCGTTATTGTTATTTTCTTCTGTTACTAATGCATATCCTACTATTGTTATAAATGTGAATGTGAGTTTGTTCGTTACGGTTTTTTATTTTTGGAGGTACTAGGAGTAACATGGGTTACTTTTAATTAAAAAAATAAATTTTTGACTATAGTTTCCAATTGACTATAGGTTTAACTGTTTGGAATATATATTTATTTTTATTTCCGTCTGTCATTTTTATATGAGTTATCGAGTTATAAATACAAAAAAGTCGAATTGAGAATCTCCTCCTTTTTTATGACTGTGTTATAAACCAAAGTTTACGCGGGTGAAACCGCGGGAACAGCTAGTGTGATATAAAAGCTTTTAGCGAGATTTACTTAAATAGGACGTCATTTGGAGGAGCTACATTCATTTGAATACCAGCAGTCGGGGCGACTACACGAAAATGGAGAAACACGAAGTGAGATGCGTCATCAAGTACCTATGTTTAAAAAAAATGTCTATCAAAGAGATACACGCTGATTTGGTGGAGACACTGGAGGACTCTGCTCCTCCATATTCTACGGTGGCATGGTGGTGCAAAGAGTTTAAGCTGGGTATAATATCGACAGAAGATGAACATCGCCAAGGACGCCCAACCTCGTCCCTCACTGAGGAAAACGTGAACGTTTTTTTTTTATTGTGACTCGACATATGACAGCACCCCGCTTGATGTTAAGCCGAAGTGTGGTCCATGAATAAATGTCACTGCTACTACAATTCAATAACTGTGAGTAGCAATCACATCCACTATGCCGGCCTAGATGGAACCGGAAACTTACAAGCTGATCCCGAAACGTGTCCAAATCACTTCACGGTCTGTATACTTGTAAGTGGTGGTAATACCCCGGATCGGCAGACTGGGTACCACTGCCTTCCACTCTTTTATCGCAGCATCCAAGCATCCAAAGCATTTTGACCAGCAAAATGATTATGAAGAAGGTCTTCGCGCGTTGGGTACCGAGAGTGTTAACGGACGAACAAAAGAAAAAGCGAGTTGACATTTCAAGAGCCAATCTTGCAAAGTTCCAGGCTGACCAGGATTTTTTTTTGTCTCGATTTGTGACCATGGACGAAACATGGATCCATCATTTTGATCCTGAGACCAAACAACAATCGATGACTTGAAAAAGGCCATCCTCACCGACGCCGAAGAAGTTCAAAGTATCGAGCTCGGCGGGCAAGATTATGCGTCCGTTTTCTGGGATGCTGAGGGAATCATAATGGTTGATTACCTGGAAAAGGGAGCTCATATAACGGGCTCCTACTACGCTGATCAAATAAGACGACTGCGAGAAGCCATAAATGAAAAAAGACGGGGCGAACTCCGAGCGAAAGTCCTGTTTCATCAGAACAACTCTCTTGCGCTGCGTTGTCCGAAGTCGAGAGGCAAAGCCGAATAATAATTTAATAATTATATTAAATATTGCAAATATTTATTAATAAAAAAAAAGATTTAGATATTTGCTTCAGGTCTGGTTAACAAAGAGTGGGAGGCAGTGGTACCCAGTCTGCCGATACAGGGTAGTACCACCACTTACAAGTATACGAGTATAGTGAAGTGATTTGGTCGCGTTTCGGTATCAGCTTGTAAGTGGCCGGTTCCAACTAGGCGGGCATAGTGGATGTGATTCCTACTCACAGTTATTGAATTGTAGTAGCAATAGCATTCATTCATGGACCACACTTCAGTTTAACATCAAGCGGGGTGCTGTCAGATATCGAGTCACAACAAAAAAAAACTGTGTTAACAATATCAGTTAAAGCACTATAGTGCTTTAACTGATATTGTTACTCACTATGAGCCTTTAGCTGGGCCGTTATCGAATTGAAGACCTGGAGTATCTGATGATGCGCCATGAGGATTCAAGAGATGTTAAAAGGATATTACTATGGTGCTATGACTAAAGTTGTTTCTTACTACATAAGCCTTTAGCTAGGCTGTTATCAAATTAAACACCTAGAGAATAATGCACCATCATGGATCCATTGATTTCATCGTGATCGGAAACGTCAATGTCGATTATTTCCGATTGAGTTTCTGATCGAGAATCTAAAAATTAAAATAACTGATGCAATTATATATAATAAATAATTATTATTTTTTACTTTGCCAACTATTATTTGCATACCTGAATTTTCCTCTGGAGGTTAAAGGACGACATCGTTGACCAATTGTGGCAATTGATCGCCTTGAAACCAATCGAATTCATATTTTCCCTCGACTATTTTCCACCCGTGATCGATTGAAGACAGTTCTGTGATAACTTTTGCTTGAGCATTGCGGCAAATATTTGCTATGTAAGCAGCTCTTAGAAATTGTTTCAACAATTCTGATTGACTTGGCGGCATACGTGATCCATCAACATTTTTTACTTTAATCTCGAACGAATCATTGACGGTACTTGAGCAATTGTATGTTTTTGAAAATAAAAGGAACCATGCTTCGTTCACACATTTCAATTTTTTCATGACGTATAAGTGGCACACAAATGCTTGAATTATCAAATATCTCACTCCTGTTATTGTCGTTCAGGTACCCAAGGTCGGCGAAAGCTTTTTGAAAATCCGCGCTTTGGCGGAAATAATAAGGCAGTCGTCGTCACTTTTGGACCTCTTCTTGCTTATCATCAGGCAGGTCAGGTCAGATGTTGTGTCACAATAAAAAATAATATATATATATATATATATATATATATATATATATATATATATATATATATATATATATATATATATATATATATATATATATATATATATAGATAGAACATCATATATAGAACATCATTAGCTATCCGGGTTTTAATTTATTGTCGTATTATCCCCCCGACACTGTATATATATATACAGTGTCGGGGGGATAATACGACAATAAATTAAAACCCGGATAGCTAATGATGTTCTCAAACCACACTTAAAAAATCATTCAAAAATATCCATTACTTAAGCCACCAGACATTATTTTTCATTTTGCAATTTTACTACATGCTGTATTTGTTACTCACCCATATGACACAGGTGAAGGACCCTGATCATTTATTTATTTATTTATTTATTTATTTATTTGTACAGGCGTACAGGCGGACTTAAAGCCCGATGGCTTTATCTTCCAGTCAACCTTCAGAAAAACAGATAGTGAAAGGCAGGTGCATGAAACAATGTTTAACATAGATACAATTTTTAGAAAAAAAAAAAAAAAAACTTAACACTAAAGACTTAAGTAACAATGAACGTACATATATAATAGGTAAAAATACATAAATAGATATATATTAAAAATAATACATATATATATATATATATAATATACAATACATAATAATAATATAATCTATATTCATCCAAAGTACTACGATTTTTGAGTGAGATGTTTCCTAAGTTGGCTCCTAAACGCCACTCTGTTTCGGGACTTTCTAATATCGATAGGAAGGTTATTCCACAGGCGAGCTGCCTGCACCACAAATGCTTCATCAACTGCTCCCTTATGATGGAGAGGGATTTCCAGCTGTAACGTGTCTCCTGACCGAAGGTTTAATTGATGAGAGTTTGAAAGAAAGTTAAATCTATTTTTAAGATATATAGGGGAAGTAGTCTCCATGAGAATAGGATAAAGAAAATTAAGGAGTCTAAATTTTCTGCGGTCACGGATTGTTAGCCAACCAAGCTGCCGACGATATGAGGAGATATGGTCATATTTCCTCAGCCCATAGATAAATCTGATACAATTATTGGAAAGACGCTCAAGTTTATCAGTAAGAGTTTCGTTAAGATCTAAATAACACACATCGGCGTAATCCATAATTGGAAGAATAAGCGCTTGAACTAACAATTTTTTGGTACTAGACGGTAACAGGTTCTTAAATCTATAGAGATATCGCAGTCCATTTACTACTTTGCGACTTACTTCAGTGATATGTGGCTGCCAAGAGAGGGAAGCATCAATATTCAATCCCAGATTTTTTACTACTTTACTAACTGGTATAGCCACTCCATCATACTTAATTAGAGATAATAGATCCGGGTTCAACTTACACATCGACCTACTGCTCCCTACAATAATACACTGACATTTGGCCGGATTTACTCTAATTCCAAAATCATTGGACCAAGAATTAATATAGTTAAGATCTTGATTAATTAAGTCAATTGCCGAATTTATGGAGTCCAATGGGGCTTGTGTGTAAAGTTGCAGGTCATCTGCATAAAGGTGATACGAGGAACTCAAAGAATAAGTGATGGAATTAATGAAAATGGAGAATAACAGAGGAGAAAGGATGCCTCCTTGAGGGACTCCAACAGAGAGGTCACACCAATCAGAGAAAGTTTTATTTGAACGCACCTGCTGCTTTCGACCGCAAAGATAGTTTGAAAACCAGCTCAGAGCATCAGATGATATACCACATTGATATCTCATAATAGCAAGCAAAATGTCGGGATCAACCATGTTGAAGGCATTTGAGAAATCAATGAGCACCATAAGAGTCAACTTTGACTCCTCCATTCCCCATCTTATGTCGTCGGTGACTTTGATAAGCGCCGTTGCAGTGCTGTGACCTGGCCTAAACCCAGACTGGAAAGGCGAAAGAAGTTGATTTTCCATTATAAAAGCCGAGAGCTGTTTGTGTACTACTGATTCTAATATTTTGGAAAAAAAGGGGAGTATAGAAATAGGTCTATAGTGAGTAAGAGAAGTCGGGTGCGGTATTTTTGGAATTGGTGTTACAAAGGCTTGTCGCCAGATTGCAGGAAACTGACCAGATTGTAGAGAGAAATTTATGATGTGATGCAATACTGGTAACAAGGCCTCTGATAAAAAAGATATCATGGTTAGATTTATACCATCAACACCCGTGGCCCTTGATGTAATTGATTTTAAGACTTGTTTGATATCATTGACAGTGACCAGTGTCAAGGTGAAAGAAGGCAGATTAGAGGAAGTTTTTGAAGAAATTTTGGTAATGGTCTGGCTTTTAATCTCAGCGGTAAGAACGCTAGAAGAAGAGAAGTGGGTGTTAATATCATTAAGATTTATATTAGAGGGTACGCAATCTTGTTTGAAGCTGCCAATACCAATAGATTTTAGGAACTTCCATAACCCAGAGGGTTGGACTTTAGAGATATTTTCGTGAAAATAATTCCGTTTAGCCGAACGTACCGCCTGATTGCATTGATTTCTTGCTATTTTATATTTGGACCAATTAAAATCTGTGCGATCTTTTTTGAAAATTATGAATGCTCTATCCCGCTTCCTCATCGACAAACGAACTCTGTCTGTTATCCATTGAACCGGAGCACGCTTGACTTTGACCTGTCTTACAGGAGCATGTTTATCAAATAACTGAACCAGTATATTGTTGAGGACAGAGACTTTATCATCCGCACCAGCAGCGTCAGCATGTAAAACATCGAGATCCATCTTTCTGTAGTTGCGACAACGCAAGTATGTTGGTGAGCGCTTACCGGGCTTTGCCCTGTAGGACATATAAATGAGATCGTGCAATGAGAAAGCCGGAGCAAGGAGCTGTCCATGATTAGCTATTTTTTCCATACTTGATGTGATAATAACGTCAAGCCATGTGTCAGCAGTGTGAATGTTATGGTGTGTCGGCCTGAGAGGTACAATTGTGAGACTGGCAGCTTCAACAACCGAACGTAATCTCTTGCTGCGAGGGCAATCAACGAGAAGGTCAGCGTTAAAGTCTCCCATTATTATATGATGAGAGTATTCAGATCCCATCGATTTAATAAGTTGCTCCAATCTCGAGTCAACCGGGACAGTGGGCGGACAATAGACAACACCCAGTAAAATCACTTTGCCACCAACCGAGACCTCAAGGAAAAGATATTCAGGCGAATCGCTGCAGTTAGGTGGGGATGACGCTATTACTTTATGACAGATGTCGTTACGTAGGTAAATAGCAACGCCACCACCCCTTTTGTCAACGCGGTCGTTTCACAGAAGCACAAATCCCGGAATGACGTAAGAAGTAGATGGCAAGAAAGGTTTTAGCCAACTTTCAGAAACTAACACTGCGTCAATGCCCCCACAGGAAAAAGTGTCAAGAATGTCTGGATAATGACATGGGATACTCTGCGCATTAATATGGCATACATTAAAATTTTTTGCGAACTCCAGCAATCTACCCCTCAGAGTGGCGCCCAGAGGCTCGATACAGTCAACAAACTCTTCAGATGACTCACCCGAGTCCAAATCATCAGCAGTGTAAAAGGAGTCTGAATCATCATCAGAGTACATGGTTTAAGTAATACAGATGAATTAATATGTAGTATAATTGAAAATAAAATAAATATATAATAGATGTATATAAATAATATAATATAATATATATTTAATATAAGATATAGGTATATATTATTACAATCGCAGTTTCTATTAGATCAGTAAATCACATCTGCTGCCAGTAATATAGCGGTTTAGAAACCTTATTAATAATGACCACAATGATAAGTAAGTATAAAATGATAAAAGTTTCAAAGCAAATTAATATATGCAAGGTGATTGACGTTAGCGCCGATAGAACAACTGGAACGCGGCGAGAATATAATGTAAACAGAATTTCCAATTTGTATCTACCTCCAATATATAACAAAGATATTATTATTGTTTACAAAGTAAAACATTATTAAGTTAAATATTATTTAAATAAATTAAAATGGTAAAATCCTTACAAAAATTACAAATAATATAAGCTTGGAAATAGATAATATGAAAACCGGTGAATTTACACATTCCTTGCTACTCTTGCCCTTTTCTGTTGATTATCAGGTATATCGGGGGGATATTTAGACATCAGCTCTTTAAGGTGGGTCTCTGAGACAATGCGACGTTTCGTGCCATCCGTAACCTTGACATACACTTGTCCTTCTTGTGACCAGCAGTTAGATATGCCATAAATGCGACGCCCTTCAGCATGTAGACGCCTGCGGATGGCAGTCAGGAACTCCGCCAGTGATATTGATGTACCTTTGAGCGCTTTCTTGGACTTCCAGATGCGAGCACGAACATCGAAGCTCTGAAACTTGACCAAGATAGGTCGTGGCTTATCAGCGGTCTTTGTGCCAAGCCTGTAGCAAAACTTGATATCAACTGTGCTCAAGTCCAGTCCAAGAGTCTTAGTGCTAATATCACAGATTACCTGTGTCACATTCTCTTCTTTTGACTCCTTTACGCCACGGAACAACAGGAATTTCCTTCGACTTCTCGATTCGATGTCATCGGTTGCAGTAACAAGTGCAGAAATCTGGGTCCTTAGCATTTCCACCGTATCTCTCATAAAGGATTTAAAACTTTGAAAATCCTTGGCGATTTGTTTCAGAGTCACAGTTTGTGATGCGGAGGTGAAACGATTTTCAAAAGTTTGCATCGTTTCTTCAAACTTCTGTTCGAGCGAAGAGAGTGTAAAGAGTGAATCCATTGTGTTGGAAGTGATGGTGTTCACTGTTCAGTGCTTCAGGTTATAAATGTGGATAAGTGGCGGGCAGCGATGCGACTTTTGACCATCAGGTCATTCCCCACGTAGTATGTATTAATCACTGAATTTCACCATAACACTTAACTACGATCACAAATGAAAGTATATTATTATAACTATGTAAACAATTGCGTAGTATTTTGCATTTAAATAATAAAAATGGTTTATCAACAAAAAATGACGTGTTAACTTTTCAGCACCATAGACAAAAAAAAAAGCTTATCATCATACTTATTTTTATTTAACCTACCTATGCAGTTTAAAATAATGCTAACTGAAGAAGCTACTTATTACACACTCATGTCTATTGAGAATTAAGTATGTACGAAAGGGATAACAATATGTTGTTTTATTTCTATGTTAGTCGCTTTTTGTTTAAACTTTATTTAAGTAGGTCAGTCAGTGCATCGCAGCGCCCGTGACGTAGCGCGTCCTTACGTAAGATTTTTTATTGTGTAGTGAATTAATTGTGCGACGCTTTTTGTGATTAGTTTTGTTCATCATTATTGGCGGATGCCGCCAAAAGTCCCCGAGGCGTGCAGGTCTCCCAAAGTGATAATGCGCATAGAAATCTATGTCACTGTTCGGCAACGGTCGTATTCCCCGAGCGTCGTCGGAAGAATTGTTTTCGATTGCAACAAGGTGCAAAATGCAAGTGCATTGTTTAGGGCTCTTACGATTCAATGATTCAGGTGTTTCCGGGAATACTACAAGTACGAAGATCAGCATGCGCATTATTAATTTGAGAATACTGTAGGTTCAATGACAAGTGCGCTGTTGCCGCTCTTATCACAGGTCAGTGATAATAGGTACATTAATGGTGTTTTATTATTTTTTATATTTTTATGGTATCAAGTTTGTTTGAAAAAATAATTATTTAAATTTTGATGTTAGAATTTATTTGATATTTTTTAAAGTATCCTATGAAGTAATATTGACGCTGTTTTAATTTATTGTCGTAATATCCCCCCCACGCTGTATATATAAATATATATATATATACTCCTAAAAAAAATTTTAAGTGTAGTAAATGAATTGCACATTATTTATTTTTTGCACATACATTGCGGCTGACTGACCAGCTCTGTCCCCATATTCTGCTGCCTGACCATTACAACTTTTATTTATATGCAATATAAAAGTTGTATAACAATTTTCAGCTTTAGTAAATTCATTTTATTACCCCGCAGGTACGACACCTTTAATAGCGCATTTGAGTCACCTGTTCTGAGGTTCGCTTGACTGACCGCAGTATGTTTGTGTACGCAACCATTCTAATGAACTTTAAAAAAATTAGCCTTAGTAAATTCGAACAGTTTTTTGGGCGCTGGCTCTCCGTCCAGTATTGAAGTGAAATAATAACTAATGGTTTTGTTAACGTGCGATCTTTAATTGTAGCAAATAAAATTTATATATTTTTTTCACTTTTCCCACGCTCATTCAGAATTTTAGAATACGCGCCGTTTATTTAAATATAACTTTAACTATCTTATAATTATCACAAAGGAAAGTAAATTGCAAAATGTAATAATATTAATTTCTTATATATTTTAAATTTAGGTCGGTATTAAATTATATAATCATGAATAAAAATGTTTCCAATTTAATGACAATTTATTCATTAATTAATACGAGTGTATTACGATTTGTTTGCGATGTCGTTTCCTATTCATATTTTGCTGAAAAAACATAATAAAAAAAATTGTGTAATATATTTTTTTGTATATAGTTTTCTCGACATATGACAGCACTCCGCCCGCCTTATTTAATTATTGTAGTAGTTGTCTACTCTAGTTTAACAACTGCAAGTAACATTTACATCCACCATGCCGGCCTAAAAGGAGCCGGAAATTTACAAGTTGATCCCGAAACGCAACTAAGGCACCTTTTAATTCTAAATCGATTTTTAAATCGATCGCATTTTGATAAAATAAAACAAATCGACCAGTTAATAATTCTATTCTAGAAAATAGATCTGGCGTGAAAATCCTGTTAAAAGAGTTCCACTTGACCGGTCGCGATTAAAATACCTATGTGTAGTACACTGGCTGCAAAGTTTCGTGTCTAAGAAGCAACCACGCCTAGCACAAAATCATACCAAGCCAAGGTTGTAATAGTCTTGGTAATAGAATTAGGAAAAAATATAAAATTTGTTTGTACATTTTTATTAAATCAATTAAATTTTCACGCCTTTTCCCGACTGAGATAGGCAGATACAATAGAGCGCCACTTTCTACGATCCTAACATAACTCCCTCGCATCCATAATTCTTTTCAGACAAGCTCTATGGTTATGAGCACTAGGCAACCCAGCTACATTTTGTACAATTTTAATTTATACATACTGTTTTCGTGCAAATTGTAGCTTAAAATATTCATAAGTACTAGGCAACCAAAGGAGAACAATAATATACAAATAAATAAAAATTGGGTAGTGCACAAAGAATATTATTAGAATTAGAATATTACTAGACACTATTATATATATAGGGGGAAAGTGGCATGAAGGAGCCAGGTATTGAAGGAGCCACTTGCATTATTTCGGTAGTTTAGGAACGAATTAGGTTGGTGATTTTATTTTTAAGTGGCACCACTGTTTTCCTTTCACCCATAAACATTTGACAGTTCGCCGACACCAACGGACGCCGGTACATCGAGTCAAAGTTTTTGGCACTAAAAAGTAAGTATTTTGCTTCATTTGATTTGTATTTTGGTATTTTATTGTATACAAATATAGTACATGGATTATAGATTGAGGTAGTGCATATATATGGCCTTACAGCTGCGTAAAAACTAAGCCGAAAAAGTTTTAATATTGTTGTTATTTTGAAGATTATATATTTTTTTAAGAATAACCTATGAAAAAGCCGGTTAATTGGCCTTGAAGGAGCCAGCTCTTTTAAGGCAAATTCACTGGCTATTTCATAACCCTGCATTTGAATTTTGTAAATAATGTATAATAATAATAATAAATATACATTCTTTGATATACATACTATAGAAAAGCCTTGTCCAAAAAAAACGAAAAAGTACCCGAAATGAATAGTTGGGCTCAAGAATCCTGTGGCATTATGGGGAAATTTAATTTTCTTTGCAAGACATGTTTCTAATTTTAGGAAAATTAAATTTCCTATATTCCATTACTTAAAGTCTAAATTACCTAAAATCTGAGTTAAGATTTTTGTAGCTTAAAGTGAGCAATATTTTTTTAAGTTCCTAAAGATGTTGTTTTTGATAGATTATATCATTTGTTATTCAGTTTAAATTTCGAGATTGATATTAATCAAAAATAACCTGCCCCTAATAAATAGGTATGACTGAATAATATGTTAAGAAAGCGTTTGTTAGAATGACTTAAAATGATTGAAAGAATTAAGGATTTCTTAAAAATGTCATTAATTTTGAAAAATATTAGAATTGTCTTTTTTTTCATTTTACATAATTATTGCAAATACATTTTACAATACAGACTGGCTCCTTCATAACTTTAAGTGGCTGTTTCAATACCAAAATCTTATGAAAGAGCTGAAAGACACCTTTTTTTTTAAAATGAATATTTCATTGATTTTTGTATTGTGTTAAAGGTTTTTTTGTATGAAATTACCTACTTTAATAAATAAATAATAATTAGAGAAGAAAAAAACATAATTTTTTTCATTATAAGTATATTTTTTACTCCGCTTAGTAAACTGGCTCTTTCATGGCACTTTCCCCCTACCTATATAATACAGGTCCCCATTAAACAATGGTTGTAAGATAATTTGAAAATTGACTAGTTCCTCCAATAAGGAGCTCCAGATATGGCATACCCCGATTAAATAATATATTATTAAGATTTTGATTGATCCCCCCCCCCCCCTTTTTCTTTTATCAATTTTTAGAAAAATAGTACGCATGACTATTCTTAAAAAATAATTAAAAAAACTCAAATGGTCCATTAGATATTATGCATTTTTGTTGTAAAATATAACAACTTTTCCCCTGAAGGTGCGATTCCGATGGCGACTGCAGACTGCAACTTTAAAATAAATTATTGAACAGAAATTTCGGTCAAATAATTTGTTTTAAACTGATATTGTGATCTGCCTTTATTTTTAAAATTAGGGATTACTATTTGCCAACTTTGTAGATTATGTAAATTTAAAAATCCATGTCTTTTGAATGTCGATTCGATTTAAAACATCCGTAAATTGCGGATCTTCTTGCAACATATTTAGCATTTACGCGTGTAAAATGATATGAATACTCGTAGTATTTTCGGTTTCGTTTTAAAATATCGTGCACAGTAGATTTTGCCCGTACGTCAAATAATTACTTGAAAAGGATGAGCGAAAGTAGATTGACGTAGATTATTTTAATCAATTAGATCGTTCTAAACTTGCTTGAAAAACAGGACTATAAAAGTTTATATATTAAAGATACCTACATAGGTACCGGCAATTAATTTTAAACCGAGGATTCTTTTTAAATTAGTTTGCATAACCATTGCAATACCACTGCACCACGATCACCTTACTCTTACTTATTTACTTTTTAAAGGGGTTTATAGGTACAGTTCGGACTGTGGATCTGTCGAAAAAAAAGCCTGGGCCCCACTTCCTACCACTCTTTGAAATCTACCCAGGGCGAATATAAGACTGATATAATATGATTTTTTTAAAGAATTTATTATGTTTATTTTTGAAGACTTATCAAATTTGGGAACCTGATGATGGCGTCCTCTCAGAGCAGCAAAACTATTAGTGATAGAAAATAATAAATAAGCACATTATTTGCACAAATGTAGGTACATAGGCGAGCATAATGCCTTATTGTTACCAAGCTTTTGTTTCTTATTATAAGCTTAAACTTGGACTTAGTTCAAATAAGGACCAGGAGTATCTGATTATTATAGAATTATGAGGTTTTTAAAGTGGGCGCAAACTTTCGTTATTAAAGACTATGATAACTATGTTACAATTTGTAACAAAAGTTCCTTGGCAATAAACTTTTTGTTTATAAAAAAATATATTAGATATGTTAATAATCGATCTTGCAAGTACTAGTAGGGAAACTGACACTGCTATTTAAATTATAATCACTTCCGAGTTGAGACACCTAATAGAGCGTAACTTCGACATAATTTATTATGCTTATATCTTTAATTGGTAATAATGTATGCTTTATCCTTGATTTGCATCTACATACGTTGACACGCCTGGGTAAATGATCTCATTCAATGTCATTAATGTTCAATTAATTAATTTAACTAGCTACGCCCCGCTGTTTTACCCACTTTTAAGCTGCCGCCTTTCAACCTTGAAACTTGAAAGTGGTGGTACTACCCCGGATAGGCAGACTGGACAAATGAAAACCAACTGTCTGTCTACTGCCCTTTAACATCTGGATGTTAAAGAAAAAAAAGAAAATATTTATTCAGAGTAAATATTTTCTTAGTTAACAAATATTTGTTAATAATAAATATAGATTAGGAAGCAAATCTTTGATCCGACTAAGAATCCGTAGTAAGTCAGTAAGTCAAAATCATAATTATCTTTCCTGTTCGAGAGAATCCATCGTCAGGTTCTCCTTATCTACGAACTTAGCCTTTAACTTTCCTTTATTATTGGCCCAACAAATACATAAATATTTCGTCAATTCGGACAGGATGTTCTTGATATTACTTATAAAGTGTTGAGCCCTGTCCAAAGACATCAAATATACTATGAACTAGACCGGAGAATACCTCGAATTTTTTGCGCCTAAAAGCGAGACCAATTGGCTCAGAATGTATGACAGTTACAGAACAGAGAAAAAGAAAGAAGTGGTATAAACACATTTTTGTATGGGAACCAATGTCGCCAACCCACATACTTGCAAATGTAACTACATAAAATAACACCACGAATATGTATCTCTGATTGATCAAATTTCCTAGAAAAATTGGTAATAAAAGTAAACTGAAATAATTAAATTCAACCTTATTTCTAATGCAATAGAGTTGAAATAACATTAAACTGGTTATAATATAGGACTGTTTTTCTTAAAAAAGCGAACAGTAATAACTATTGCTATTCACCAATAGATGCCGGTAGAATTCCTTAAAATTGAAATTTGTTCCTTATCAATTAAAGCATAAGTATGACTTTTGCGTAGCAATTAATTAACTTTCGCTATTTACCAATAGATGGCGGTAGAAGATATTAAATTTATATTTGTTCATCATTTCATACGCCATAAGTATGACTTTGTGGCAAGCAATTGATTGACTGTCGCTATTCACCAATAGATGGTGGTAGAAATTATTAAATTCAAAATTTGTTGTTAAATTCGAAATTATAAAATTAAACCTGTGTATCTGTGTGTTGACTGTAGGAAACTAAGTGTAGAAAAGTTAGTGCGATAAAAAAATATATTTTAGATCTAAAAAACTGTTCATGGATCCTCTAAGATCAGCAAATCAACAAGAAATGGAACTAAAGTGCTTTAACTTAAGCCTTTATCTGGGCTATTATCAAATTGAAAACCGGGAGTATCTGATGATGCACCATCATGAATCCTCCCAAATCAGAAAATCAACAAAGATAGTACCATAGTGCTTTAACTAAAATTGTTACTCACTATGAGCCATTAGCTGGACTGTTATCAAATTGAAGATCTGGAGTATCTGATGAAACACCATGAGGATGCAAGGGATATTAAAGGGATATAACTATGGAGCCAATGTTGTTTCTTGCTATAAGGCAAGAAACAACATTTTCTTTAAAATTTTAATTTTGATTTATTTTAAATTTCTATACTAAGCTACTAAAGTACTTTTATCATAGAAACAGGACAACGAAAGTACACATATCAAAGGATACATTGGTACTGATGAATGGTTTCGAACCCGTGCACTCGGCTTGCCATTGCACTGCCACTATACCACGGTCACTTTAATTGCAAGGAAGGATGCAAATTCGCCTCGCTCATTAATTGTTCAATATAATTCTTTTAGTTTTGTTTTAGTGTTAAATACACAGTAGATTTACGTTAAACTCTACGGTAATATACTCATGGATACATTCGAAAAGCACTACAAGATACCTGAAGATCTAGCAGTATCAGCATATCATCATTATATCATCATCATCAGCCAGAACGCGTCCACTGCTGAACATAGGCCTCCCCTTAGAACGCCATTTCGAAGATGCCAATTGCATCCACTGGTTATTCGTGACTTTCACTATGTCGTCAATCCACCTAGTGGGAGGCCTACCTACGCTACGTCTTCTGGTTCGTGTTCTCCACTCTAGAACCTTTCTTCCCCATCGGTTGTCGGTTCTTCGGGCGATGTGGCTAGCCCATTGCCACTTCAGCTCGCAAATCTTCGAGATATGTCGGTAATTCCGGTTCTTTATTTTATTTTATTGTGACTCGACATATGACAGCACCCCGCTTTATGTTAAGCCGAATTGTGGTCCATGAATGAATGTCACTGCTACTACAATTTAATAACTGTGAGTAGAAATCACATGCACTATGCCGGCCTAGATGGAACCGGCAACTTACAAGCTGATCCCGAAACGTGACCAAATTACTTCACGGTCTGTATACTTGTAAGTGGTGGTACTACCCCGGATCGGCAGACTGTGTACCACTGCCTACCACTCTTTGCGAATATCTTTGGCGAATATCCTCGTTCCGGATTCTATTGCGCAGAGACACACCAATCATAGCTCTCTTTTCCGACAGGCCAACATTTAGGGGCCACGTCTTAGTGCCATTATGTCATCACTGGCAATACACACTGGTTGAAGACCCTTGTCTTTAGGCGAGTTGATGAGAAGATATAACGTATCAGCTTATAGATCGGACATTTTAGTTTACTCTCGACACTTAAAAACTATCATCATAGAGCTAACCGTTTCGTGGGAAACAAACATTCCAAAGGACCACAACATCAAGTCCAAAAACGGTTTCAAAACTCAGCTCTACGCAGTAGAAGTTGGTGCAAGGGGAATACCAGCAAAAACCTTGCATCATCTTTTAAAGAATCTTGGCCTCCCAAAATCAGCCGTCAGCATATTTTTAGATCATATGTCGAAGGCGGTGGAGTCTTACAATATTTCGTTGGGTTGAGGGGATAGTGAAGGCAGGGAAGGTGAGTGTTGACATGTCACAAAAAGCTTTAAAACCTGCATTTCAGTCACAAGTCTGGAACGATGCCTTCATTCTCCCGCCTGCCACGTGATAGACCCGGCACCCGCACAAAATGCATAGATGCTGTTTGAGTTTGAAAAAGAAATTGTTTCATTCATTTACAATAAAAAAACCTACCAGGACATCGATGGATAAAGGCTAGAATAAGCTAGAAAAGGCTACAAGGATAGGTAGGTACTATATAGAATTGCAGTACATATTTTTTATATGTCCAGTTGGTGTGTAAAATTAGGAATAGAACCTATTACCAAGCCTATTTAAATTGTTCTGTTGTAATTTGAATAAATGCCAATTAGGTAAAGACTGCCTCGAGCCTTGGACGAATTATGTAATTGCTGTACGACCTAATTTACTCAAGTATCTATCAGCGGATAAAACCTCAGTTATTTAGATGAACACGCAATCAATTCTGCGAAATATCAGCGCCTATTTTTCAAATATTTGAGGTTGCGTTTCTTTTGTGTAACACAAATGCCGACCTGAAAATTAATATAAAATAGCTGAGATCCATTTACTATAATCTAATCTGGGGGCACGGTCGTGCCCCCGACCAAGTCGAGCAAAGCGTCACGGCCGTACCATCCTTTTCTCGAAGCAATTCAGACCATTTTCGACCCCCTGTAACTTCGTTGTGGATAAAACTAGAAGACTGAAATTTTCAGTAACCACATGCAGGCATTGTAAAGACACGTATATTTCAAAATTCATTCAATTTGAACCAGTATTTTAAGAATTATAACGGGTCAAATTTCTTAAATTTTGTCACTCACTGACTCACCGATCATCAAAATTCTAAGGCACTTCTAGCAGACCTAGAAGCTTCAAATTTGGAATATATGTAGTGTTTGGTGTATGAATCAAGGAAAAACTAAAAAATCTAGAAAAGACCGCAAAGAAAATTAAGCCCATACAGCCAAGTCTTCAGTTAAATTTTTCAATATTGGCTTTATTCGTAACGATGTTTTAAGATTTTATTTATTTTACGGCAATTATTATTATTGCTATTTATTTTACGGGAATTATTATTATTGCTAGCGCGAGGGCGCGGGGCGGGGACAGTGGCGGGGCGCGGGGCGGGGACAATGGCGGGGCGCGCGGAAAGGTGAATGTCGCCGAGCGTGCAGCAGCCGCGCTCAGCTCATACGCGCGAGCGACCCAATGCTGTTCGGATGTGCCCAGAATTCTTACCTATAAGTTTGCGACTTTCATTGATAATTTCGATTGCTATATTAGTTTGACGACTAAAGGCTACTCTCATTGGTTTACTGATATTATTTGCTTACAATTTGGACGTTGTTCGGATAAATAATTTAAATTAAATATTGATACTTTAAGTACCTAAGTATTTATAAATTTCTTATTATCTAATCGTATTTCTGCATAAAAATAACTTTGCAATCTAACTTGTAGGTAGTCGCAATGGATTCAGTAATACTGTATGTGAATGATCAGCCTTGTCCACACTGGGTTATTCCTATACCTGGTGATGGTTCGTGTTTATTTCATTCTTTGTCATTCTCTATGTATGGGAATATTGAGTCGTCGTATGATATTAGACTTGCTATAATCGAGTATGTGGTAGCGCATTACAAAATAACCGTCTACAAAATACAAAAAGAAATGAGATCCCATCAAAAACAATACTTGTCAAAAAAACCAAGTCTCGCAACTCAGTTGTTCTGCGGTAAAAAGTTGTGAGATCCATGTAAAACCAAGTCGGTTATTAATTTATTCAGTCTCTACTTAACCCTTTCAACACGACGCTCAACAACGCAGATTCTACCCGCGTACGGCCCGCTATTATCGCTGGCACGCGTATTGGCGTGCGCCGATCGTAGGTAAAGATTTTATTTACGCCATAGATGGTAAACATTTTGTCAATTTACCATCTATGGTAAATTATATTTAAATAATTTTGGTTACAAATTTAAATTGTTTAATTTAATAATATTTTAGTTTTTTTTAAACAATTTGTGTAATTTATTACGTCATTCCGCGGACCTCTTGCGTCGCGTCGGTCCTCAATTTGATAACGGCCCAGCTAAAAGCTCATAGTAAGTAAACGTTTTAGTTAAAGCACAATAGTTATATCTCTTGTTGATTTACTCATCTCCTACCTTCGAGCTTTATCATCAGAGTAGCTCAGTGGTACCAGTTAAAACACACATATATTCATATACATGGGTGTGTCAAACGTGAGGTCACAGATATGTTGAAAAGTAAATACCGAACTGATGACCTTCAAAACCCTCATCAATTTTAGCTATGAACCGTCTCGATCACGTCAGCTTTCAAACTAACAAAACCGCAATGTAATCGGTCCATTCGTTTAGGAGCTATGATGCCACAGACAGACACACAGATACACATACGCGCTAAACTTATAACACCCCTCTTTTGGGTCGGGGGTTGAAAAGGAGCGGCAATGACGTTCACAGTCACAAGTTCAAGCCAAGACCTTTAAAGAAGTTACGTTAAAAAGTAAGCTCAAAATCTTAAACCCGAGTACTGGAAAATCACGCTCTAAAACAAAAATCAAGAAAATATTCTCATCTGATATTGTTATGTGCAAACTATTCGATATTTATTGTGTAATAAATAAACAACTTACATTTTTTTCAGGGCTATAATTTTGTGGGAAAAAAAAGGTTTGCAGATCCGCTTTAAAAAAAATATATCACTTGTTAAGATTTTAACCTACCGCCTTTAATATGTAGAGGTTCCATCTTATGTCATTGTGTTACACACGTAAATATAATTTGAACAAGTGTATTATAGTTTATAATGAAATACGTATTTCAAGTAGTTTTGGATAAAAATTTTGTTTGAATCATTCCCCATTATCGGGTGCTTCGCCGTATTCGGGTAAAAAGAAGCGGTGCTTTATTTGTTGTCTTTTTTTATTTTTATAACCAAGCAGTAATAAAAAAAGTAATTGTTTTCACCAAACAACCATGTTTATCTAAAGAAAGCGTTTCTATAATTTCATTAGTAAATTTATCGAGAAATGGCGCAAGTAACAAAAAGAATTCATATTCAAAAGAGTTGCCTTTGTTACACTATCAGAGTCACCGACAAAAAAAACTATAGCAATAAATTATTTAACAAAACAACTTTTAACATTACTTATAATATATTATGTTATTATAAACATAACAATGAAATTCTTAGAGGAATTATAATTAGTTATTTAAGGTATCAGCCTGAATTAATAAATTTTACAACATTAAATTACTTGTTTTAATTATGTGACCAAGCTATTCATGTCCGTTTGATAATAACTATTTGACAACGAAAATAGCAAAAACTTAAATTTATCTTTACTTAATGCTTAGCGAGTCCTTTGATTTCAAACTGTAATGCCGCTAACTCGCCTAGCGAGTCCATTGTGAAATGTTTGCGGTACCCGAGGTAATTTCATGCAAATCGTAGTGGCATTGAACTTGATGTCGGTATGATGTAAGGCACTACCACAGGAATCCCCCAAAGTATATAATACCGTGACGGTATACTAATATACATTAAATTGCATAAATACAAAGTCATTATTATTCAATAATAACGACTTTGTATAAGATCCATGGCAAAAAAATATATCATCTCCAAACAAATTCGGACATGTTATGATTTATCTGCCATTATATTTATCTATCAATATATGCGACCGATATTTATTGGGAACATAAATATGTTTTATTTTAATTATATTATTTTATTATCATGTTCAGACAAAATGTTGTCAATTTCTGATTTATCTTTGCCGTATGTGGATAAAAAAGATCATATTTTTAAATATCGTGATTTACAAAACGAAGGCTAGTATATTATTAAGAACATTGTATATAAGCTTGTATAGAAAGGACATTATCAACAAAACTTGTTTCGCGAAGATATCATCATTTTAGTTCGCACGCCAATTGGCGTGCGCCGTACGGTAAATAGGAAAAAATTTACGCCAATTGGCGTGCGCCGTACGGAAAGGGTTAAGCGACTTTCTGTCTTAATACGTCCAGTCTCTAAGACCACGATCGTGGTCCATAACAATTGAAAATCAATTGTGTCTGGAATCTCCGTACTCGAAGCATTAAGTTGTTACGTAATAATTAACAACATCTTATAGTGACGCATATCAATATTAAAATTCTTTAATGTTTTATATAAATATATTGAGACTTGGCCATCGCACTAAATAATTGAATTTACATGTGTTTTCAGGCGATTGAATTTACACGTGTTTTCAGGCGATGGCCAAGTCTCAATATATTTATATAAAACATTAAAGAATTTTAATATTGATATGCGTCACTATAAGATGCTGTTAATTATTACGTAATAACTTAATGCTTCGAGTACGGAGATTCCAGACACAATTGATTTTCAATTGTTATGGACCACGATCGTGGTCTTAGAGACTGGACGTATTAAGACAGAAAGTCGCTTAAGTAGAGACTGAATAAATTAATAACCGACTTGGTTTTACATGGATCTCACAACTTTTTACCGCAGAACAACTGAGTTGCGAGACTTGGTTTTTTTGACAAGTATTGTTTTTGATGGGATCTAACATTTACTATAATGTAATCTATTCCAGCTATAGGCAACTCCAATGTCGGAATATGGAATTATGTAGTTAGATACGCAAAATAACCCAGTAACTCTAATTTCAAATTATACACTTTTTAACACGAGTAGCCAATTTTTATTGCCCGGCATAGTGACTGTAATTGGGGAAGCTGTGAAATGACTCGGTTTTTTCAGTCGTCAGCACTCTTGGATCTCCTCTTGCTTACCATCAGGCGGGTCGAGGTCAGATGTCGAGTTACAATACAAAAAAATTAAAGAGCCACAATAAATATAACAATTACGTATTATTTTATATTTTCTAGTTCTAAAAGAAAACGTGTAATATAAAATAACGATGATTAATGTAATCTATTTATATTTCGTAGTTATATCTAAATATTTGTATTTCAAAGGTCAAGGTTCTATTTTGAATTGTAACGGACAGCTACGATTTTATCAAAACTTTGTTTACTCAAAATAAACTACATTTCAACATAACCAGTTTTATTAATACACGAGAAGATCTTGAAGTAAAAAAAAATTGTAATAAGTTTCCAAGTTTTTAATTAGTAATAATTTCAGATTAATGTAAATGGAGATATTTTAATACTGTTAGTGTCAATATTACTTCCAAAATATTACCGGTTTATTCACAACTCTACCCCAATTATTAGAAGGTCAATTATCTAGTGGACGCATTTAATTCTGATCTGTATTAAAAGTCGGAAGTAAGTGGCGAAGGTCCTGAGTCAGGTCAGCATCCTTCCTATGGTTCCGGTAACATGACCTGTTTGTTTATAATCATGTTGTTAATATCGTTTTCAATCGTAAAGGAGTGGGTTTATTTTTATATACCACTTTCATATTTATAATGACAAGGCTGTCGCTATCAATTTCAGAACCTGTATAACATTTTTTATAACATTACTCCATATTGTAATTATATATTGAGCTATTTCGAAAATTCACTCATTGTTAGTAGAGGAAAGCTTGTTCAAATTACAGTATCAAGGTTGTAAGTTTATGTTCTTGTTAAAGTTATTTCACCTTTGACCTATTTTTTTAAATGTGACTTGACATATGACAGTACCCCGCCTGATGTTAGGCTGAAGTGCGTGCGGTCCATGATTGGAGATGACTGCTCAATCAATCAATCAATCAAATTACCACGCCTTTTTTCCACAGGGATAGGTAGAGACAATGGAGCGCCACTTGCCACATTCACATTCACAAACAATTAAATAACTGTAAGTAGCAGTCACATCCACTATGCCGGCCTAGTTGGAACCCGCAACTTACAAACTGATCCCGAAACGCGACTAAATCACTTCACGGTCTGTATACTTGTAAGAGGCGGACTACCCGGGATTGTCTACCTACCAAACCGCTAATTGTCTACCCACCATTCTTAAACAATCCACAAGTTTAACCTTGAATTCTTCAAGCGATGCGTTAAGAAGCCCTTGTGGCCGACATGAGACGGCTGAGGCTGAGGCTGAGGCAGCTGAGACCTGAGTCGGTTTTTGCAGTCGCTCGCAAAAACCTCTCCTTGCTTACTATCCGGAAAGTCGAGTAACAATAAAATAAAAAATCTTAGTTCCGAACGAACCTGGGACGTTGCGCGTAGTTAAATGGTACTAAAGCGCCATGTAGATACCTTTAAAAATGTATCTTTAAAAACTTATAGAATGACCTCGGCACGAAACCAAGTATTTCATAATTGCATTAATGATTGAATGACTGTTATTGATCTATGATGACTCAAAGATTGGCTCCTAATTGCCATTGTTCGTAGGGACTCACCAATTAAATGCAGTTTTGTTCTGCATGGTCGCTTCATCCAATGAACTTGGCCTTAATCAGTCGTATAACTAGTAAATTTTTCCTTTTATTAAATGTGCGAGCTTGTTTGTTGGTCGTCGCGGGTACGCATGGCTACGGTTCAGTGGGATGCGACGAGGCAAGGTTAAGGTTAAGCCGCGGCATTCTTACAAATTTTATAGTCTATTTTACTATTATGATTATTATTGCGTTTGCTATAACTAATACGATTATGTAGAGTTGCTAATTTGCTTGGTAAATTTCATGATTTTAGTCATTTGTGTACAGGAGTGCTTATTTAGTAGTTTTTTTAATATAAATATTATAGTCTATTTTAATGTTGCGATTACTATGAAGTTTGTTATCACTAATACGATTATGTAGAGTTGCTAGTTTGCTTAGTAAATTTAATGATTTTAGTCATTTGTGTACAGGAGTGCTTTTTAGTAGTTTTCTTTTTATTATAATAAAATATTATAGTCTTTTTTACTCTTGCGATTATTATGAAGTTTGTTATCACTAATACGATTATGTAGAGTTGCTAGTTTGCTTGGTAAATTTAATGATTTTAGTTGTCTGTGTACTGGAGTGTGGTACATTAATAGAGCTACTACTAAAGTTACAAAACTGTAAGTATCAGTCAAATCCACTAT
Source organism: Tinea trinotella (assembly GCA_905220615.1). Classification (NCBI taxonomy): domain Eukaryota; kingdom Metazoa; phylum Arthropoda; class Insecta; order Lepidoptera; family Tineidae; genus Tinea; species Tinea trinotella. The sequence goes on from HG992311.1 coordinate 8,277,671, forward strand.
GGCCTAGTTGGAACCTGCAATATTCAAGTCACTTTATGGTCTGTATTGTAAGTGGGTAATAATCACTTACAAGTATACAGACCGCAGATCCATTACTACCCCGTACTGGAACCACTGCCTACCACTTTTAGCAAATACTTGTATTTTTCAATTTATTAATAAAATATTACAAACAAAATCCTAGTTTCGACCGGGAAGCCAACCCGGGACTTCACGCGTAACGAACTAGTGTGTGTTTATCAATACGCCACACCTGTCGTCAATATAGGCAGACTGAGCAAACGAGTAACTGTCTGCTTGCCTAATACTTTTCAACGCAAAGATTCCGGGTCTACATCTGCCAATCGAACAAATATCTGTTTCTTTTTTAGGGTTCCGTAGTAAAAAACGGAACCCTTATAGATTCGTCATGTCTGTTTGTCTGTCTGTCCGTCCGTATGTCACAGCCACTTTTTTCCGAAACTATAAGAGCTATACTATTAAAACTTGGTAAATAGATGTATCCTATGAACCGCATTAGGATTTTCACACAAAAATATATAAAAAAAAAAACAATAAATTTTGGGGATCCCCATACTTAGAACTAAAACTCTACATTTTTTTTCATCTAACGCATACGTGTGGGGTATCTATAGATAGGTCTTAAAAAATGATATTGACGAGCAGTAAGTAAAATTTGGGCAATTATCTCTCTTGTTTTGTGATCACTTTTTGATCACAAAACATAATTCTGGTTACAAAACTTTCACATTTCACAAAAATATAAACTTAGGGCTTTCTTAAGATGTATGAAACATATCTTATTTTCAACAATATATATAAAAATAATGATAAAATATAAAACAAATCGTTTTGAAAATACAACGTTTGACTTTTTTGTGCATGGGTGCGTGTGGCGCGAAATGTCTGTTGCCATGGCGATGTAAAAAGTCTTAGATATTGCCATGGCGTCGAAAACTTAGGCTTGGTCAAAAAAAATTTGTTGAAAATAATTGTAATATCGATATGGTAAAATATTTTTCATAAAATTTATACCAATATTTTTATGCAACTTCAACAACGCTGGTACCCGACAAAAGTGACGGAGAGCATATCGAATATACGAGTATGAATTTATCAATAATAGTTTGATTAAATTATTATCTCACTAACGCTTATTCCCACTGTGTGTAGACGGTTCTGACTTTATTAGTCCGGCATAGTAACAACGACTGTGGCAGCCGTAAACTGACTCGGTATTTTAGTCGTCGGCATTCTTGGACCTCCATCATGCTTACTATCAGGCAGGTCAAGGTCAGATGTCTAGTCACAATAAAAAAACTAAGTCGGCGTAGTGGATGCGACTGCTACTTATTTAACTGTAGTAGCAGTCGCTTTTCGAAATTAGCTTGTGCTGCCAGTTCCAACTAAGCCGGCATAGTAGATGCGACGGCTACTTATTTAACTGTAGTAGCGACTCGCGGGTATGCTAAGCCCAATTGATACAATAAATATCGACATGGTTAATTCATATACCATCACTACTAAAAACACAGCATGTTTATTTTTTACAATCGTTTACATTTCTATGTATTCTGGAGGCAATTTTTTTTTCAAATTATTTATAAAATTTATAATTTAATTTATTATTTGTTCATTTTATTGGTGGATATAATACGGTAAAACAAGGAACCAATTACGCATTATTTTTTTAAACATGTAATTATTGTCTTTATCTCCGTCAATAATAAAATTTTATTTATAGCTTTGGGATTTTAATTGTAATAAAAAAAATTGCATTAACTAAATAACGTTACACAGTATATAAAAAGCGACCAAGTGCGAGTCGGACTCGCCCATGAAGGGTTCCGAAGCAGCAAGTAACATAATATAAAAGTTCTTGTAGTTCGTTGTAACTTTGATTGATGTTTTGATAATAGTGTATTTTTAAAAATTAAGTTATTGATAAGTAAACATTATAATTAGGTACCTAAATCATAGGATTTAGATCTAACTATATGCAAGCCCATGTAGGCTTGTGATAGCTAAACAAGCTAATAAATATTCCAGTTTGACAATAAATATTTCCAAAAATATCATCAATTTATGTGCCTCTTCGCGTAGTTGGACAAATTCAAAGTGGTGTGTAACGTCCTGTATCCAGCGTTCTGCATGAATGACAGATTTCAAAGTCTTGTAAAAAAACTTGGTTGAAGTCTCCAAAAGTAATGATGATATATTGTTGTTGCAAAAAACATTTTTGTTTATGAACTCCATGAAAGTTTTGTTTGTACATCTGGGCGATTTGTTTATTGCAAATATTATATGATTAATTAAAAAAAAACTACTTACTAGATCTCATTCAAATAAATTTTCGATGAAAGTTTGCATGGTAATGTACATATTTTTTTAGTTTTATCATTCTCTTATTTTAGAAGTTATAGGAGGGGGAAGGGGAGGACACACATTTTACCACTTTGGAAGTGTCTCTCGTGCAAACTATACCCTACACGTATGGGATTGATAAAAAAAATTAACTTTCAGTTTTAAGTATGGGAACCCCTTAATTTTGTGTGAAAATCTTAATGCGGTTCACAGAATACATCTACTTACCAAGTTTCAACAGTATAGTTCTTATAGTTTCAGAAAAAAGTGTCTGTGACATACGGACGGACAGACAGACATGACGAATCCATAAGGGTTCCGTTCTTTCCCATTTAACTACAGAACCCTAAAAAGGACCCGTTGTATTATATGAAACCTGGTTGAAGTTATCCCTGTGTTCCAAACCGCAATAAAACGTCATATTACGTACAATGATAGACAAAACATCGACGTACGTCGAGTACGTAGATGAGACAGGTTGACAGTCTACTCTTTGATCCCTTTGCATATTAATGATCTTTAAATGATATCAAAGCATGCCGTAAGCCAAGAGCGAACAGGAATAAAAGTGTATTTAAAAAACTAGAAGTATTTATAGAGATGATTATATAGGTCCACACAATGATCCCTCATCAGAGATATTATCTCCTGTTTATAAATTTTAGCAGGTATGCAGTATCAGATTTACACATATTAAACGTTTAATTCCTAATCGTGACGCTTTCCTGAAACGCGATTAAATTACTTTACGGACGCCTCTTTAATTTATCTATATAATTTTGGTTAAATATTTTACGTCCCATATGTAAGCCACAATAAAAAATAAATGAAAAATGTAAATGTTATTGACAATAAATAAACACACTGTATAAATATCAACAACAGCTGATCAGTTTTGCCGCCATTGACTTAGTGTAACTACGTATTTGAATTGTGTCTGTGTGCATGCATTTTGGGAAGGCATTTGTAATCATGTAATTTGTATGCTATATATAAATAGTAAAGCATAACTATTTAGAAATTCATAATCCTAATAAAATGTACTATAAAACGATATACGATACGTATAGATAAAAATAATAAAAGCATAATAATAATGAATAATAATCGCATAGGTCTAAAGATGTTTTATTAGATTACATATTTTAGTCATAAAAATATTAAAAATCAGAGACCTTTTTTGTGTTATTATCGCTGTAATATGTTCTAAATATATCATAGTATTTAAATTCATAACGATTTACTCGAAGTATTTATTATTATCCGCTTTTTTAGTCACTTTTTGTTAGCCACAAATGGCGGGAAGTCAGGTCAAATGTATTTTACTTTATTTTGTTATTATTGTAATGATGCTTATAAGTATGGACAGTGAAATAATTAGTAACGATTAATCATACATCTAACTTTAATATAACAAATAACTTTTATTCAAAAAAGTTACTGAAACTATCCTTCAGTAACTTATATTACTATGAATCCCTTTATAGTAAACCAATTCGTTCTTACGCTGATCAGCGCTTAGGCACACGAAGGGTTAAATGTTATAAAAATAAGTTATGCATGGGTAGTGCTTGATTGTTTATTAAGCTTTACATTCAAAGCGAAACCGATTATTCCCATTGTGGGAAATTTACCTAAGGAACGGGTCACTGTTAGTTTTCCATTTCAAATCGGACATAGGTGTAAATAAGAAAGGTAGAGGCGGTCACAATATAAAAGTGTAAAAAGCCATGTTTAAATGTTTCACAACTAAATGCATACATTTAGAGTTAGTAAGCGATCTAACAACGAGCGCGTTTTTGATGGCTTTGCGACGTTTTATTAGTCGTCGAGGCCTACCAATATTTTTTCCGATAATGGAACAGCGTTTGTTGGGGCGGATATGAGTTGAGTTTTTTTCTAAAACATAATACTCAGAGTGTACAAAATAGTATAGCTCATGACTTCATAAAATTTCAATTTATTCCGCCATATTCCCCTCACTTCGGACGACTTTGGGAAGCGGGGGAGTAAAATCTGTTAAACATCGATTAATAGAGTCTTACAAAACGCAAGGTTAACATTCGAGGAGTCGAGAGTGTATTGACACAAGTCGAGGCTATATTGAATTCCCGCCCATTGTCACCACTATATACAATTAACCCTTTCAACACGACGCTCAACAACGCAGATCATACCCGCGTACGGCCCGCTATTATCGCTGGCACGCGTATTGGCGTGCGCCGATCGTAGGTAAAGATTTTATTTACGCCATAGATGGTAAACATTTTGTCAATTTACCATCTATGGTAAATTATATTTAAATAATTTTGGTTATAAATATAAGTTGTTTAATTTTTAATTTAATAATATTTTAGTTTTTTTTTAAACAATTTGTGTAATTTAATACGTCATTACGGAATAATTCATTTTATGTGGGCGCAAAGAAAATCGACCACGAAAATAGCAAAAACTTCAATTTTATCTTTACATATATATCCCCCGGCGAGTCGTTTGAATTCAAAATGTAATGCCGCCAACTCGCCTAGTGAGTCCATTGTGAAATGTTTGCGGCACCCGAGGTAACTTCATGAAAATCGTAGTGGCATTGAACTTGATGTCGGGATGATTTAAGTCACTACCACAGGAAACCCCCAAAGGATATAATACCGTGACGGTATACTAATATACATTAAAATGCATAAATACAAAGTCATTATTATTCCATTGTGAAATGTTTGCGGCACCCGAGGTAACTTCATGAAAATCGTAGTGGCATTGAACTTGATGTCGGGATAATTTAAGTCACTACCACAGGAAACCCCCAAAGGATATAATACCGTGACGGTATACTAATATACATTAAAATGCATAAATACAAAGTCATTATTATTCAATAATAACAATACAAAGTCATTATTATTTAATAATAACGACTTTGTATAAGATCCCTGGCAAAAAAATATATCATCTCCAAACAAATTCGGACATGTTATGATTTATCTGCCATTATATTTATCCATCAATAAATGCGACCGATATTTATGAGGAACATAAATTTTAATTATATTATTTCATTATCATGTTTAGACAAAATGTTGTCAATTTCTGATTTACGTTTGCCGTATGTGGATAAAAAAGATCATATTTTTAAATATCGTGATTTACAAAACGAAGGCTAGTATATTATTAAGAACATTGTATATAAGCTTGTATAGAAAGGACATTATCAACAAAACTTTTTTCGCGAAGATATCGTCATTTTAGTTCGCACGCCAATTGGCGTGCGCCGTACGGTAAATAGGAAAAAATTTACGCCAATTGGCGTGCGCCGTACGGAAAGGGTTAACTCCCGGCCTTTTTTTTTAAATTGGACGGCGATAATTCTATTTATGAACCCAACTTAGTAGAGATACCTGTACATCGTCTGAACCGATATTTCAGAATTATACAATTGCGTCAACATTTTTGGCAAAGTGGAATGTCCAGAATAGAAATTTGGAAAAAGACATGATGGTTGTTATAAAGGAACATAATTTACCCCTTGGAAAACCTCGTTTCATAATATTATTTACAATATTTGAGTTCTTTTGACCTTTTTTAACATTTATATTTTGTCATTGTCTAAACATTTCTTAAATAAAATCCATGTTATTGCTGAAATAGTTTATTATTTTCAACATCTTTAGTTTTGTTTCCTAAATGAATTAATAATATCCCGGATTTTATTTAGATATTTCCTCTTTATATCTTCTTTTACCTTTTTTTTTTATTGTGACTCGACATATGACAGCACCCCGCTTGATGTTAAGCCAAAGTGTGGTCTATGAATGAATGTCACTGCTACTACAATTCAATAACTGTGAGTAGCAATCACATCCACTATGCCGGCCTAGGTGGAACCGGCAACTTACAAGCTGATCCCGAAACGTGACCAAATCACTTCACGGTCTGTATACTTGTAAGTGGTGGTACTACCCCGGATCGGCAGACTGGGTACCACTGCCTACCACTTTTTATTTTCATCTTCACCTTGTCACCTTAATTTATACTAATTCATAGCCTTATCTTTATCATTCTAACCCGTGTTTATTCGTCTATTACCTTTAACTGCTAGTAGATCCTGCCATTTTTTTCTTCTTCTTGCATACTAATTCCTCTGTTTTCTTATCCCACCACATGTTGGCCCTCACATTCATCCTCTTACTCACTCCACACACCTCTTTGCAGGAATGATATGACAGACATATCATTCCTTAATTTATCTAGCTAAAACGACTTAATTCTGTCCAATTCGATTCCTCGATCAGTGCGTATTGTACAGTGATCACCCAGTACAATAAATGAAGTAAAAGGTAAAATAAAACAAAATACTTTATATAATTTTAATTTATTGTGCCCTTAGATTAGAGAATAATAAGAGGTGTTATTTAAAACTCTAAGATTCTTCTATAAAAAATGTGTGCTTAGTTTTTTGTTGTTGATCATATGTGGTATAAGTAAATTATATTTCATAAATTATTCAGCGAATTTACTAAATAGTAACGTCAAAAGTGCGTAGAAGGTTCAAACATTGATATGAGGTCTTCACGATCTGAAATGTCATAAATTATTTTAATTAAACGTGTTTGTGTAAGCTTCAGACCAATAAAAAACACACGTATACAGTATACATGGGGTATACTAAAAGTTTAGCATAACTCATTAATAAAACAATTTACACTAAAAGTAACTGTGGGCAATAAAAAGTAAGACTTTGTTCATAATTTTAAAATTCTTTATTATTCTTCCAAATCAATTGCGTCCCCCTCAAAGTAATCTCCACGGCCACAATATACTTGCGCCAACGTTTTTTTCAATCTTAGAAATTTCCGGAATAGCCTTCAATGCGCGTAGCGATTTGCGTTTAATGTCTTCATTTGACTCAAAACGGTTTCCCTGGAGTGGTCCTTTGAGTTTACTGAACAGCCAGAAGTCACATGGAGCTAAATCAGGTGAATACGGTGGTTGTGGAACGATATTGGTTGAATTTTTGGCAATTAACTCACAAAGAAATAATGCAGTATGCGACGGTGCATTATCGTGGTGCAATAACCAAGAGTTTTCGGCCTATAAATCCGTCTCTTTTTTTACGAATAGCTTTGCGCAAACGACGCATAACACTCAAATAGTATTTCTTGTTGACAGTTTGGCCAGTCGGAAAGAATTCGGAATGCACCACAACTCGATAACCTGTCAACATGACTTTGATTTTTGAGTTTTTTTCGGTTTGGCACGACATTCAGTCTATCAATCGTCTGTTTCTGGGTCGTAAGCTTAGATCCAAGTTATAATACGCCAGTTATAATACGTTTCATGAAATCCTGGTAGTCGGAAAGCATTGTTTCACAGACGTTAACGGGACGCTATTTTCTAGAAAATTGAGTGATTTGGAAACCATTCGTGCTTTTACTTTTCTTAGGCCCAAATTATCTTTTAAAATGGTTTTCACTGATCCTTTCGATATTCCAACGATGCCAGTAAGGATTAACAGTCAGAGACTGTTAATCTTCGATTCTTAAGCACCAATTCTTTGATTTATTTGACGTTTTTTTTCATCAGTTGATGTTGATGGCCGTCGTGGACAACTTTGAACAGTTTGTACCAATCAAAATCACTTGCTCGTGACATACAATTATCACCGAAGGCCTTTTGCAACATTCTGGAAGTTTCGGCACCAGAAATTTAATTCCGCACACAAAATTTAATGGAACTTATTCGTTGAATAATTTCACTTATTGTAAAAACCGACGAATACACTTTTTGTTCTTCAGAAAGACATGCATATACTAAAAACTAATGATTATTTTAATGTCTGAAAATTTGTAAAGTTGTAGTTAAACTCTTCCTTAATAGATTTGCTCCAAAACAATTACATTTTTCAAAACATAAAATACCGTCCAAAACATTTGAAATAATCGTAAGTTTTTACATAAGTTGACGGTTTGCAAAAAGCTTACAAGCTAGCCCAAAAAGCTAATTCGATCTGACTAGTATGAGTATGATTGCTTTGTTAAATATATAGTTTTGTTAGGATAGGTGGCATAATCCCCCCCCCTCTAGCACGGCAATCCAAGAAGCACGATAAATATCATGATAGTTTGTCAAAATATGACTTTTCCCCATGAACTGTAAGTTGCGAGCACGGCGGCAAGCAAGATACGAAATATGTGTGATAGCCGCCATTTTGTTTGAAGTTATCATAACTTGCGAGCACGGCTGATCCAAGAAGTAAGATTTTGACGTTATATATACACATTTTTATCACATTTTGAACGGGGTGGTAATAAATATATTTTGGCCTTTTTAACTAAATAATTATAAATTATTATATTTTTTGTAAGGTTCTTAAAAGGTTATTATGTTTTCTATGTCCTAAACTCGATTAATACCTTTAATTTTACTTAAAAAAAAATGTTATAGCTTGTCTAACTATAAATGACGCGCCCCTCCACTTTATTAGTTTATTTAAATGTGTGAATGCAAACATTACTAACTATACTACTATACTTTATCAGCGTGCTCGTCCTTTTGTCCCTTTTGTCTCGTCGAGCAACTGAATGACCAATTACAATTGCATTTTCGGTGTATTGCATTCATATTTTATGTTTTCTCGTGTGCGCAAATGTGGTGAAGGGGCGCGTCATTTCGGCTTAGACAGACTATACTCTTATTTCATGCGCCTAAAGACTTTCAAGCGAAGTTTGAAACTACACATTTGGCCGGCATACTGACGAATGACTGAGGCAAACGTAAACTAAGTTGGTTTTTTCAGTCACCAGCGCTCTTGGACCTCACCTTGCATAAATGCACATTAACTCAAAGCTAGTTTTTTTATATATTTATTTAATTATTATATTTAATAATTTATGTATTTATTTGAGATTTTTTAACATATTATTTTAAATTCTTCATTTTAATTTTTATATAATATATTAAGTTTATAAACGTTTGACAGTGGATACGCCTCAAATTTGCCGTAAGATGTAATGTAAGTATACGGTCAAATTAAATACGGTCTTAGGAGTAATGAATTAAACAAATTTTATGCGGCTTACTATCGTCTCTCCGTGACCACGATGGCTGCAACGCTCTCGAAACGTCGGAATAATAAAAAAATGTAAAATCAAAACCGCGATAAAATAAACGCGATAGTAAGCCGCATAAAATTAGTTTAATTCATTAATCAATGTACGCGCAAAATCTAAGTCAATATAGAGGTTTGTTGTTTCCGAAAAAGCCTGTAGTAATGCGATAAAATATCTTAATATTTTATCGCATTGATTTATCTTAAACAAGGAATGGCAATGCTCGCTTTTGTGATAAGTTACATGGTAAGATAGGTCTATCGCGGAACTTGATTCTTGATTCTTGCTCGACCCCGTGCTAGGGGGGCACTATAAATATGTATTAATTAAATTATAAAATCGAAACGCCTGAAACCACTTTAGTCTAATCACCTGCCTTATAGTAATATATTACATCAGTAATGGCTCAATAATTATATCCCTTTAATATCCCTTGAATCCTCATGGTGCACCTTCAGATACTCCAGGTCTTCAATTTTATAACGGTCCAGCTAAGGGCTCATAGTGAGTAACAATTTTAGTTAAAGCACTATCTATAGTTCTATCTTCTGTTGATTTGCTGATCTGAGAGGATTCATGATGGTGCATCATCTGATACTCCAGGTCATTAATTATAAATAAAATAATATACGGTCAAATTAAATACGGTCTTAGGAGTAATGAATTAAACAAATTTTATGCGGCTTACTATCGTCTCTCCGTGACCACGATGGCTGCAACGCTCTCGAAACGTCGGAATAATAAAAAAATGTAAAATCAAAACCGCGATAAAATAAACGCGATAGTAAGCCGCATAAAATTAGTTTAATTCATTAATCAATGTACGCGCAAAATCTAAGTCAATATAGAGGTTTGTTGTTTCCGAAAAAGCCTGTAGTAATGCGATAAAATATCTTAATATTTTATCGCATTGATTTATCTTAAACAAGGAATGGCCATGCTCGCTTTTGTGATAAGTTACATGGTAAGATAGGTCTATCGCGGAACTTGATTCTTGATTCTTGCTCGACCCCGTGCTAGGGGGGCACTATAAATATGTATTAATTAAATTATAAAATCGAAACGCCTGAAACCACTTTAGTCTAATCACCTGCCTTATAGTAATATATTACATCAGTAATGGCTCAATAATTATATCCCTTTAATATCCCTTGAATCCTCATGGTGCACCTTCAGATACTCCAGGTCTTCAATTTTATAACGGTCCAGCTAAAGGCTTATAGTGAGTAACAATTTTAGTTAAAGCATCTAACTAAAATTGCATTAGTTACTATAGCTCTATTTTTTAGATTTGCTAATCTAAGAGGATCCATGATTAGATTTTTGGGTTCCAGAATGTTTTATTTCATCGTACTAACTTTTCTACACTTAGTATCCTACAGTCAAGACGAATCTAATGAGTCCAAACTTAGTAAACCTATTAAGTTTAAAACCATCCAGGATTTCGTTCCCTGCCTTCGAGTTCCATCATCAGAGTAGCTCAGTGGTACCAGTTAAAACACCAATGTATTTGTATACGTTAGTGTTTTAAATGTTAAGTCATAGATATGTTTAAAAGTAAAGTAAATACCGATTATGCGGATAAGATCGCTACCGCAGCTAACAAAACGAGCTGATGACCCTAAAACCCCTGATCGGATCTTCATCAATTGTAGCTAAGAACCATCTCGATCACGTCAGCTCTCAAACAAAAAAAAGCATCGTAATTGGTCGTTTAGGAGCTACGATGCCACAGACAGACACACAGATACACAGAGCCACGGATACACAGATACACAGACAAGTCAAACTTATAACACCCCTCTTTTTGGGTCGGGGGTTAAAAATGACCTGGTGTCAGTAGAAGGGGGTCAATCGGATGATCATTTAATACAGTCAAGGGCCGTAAATTTAATCAAGCTTCTACTTGTAATAACAACGTAGAAAGCTCCTCAACATAATATTCCCTATAACCTTTTTAGATGTCTTTCGATTTTGAAGCCATTCCAACAATTCTTCCGATAATACTTCATCCCAATCTAATTAAGCCTTACATAATTTTAACAACAATAACTATTGGAGATATCCATTAGGGTGGAGCGTCGTTGTATGGAGAAAAAAAAAGATTTCTTTATTGATCTTGAATACCAACGAAAAGTTGCATTAGGGTGTACTATTAACAAATATATTTTTGTTTTATTTTTTGGACATATGTTTCAGCCCTCTACCCTCATTTGAAAATTTAGTTTTTTTTAATAATTTTCGAAATTTTATATAGCCAGCTATTATAAATTATATGATATATATTATATGTTTTCATCATATTGAGAACATTTAAACAAAAATTAATAAGAAAACATGATTTATTTATAAAAATAACACAAATTTACATTAACAAATTATCGTGAAAATATCGATAAAATTGGAAAAATCACTGTCACAAAAATCACTTCAGTTACATTATTGAAATTTTATTATTTTGTATAAAAGTCTTTCTTCGTTTCGAAATACGGCATTATAGCTCTTGACTGAATCTTGGAGCGAATAAATCCGTCTCTCGCTTTTTCACCAGCCACAGACATCGACGCCTCAGTCACCATTTTAACACATCGCTCAACTGCTTGAGTATGACAAGGATAACCTGGAAACTTTGATAAGTTAAGGTTTTCCAAATTATTATCTGTGACTTTATAAAGCATTGGAGGAGGTGTAACTTGTGATTCACCCCATATTATTAGATCAATATAGTCCTTTGCATTGAAGTTCAACTTTGGTGTTTTAAATATTCTGATCCCAGGTTTTTGATTTTTTCTTGCTTCAATAATTCTTCTTAATCCCAATTCCTTTATGTGTGGCCGTTCGTCGTTTAGCATAGCAAGTAGAAGATTTTCAGGATGTGCAAAAAATGCATTTCTTTCAATAACCGGGTCAATGATATTCTTAACATTGCAGCTCAAACATCTTGAAAATTGAATTAGCTTAAATACATGAGTTGGAATTTTGAAGGAGCTTTTTTCCTTGATGCTGAACCAAACAGGAGCATAAACTTTTACAATGTATTCTGCAAGTTCAATTAAGTTTTGTGATGGGCTACAAGTGCTTACGTAAAGTCTTAGAATCCTGTTGGCTGTTGTCAACCACCGCGAGTGAGCCATTTTTCCTGGGTCTCTATGAGACAAATCTTCAAAACAAGACCCGCTACTTACTGCATGACAAATTTGATATAAATACTTCTGATCTGTACTAAGACTCTTTTCTCGTTCTTCTGATAAAATAGGCATATTTGACGGAATAGCTGAAAATTCACTAACAGGCCGGTTGACACAATTTTCTAAAGCTTTTCCAATTGGTCCAGAATAAAGTCGAGGTCCACCTGTTGCTCCATCTAATTTAATAAATAAATGTCGAAGAGGCAATTCGTTTGCATGCATTTGACAGATGAACCACTGCAGTGGTCTTCCTAACTTTAATTCTATAAAACGTATCACTCCACTTTTCCAGCCAGTGTTTGTAACAGTGCCATCGCACCCAATTACCTCTAAGTTACCTAAATCCAGCTCGTGTTTTGCAGTGAATGAATGGATTGATTCAGCTATCGATTTTCCTGTTCCGGAATATGTCGTAAGATGCCCTAAGTATAATGATCCTGGTTCAACTATTAAAGAAACATGTTCTCTCGTAACAATTTTTTTATATAAACGTTGACCTCTTTTTTCGTAAATCAGTGTCCTGTCTTTTCTTCCATCGAAATAAATGCTTTTAATTTCTGAATAACTATGTTTGCTTTGAATTTCTTCTCGAATTCTTTTTCTAGCTCTGCGAACTTTGCTTCGGTCTATTACTTTTTCTGAATCTTCCGAGGTTACTAAACCAACATCTTGCAATACTGCACTTGCGACTGCTGCTGCCGAGCGATCGGAAATGCCATAACGGTCACATACTTTAGCTAAGGTAGGAAGAGATAGCATATTTCTTTTGGGTGTCAGTGCTGGATCCAAATCGGACCCTTTTGAAGTACTTGGCTGAGGTTCTGCGAAATCTGGAGCAGAGTGAGCTCTGAAAGAAGGTTTTGCTTTGTCCTGTGATGAAGAAAAGCTTTCTGAGTCTATTTTAAAAGCTTGGATCGATTTTTGTTTTCGTATGACCTTTTTTTCTAATTTTTTTGTTTGTATCCGGTCTAAACTGCCAATTGCCATCTTTCGCGCATTTCTTTGATCATAAAGGAATGGTCTTTCTAGCTTAGGTACTTTTTTTTCGTAAGAGCAAATACATTTATCAAAATCATTACATTTGCAGCTACAAATATCAAACAACTCTGATATACTCTTGTTTTTATATTCTTTTAACTTCAGTCGAAAGTTCTCAGTTTGTTTTGATTTTGGATAACGAATGAAATATAAATACTTATCATAAATGCTCTGTAACAGCTGTTTTACTCGTTGAATGGTAACGACAGGCAACGAAGCTGTAGTCCATATTTCAACAACTTCACGAAAAACCTCATCAAAAACTCGTGAGATCGCAGGTTGTTTTTCATTTCCTTCTGTCTTCAGTTTATTTCTGACGAAAAGGATATACCTAATTACATCGGCTGTTGTCGGTAGCACCGACTTATTTAACTCACTCGGAGATCCAAAAATGGGACAGTCAATATCAGTTCGCGTCACTCTTTTCGACATTTTAAACATTTTATTTTACGAACAACACAATAGTCAACTTTTCGTTCTTAGCGATGTTACTTAACTAAAGAACATAATATGCGAAGGTAATTACAAATAATCATCAAAGTAAGCAAATCAAATTACAAAAGTACCAAGCGCTAAGTGCGTTCTAATAATGATAAAGTTTGTTTACTTTCGGCATCGCTTAAAGTGTTCTGTATCATGATGGTATCATATTTATGTTAGTGAATTTTTTTTTGTTTAATCTTCATTATAATATGAGTATAATAAAACATTTCACGAGAAAAAGAAAGGTTGCGTTAAAGTAATATGTTTTTTTTTAAATAGGTCAATTTTACGTATTTTTCAGATCTTTGAACCACGGTAGAGGGCTACAAGCAGGGTCCAATATTTTTATTTTTATTTTTTCCGTATATCTTGTGACCTAATGCAACTTTTCGCACATATTCAGCTAAGAAATTCGAAAAAAAGTAATGACGCTCCACCCTAATATCCATCCTATAGGAACATACGATCGCGCAATATCATATAAAATTTGTCTAGTTTTTTAATTTCTGCTAAATCCACAGTGCAAATTGTCCAACTTTTGACTCCAACGTATTCAAAGAACTTTTAACATGTCATCACCCTTTATAATAATGGTTTAATCAGAATTGTTCTTCCCCATATATTGTAACAACTTGTTAACATTGCTGTTCCTTTTTTTAATCTGAAATCCTCTTTTTCTTATACTTATACTCATCTACTTAAAAGTCTCCTTCAATTACTTCTGCAGCTATTGGAAATGTATCTTCAGCTAACGTCTGCAAAGTCCTCTGCTAAATATGGAGTACAAGCTATACCAAATGTCAGTGTCAATAATTTATAATGTCATAAAGATAACTGTGCATCATCTCTATACAAAATTCTTTAATATTTAACTTCACTATCTTTACCATGTACTATACATTTTTGCCAAATTTGCTACAATTGATATTGGATGTTGTCGCCACCTCATTAACAGATGTCATAACTCTTGTTTATTTTTTGGGTCCAACTAACAAATCATCATTTAATGAAACTTTATTCACTTCTTTACTAGATTACAGCATAAACCTTTGTAGTTCTATCTTCTTTTACCATTGCATTGCATGATTGTCAATATCATTCTCGTCAACAGGCACCATGTGATTTAAGTCGAGACATTCATTCAAGTTCTTTCCATATTCTTTATATAGCTTAGGTTCCATTTGTAGTCGTCGTTCTAGAGCCTGTAATATTCTCGTTCCTATTACTCTCGAATGACCATACTTACATTTTGGATCTTCGGTTTTAAAAGGCAATCATTTAATGAATCTGCCTTCCTCATTTCTTTCTGACGTTGCTTTATTCAACTCTTTACATATTTCTTACTTAATTTCTTCTGAACATTTTCAGGTTCAGCCTCTACCTCCCAACAACGCTCTAATAAGTCATCGTCTTTGATGCTTGTATGCATCAAAGATGTAAGTATTCGCCGATTTACAATTCAAAATTTTTCCTGAAATTATCCATCCAAAGACCGTATTTTGAGCTACAAAATGATTTTGGGGATCCTTAACCATTCCATCTGCTAAAATTTCGCCATAAACATCGTCTCCAAGTAAAATATCAATTTTACCTGGCACTATAAAATTTGGATCAGCAAGTGGCATTTCATCCACATTAATCCAACCTGGTGATTCGATTACGTCGCATGGAAGCATAGATGTAAGTGACCTTAAAATATATGCATTAACCCGTACAAAAGATTTTGGATTAAAACGTGACACCATGTATTTGATTCGCGTTTCACCACCTCCTAGACCTGACACCACATCATTTACTTTAGTGCGTTTAAGCCCTAATAATTGTACAGTAGCTTCTGTCACAAACGATGCTTGTGAGCCTTGATCTAATAAAGCTTGAAACACGTGCTTGCTTCCATTCTTCGCATTCGCCTTAACAACAGCAGTCGCCAGTCGCATTGTAACTCCTTAATTATTCTTCGAAAAATTAGTTACAATCCTCTCTTCAGAAATACTTGTATTCGACGCTGTTTGCCTCTCATTGTCCTTCATTTGTATGTAATCTTCTGTGTTTCTGTGTTTCTTTGTTCGACTTTAGATTCATCTTCTTTGTGTAACATTGTATTATGCTTTTTTCCACATTTTTTACAGCGTATATTTAGACGGCAATTGAAGGCAAGATGACTAGATAACATACAATTATAACACAAGCCTTTAGTTTTAATAAAATTCATTCTTTCTTGCACTGATAATTGTCTAAACTTTGTACAATGGTTTAGATAATGTTGTTTATGACACATTGTACACGCTATCATAGACTTTGATTCGTTTTGCATTGCTGTGTGAAATGATTTTTGTTTATTGGAGTTAGATTTTATAATATGTTTCCCAGAATCAATCATTTCTAAACTTCTAAATCTGGATTCAAGAAGCTCCACCAATTGAGACCAAGTTGGTAATTCACTTGTACAACTCAGCTTTTGTTCCCATAATTTATGAGATTCATAATCTAACTTTGAGATAACTAAAAACACAATAATCACATCCCATTCGTCAGTTCTTATTCCCATATTATTTAACGCCTTCAGTGTAGATGATGTTGTGTCAAGTAGCTGTTTAATCTCATATGCTGATTCTGAGTTTATTACTTTCTGTGCAAATAATCCCTTTAATATTGTGTTGCAATTATATCTTTTATTATCGTAACGATTCTTGATTTGTGTCCAGGCCTCTGTATAGTTCAGCTCAGTCGTGGGTAAATTTCTGAGTAACTTTTCTGGCTCACCTGACAGGTTACATTTTAAATAATATAATTTGTGCACGCCCGATAAACTAACAATATTATGGATTAATGAAACAAACAAATCGTGGAATGTTTGCCATTCCTCATATTTTCCACTGAACCTTGGTAATTCTATTCTAGGCAACCTAATTTTACATTGCTGTTTACTGTTTACTATTTCTTCTTCATAAATATTAAATGCAGACAACTTATCTTTGAGCGAAACCTTAAATCTATATCTATACATACATATAATAAAATTGGAGTGTCTGTTTGTAATATTAAAATAACCGTTTTTTAACACATGTATATAAATATATATACGGTACATACACCAAAATGACATTTTTTACAATTTTTGTCTGTCTGTCTGTCTGTCTGTCTGTTTGTTCCGGCTAATCTCTGGAATGGTTGGACCGATTTTGACGGGACTTTTATTGACAGGTAGCTGATGTAACAAGAAGTAACTTAGGCTACGTTTATTTTAGAAAAATTCTTTTATAATAAATAAAATAAAAGAAAAATCATTTTCCCATACAAAATTGCGTGCGTTCAGAAATTTATTTTGGGTAAACTAAGGAAAATATATCAAGCTGTTGAGAATTGAAAACAAATTATTTTATTATATTAACATATTATTATTATTATCCTACTATTATTATAAATGTGAATGTCCGTTTGTTTGTTACGCTTTCACGCAAAAACTGCTCAACCGATAATCATGAAACTTTGTACCCATATTCTTGGAGGTATCAGAAATAACATAGTATACATTTTATTTTTATTTTTTTTTAAACGTAAAATAAAAACAGTTTTGTCAATTTTTTTTCCTATTATAAAAAAAGAAACAAGGCGTTGGTTCAAACCCTGAATACTATAATACCATCCCACTGTATTACCGACAGTCACGTCAACATCTAATCCAATCAACTGTACTATGGAGACTATACACTATACTTTCTATAAACTATACATTCAGCTGTTTGAAATTTTTCTTTATTATTATTTCCTTCTGTTACTATATGCATATGCTACTATTGTTATAAATGTGAATGTGAGTTTGTTTGTTACGTTTTTTTTATTTTTGGAGGTACAAGAAGTAACATGGTTACTTTTAATTAAAATAAAATATATTTCCAATTGATATAGTCAAGTTTTAACTGTTTGGAATATATATTTATTTTTATTTTCGTCTGTCATTTTAATATGAGTTATCGAGTTATAAATACAAAAAAGTCGAATTGAAAACCTCCTCCTTTTTTTATGACTGTATTATAAATCAAACCTTACGCGGGTGAAACCGCGGGCACAGCTAGTAAAGTATATAATTCTACGAATAAATCGTAGGTCTCATTTCTGAAATAATCAGCCTTAGTTTTTTCTTCTTTGCTAATTTTTGCTACTATTTGTCTGTGCGTTGACTTAAATTCTTTTTGCAATTCTTCTAAAGAGTCTAATCTAGTTTCTATATAAATCTTTTTCAATCTATCTTTTGGGGTCTTTTTATAATTCGCAACAGCTTTTTCTAGTTGATTGTACAAATCATACTGAATGTTAATCAAATCTTCTGCCATTATGATATTTGTAAAATTACCAAGTACTGATATAAGCTACAAAGCTGATATAAATAAAATTTCCTAAACTCCAAGAACATCACAATACAATTCTGTAGAATCTCTTAATTATGTAATAATAATTTAATAACACAATTTTATAAGTTCAAATTCATACCAATATTACTTTTTTAAGTCCTTAAATTTTCACTTCCCGGTTTTGGCACCATGTATAAATTCATCAGATTCTTCGTTGTTCAAAATAAGCAACACACAATTCACTATATTCACTATATTTATTCTTACAATGAGAGTCTTTAAAATGGTTATAATATAAAAAAATATCATAAAATAAAAAAAAAATCTCTAATTAAAAACTACTGTCATTTTGACATTTAAGAGAATAAAAGGAATACATTTAAGGGAATACATTGAACGGTGACTGAAGTGAATGTCAGTAATTAATCCTAAACAAAAAAATCTTTTAAAATTATTTTTGGACAGTAATATATTGTGATTTTTATTTAGTTAAAAACTATATTGTTTAAAATATAAGTGAGAGTATTATTAGGACAAAATTTAGTAAAATTTGATAAAAATATTATCAAATAACATTTTGACATTTTTGACATATATTAAAATCAAAATGTAATAATATTATTTATATTACATTATAAATAATAATAATTTCAGTCATGTAAGTCCATCGCCTTCTGTAGAATGTAGCAGGTACATCCAATAACAACGTAACTTTAATACAACCATATTGGTATATCTGGCGAGTTGGAAACGACCAGCAAACAGCTCGTGGGATAGCTGTTGAGAACCAAAGGTCAGAATCCCATAGAGGGAAGCCTCGACAGGCCAGTTGCAGCCAGAATATTTGCAAAGGAAAGTTTGCAGCGAGTGCATAGAAGCTGGAAAAATTGTGAAAAATGTGTACATTTTGTTATTTTGTTGTGTTTATGAATTTCTTTTAACTTATTATTTTTTGTGAATTTATTAACCAGTTGTGAATGCAGTCCGTGACACAATCTTGTGATGGCACGTCGAACGCGACCCATACATGTTCACAGTGCAGCAAGTCATTCAAATCTTTAAAAGGCCTCAACATACACACTACAAAAATACACAGGAAATGTTCTAGCCAAAACAGTTCACCTATAGACATTCATCCCATTATTCCGAGTGCGCCTACTTATGTAGCCAACAATTCAACACCTTTCCACAAATATCTTAGTAATTTAAAAAATAGTATACCTGTAGTAAAAAGAATCCCTCGAGGAGCACGAATAACCGTTGCTACACATTTGTCAAAATTAATACAGAAATGTTACATAAGCAATTGCACTCAAGACTGGCAGAACCTATTTTTATTTTCATACAACACACTACACATAATAAAAACGAATGAACCAAATTTATCACTAACACAAAAGATTAAGAATAACTGTGCTGTGAGCTCCTTGCCTTCTCCCGCACCTCTTGCGATTACGAGGAGCATCAAACATGATGCCCCTCGTAATCGCAACAAACTCATAGAAAACAAAATCAGTGACGGAGATCTCAAAGGTGCCGCTCGCCTTTTGTTCTCCAACGATGTGCTATCACCAGATACCCCTGACACTCTTCAGGCCTTACAGACAAAACATCCTCCAGCTCCATTAAACCCATATTTTCTCGACCCACCAACAGCAGGGCAAGCATGCCTTCAAATTCAAAACAAAGATGTTACGGATGCTATTTTATCTTTTAAACCAGGTTCGGCTGCAGGTTTGGATGGAATCTCACCCCAACATTTGAAAGACCTAACGTCGCATTCTGTGGGTGATGCAGGCGAGCAACTTGTAAATTCTATCACAAAATTAATCAACTTTATGTATTCCGGTAATGTCAATCCAGAAATTGTTCCTATTCTTTTCGGCGCGAACCTCATTGCTCTCTCCAAAAAGGACGGAGGGGTGAGACCAATTGCTGTTGGATCAACACTACGACGTCTGGCCTCCAAAATTGCTGTTCGACATATTTTACCAAAATTAAATTCGGAATTTGAACCCGTACAGTTAGGCTTCGGTGTAAAAGGAGGGTGTGAGGCAGCCGTCCATGCCCTACGCTCTTTCCTAACTTACGGACAGCCTGACGTGTTGCTCAAAATTGATGTCAAAAATGCTTTCAATTCGGTAAATAGGGATACCCTGCTGACGGAAATAAAACAACATATACCGGAAATATACAATTATCTTCTTCTCAGTTACGCTGACCCAACAAAATTGTTATATCGTTCTAATGAACTGTCCTCGGAAGTAGGGTGTCAACAGGGTGATCCCCTTGGGCCTGCAATTTTTAGTTTGGCTATAAATCCTATAATTAAAAATTTAAATTCTAATTTCAACGTTTGGTATTTGGACGACGGGACCCTAGGAGGTGATGTGAATACTGTGTTTTCGGACCTTTTTTTAATCAAAAGTAAATTTGAAGCCATTGGTTTGGAGCTTAATTTTAGCAAATGCGAACTTTTTATAAATAACTGCGCCCTAAATTTAAACGACGTAAAACAAAAATTTAATATTTTGGCTCCAAATATTAAAATAGTTAACAGTAATTCACTTTACCTTTTAGGTTCTCCAATTTTTGATGAATCTATTTCTGAATATATTAAAAACTAGCTACCTGTCCCGGCTTCGCACGGGTGCTATTGTATGTACTAATGTGTTTTTATTATCAATGAATTGCAGACCATTAATGCAGGCGACCACTACTACTATTAAGCAACTGCAAGTAGCAATCGCATCCACTATGCCGAGCTAGTGCTGATCCTACTTGCACATGCAATCTGATCCTACACTAAGTCACTTCACGGTCTGTATACTTGTAAGTGGTGGTATTACCCCGGATCGGCAGACTCTTATCTACTCAGTTAAGCGCTAGTATATATACATATTATGTATGTTACACTGTACAACTTTTCTAAAATAAATAAATAAAAACACATCAACATCTATTTTTAGTTGCAATAAAAAGAGCAAAGCAACAAAAATATGTTATTTGATGCACAACAAAAATTAGAAAAAACATCAATCAATCAAATTGTCACGCTAGAGCCATGTAGCTGTCATGTAGAGCCAATAAAGCGCCATTTGCCACGGTCCTGCCACAACTACCTAGATTCCTTTACATCCACAATTCTCTTCATATAAGCTGTATGCATATAAACACAGCTTTCTTAAGGAAGCTTAAAACATACACTTTTGATATTTATCATTTAAACCTAACCCTATCTAAACTATTTTAAAATGTTTGTTAAACTGTTAATACAATTAAGCCCAAGTCCTCATACAAAAAGAATGATGTCCTTTGTTGATTAGAAAATATATAAGTACTTAATTTGATTTCGACATTCAATACATAGAGATAAGTATATTATGATTTAATAACGCTTTTCGGCATGCACGAAATTCACGAACACATTCCGTTGAACTTTTTGTTGTCTTTTGTGATGTTTTTTTAATATTGTTTTCCTTTTTTTGTTTTTTTTTTTTCCTAAAATTGCGACAGTAATTTGCATTTGTTTTCGGCATATTTAAAAATTTAAAAACGTACAAACATAACACCACAACAAACACTATTTGATTTGACAGGTCTCGACGCGTCGGATACTTTGGGACTTACGAGTCTATGTCATTGTATTAAAGCTCATAATTCTACAGCCATTATCGAGATGCCGTAAGATGCCGAGTATACACGAATGCACAACGAATGTCGCAAGTGTCAGTTAAGTTATTCAGAACAAAAGCGTCTTTACCTCATTGTAATAAATCCCATAATTCTATAGCAATTTCTTTAGAATTTCTATCTCATTT
The DNA here is from genome assembly GCA_905220615.1 of Tinea trinotella. Taxonomy (NCBI): domain Eukaryota; kingdom Metazoa; phylum Arthropoda; class Insecta; order Lepidoptera; family Tineidae; genus Tinea; species Tinea trinotella. The sequence goes on from HG992311.1 coordinate 8,300,023, forward strand.
TCTCCCACGTTAAATCTTATGAATTTATGTTTTGTCTCTTTTTACTGTCGTTTACTTCAACTAACGGACATTCACATTTATAATAATTGTAGGATAATAATAATAATAATTTAATATAATATAATAATTTGTTTTAAATTCTCAAGAGCTTGATATGTTTTTCTTAGTTTACCCAAAATAAATTTCTGAACGAATGCAAAATGAATTTCTGAACGCGCGCAATTTTGTATGGGAAAATGTTTTTTCTTTTATTTTATTTATTATAAAAGATTTTTTTCTAAAATAAACGTAGCCTAAGTTACTCCTTGTTATATCAGCTACCTGCCAATTAATGTCCCGTCACAATCAGTCCAGCCATTCAAGAGATTAGCCGGAACAAACAGACAGACAGACAGACAGACAGACAGACAGACAGACAAAAAAATTAAAAAATGTTAATTTGGTGTTTGTACCGTATATATATTCATATACATTTATTAAAAAACGTTTATTTTAATATTACAAACAGACACTCCAATTTTATTATATGTATAGATTCAATTACTAAATTTCAAAATTCTGCTGATCGTCTCCTTGAAATTAGTCCACATTATGCACTTTGCATCTTAAAATTCTGTCTTTTCGTCTCAAAATTCACGTATGTGCTCCGTTGCTGCTCTTTTTGGAATTACCCAGATCTTTTAAAAAATGTAGACAACTTAATAAAAAATAGTTTAGAATCAATTCTTAATATGCAGCTGAACGAGCAATCTTGGACCCAAGGATCCCATCCGTTATGGTGGTTTAGGGATTCGCAAAATTTCCAGTGTAGCTTTACCTGCCTTTCTATCTTCTGTCCATAGCAAATCTCATAGGTAAAATTTTAAGGGCAACCCCTTCAAACTTTGAGATTGCTGCCTTGGAAGAAGCTAGAAACGCTTTCTTAATTGCATGCCCAGGTCAAAATTTTTCAATTTCTCCAAATTCACAGAGGAGCTGGGACGACATAAACTGTAAATTGACTTATGATAATCTATTGAGCAGTAGTACAGGTTCGGCGCGTGCTAGGCTTTTGGCCGTGGGTACGCATGAGGCCGGCTACTGGCTTCACGCGTACCCTTCGTCAAATACAGGAACATTTCTTGAGCCTGACACGCTCCGAATCGTAACCTGTCTACGGCTTGGGGTTCCGGTCTGCGCTCCTCATAAATGTCCCTGTGGCAGTGATGTCGACAAGCTAGGACATCACGGACTGTCATGCCAAAAAAGTGCAGGCCGGTTCTCGAGACATGCCGCACTGAACGATATCATACGCCGGTCTCTTGCCTCCGTCAACGTGCCAAGTCTACTTGAGCCGACTGGTATTGCAAGAGATGATGGTAAGAGACCGGATGGTATGAGTATGATTCCATGGAAGATGGGCCGGGTGCTGGTATGGGATGCAACCTGTTAAGACACGCTGGCACCTTCCCATCTACATGGAACCAACAGCAGAGCTGGTGCGGCTTGTGAAGCGGCTGAAAAAGCTAAAGCGTGCAAATACAGGGGTCTAGGCTCCGAGTATGATTTTGTCCCATTCGGTGTCGAGACCCTTGGTCCGTGGGGTCCTAGCGCTTTAAGGCTTTTTAAGGAAATATCAAAAAGGTTAGTCGACATCACAGGAGACCGAAGAGTTGGCAGCTACCTCGGACAAAGAATTAGTCTAGCTATTCAAAGGGGGAACGCTGCCAGTATCTTCGGAACCTTGCCTAAAGGGACTCCTTTTAATAATGTATTTTAGTTAATTTTTTTTTTATCAATATGTTATATTTCTTTTTTATATTTATGAAATATAGATTTTTGCTTTACATATTTTTATCAATAAAGAGAATAAAAACTAGCCCATGTTTTTAGGTCAATGGTCTAGTCCATTCAGTATTTATTATATAGTTTTTGAACAAATAGTGCTTTAACTAAAATTGTTACTTACTATAAGCCTTTAGCTGGGCCGTTATCAAATTGAAGACCGTGAGTATCGATGATGCACCATCATGAATCCTCTCAGATCAGTAAATCAACAAAAGATAGAACTATAGTGCTTTAACTAAAGCCTTAGCCGTTAGCTGGGACGTTATCAATCTAAAGACCGGGAGTATCTGATCATGCACTATCATGATTCCTCTCAGATCAGCAAATCAACAATAGATAGTACCATAGTGATTTAACTAAAATTGTTACTCACTAAGAGCCATTAGCTGAAACGTTATCAATTGGAGACCTAAGGTATCTTATGAAGCACCATTAGGATTCAAGGAATATTGAAGGGATATAACTATGGAGCTTTGACTAAAGTGGTTTTAGGCGTTTCGAGTGTTTCTTTAATTTTGATTTATTAGTATTTAAATTCCGTTTTATGATTTTCTTTGATATTGTTTTTTTTCTAGTTTGTCCTGAAGGTGTCCTGTTTTACTGTGCATTTTTCCTATAAGAATAATATAAAATCTTTACAAAAAGGAGTACCTACTTATTAATGTAAAAAATACATTTTAAAGTCACATCAACATCAAACCTGCATTATGATTCGTCGAAATTAATATGGTGCGTTATGTTCTGGGGATATGGCCACATTTGAACTAAAATACGATTGACGAGACGAAAAAAACTGTTGCATTTTGTACCATTTTAGGGTGGATTTAAACAATTTTGAATTCATACAGTTGTTTAATGTACTTTGATCTCTTTATTAAATGTAAAATGTAAAATTCGAAAGTAAGGTGGAGATAACTACGTCTGAAATTAAACGATTTATATATAAGTTTACACGTTTGAAACGATAATGAACTTACATTCGTAAATGCCTCTAAATTCATTACAGCATTAACCCCAAAACCCTTTGCATTTAAAGTAAAAGGTCTTTGAAAATGTATAATCAAAACCAGCAAAGTTCTTTTTGTAGACTCATCTCCATGCACCCAATTAGAAAAATATACAGCTTCACTTAATTCGACACTCTGAAAGAAAACAAAGTTTTGAATAGTATGATAATAAACATTTTGTTTTAAAAATAAAATGATATGAAAATAAATTATCAGCAAGCACTTGCTTGTCGTCCAATTTTAGTATGACTTCGGAAAGGCGTATAACGAGAAGAAGAAAACTCGTCATTCATATCCTACATACATAGGATATGAGTATAAAATTTCGGTCAAGGCCCTCTAGGGACTTCGGACCACTGCCTGGTCGAGACGACAGTGCCGCTCGCCGTGCCTCCTCCTACCAGGAAAGAGGTGCGGCGTTTGTGGCACTACGGGTCGGCGGATTTGGCGGATAACAAATAGGTATAAAACCGAATTTGATTTGAAAAGAAAAAAAAGTAAATAATTAATTTTAAGATATGTATTTGAGCTCAAGATTCTTCTTCAATGAAATTCTTTAAAAAAATTCCATTCACATTTTTTATTTTATTATTTTTTTATAATCAGCGACAACCATGAATGAAATAGATAGGTACACGAACAGGCATTCACGTCTAACTAAAGGCCGATGCCGGGACAACGGGGTCGAGATGGGGACGTGACTGCCTCGTTAAGACGGGAACGTGAAGTAAATTTGATTCACATTCATTAGAGCGCCGCTCCTACAAGTACTTGATTTCGGGTCTGCTGAAAATGATGTATTATAGTATAATACACCATTGCTCTAACTGTGTTCCGAGATGGGGACTATTACGACCAACGGGATAGCTGAACGGATAGCTGCATTTTTCTTGTAATGAAAGCAAATAAAAGACGCAACGATTACCACGTGCATTTAAAACCCCCAACGCGAATGAGCTTGGATTTCACGAATATACGTGGAATCCACGTCAATCTCAGTGTCATCCATCACCACCTTGAGACGGCACGCCCTGCATTGTGACCCAGCCCACCCGGATACCAGCTATTGTCGGTTATGTCCCCTCTCTGCTGGACCTTCTACTGACCAATCGTCCGACCGAGTATAAAATTTCGGTCAAGGCCCTCTAGGGACTTCGGACCTCTGCCTGGTCGAGACGACAGTGCCGCTCGCCGTGCCTCCTCCTACCAGGAAAGAGGTGCGGCGTTTGTGGCACTACGGGTCGGCGGATTGGGAGGGAATGCGGAATTATTTCGCTTCGCTACCTTGGTGGCAGCGCTGCCTCAGATCTAATGACCCGTCCACGTGTGCCTTGGCCGTTGCCGATGAGATAGCACTGGGAATGGAATATTACGTTCCATCCACCTGTGCATCTCGTAACGACCGGAGCAGGCCCTGGTACCACGGTGAATGTGCGACTGCTGTTTCAGCAAAAAACGCAGCTCACAGTGCCTGGATCAGGGGTCAAAAGTATCATGACCCTCGCGTGGACAAGTTGAAAGCAGCTTTTATCCGTGCCACCATGTCTTGCAGAAAGAACTTTAAAAGAGCGGAGGCTCAGCGCGTTTCCAGGATTGGCGAGAGTCTGTTAGCGCACCCAACTATCTAACTTCTGTCGTTCCTTACTGCCACCGCTGAGACAACCTGATAGCTCACTGGTGCATACGGCGAAGGCAAAGGCCGATCACCTGGCCGAAGTCTTTGCCACTAATTCGCGAATCGACGATCGTGGCGAAAGGCCACCTGCCTTGCGTTCGTGCGGATGCCTGAGATCCGTATCAGACAACGCGATGTCCGCACGGAGTTACGATTGCTCGATATCCGAAAGTCCAGTGGTCCTGATGGTATCCCAGCGCTTGTCCTTAAAACGTGTGCAGCAGAATTCACTCCTGTCTTGACGAGGCTATACCGGCTCTCATACTCGGCGGGCTGTGTGCCTCGGGCTTGGAAGGAGGCCAGTGTGATCCGATAGCTGTAACCTTGGCATTGTGCAAGCGGATAATTTTTGTCCGCCTCATGGTCTACCTCATCAGCTGATCAATGACCGTCAATATGGCTTTAGGCCGAAACGGTCAACTGGTGACCTTCTGGCGTACACAACGCCCGTCTGGGGTGAAGCATTGGATGGTACAGGAGAGGCCCTTGCCATCGGCTTGGACATCTCCAAAGCGTTTAACAGGGTATGGCACAAGGCCCTTCTTTCCAAGATTATGTCATACGGTTTACCTGACCGTCTGCGTGGCTGGATAGCCGACTTTCTGCGTAGCCGCTCTATACGCGTTGTTGTGGATGGAAGCGCGTCGCGCAGGGTGTCGGTGAATGCCGACGTTCCTCAGGGCTCCGTGCGGTCGCCAACCTTGTTCCTTCTGCAAATCAATGACATGCTGGACCTTGGATCCCGAATTCATTGCTATGCAGACGACAGCACGGTGCATGGACGCTACACTGCCCGCCCCGCAGCCGGTAAATAAGAGATAACCGATAGAGTCCGTAGTAGCTGGTTCAGTTCACAAGACTCAGGTGACTCAGGCGCGTTCTTGACGAAAAAATCCCCGTTTATCCCCCGTCCTTTTCTACGTAACATCCCCCTCGGTAATTCGTATAGACTGGAAATCTTAAGCCCCTGCAACTACGCAGACATGGCGGCTTTGTGCGTCCTCTCTCGCCTATAGCATGAAGAATGTTCTGAGGAGCTCTTTAACCTTGTTCCTACCTCATCCTTTCACACCCGTAATACCCGCACAGCATCCGCTTTCCCCGACCTGCGGATGCATTCTATCAAACGAATCGGCAGTCGAACCAAAAAGTTTCGTGCGTCTTTTCTTTGTAGAACAATTGACAAGTGAAATTCTTTGCCAGCCCATGTTTCTCTCCATCTTTTGACCTTGGATCCTTCAAGCGATGCGTGAAGAAGCACCTTTGGCCGACATAGTGATGGCGACTGAGGCAGCCGTGAACTAACTCAGTTTTTTCAGTCGTCCTCACTTTTGGACCTCCTCTTGCTTATCATCAGGCGGGTCGAGATCAAAAGTCGTGTCACAATACAAAAAAAATAGGCCTACCCATTCGAACGCCATTCCGAACGCAAGACGTCAGTTGCATTCACCGGATTTTCGTGACTTTCACCATGTTGTCAGTCCATCTAGTGGGAGGCCTACCTACGTTGCGTCTTCCGGTTCGAGGCTTTGGCGAATATTCTCGTTCCAGATTCTTTCACGCAATGATACTCTAAGCATAGCTCTCTCTATTGCTCGTTGAGCGACACTGAGCTTTACCAACAGGCCAATATTTAAGGGTTACGACTATATGTCATCACTTTAAAATATATGATTGATATTTGAATATATAATAATAAATGGTCCCACAAACCAAGAGTTTTCGATTTAAAAGTACTTACCGGTACCAATGAATATTTGATATATTCACTTTGGTCGAATATGAACATAAATGTTTTTCATTTCAATAAACCATCATTACCAAAATACAATATTTTTATACATATTCGTGTCAAGAATCATACTTACATGATCGTTTAACAATTGACCCATAAAACATACATGAAAGCATGATATAGTGATAGCCCAGAATATAATAAAGTACCTCATTCTTATGTAAATATCATTATAAACCTGAAAATAATATGTACTGTACATTTTCTTTACTTGGCAAAAGTAGTAAATAAACTTTCGGCATAATATCGGATTAACGATAAAAATCAATTACTACTGACGCGAATCAATACGAATTATAAAAATATTTATGAACTACTTAAAAAAAGATTTTTTTTTATATTGTTATAATTGGGGCACAATATTTGTCATTTGTAAATTAACCGTTTCCATATAAATGGTTTTTAATAAAAATAATGTACTTTGTCTTGCCATTAATATTGTTACTAAGAAAAAAACATTTTTTATTGACGACAGGCGTGGACGAACGGTTTAGCGATTGGTTTGTTGCGCGTAAAGTCCGGGTTCGATTCCCGGTCGGAGCAAATATTTGTTTCATAGCTTTTATTTGTAATATTTAATAACATCAAATATTTATTTATTAATTAATTTATTTAAGGTTGACTTACAGTTAGTATAATTATATAAACAGAATAACTTAAACTAATATAAGGCCATTTACCAGTCGACACAACAACTTGCAGGCAAAAAAATAAAAACATAATATAAAGTAGTTAAGTACATTTAAACAAAAAATTGTCAATTCCATATTTAAAAAAAACAATCAATTTAAATTTTCATGGATTTAGGGTGTCAAAGAACTGTCTTGTCGTGTGCTTACGAACAATTGATGGTTTGTAGTCGCATGTTCTCCAAAGGAAGAGTTTTGTTTATAATTCGAGTGAGCAGTTGGCAAGTGTAAAAGTGAGGTACTCCTTGTTCTATTACCTGTTGTTTTAAACAAGATATCGCCAAGGAGTTCTGGTGAGTCAACCGCCCCGTTCAGAATTCCTATTAAGAAGCAGATATCAGAAATATTCCTTCGTTAGAATAGCTAATTGAGCTAAGTAATTCAGGTTCCTTTGCTTTATTCTGTAGCAGACGTGACGTAAAAAACGTTTTTGATTTGTCTCAATTCTAGATCTGTGCACTGCGTATCTTGGATTCCAAACCTGTGACGCATATTCGAGAAGGCTCCGGACATAAGCACAATAAAGTATTTTAAGTGTCTTCACATCTTTGAAATTTTTTGATACACGTAGTATGAATCCGAGAGACTTGGATGCTCTAGAAGTGATATTATCGTAGTGAGCATCAAATGAAAGTTTGCAGTCATGAATAACACCGAGGTCTCGTATTTCATAACAACGGGGCAATTCACTTGCTTTGAGAAAATACCTAGTTAAATTATATGACTTTTTATGACTAAACGCTATACATGAACATTTATCAACATTAAGTATGAGGTTGTTTTTATCACAGTATTCGTCTAGGTGGAACAAATCAGATTGAAGATTAACTGCATCAGAATCATTCGATATTGGCATCAGAATTTTCATATCATCTGCAAACAATAGTACCTTCCCAAATCTAAAACATGATTCAATATCTTGGACAAAAATAATAAATAGGAGGGGACCAAGTATGGATCCTTGCGGCACTCCTGAAGGAATATTGGCCCAATTGGATACATAGCCACCGAGTGCTACAGCCAGTGATCTATTGTCGACATAAGAACAAAACCATCTGAATAGACTACCATGAATACCAGCCCGACGAAGTTTCTTAAGCAGTATTTCGTGGTCAATTCTGTCGAACGCCTTGCTGTAGTCTGTGTATATGGCGTCAACTTGACCGCCTCTTTCCATGTGCTTAACTATGAAATTATTGGATAGAATTAAGTTTGAGGTCGTACATCTGCCGCTCAGAAATCCATGTTGATTATTACTGAAAAAAGGTTTTAAAGCTGTATATAAATTGTTTTCTCCAATATCTTGGCAAAAATACACAGCTTTGAAATTGGGTGATAGTTTATAACCTGCTCTTTAGGACCTTTTTTGTGGATAGGAGTTACATAGGCAGATTTCGAAACGTTAGGAACAATTCCCTCATTAAGTGATCTGTGAAACAGTAGGCATAATGGAAGCTTAAGACTGGAGGCACATTCTTTGATGAAAATAGGAGAAATATGATCAGGCCCTGCTGATTTGTTCAAATCAACTTTGAGAAGTAGTCTTAAGATATCGTCGGGATCTATTTTAACAGATCCAACAACACCATACGCATTGTGGTCACTTTGATCTAGAGCTGTAGGATATATATCAACTTTGCGTTGTATAAAATTTGCATTAAAGAATGTTGTAAACAAATTACATATGTCAGGGCCACTAATAACCTCCGTGTTTTGATAAGTCATAGTAGAGGTTAACGAACTGTATTTATTAGCTATTGTAAAGTTCAGATACCAGCTCCTTGGTTCTATTGCGCAAAATGGCGAGCGAATTGTAGTCGGCGCGGTTACCATAGATTTTAAATTTGCGATAGCATTTGAACTTTTTCTTTAGAACCTTTTTAAGGACGCAGTTATACCACGGTGGAAATTTCGACGTCGACATATACTTTGAGGGTATATGTTTATCACGCAATGCATATAAACTTTTATAGAAAAAGGATACTGATTCAATTAATGTACGAACTCGAAACTCGTCAGGCCAATTAATGCAGTTAAGTTCCTGTCGGATTGCTTCATAATTACCAGACTTGTAAAGATATACAGTTCTAGGTTTTTCATTGAGTACACGGTATTGAGCAAAGTTAAGTTGGATTAATAATGCTTTATGTTGAGGGTCTTCAGAGACGAGAGGATCATTAGCAGGTCGCACGTTGATGGAATCATTGCTTGCAAATACAAGGTTCAAAATACGCCCATAATTATTACTCACTTTGTTGAAGTGTGCAACGTTTGCAAGATGATAAATATGCGCTCCCGATGCATTAGCAGGGGATAATCCTGGTGATTCATTATTTCTCGTCCATTTTACACCACCAATATTGAAATCACCTGTTATTAAAAAACTATCATTTGGTGAGCTCATCACAATATCGCTTAGTTTGTGACTGAAGGCAAACATTTGCTCAGAGAAAGAGTTACCGTTATTCTGGGCGCAAAGATAGAGTGAGCATATGTGAAGCTTGAACATAGATCGAGTATTTTTATTTCGCAGGGACAGTGTAACCCATATGTCCTCAGCTGACGATTGCCATACAGGACACTCGCAGGAAGTAATATCACGGCGCACGGCAATAAGGACTCCACCACCCAGTGTCTGATTTGTCTTTGTATAGTTACGATCCCGCCGATAAACAATGTAACGGTCATCGAAATATTCACGGTCACTGACACCATCAATAAGCCAAGTCAGTAAACAGATAACGTCGTGATTCCCTAGCAGGACATTACGCATAAAAGTGTTGGATTTGGTCCGCAATCCCCTTACGTTTTGAAAGTAAACTTGCACGGTATTAGCCATTGTCTAGCACATACATTCATACATATTCATTGACATTGTGATAAAACGAAAGGGTATGCGTACCAATAAGACTATCAAGTCTTCGAGAGAATCACGTAATCCTTGTATTAGCACATGCTCATATAGACCACAGCAAAAACCCATGAAACCAAACGTGATATTGACTAAAAATAAAATTGATAACATAATGGAACAAATTAAAGATGACTTAAAGCCATAATAAAAAGATAACAGTAACAGTAACAAAATACTTCTAAAACTAAGTAATAAGTTTAACATAATGAAAAGAAAGACGAAAAGATAAATTACATAAAATGCGTACAAAACAATGAACAAACAATTGTGGACTTTTAAAACATGCAAAATAATAAATATAATGATAATAAAATATAATGACGTTAGGAAATCTTTTTCAAATTCTGTTCCGCCTTGATTGGATTCCGCGATTTGGAATCCTTTCGTACGTAGATTTTACAGTTCTTAACCCAGACAAATTGAAATCCATGTTCCTGTGCCCGTTGTTTAGTCTTCGTGAGAAGCTGCTTATTGTGAGAGGTCAGGTGATCGTTGACATAAATACGGTTGTCAGTATGGAGCCCCAGATCTTTTCCGTTTAGGGTTTTGAAAGATCTCGCCGTCGATACGAAATCCTCTTTGACATATCTGTTAACAAAACAAGCCACAATCGATTTCATGTTATTATCACCGCGGCTACGAATACGAGTCACAAAGTTAATTTGACTAACAGATATCGGAAAATTTACATGAACAGCAACCTTGACAACAATATCCAGGAGGTTCTCATTATTTGTTTGGGGGATTCCCTTAATCTCCACATTATTCATCCTGGCAAACTGTTGCCGTTCATTAGAGTCCTCCTCAATTTTCTCCCACTTACTACGGATGTCCGCAAGATTCGCCTCAACTTCCTCTACGGCTTCCACCCTAGCCTCTATTGAATCGAATCTCGCCGACATTTCAGCAAAACTCGACTGGACACCATCGACGGATGAAGTAAGCGATGCGAAATCAGATTTAAGTGATCGCAAATCATCCGCAAGCCCTGGAAGTATAGCTAATTGAAGCTGTAGTTTTTTTATTACATCCATGATTTTTTCATTTGACGTTGGTGATGGTGATGAGATAGGAGAAGCACCAGCTTGTTTACAACCCAGGCATTTCCAACTAGCCTTGCGATCACCCAATTTTCTGTATCCAGCCTCTGTAATACCGCCGCAAGAAAAGTCAAAGTGCTTGCGACACACACTGCATTGGATAGCATCATTCACCATAGTTTTACATTTCGCACAAGGATACATTATGAGTTTAATTTAGACGTTTACCACTCCACAGTAAATTCACAGTCAGGTCACAACTCCACAGTAAATTATCATTCAATATTGATATTGAGTTACCAATAGTGCTCGTTAGATGGCGTTATCAGATTTTTACTTAAATAAATTAATCTCAGAGGAATAATATACTAGAGGGCGTGTATGCCAATGATCGCTCACTGCATGTCATAGACGAGTGATCTATAGCTATGTGATGTATAATGCTCTCCGTACCGTGTTATCGATAGGCGGGTATGCAAACAGTTATGTGTTTATTAGTAAAACATTATTATTCATATTTATTTGATAAGTATTAAATTTCTTTAACGTATAATAAGTTGAAAATAAAAATGGATAACACACCAGGCTGGACAGATATGTTTTATACTTAGTTTTTTTTTATTGTAACTCGACTTATGACAGCACCCGTCTGATGTTAAGCTGAAGTGCAGTCCATGAATAAAGGTGACTGCTACTACAGTTCGATAACAGTAAGTACTAGTCACATCGATTATGCCGGCGTAGTTGAAACCGGCAACTTACAAGCTGATCCCGAAACGCGACTAAGTCAATTCACGGTCTCTATACTTGTAAGTGGCGGTACTACCCCGGATCGGCAGACTGGGTAGTACCGCCACATCGGCAGGCAGCGTCCTACTACTGTTTGACAACCAGATTCGCAGCAAACCCGCTGCCTCTTTTTTTAAATTAAAAATATTAGAAGGTTTAATTTTACTATTAAATTTTTATTTTTTATTTTGACACGACATCTGACCTCGACTCGCCTGATGATAAGCAAGAGGAGGTCCAAGAGTGACGACGACTGGAACAACCGAGTCAGTTCCCGGCTGCCCCAGCCGCCGCCACTATGCCGGCCTAAGGTGCTTCTTCACGCATCGCTTGAAGGATCCAAGGTCATAGGATGGAGAGAACACATGGGCAGGCAAAGCATTCCACTTGTCAATTGTTCTACAAAGAAAAGACGCACCGAACTTTTTAGTTCGACTGCCGATTCGGTCGATAAAATGTGGATGCTTTCCCCGACCTGTGCGGGTATTACGGGTGTGGAAGGACGAGGCAGGAATAAGGTTAAAGAGCTCTTCGGAACATTCTCCGTGGTATAGGCGATAGAGGACGCACAAAGCCGCCATGTCTCTGCGTAGTTGCATGGGCTCCAGAGTTCGCGTGACCTCTGCATCACCTATAATTCGGACAGCTCGGCGCTGCAATGAATCCAGGGCATTGAGAAGATACTTGGCAGAGCCGTCCCAGAGGTGCGAACAGTACTCCGCGCAAGAGCGAATCTGAGCCTTGTATAATATCAGGCGAAGCTCTGGCGCGAAGAACCGCCGCACCTTGTTCAGGATGCCAAGTTTGCGGGAGGTGGTCTTAATAGCCCGCTCGATGTGGTCCCTGTGATTCAAGTCGCAGCGAAGGGACATTCCAAGAATGTCTAGTCTGTCCGAAGTACTAAGGGAGATGTTGCAAAGAGAAGGAAGGGGAGAAAACGAGGATTTTTTCGTCTAGAACGCGCATACCTGAGTCTTGTCTGCGTTGAACTGAACTAGGTTCTTGTCGCCCCAGTAGGTAATACGATCAAGAACCCTGTTCAGTCCCGCTACAACAGACTCTCTCATATTGGCTATCTCCTGTTTGCCGGCTGCGGGGCGGGCAGTGTAGCGTCCATGCACCGTGCTGTCGTCTGCATAGCAATGAATGCCGGATCCAAGGTCCAGCATGTCATTGATATGCAGAAGGAACAAAGTCGGCGACAGCACGGAGCCTTGAGGGACGCCGGCATTCACCGACATCCTGCGCGATGCGCTTCCATCCACAACGACGCGTATGGAGCGGTCGCGCAGGAAGTCAGCTATCCAACCCCGCAGACGGTCGGGTAAACCGTATGCCTCGAGCTTGGATAAAAGGCCCCTGTGCCAGACCCTGTCAAACGCTTTGGAGATGTCCACGCCAACGGCAAGGGCCTCTCCATTACCGTTCAAAGCTTCACCCCAGACGTGCGTGATGTACGCCAGAAGGTCACCAGTTGACCGTTTCGGCCTGAAGCCATATTGACGGTCATTGATCAGCTGGTGACCCTCCAGGTAGGCCATGAGGCGAACATTAATTATTCGCTCCATGACCTTGCACAGTACTGAGGTTATAGCTATCGGACGGTAGTTTGCCGGGTCTGAACGGCCGCCCTTTTTTGGGACCGGTTGCACATTGGCCTCCTTCCAAGCCCGAGGCACACAGCCCGATGCGTACGAGAGCCGGTATAGCCTCGTCAAGACGGGAGTCAATTCCGCTGCACAGGTCTTAAGGACAAGCGCTGGGACACCATCGGGACCACTGGACTTCCGGATATCGAGCGATCGTAGCTCCATGCGGACATCGCGTTGTCTGATACGAATCTCAGGCATCGTATGTCCGCATGGACGCAGGGTGGGTGGCCCTGCACCACGATCGTCAATACGCGAATTTATGGCAAAGACTTCGGCCAGTAGATCGGCCTTAGCCTTCGCCGTATGCGCCAGTGAGCCATCAGGCTGTCTCAGCGGTGGCAGCAAGGAACGACAGAAGTTAGATTCTACAGTCTTGGCGAGACTCCAAAAGCTGCGACTACCCGTTGGGTGCGCTAATAGACTCTCGCCAATCCTGGAAACGCGCTGTGCCTCCGCTCTTTTAAATACCTTTCTGCAAGACTTGGTGGCAAGATTATAGGCTGCTTTCAACTCGTCCACGCGAGGGTCTTGACTTTTTCGACCCCTGACCCAGGCACTGTGAGCTGCGTTATTTGCTGTAACAGCAGCCGCGCATTCACCGTTGTACCAGGGCCTGCTCCGGTCGTTACGAGATGCACAGTTGGATGGAACGTAATATTCCATCCCCAGTGCTATCTCATCAGCAACGGCCGAGGCACACGTGGATAGATCCTCGGAGTTGAAGCAGCGCTGCCACCAAGGGAGGGAAGCAAAATAATTTCGCATTCCCTCCCAATCCGCCGACCCGTAGTGAGACAATCGTCGCACCTCTTCCCTGGCGGGAGAAGGCACGACGCGCGGCACTGTAGTCTCGACCAGGCAGTGGTCAGAATTCCCTAAAGGGGCTTTGACCGATATTTTATACCCGGTCGGACGAGTGGTCAGTAGAAGGTCCAGCAGAGAGGGGGCATGACCGACAATGTCTGGTACCCGGGTGGGCTGGGTCACCAGTTGTGACAGGTCATGCAGAAGGGCGAAAGCATGAGCGGCCCTTCCCGCGTGGTCGGTCCTTTGGGACCCCAACCACACCTCATTGTGTGCGTTGAAGTCCCCTAAGACGACGACCTCCGCGGTCGGGAACCGCTCCAGCGCTTCGTCTGTCGCCCGGCTCAGAGAATCGAAGAGCCGGGTTGTCTCCAAATCCCCGTGGTGGGAACGATAAAGGCACCCGTAGATCCTGGTTTGAGAACCAAGGTCTACGTGTACCCAGAGGATGGAAAGGGAAGGATCCTCCAAGCAAAGCAGACGGAGACAACAGATATCGGACCGGATGTACACACATACCCCGGCTTTCGCGAGGAATCTTTCCTCAAGCGTGTAGCCGGGGTATTGAAGATATGAAGTGTCAGCCGGTGCCTTTATCTGCGTCTCCGTCAGGAAGAGCAGGGCGGGCTGTGCCGTCTCCAGGTGTTGATGGACGGCACTGAGATTGGCGTGGATTCCACGTATGTTCGTAAAATCCACGCCAAGCTCATTTCTGTTGGGGGTTTTAGCTGCCGCTGGGTATACTCTATTTATTTTAATTGCTTGCATTGTGGAGGGGGGGGGGGGTGCGTGAAAAATGTTGGAGGTTGTTCTTCGGTAGAGACGAAACGTGTAGCTATCCGCTTCGCCACATGTAACCCGGCGGTGTGAGTTTGCTGATCCGTCGGACGGAAGGGCCCCCGTACCCTCCCGGAAGTGATCGCCTGGACCCCAAATCCGATCACCAATCGGCAAGACGAATCACCCCGAGATTATGCGCCGCCTGGTGGGGCAGCCTCCCTCCGTGGTTAGCGGTGGGCTCAGGCCCCTGTACTGTGCGGCGGGCGGCCAGCGGTTAACCGTTGCTACGGGTCTCCCTGGCCGACGGGTCAACAAACTCTCACCGGGATACTGCAGGTCAGCAGGATGCCACTGTCTCTAACCGAATCCACAACCCCCAACGCAACTGGTGCTACACAAACTAGTCCCCGAACGCGACTTGGTCACTATGGGGGGATTTGCACCTGTGTAGGGTGGTAATTTCAACCAGCTGAGGACACTTAATGCACCGGAAGTGTCCTCTCCCACTCTCAAATATTACAAATAATAGCTTTGAATCAAATATTTGCTTCGACCGAAAATAGAACCCAGGACACCCGTGTAACGGACTAGTAGCACAACACGCCACGCTTGTCGTCAATGTTCGTTAGTACAGTAAAATAACAGTGACAGCGGTCACATTCACTATGCCAGCCTAGTTAAAATCGACAACTTACAAGGTGATCCCGAAACTCACACTAAGTCACTACACGGTCTGTATACTATCTACACATCTGTGGTAGGCAGTGGAGCATCTTTACCACACTTTGATAACCAAACCTTTATAATAATAATATTTAATAAAAAAATATGAAACAAATATTTGCTTCGGTCGGGAATCAAAACCGGGACGTAACGCGTGGTTTGCTGACCAATGCGCCAAGCCTGTCATTAAAATACATTAATATTTTTTTTGTATATTTTTCAATGCTTTATTAAAAATAGTCAACAATAGTAGTTTTTTAAATTTATTTGCATTCTACAATAAAACTAAGTTACGTAACCTAGGTACCAATAAAAATATATCGATGATGCAGCAATTGTCACATCACTACGGGGGGCGGGTCGGTGCGGCCGCACTTTTGTCCGTCCCCCGCCATGTCCCCTTCGCCCCCGCGATGCATGATTTTTATTAAGCTTAAAAGTACTTAAAACATGCTTATTGGTCAAATGTCGCGCTAGATTTCTGTTTACAATATTTGCTAGTATCGTTAATGCAAGAATTTATAGCACTTTTATTCTTTTATACCAAATAAATAAAAAAAGATTCCTTCGTAATGCGCGTCTGGGCGCCCACTCCTAATACTCGTTGACGACTACTAGCGTTTGGAAACGAAACGCCGCGATGTTCCCACCTGCGTTTATAGTTCAAACTCGGATACTAGTGCTCTTCTTAATGGGAACTCTGTGAAATTAAAATTATTAAATATTTATTATATGAGTATAACCGTATCGTATAACCAAATTTTGAGATTTAATAATTTTATCTCGACTGGATGTGAAAAGGACATCATTCATTTTGTATGGGGACTTGGGCTTAATTGTACTAAAAGTGTGAAATGTACAATAAAATAGTTCGATACAACAATATTTTAATGTGCTTGGTAAATATCCTATATTTTGCATAGTTTAGATGTACGAAATGATCAAACTATAATCATGACAGTTTAACGCAGAAACCATTAAGTTCACTGCCAGCCCAAAAAAAGTCGTCAATCACTTTTTAATTAAAAAAAAAAACATCAGGCAGTCGATCCATCGGGTCTCGACTCTCATTCAAGGTTATGGCGTGATAGCGTTTCTTCCGGTTTGATCTTCCCACCAAATGTTTAGGCATAGCAAACGTCATCAATATAATACTGTCGTTAAACATTTTGAAACTAGTAAAAAATAGAGTAAAAGTATGAATTAAATTTAAAAAAAAAATCTCCTGTTGTGCATGTTAAATTTTATTTGTCAGTTTTATAATTCGGAGCGCAGACCATAAACACTTTTAGATCGTGTCGGAATGCTGCGAATATTGTAAACAAAATGGCAACGTTAGTAAAAGCTGTTGAGCGTGTTTTTGATTTTGCACCTGATTTTTACCAACATCTATTTATTTAATAACATAGTTATTTTAATAACATCTAAATCGTCGAGTTTGTTATTAATACTTCGTTTTATTTGCATTAAGTTATACCATATTGTGTAAAAAGTGTTCTTAGGATAGTGACTCCATTGTGTTCCATGTGAATCTATTGTGTTGAAGAAGTGACTTTATTATATGTTTTATTTTATTGAGATAGTGATTTTATTTTGATGTTAACTAGTAATTAGCATACATATTTTTGGTGACACTATTGTCTTGAACAGTAAGTTTGAATTAAATAAAAAAGATAATGTTCTATAAAAAGTGGTTTTATTCATTTAATTAGATTATTTCCTGCTGAGTAAGGTTCACTTTCACCAACATCCCAACATTTTAGTTCGCGTGATATTCCGTCGTGGCGTCTCTAATTGCCACTTGTTGTCTATGGCAGTCGAGCTTCTTCTCTTGAGTACAATGTTCCTTGGTCAACTGTGTGTGACATTTATTTTTTAATAAGTCTTTTCCGCGTGGTTTAGAAACTAAAAATAATTATTTTTATTTTCCAAATAACTGAATCGTACAGCAATTAAAAGCAAAATTGCTATTAGTTTTGTCAATACGAGTATCGAAACTACCATTTATATATATTTTTATCATCGGACGTGACAAAAGTGTTACAATAAAAGTACAAAGTGAATTGTAGTGTCTGCCCTTCCTTACAAGGATCACTGGCTCGGCAGCCCGCGCACGCCACTGAGTACACGTCCGTCCCCGCCCGCAGGTGAGGTAACTCTGACGCTTCAACTCTCACGCACACGAGTACGAGACAATGGGTGTATGTCTTTGTTGCACATACACTACATCCCTCCTTTATTTACAAATCACCAACAGATTCAGAACTAAAGAGGATTTATTACAAACATCTAGGACATCATAAAATCAGATTAAAGTAGGACTCTTTGGAAGGACCCCAATTTCTGGTTCCACTTCCGTCCAATACTCGGCAATAGTTCGTCCATACAAGATAAGGAATTTTCTCGCATGTGGCAGTATTAGCTCGCCACATATAGACACACAGACGTTAGTCTCTTTTAGTATAGATACTACCAGGGTATAGATCACCCATCTTGAATGACCACGCACCTATTCAATGATATAACGATCTAGCAGCTCTTGGATCTTGTTTCCTACTTTAGCTTCGCTGTATCATCATCGATATTAAATACTCCAATCTATTCTCTTCTTTTTGTTTCCTTCTGAACCGTTGTTATCTGCTCGTTCTTTCACGTCTATCTTCCTTTTTGTAGCTATTCCTAATTGAAGAGTGGTTGTTTAACCAAACTTTAGTTGTTCCCAATTGGATGGAGGTAGTTTTACCTAATTCCAGCAGTTCTTAATTTAATGGTAGTAGTTTTACCAAATTCCAGCTCATCCTAATTGAATGGAGGTAGTTTTACCAAATTTCAGCTATTTTTAATTTAATGAAGGTAGTTTTACCAAATTTCAGCTCATTTCAATTGAATGGAGGTACTTTTACCAAATTCCAGCTGTTCTTAATTTAATCGTGGTAGTTTTACCAAATTCCAGCTATTCTTAATTTAATGAAGGTAGTTTTACCAAATTCCAGCTATTCCTAATTTAATGAAGGTAGTTTTACCAGATTCCAGCTCTTCTTAATTTAATGGAAGTAGTTTTACCAAATTTCAGCTCTTCTCAATTTAATGGAGGTAGTTTTACCAAATTTCAGCTCTTTCCAATTTAATGGTGGTAGTTTTACCAAATTCCAGCTATTCCTAATTTAATGAAGGTAGTTTTACCAGATTTCAGCTCTTCTTAATTTAATGGAAGTAGTTTTACCAAATTTCAGCTCTTCTCAATTTAATGGAGGTAGTTTTACCAAATTTTAGCTCTTCTCAATTTAATGGAGGTAGTTTTACCAAATTTCAGCTCTTCCCAATTTAATGGTGGTAGTTTTACCAAATTCCAGCTATTCTTAATTTAATGAAGGTAGTTTTACCAGATTTCAGCTCTTCTTAATTTAATGGAAGTAGTTTTACCAAATTTCAGCTCTTCTCAATTTAATGGAGGTAGTTTTACCAAATTTTAGCTCTTCTCAATTTAATGGAGGTAGTTTTACCAAATTTCAGCTCTTCCCAATTTAATGGTGGTAGTTTTACCAGATTCCAGCTATTCTTAATTTAATCAAGGTAGTTTTATCAAATTCCATCTATTCTTAATTTAATGAAGATAGTTTTACCTTAATCCAGCTGTTCCCAACTTAATGGTGGTCTAGCTTTACCTTTACAGCTGTTCCCAACTTAATGGTGGTAGCTTTACCTTTCCAGCTGTTCCCAACTTAACGGTGGTAGCTTTACCTTTCCAGCTGTTCCCGACTTAACGGTGGTAGCTTTACCTTTCCAGCTGTTCCCAACTTAATGGTGGTAGCTTTACCTTTCCAGCTGTTCCCGACTTAACGGTGGTAGCTTTACCTTTCCAGCTGTTCCCAACTTAATGGTGGTAGCTTTACCTTTCCAGCTGTTCCCGACTTAACGGTGGTAGCTTTACCTTTCCAGCTGTTCCCGACTTAACGGTGGTAGCTTTACCTTTCCAGCTGTTCCCAACTTAATGGTGGTAGCTTTACCTTTCCAGCTGTTCCCGACTTAACGGTGGTAGCTTTACCTTTCCAGCTGTTCCCAACTTAATGGTGGTAGCTTTACCTTTCCAGCTGTTCCCAACTTAATGGTGGTAGCTTTACCTTTCCAGCTGTTCCCAACTTAATGGTGGTAGCTTTTCCAATTTTGAATTTAATAAAGGTAGTTTACCAATTTCGAATTTAATGGAGGTAGTTCACGACATATTTTAATAAAATAGCACACTACCAAAAAACTTCCAGTTTAATTTCAATCCAATTTTGTTTCATCATTTTTTTTTTTTTTTTCTGGGTGAACCGACCTTTATGAACCCAGGCCTCCCTCTGTCACATACGTGCGTCTTTTCTCTGTTGACCAACCGACAATGCTTCACCAGACCCATTTGTTAACGTAGTACGAAACAATTCTAGTCAAAGCTCCCTCTCCTGTGGCTCCTGTGAAATCTGAGAGGATTTTTTATTTTTATATTGTGACTCGACATAAGACAGCACCACGCCCGATGTTAAGCCGGAGTGCGGTCTACGAATGGATGCCACTGCCACTTCAATTCAACAACTGCAAACAGCAACCACATCCACTATGCCGGCCCAGCTGGGTACGGCAACTCACAAGCTGATCCCGAAACGCGACCAAAACACCTCACGGTCCGTACACCTGCAAGTGGTGGCACCACCCCGGATCGGTAGCCTGGGCACCTCTGCCCACCACTCCACCATCAGCTTCTTCAGATCCAGAATGTCCTCCTTCAACGAAATATCCTTTCTGTCGGGCACCTACTGCACTTTCACTGCTATAAGGGCATTAAGCTTAAAATAGTACCTGTGACTGAAATTTAATAGTAGGTATATAATTAACACCATTTTACCTTTTTAATTATTATTATTACTCTATACAACTTAGACACATCACCAGTCTTACAGTAACAAACAACATCAGTCATGGCTCCCTAGCTACATCCCTTCAACATCCCCTGCATCCCCACGGTGCATCATCAGACACTCCAGGTCTTCCGTCCAACAACGGTCCAGCCAATGGCTCACAGTGAGTAACAACTCTAGTCAAAGCACCACAGTTTCATCCCCCGTTGAATTGCCGATCCGAGAGGATCCATGATCAGCTCTCCTCCGTCTCACCAACCTTCCTACACTTAGCTTCCCACAGTCAAGACGAATCCAATGAGCCCAAGCCCAGCAAACTCATCAAGCCTAAACCCCTCCAGGATTTCGTCTCCTGCCCCCGAGCTCCGTCATCAGAGCAGCTCAGCGGCACCAAACAAGACACCCATGCATGCATATACGTCTGTGTTTCACATGTTAAGTCACAGATATGTTCAAAAGCAAAGCAAACACTGATCATGCGTCCAAGATCGCTACCGCAGCCAACAAACGAGCTGATGACCTTGAAACTCCTGATCAGACTAATTTCAGCCAAGAACCATCTCGATCACGTCAAACCCACAACACCCCTCCTTTTAAGTCAAGGGTTAAAAAGAGGCATATTTTTCCGATTCACTTGGAAACCTGTGAGGCATTCCGATTAACAATCCCATGTAATTATTTCTGTTCAATTTACCATTTACAATAGCAACTACTAACCTTATAATAAAGGTACACTCGAGAACCCGTCAAACTGCGCATCCTTGACCTTTGTACCAGCCATCAGTATGATGCACGGCGCCCAGCACAAATAAGGCTCCAGCATACTCTGGTAGTGTCAAAATTTATTACCAATTCAATATTAAAAAGCATATTACTCTTTAGACAACTATATATATATATAGAGGTTTGGTGTTCCAGTTTAACACAATATATTGTAATTTAAAGTTTAGTTTTCTAACTTGACAATGCCTACAGCAGCCACTGATTTATTATTTATTCAAGTTAAACACTTTCGGTAGTAAATTCGTATATTGCTGTAATATTATGTTATAACGTTCAAAAGTGCCAATTCATCCCACTTAAGGAATTTGATTTTGATTTGAATGCTCGACACTGCGCGACCCTTGACCGCACCATATGGAGCAATAATGAATGATACATCTCACCTATCCATTGTATCATGTCTATTTCATTAAAGTAGATAAATGTACTCAGCTAAGAATGCAGTACCCCACACTCTTAATAAACTAAATCGCAACCAACAAACGAAATATTATCGATTCATTCTACAATCTCGCACAATTTAATCTCTGTCTGCATAAAATCAAACATAGGTAATTGCAATGTGATACCTGTAATACGACCAACCAGCGCCGGCGACAATGGGCCGCCGCAGTCTGTAGGTGCTTGCAAAACTTTACAAACACTTCGTGATTCTTTCACTCATTATTGTCAACTATTTGCTTCGACGGAAGCCACTATGGAACCTTAATATAATAACGCCAGACATAGTATTAACTTTTTAATTTAATAATTCAATCCTTTATGTATCCAAAAGGCGAATAATTTATAACCTAAACTGCTTTAAGCCGTTATAACACCGCATCATCCCTCCTTATTTCCTTTAGTAAGTATAAAATATAACTTTATCCTCGTCGCCATTTGTAGTGTCTGCCCTTCCTTACAAGGATCACTGGCTCGGCAGCCCGCGCACGCCACTGAGTACACGTCCGTCCCCGCCCGCAGGTGAGGTAACTCTGACGCTTCAACTCTCACGCACACGAGTACGAGACAATGGGTGTATGTCTTTGTTGCACATACACTACATGAATGATGTCCTTTTACATTAAAAATGAATCAAGTGACCCGGTCTCGATCCGGCGACAAGAGGCTTGCAAGTCCACAGCGTCGGAGAATTCGCCAATACGTATTTACTGGCGTATGCGAAAAGTGTGATTAGCTCTAGCCTTTGAAGGCAATTTGCACGACACGATTGAAACTCTGTTTGGTTGTGAAATTTTGTTATAGTTTTAGGATATTTTCACTTATTACAAATACTTAGTTTTGAATTTACAACACCATTCTATTCAAGAAAAATAAACACACTAATTAGTTTGTACTGAGGGTTAACACACACTATTTATGCACTAGAAATTTGGTTTTAATAGGGATATTTCACGAAGCACTTTGAAACCTTTATTTTTTACCAGTAAAAGTGAACTATCGCGTTAAAACAATGTCAACCCTCCACACCAATGTACTCTTGCAGTTACACTATTTCATAAGCACTTTTATTGCTTATTAGTAATAGTTATCTAGTTTAATTATAAGAGCTATGTTTACAGTACTAAGAACTACCCGCAAAAAAAAAGAAAAAAAAGCAAATATGCAAAATCTTTATATATAAAAATGAATTGCTGTTCGTTATTCTCGCTAAAACTCGAGAACGGCTGGACCGATTTGGCTAACTTTGGTCTAGAATTATTTGTGGAAGTCCAGGGAAGGTTTAAAAGGTAAATAAATATAAAAGTTCCGTGTAATATACAGCTGCTTGCGTGACGCACTTACCTACCGATATGCTCTGAAAGTTTAGACATGTAAGGGGGAGTTGTAGACAAAGTTTATGTGACTCCCAGCTAAATCACAAATTTTGACATTTGACATTTTTAACTGTCAATTTTTTTTCTTTGTGATCCTTTGTCCGCTTTCGGAAAAATTTTTCGCGCAATCGATTAATCGTCGAAATCATTTAATATGCGAAAAAAAAATTTGACGAAATCAGAAAAAGTTGACGAAATCGGACTTTTTCAATTCCTAAACATATAGGTCAAGTTAGAGATACAACTGTCAAGTTGAAGAAACTATTATTTTCTTAGATTTTGCGCGAACATTAATTAATGAATTAAACAAATTTTATGCGGCTTACTATCGCGTTTATTTTGGTTTTGATTTTACAATTTTTTATTATTCCGACGTTTCGAGAGCTTTGCAGCCATCGTGGTCACGGAGAGACTGAGGTGTCGTCCTATTGGTTGATGCTGTTATTGTTTCCAAAATAATATTGTTTCCGGAATAATAAAAAATTGTAAAATCAAAACCAAAATAAACGCGATAGTATGCCGCATAAAATTTGTTTAATTCATTAAAGAAACTATTTTGTCGTCTACGTGTTCCCACTGAACCGCTAATAGAGCGTAATAACTCGGAATTTTTATTTTCTTAACGTCTGCGTCGCTATTGAACTAATCGTTTTTCAGATATTTTTCTACAATTTTTGTTTATTTTGACCCCTTAAAAGACCTCCAACATAGGTGTCATGTATAATGCGTTTGTCCACCGCGTGACGCAGTATCTGTAAAACAGCCGTTAAATCCCTGTCAACTGGAAATCACGGTAGCTCTAGCGTTGGCTTCATCTGTAATAGCTGCGACTCTGCTAGAAGGCTGGCAAACTGCACATTCTGCCTTGAAAATACCATTAAACATGCAAATCAACGAAACACCAATTTGCAACATCGCCACAAATAGCGCAATGGCCAAGACCCTACAGATATGCAAATTGATTGTTTGGGATTATTGCACAATGACCCATAAGATGTCACTGGAGGCACTGGACAGAACGTTGAAAGGTCTTTGTCACAAATATTTTTGGTGGGGCCATGATTCTGTTGTCGGGTTTTATTCGTCAGACTCTTCCAGTTATTCCCCAATCAACTGTTCAAACATCAAATTTGTGGCGGTAAGTAAAGACACTCTAATTAACAACTAACATGCGAGTATTTTTGCAACAAGATGAAACTGCAAATGTGTTTGCGAAGCAGTTGTTGTTGTTAGTTGTTGGAAATAATAAAGTCACACTGGGCACCTCGATTTTCTGTCACATCACATCACAAAAGAGGAGCTCAAAGAGGAGTCAAAGAGGAGCTTATTCAGCGTGTTTTTCCAGATAAAGCGTTCAAAAACCATAATTAGCTGGGTGAACGAGCAATATTGGCGGGGAAAAATAAAGATGTCGAGGATCTCAATGCGTCCATTAGGAATTTTCTTTCGGGACAGTTGGTTTACTTCAAATCAGTCGACACCGTTATGAACCAGGATGAGGTACTCAACTATCCCACGGATTTTAAATTCACTGAAATTGCCTGGATTACCACTTCACGATTTGCAATTAAAAGTAGGATCAGTTGTCATCATGCTGCTTGACATTAATCAACCTCGACTGTGCAATGGAACAAGACTGGCTGTGAAAAAAGGTGATGAATAACATCATCAGGGCAACCATCATAAAAGGAAAATACAAAGGAGAGGATTCTTGATTGCTTATACCGTATACCGATGATTCCAACGGATTTACCATTTGATTTTAAACGTTTACAATTTCCAGTAAGACCAAAAATAAATCGCAAGGCCAGTCGTTGGAAGTTTGCAGAATCAACTTGGAGTTTCCCTGTTTTGCGCATGGACAATACGTCGCGTGTTCGCGCGTCGGAAAACAGTCATTTTTGTTTATTTACGCACCACAAAACAAAACAAAAAATATAGTTTAGCAGAAAGCTTTAAATTGATTAACAGACTGTATCATAACTGTGTGTGTCTGTCAATATCAAATTGAAACCTTAAAACTCTAAGCAACATCATGTGTAATTAATCGAAAATAATAATAAAACCATTCATGCCGAGCATTTTTTAAAATTAATTATGTATTCCTTTTGTTTTGTTTTAACTTTATTTTATTCAAAAGTTTAGGTCTTTTATTCATCGATTGAGGCAGTACGAAGTCTGCCGGGTCAGCTAGTTTGTTAATAAAAAAAGAGATGGATATTTGCTTCGGGTCTGGATATCAAATAGTGGTAGGCAGTGGTACCCAGTTTGCCGATCCGGGGTAGTACCACCACTTACAAGTATACAGACCGTGAAGTGATTTGGTCACGTTTCGGGATCAGCTTGGAAGTTGCCGGTTCCATCTAGGCCGGCATAGTGGATGTGATTGCTACTCACAGTTATTGAATTGTTGTAACAGTGACATCCATTCATGGACCACATTCCAGGTTAACATCAAGCAGGGTGCTGTCATATGTCGAGTCAGAATAAAAAAATAAAAACCAATATAACATATAAAGCTTATTCGAAGTGGTCTCAATTGGCTGAAATACAGTCATTTAAACATTGAGGCCAGTTACCAATACTTTTCAAGGGAAAATTCCTTACTGCCAATCGTATGGATTGTTTTAGGGACTCCAAATTATCATGGCGTTTAGAGCAAGCCATACTCTCTAAAACTAAACATAAATAATCATTTAGAGGATTAAGATCGGGACAATATGATGGCCAGTCTTCAGCTCTGATGAAGTCCGTTCGTTTCTAACCAAGATTGGGTGGATCGAGCTTTATGACCCAGCGCCGAGTCTTGCTGAAGCACCCATTCTTGGTTATCGAACATGGTGTTATTATGGGGCTAAACTACCTTCTCAAGAACGGTATCCTAATACACTGGTGCCAATGTTTTGACACCTTTTTTACAAAAAAATGGCTTATTCACTTCTTCATAGCTAACACCCCACCAAACCATCACTGAAGTCGGATAATGCCATGTTGTACTCGGTTGACTAATTGGGAAGCTTCCATAGAGCTTTGAGCATAAATACGGTATTTTTTTCTTAAAATATTGCTCCATTTTTTTAAAATAAAAACTCATCTGTGAACATTTTTTTTCTGTGACTTTTCTTTGCGTACCGCAAGGGGAGTAATCGTTTTGATTATACCACCCTATTATTTTTAAAATTATTAGTTAAGAAATGACCAGTGCATCTCTTATAGGCAGCAAGTCTTACGTCATCTTTTAAAATACGCGACATAATTCTAGGTGCTATCTTCATATGGACTACGTGGACGGCCAGATCTTTTTCTATCATAATCAGAGGAGGTTTTATTTTACCGATCAATAGCCCAGTACACAAACATTTGACTAACCAAGCTAATGGAGAGTTTTAAAAATTGTATTTGGCTACTTGGTGTAATGCAATCACAACGATTCGGTTTTCTTTATCACCCCACTCCATTTTAATATAAAAAAATATTATACAATGCATTGGCTCGAAAATGAGAAAACGCAATGAACAATCATACAAAAATGACAGATTCCAAATTCAAAATGTAATACTTTGTTTATTTTTAATTGTAACAGTTTTATGGCAAGACTAATGTATGTGAATTTAAAAACTTTGTGCATTTGTTAGATTATGTATGTTTATTCTATAGAATAAAACATTAGTAAACAGATTCCCTAGATATAGGTCATGGGCAATGGTGATTTTTATGTTTGTTTACCACTTGTGCCACGTAAAAAAAAACACAGTATTAAAGTCATTAGTTTCGAGAGAATTCGACATATATTTTATTTATTTACTAAAAACTCACCATACAAATAAATGCAGCCAACGAAATAAATACGAAACCAAATACGTAGCTAAAGAAAAATACTTGGTGATAAATACCACTAAACCGATTGCACAAACTGTAAACGAAAATATAACTTTATTCTACAAAATAGCTTTTTTAAAATATATTAGGTCTTTACCTATGAAATTGCCGTTTTTCATGAAATAAATTAAGTATATTTTTTACTTCTAATAATCAAAGTAATCACCAATGCCAATTCTTGAAAAAATCAGCTGGACGGAAGGCAACAAATTCTTCAAAAGCATTTTGTACCGCCTCTCGGGTTTTGAATTTTTTTCCCGACGAGAAATATATCCAAATTCTGGAAAAAGTAGAAGTCTGTAGGCGCAAGGTCTGGTGAGTAAGGCGGATGACGGAGAACTTTCAACCCCAGCTCTTGTAGCTTGGAGACCGTCTGCTGTGCAGTATGAGGTCGCGCGTTGTCGTGCAGGAGCAGTGGAACTGAACGATTGACCAAAGCTGGTTGGAGACGTGCGAGCTTCTCTATCATTGTGTTTAGTTCTTCACAATACAGTAATGCTCGTCCTGTTTGGTAAGAAGCTGTGATGTATTACACCGGCGTTAGACCACCAAACAGTGACCATCACTTTTCTGGGGTTATGTTTTCGTTTAGGGCATTATTAGGGTGCTGAACCTGGGTCCAACCAACTTGCTGAGCGCTTACGATTGTCGAACAGAATCCATTTCTCGTCACAAGTAACAATGCGGTTCAAAATTACGTTTCAACGCGTACTTCGCGCTGGCGATCATTGAGTTCGTGGGATACCCATTAGTCAAGCTTTTTTACCTTGCCAATTTGACGCAAATGGACCAATATTATTTTGAAGCTAACGTCGAAAGCTGCTGCTAATTCAGCCGTAGATTGAGTATCATCAGCTTCCACAATCGCCTTTAATTCGTCATTTTCGACCTAAGTTTTCGGACGATCACGGGGTTCATTTTGAGGTCAAAATTTCTAGAAAATTTCTAGGAAGCCGGCAAACCAATAACGGGTGGTGCGTTCGTTTGTAGTGTTCGCTCCGTAAACGTCGTTGATGTTGCGTGCCGCTTGTGCCGCTTTGCTGCCACGACGGTACTCATACTCCCTAATTACTCGGATTTTTAACGTATCCATAACGACGAAAAAAAAATTTTTTTGATTTGAAATGGTCAGTACGGCAGAACGGCAATTTCATAGGTAAAGACCTATTATTAAATGTTTAATATTAATAATAGATCTAAATCTTCTAATAAAAATCTTCTAAATCTTACCTTGATAAAGCTTCATGTTTCAGAATTAGATCCCTTAATCGTTCTTTAATAATGGCATGTGTTTCTGTGGCGTTTTCACCATTTTCAATATTTTCTATATCGCTTTCTGTTATTAATTCCCGATAGCAATAACATAAAACTTTACATTCCAAACATATGTTTACAAGACCAAATAAGCAAATCATATCGGAAACTGCTAGAGCAAAAGCCCCGATTGTTGTCAAAAAAAATTCATATAAATAGACTGCCAAAAAATATTGATGCTTATCAAATGGATACCACATATCATGCGGTAAACGATATACCCAATCTTTCCCCAAAACATCGTACTCATATTTTGAAACAACCCAAGGCATTGCATTTACCACTAAAAACATAAAAACTGAAAGACTACTTATGACTTTAGTAATTATTTTATTTAAATATGCATAGGATTTTATAATATCTAGATTGTCATTAATTACTGTATTGTAGCCTATCCAAAATTCATAACGAAAATATCGGAGTAGCATGTCATAAAATTCTTGATTTGACCTCAATTTTATAAGACGAACACCACTCATAACACATATGCCAATGTTTGGCACTACATTCACTATACTAAAGAAGCTAAGGTCAGATAAACATATGGTTATAGATAAATGCAAAGCTGCCCATCCCATAGTAAGTATAAGGGCCAATATCAGCCGCGGATTATTTCCACCTAAGCTGAATTTTAAATTTTGTACGACTGTAAGCACTGATACGAAATAATTTTTAACTTCCATTCTAATTAGCTTTTTTGGCATTTCGATTAAAATTTATGTCCACAAGTTAAAGTTTCAGGAGTGAATGATAATCGCAATCTAATATGAAAAGCTCCTTTACAATTTACGTTTATACCGCGTCGTCTACTAGCATTTCACGTAATTTATATTCTATTAGGAAATTAGGAAATGTGGCAAACAATTCGTTTAATAGTCTCAGCGCCAATGGCCGGTGTAATTCACCAGACCTGGATTTTTGCACAGTGAATTCCCTATACCTACTATACATGGTGTCATAGTGTTACTAGACCCAGCGCGGCTGGTGCTCAGGAGCGACATGTAGGTTTGGTCAAATACATGGTATTTGAGCACTAGTTGTTAGAACCTTAAAACTTTGCTCTTAGACTAGCAGAATTTTAATGGGATTCAACTAGGCACAAAAATCATTATTATATTTAAAATTTGATTCCTGAATACTAATGATGCACCATGAGGATACAAGGGATTTTTAAGAGATATAACTATTGTGCTTGTTGTTTTTGACGATGGTGGTTGGAATAAAGTAAATAATATAATATATTTTTTATACAGTTCAAAAACACGTTTTTTAGCCGAAGCCTCAATGACAAGTAAATAAGAAGGTGTTTCTATGGCAACGGGGTTTGTTACATTACAACGGGCTAGTGCCACCAAAAAAAACTGTATCCCGAAAATAAAAAAAACCCGAGAATTGGAAATAAGCATCTGAGTCAACTTATATAATATACAAATAAGACTAACAATGTTCATAATTTGTAGCTGGTGTAAAGAGGCATTGTCAACTTATATAATATACAAATAATACTAACAATATGCATAATTAGTAGCTGCTGTAAAGAGGCATTGTCAACTTATACTAGGTAATGATAGCTATATCCAGGGTCTTTTGTCATCAATATATTCATTAACAGTATAGTACAGTTTTTGACGTAATTTATATAAGAAGTGTTTCTATGGCAACGGGGATTCTCGCATTACACCGGGTTAGTGCCTATTTGCAACATTGCTATGACTAAAATTGTTTCTTACTATGCGCCTTTAACTGGGCTGTTATCATATTTAAAACCTAAAGTACCCGATAATTACTATGAGGATGCAGGGGATATGTAATAACTATAGGGATATGATTTAACTAAAATTGATTCTTACCATTAGCTTATACCTGGGCTTATACCTCATTAAAGATCTGGAGTACCTCATGGTGTTCCACGAGGGTGCAAGGGGTCCTGTAATAAGAGTCACTGTTTATAAACGCAGGTGTAACCGCGGGGAACAGCTAGTATGAATATAAATTCAATCCGACCTAAAGTGAAATGTATAAATTCCAATCAAAGTGAACATTATTTCTTTTGAATTATTTTACTTTGTAATCATAAGATAATTAAGGTTATACTAAAAACAACTGCGCATGTTCTTGATATTGTAGATAAATTAAAATACATCTTTAATAAATATGTCAAGGTCCATTTTAATAGTAAATAATTTTATGTGCATGTTCGATTTCTAATCATAATGAAAGAGTGTATCATAGGAATACAATACATTTTCTTTTTCATGCAATTAATCCAAAGGGAGTACGTGTTGTTTTTTATAAATCAATAACTTAAGTTGTCACGCCTTTTTCCCACAGGGATAGGCAGGACAATGAAGCGCTACTAGCCACGATCCTGACACAACTACCTCACATCCTTACTTTAAATAAGGTTTAGAACATATATTATGAGTTTGATACAATGTTAGTTTGTTTGCTCATTTATTATTTATGTAAATTTTAGAATGGATTCATGAACTATAGCTTTAACGTTGTGCAAGTTGTTCAAAGATAATTATAAAATATGTTTTATTCATTATGTTAAGACTTCTGTGATTTAAGTAGGTGCTCTATTGTTTGCTTTAAGATAATGCTTGACCACGTGTCGCGCGACCGTGAAAAAATTAAATCTGTTAATCCAAGAATTCCTGCCGACCCCACTTCAATTAGAAGATCTTACACTTATTGACAACTAGAAGTATATTATTAGGTCATTTTTTTAAGGGATAGTAGTCGGAAACTATGAGAACGGAATGCTTTTAATGATTTAATGTCTTCTAGAACCCTAGAATTTTATGTTACTATCATATATAAACTTATGTCTTGTTGCTCCAAATATATTAATGTCTTCATCTTAGTCTTCAGTACTTGAGTGATAAAGATGAAACAAGTTATTACAGATGAACATTAGAGGGAAAATAATTACATAGTGAAATGATTACATTCAGCTAAGTCAGCTCTGTTTGTTAAAGTCAATGACAAAAACTAATAACAAAGCGTATAGGCAAACATTACAGATAGCAGGGGTGCATGACAGGATAAGCACATTAGTAAGCACACCAGTTTGTAACGCGTAAAGTCCCGGGTTCGATTCACGGTCGGAGCAAATATTTGTTTCATAGCTTTTCTTTGTAACATTTAATAATTAAATAATACAAATATTTAATTTACTCAGGGTGTGGTTAACAAACAGTTGTAGGTAGTGGTACCCTGTCTACTGATCCTGAGTAGTACAACCACTTACAAAATATACAGACCGTGAAGTGACTTAGTCGTGTTTTGGGATTACCTTGTATGTTGCCGATTTTTATGACTGCTACTTACAGTTATTCAAAGGTAGTAGCACTCACCTCCGTACTCCAGCTTAACATCAGGCGAGGTGCAGTCATATGTCGAAATAAAAATGTAACAATCGGTGGATATAATGCTTCCTCCTTCCTGTATTACAAGTATGAAAAGACGAGGTAGGATTGTTAAGGAGCTTCTTGGATCATTCTCCGTGATATAGACGATAGATAAGGCGCAAAGCGGTCAAATCTCTGCAAAGTTGCAGAAAGCTCCAGAGTTCCCGTGACATATGCATCTCCTATAATTGGGACAGCTCGGCGCTATTGCAGCGCCAGCCAAAAATAGAGCTAATTTGAGTCTTGTATAGGCGATACTCTGGCACGAAGAACCGCAGCTCCTTGTTAAGAATGTCAAGTTTGATCTTAATGGCCCGCTCGAAGTGGTCCCTGTGATTCACAGGGACCAAGTCGCTGTGAAGGAACATTTTTCATAAGATAAGATAAATTATAAGATGTCTAGTCTGTCCGATGTACCGAGGGAGTTGTTCAAAGAGAAGGATGAGTTGTTTTTCGCACACTTGAGTCTTGTTTGTCTTAAACTGAACTAAGTTCTCGTCGCCCCAGTCGGTAATACAATGAAAAAACCGGTTCAGACTCTCTCATATCGGCTATCTCTTGTTTATCGGCTGCGGGGCGGGCAGTGTAGCGTCCATTCACCGTGCTGTCGTCTGCATAGCAATGAATGCTGGATCCAAGGTTCAGCATGTCATTGATATACAGAAGGAACAAGTAGTAGGCAGTGTGGTAGGCAGTGGTACCCAGTCTGACGATCCGGGGTAGTACCACCACTTACAAGTATACAGACCGTGAAGTGATTTGTCGCGTTTCGGGATCAGCTTGTAGTTGCCGGTTTCAACGAGGCCGGCATAGTGGATGTGACTGCTACTCACAGTTATTGAATTGTGGTTGCAGTGACATCCATATAATGGGGGTTAAATTTAAAAAAAAATGTAAATAATTTTAATTTTTTTTTAATTTTTTTAAGAATTTTTTTAAATTTTGGGGGTTAAATTTAATATATATATATATATATATATTTTGCAGCATATATATATATGCTGCAAAAAAGTACAGTTATTGTACAAACTGGCTTTTATAAAAGTAATTTTTATTACATACTAAACAGCTAATCTCGTCTTAGCTGTTTAGTATGTAATAGAAAGCTTTACCTTTTCTAGCCTTACGAGTTGTTCAACAGCTGGTCGAGGATGAGAAGTACCCGCTTGCCTATGTATATAGCTAAATCTTTGTACATGGATATTATTAGTTTTCCCTTGCTTAACCTCGCAAAAATGTTTACTCGGAACTTATTGATTTGTTCTCATCTGGTGATTTCAAATCAAACGGGTTATAAATTCACCAAATATGCTAAACCACTGTTGTAACCGCTCTCCTTAACTTATCAATTTCGACGAATGCGCCGATACTAAAGTAGTCGGTCTTCAATAGCCCCCCCCCCCCTCTCTCCCCAAGATCTCCTTTCAGGTCAAAAGAGACCCCAGCCGCGAATGTACGAAGCGTAATATCTTAGCGCATACAGCCAAATATATTAACCCTCTTGGCTTGATCTGTCCAGTCGTAGCTTATATGAAGCTTCTTGTACAGGAGTGCTGAAAGGCAGATCTCGATTGGGATGAGCCCGCACCGCTTTTCAATGTTGCAGCTTGGAGTCAGTTTCGCTTTCAGCTCGAAATGATTAAAAATATTAAAATTCGTAGACATATTGAACACCTTCTTATACTACTCTTATAGGCTTCTCGAACGCCAGCAAAAGATGCTACGGCGCCGCTATCTACGTCCGTGTTAGCACAGATGCTAATTCACGTGCCGAAATTTGATTATTATGCCTAAAATCTAAACTTGCTCAGAGCCATATTGATGGCAAAGCTTTTGTTGGTAACCACGTAGCAATTCAAGCCAATTTAGATTCATCACATTGGTTTCATATAGCAGGTACAGAAAATTCTAGCGATATTTTATCTCGTCCCACTATTCCTGCAAAACTCATAAACAATAATTTACGGAATAAAGGTCGCACCTGGACCGTATTGCCTATTCAAGAATGGCCGATTTCGTTTTTCGTACCTAGCACTTTTGACAGGATACTCGAGTTAAAAGCAACTCCGCAAGTTTAGGTAACTACGATTACTACAAACGAGCATATATTTTATAACATTGCATACCGTGTATTATCTTGGAAAACGTGTATCAGCGTAGAGGCTATATTGTGTGTATCAGGCGTAGGCTTATATTTGTATTTTATTTCCTAGTAGTAATTAATACCTATTTAGAAGTTTTTGCAGGTTTAAACGTGGAGCTTGAATGAAGAGAATTATGGATGTGAGGGAAGCGAGGGAGTTGTGTCAGGATCGTGGCTAATAGCGCTTCATGGTCTCTGCCTATCTCTATAGGAAAAAAAGCGTGACAATTTAAGTGATTGACTTATAAAAATAGGACACGTACATTAATTGCATCTAAAAAAAACGCTATTCCAATGATACACTCCTTCAGTAGGATTAGAAATCAAACATGCACTTATAATTATATACTAATAAAATGGAACTTGACATATTTATTAAAGATGTCTTTTAATTTATCTACAAAGAACACGCGCAGTTTTTTTTAATATAACTCTAATTATCTTATGATTACAAAGAAAAGTAATTCAAAAGAAATAATGTTTACTTTATAATATAAATAATTCCATCCATACTTGCAAAGCAACCCCTCGAAGGGGGTTTGCATCGAATAAAAAAAGGACACGTATGCCTATCGGATTAATTATCTAATTATACCTGCATACATTTCCCTCATTATAAAGTAGTCCTTCACTATGATCAATAATTTAATACTAACAGAAAATTACATACTAACAATTCGCTATTATTTAAATAGAACTTGACCTATTTGTTAAAGAAGTACTTTAATATATCTACAATGAGGGTGGGAACAGTATTTATTTTATATTTTTTCTTAAATATAGACATTTTAACTTAAAATATGATTTTTTTTCTGTTGGTCTTAAAATTACTTCACAATATTTTTTAAAGATTGCAATAAATGTCCACCGGCTCATGTTCGTTGAGCCTCATGCGCTGGGCGTGACGTCATCGGATTCCTTTCTATGGGAAGTTACGTCGCGCGCACGTTATATTTTACGTATTATTCGGGAATATTATAATAATGTCTTCTCAAAGTACGGTGTATAAATACTGTATTATTTCTTTATGTACGAATACTTCGATCAGTACACCAAATAAAATGTTTATTTCTGTGCCAAAAGGTAAAAAAAATCGAAAAGAAAAATGATGGATTGCGATGAAAAGGGACTCCAAAAAAATCAAGCATAAGCATGCGTCATTGCTGTAAAGATCATTTCGATATAAGTTGACTGAAAGATAAATTATTTTCTCTCTATAGCTGCTATTCGCGAACTAGTTTACTAAGTATTAGGCAAGAAGCAGCCGCCCATATACCTAGATCCACCCTAACACTGTTTTGTTTTAATAAATATTTGGTGTGGTAAAATCACTCAAATTTGGTTCATGGTTATTTTAGATGTATTAGTACTTGGAATTAATTCGTAGCGTTTTATAAAAGATGGCGTAGGTAGTACTGTATTCCTTTCGTACCGACAGTAAATTATTTATCGTAAACCAGCTGATATCAGGTGTCATCGCCATTATTATTTTATTTTAAAAACGTAAACAACAACACTTTGTGATTAATTAAAAATGTCAAAATTTGTGCCAAATAAAGTTTTTGCGAGGAGTTTTGCTCCATTATTTTCATATGGGTAAAACCGCTGCCGAAAGTCATCGGATTCTGGTGGAAGTTTACGAGGAACATGCTCTGGCTGAGCAAACGTGTAGGAAGTGGTTTGCGCGTTTTAAAAGTGGTGATTTCGAGCTAGATGACGAAGAACGACCTGGACAGCCAAAAAAATTTGAAAATGAAGAATTACAGGGCTTGCTTGACGAATATTCATGTCAAACGCTTCAAGAATTGGCTACATTATTGGCAGTTGATTTATCAACGGTAGGAAAACGCCTCAAAACAATGGGAATGATCCAGAAGCAGGGTTATTGCCATATGAATTAAAACTGAGAGACATTGAGAGACGTTTTTTAACCTGTGAATTGCTACTTGAACGAAAAAAACGAAAAGGTTTTTTGCACCGAATTGTCACTGGTGATGAAAAATGGATCCATTATGATAATCCCAAGCGCAGAAAGTCATGGGTAAATCCCGGTCAGCCATCAACAAAGTTATTTTGCTGCACGACAATGCTTGTCCACACAAAACCGGTAAAAAAGTATTTGGAAACGCTGAAATGGGACGTTCTACCTCACCCGCCGTACTCTCCAGACATTGCACCTTCAGATTACCACCTATTCCGATCGATAGCTCATGACCTGACTGACCAGAAGTTCACTTCGTACGAAGATTGCCAAAAATGGGTCGATTCATGGATTTCATCAAAAGACAAGGAGTTTTTCGAGCGCGGTATCCGTCTCTTGCCTGAAAGATGGCAGAAAGTAGTAGAAAGCGATGGGAAATATTTGGAATGAATCATTTTTTTTAATTAAAAAAACGCTACGAATTAATTCCAAGTCCTAATATTATTTAGCGATTAATAAAATTCTTTTAAATTGGATAATTTTAAAACCTATTATAATTATTTTAAATTGAAATATTATAAGATAAGAAAACACAATTTTCAAACGACCAACCTGTCAAATGTCAAACTGAGGACGTTTCTTTTATCACATGCTCATATTAAACGCATCAAGCAGTCAAGCCCTGACTTATTTTCTTTATTTACATTTTTTTTATTGTCACACAACATCTGACCCCGACCCACCTGATGCTAAGCAAAAGGAGGTCCAAGAGTGACGACGACTGACCCTTGGTCGACGACTGTATGCCGACCAAAGGTGCTTCTTCACGCATAGCTTTAAGGATCCAAGGTCATAGGATGAAGAGAACACATGTGCTGGCAAAGCATTCTACTTGTCGATTGTTCTACAAAGTAAAGTTGCACCGAACTTTTTAGTTCGACTGCCAATTCGGTCGATAGAATGCGGATTACGGGTGTGAAAAGACGAGGTAGGAACAAGGCTAAAGAGCTCTTCGAAACATTGTTCTTGGTAAAGGACGCACAGAGCCGCCATGTCTCTGCGTAGTTGCAGGGGCTCCAGAGTTCGCGTGACCTCTGCATCACCTATAATTCGGACAGCTCAGCGCTGCAATGAATCCAGGGCATTAAGAAGATACTTGGCTGAGCCGTCCCAGAGATGCGAACAGTACTCCGCGCAAGAGCGAACCTGATCCTTGTATAAAAGCAGTCGAGGCGTCACGCTTTTTTAAGTGAAAGCCAGCTAATGAAACGAGGTATAGTGTTTTAGGTAAATTTAAAAGCATTATAACTTTGTAAATACGTATCGTACATATTGAAGTATACATATACGTATACATATTGAAGTGAAATAAAAACCATTGATTTTGTTAACTTGCGATCTTTAATTGTAGCAAATGAAAATTATATTTTTTTTTCACTTTTCCCATGCTCATTCAGAATTCTAGAATACGCGCCGTTTATTTAAATACAACTTTAACTATCTTATAATTATTACAAAGGATAGTAAACTGAAAAATGTAATAATATTAATTTTTCATATTTCAAATTCAAATTCAAGGTCGGTATTAAATTATATAATCATGAATAAAAATGTTTCCAATTTAATGACAGTTTGCGATGTCGAATCCTATTCATATTTTGCTGAAAAAACATATTAAAAAAAATTGTGGAATATATTTTTAATATAGTTTTCTCGACATATGACAGCACCCCGCCCGCCTTATTTAATTATTGTAGTAGTTGTCTACTCTAGTTTAACAACTGCAAGTAACATTTACATCCACCATGCCGGCCTAAAAGGAGCCGGCAATTTACAAGTTGATCCCGAAACGCAACTAAGGCACCTTTTAATTCTAAATCGATCGGCATTTTGATAAAATAAAACAAATCGACCAGTTAATAAATCTATTCTAAAAAATCGATCTCGCGTGAAAATCCTGCTAAAAGAGTACCACTTGACCGGTCGCGATTAAAATACCTATGTGCAGTTCAATGGCTGCAAAGTTTCGTGTCTAAGAATCAACCACGCCTAAAACAAAATCATACCAAGCCAAGGTTGTAATAGTCTTGGTAATAAAATTAGGAATAAATTGAAAATTGTTTGTACATTTTTAATCAATCAATCAAATTGTCACGCCTTTTCCCGACAGAGATAGGCAGTAATAATAATAAATATACATTCTTTGATATACATATTATAGAAAAGCCTTGTCCAAAAAAAACGAAAAAGTACCCGAAATGAATAGTTGGGCTCAAGAATCCTGTGGCATTATGGGGAAATTTAATTTTCTTTGCAAGACATGTTTCTTATTTTAGGAAAATTAAATTTCCTATATTCCATTACTTAAAGTCTGAATTACCTAAAATCTGAGTTAAGATTTTTGTAGCTTAAAGTGAGCAATATTTTTTTAAGTTCCTAAAGATGTTGTTTTTGATAGATTATATCATTTGTTATTCAGTTTAAATTTCGAGATTGATATTAATAAAAAATAACCTGCCCCTAATAAATAGGTATGACTGAATAATATGTTAAGAAAGCGTTTGTTAGAATAACTTAAAATGATTGAAAGAATTAAGGATTTCTTAAAAAATGTCATTAGTTTTGAAAAATATTAGTTAGAATTGTCTTTTTTTTTCATTTTACATAATTATTGCAAATACATTTTACAATACAGACTGGCTCCTTCATAACTTTAAGTGGCTGTTTCAATACCAAAATCTTATAAAAGAGCTGAAAGACACCTTTTTTTTAAAATGAATATTTCATTGATTTTTGTATTGTGTTAAAGGTTTTTTTGTATGAAATTACCTACTTTAATAAATAAATAATAATTAGAGAAGAAAAAAACATAATTTTTTTCATTATAAGTATATTTTTTACTCCGCTTAGTAAACTGGCTCTTTCATGGCACTTTCCCCCTACCTATATAATACAGGTCCCCATTAAACAATGGTTGTAAGATAATTTGAAAATTGACTAGTTCCTCCAATAAGGAGCTCCAGATATGGCATACCCCGATTAAACAATATATTATTAAGATTTTGATTGATCCCCCCCCCCCTTTTTCTTTTATCAATTTTTAGAAAAATAGTACGCATGACTATTTATAAAAAATAATTAAAAAAACTCAAATGGTCCATTAGATATTATGCATTTTTGTTGTAAAATATAACAACTTTTCCCCTGAAGGTGCGATTCCGATGGCGACTGCAGACTGCAACTTTAAAATAAATTATTGAACTGAAATTTCGGTCAAATAATTTGTTTTAAACTGATATTGTGATCTGCCTTTATTTTTAAAATTAGGGTTTACTATTTGCCAACTTTGTAGATTATGTAAATTTAAAAATCCATGTCTTTTGAATGTCGATTCGATTTAAAACATCCGTAAATTGCGGATATTCTTGCAACATATTTAGCATTTACGCGTGTAAAATGATATGAATAGTATTTTCGGTTTCGTTTTAAAATATCGTGCACAGTAGATTTTGCCCGTACGTCAAATAATTACTTGAAAAGGATGAGCGAAAGTAGATTGACGTAGATTATTTTAATCAATTAGATCGTTCTAAACTTGCTTGAAAAACAGGACTATAAAAGTTTATATATTAAAGATACCTACATAGGTACCGGCAATTAATTTTAAACCGAGGATTCTTTTTAAATTAGTTTGCATAACCATTGCAATACCACTGCACCACGATCACCTTACTCTTACTTATTTACTTTTTAAAGGGGTTTATAGGTACAGTTCGGACTGTGGATCTGTCGAAAAAAAAGCCTGGGCCCCACTTCCTACCACTCTTTGAAATCTACCCAGGGCGAATATAAGACTGATATAATATGATTTTTTTAAAGAATTTATTATGTTTATTTTTGAGGACTTATCAAATTTGGGAACCTGATGATGGCGTCCTCTCAGAGCAGCAAAACTATTAGTGATAGAAAATAATAAATAAGCACATTATTTGCACAAATGTAGGTACATAGGCGAGCATAATGCCTTATTGTTACCAATCTTTTGTTTCTTATTATAAGCTTAAACTTGGACTTAGTTCAAATAGGGACCAGGAGTATCTGATTATTATAGAATTATGAGGTTTTTAAAGTGGGCGCAAACTTTCGTTATTAAAGACTATGATAACTATGTTACAATTTGTAACAAAAGTACCTTGGCAACAAACTTTTTGTTTATAAAAAAATATATTAGATATGTTAATAATCGATCTTGCAAGTACTAGTAGGGAAACTGACACTGCTATTTAAATTATAATCACTTCCGAGTTGAGACACCTAATAGAGCGTAACTTCGACATAATTTATTATCCTTATATCTTTAATTGGTAATAATGTATGCTTTATCCTTGATTTGCATCTACATACGTTGACATTATTGTTCAATTAATTAATTTAACTAGCTACGCCCCGCTGTTTTACCCACTTTTAAGCTGCCGCCTTTCAACCTTGAAACCTGAAAGTGGTGGTACTACCCCGGATAGGCAGACTGGACAAATGAAAACCAACTGTATGACTACTGCCCTTTAACATCTGGATGTTAAAGAAAAAAAAAGAAAATATTTATCCAGAGTAAATATTTTCTTAGTTAACAAATATTTGTAAATAATAAATATAGATTAGGAAGCAAATCTTTGATCCGACTAAGAATCCGTAGTAAGTCATATTATTATGTCAAAATCATAATTATCTTTCCTGTTCGAGAGAATCCATCGTCAGGTTCTCCTTATCTACGAACTTAGCCTTTAACCTTTCTTCATTATTGGCCTAACAAATACATAAATATTTCGTCAATTCGGACAGGATGTTCTAGATATTACTTATAAAGTGTTGAGCCCTGTCCAAAGACATCAAATATACTATGAACTAGACCGGAGAAGACCTCGAATTTTTTGCGCCTAAAAGCGAGACCAATTGGCTCAGAATGTATGACAGTTACAGAACAAAGAAAAAGATAGAAGTGGTATAAACACATTTTTGTATGGGAACCAATGTCGCCAACCCACATACTTGCAAATGTAACTACATAAAATAACACCACGAATATGTATCTCTGATTGATCAAATTTCCTAGAAATATTGGTAATAAAAGTAAACTGAAATAATTAAATTCAACCTTATCACTAATGCAATAGAGGTGAAATAACATTAACCTGGTTATAATATAGGACTGTTTTTCTCAAAAAAGCGAACAGTAATAACTATTGCTATTCACCAATAGATGCCGGTAGAATTCATTAAAATTGAAATTTGTTCCTTATCATAAAATACATAAGTATGACTTTTGCGTAGCAATTAATTAACTTTCGCTATTTACCAATATATGGCGGTAGAAGATATTAAATTTATATTTGTTCATCATTTCATACGCCATAAGTATGACTTTGTGGCAAGCAATTGATTGACTGTCGCTATTCACCAATAGATGGTGGTAGAAATTATTAAATTCAAAATTTGTTGTTAAATTCGAAATTATAAAATTAAACCTGTGTATCTATGTGTTGACTGTAGGAAACTAAGTGTAGAAAAGTTTGTGCGATAAAAAAAATATTTTAGATCTAAAAAAACTGTTCATGGATCCTCTAAGATCAGCAAATCAACAAGAAATGGAACTATAGTGCTTTAACTTAAGCCTTTATCAAATTGA
This sequence comes from Tinea trinotella, assembly GCA_905220615.1. Taxonomy (NCBI): domain Eukaryota; kingdom Metazoa; phylum Arthropoda; class Insecta; order Lepidoptera; family Tineidae; genus Tinea; species Tinea trinotella. The sequence goes on from HG992311.1 coordinate 8,341,569, forward strand.
AGACCGGGAGTATCTGATGATGCACCATCATGAATCCTCCCAGATCAGAAAATCAACAAAGAGAGTACCATAGTGCTTTAACTAAAATTGTTACTCACAATGAGCCATTAGCTGGCCTGATATCAAATTGAAGATCTGGAGTATCTGATGAAATACCATGAGGATGCAAGGGATATTAAAGGGATATAACTATGGAGCCAATGTTGTTTCTTGCTATAAGGCAAGAAACAACATTTTCTTTAAAATTTTAATTTTGATTTATTTTAAATTTCTATACTAAGCTACTAAAGTACTTTTATCATAGAAACAGGACAACGAAAGTACACATATCAAAGGATACATTGGTACTGATGAATGGTTTCGAACCCGTGCACTCGGCTTGCCATTGCACTGCCACTATACCACGGTCACTTTAATTGCAAGGAAGGATGCAAATTCGCCTCGCTCATTAATTGTTCAATATAATTCTTTTAGTTTTGTTTTAGTGTTAAATACACAGTAGATTTACGTTAAACTCTACGGTAATATACTCATGGATACATTCGAAAAGCACTACAAGATACCTGAAGATCTAGCAGTATCAGCATATCATCATTATCATCATCAGCCAGAACGCGTCCACTGCTGAACATAGGCCTCCCCTTAGAACGCCATTTCGAAGATGCCAATTGCATCCACTGGTTATTCGTGACTTTCACTATGTCGTCAATCCACCTAGTGGGAGGCCTACCTACGCTACGTCTTCTGGTTCGTGTTCTCCACTCTAGAACCTTCCTTCCCCATCGGTTGTCGGTTCTTCGGGCGATGTGGCTAGCCCATTGCCACTTCAGCTCGCAAATCTTCGAGATATGTCGGTAACTCCGGTTCTTTATTTTATTTTATTGTGACTCGACATATGACAGCACCCCGCTTTATGTTAAGCCGAATTGTGGTCCATGAATGAATGTCACTGCTACTACAATTCATTAACTGTGAGTAGAAATCACATGCACTATGCCGGCCTAGATGGAACCGGCAACTTACAAGCTGATCCCGAAACGTGACCAAATCACTTCACGGTCTGTATACTTGTAAGTGGTGGTACTACCCCGGATCGGCAGACTGGGTACCACTGCCTACCACTCTTTGCGAATATCTTTGGCGAATATCCTCGTTCCGGATTCTATTGCGCAGAGACACACCAATCATAGCTCTCTTTTCCGACAGGCCAACATTTAGGGGCCACGTCTTAGTGCCATATGTCATCACTGGCAATACACACTGGTTGAAGACCCTTGTCTTTAGGCGAGTTGATGAGAAGATATAACGTATCAGCTTATAGATCGGACATTTTAGTTTACTCTCGACACTTAAAAACTATCATCATAGAGCTAACCGTTCCGTGGGAAACAAACATTCCAAAGGACCACAACATCAAGTCCAAAAACGGTTTCAAAACTTAGCTCTACGCAGTAGAAGTTGGTGCAAGGGGAATACCAGCAAAAACCTTGCATCATCTTTTAAAGAATCTTGGCCTCCTAAAATCAGCCGTCAGCATATTTTTAGATCATATGTCGAAGGCGGTGGAGTCTTACAATATTTCGTTGGGTTGAGGGGATAGTGAAGGCAGGGAAGGTGAGTGTTGACATGTCACAAAAAGCTTTAAAACCTACATTTCAGTCACAAGTCCGGAACGGTGCCTTCATTCTCCCGCCTGCCACGTGATAGACCCGGCACCCGCACGAAGAATGCATAGATGCTGTTTGAGTTTGAAAAAGAAATTGTTTCATTCATTTACAATAAAAAAACCTAACAGTACAATGATGGATAAAGGCTAGATGGATAGGTAGGTACTAGAATTGCAGTACATATTTTTTATATGTCCAGTTGGTGTGTAAAATTAGGAATAGAACCTATTACTAAACCTATCTAAATTGTTCTGTTGTAATTTGAATAAATGCCAACTAGGTAAAGACTGCCTCGAGCCTTGGACAAATTATGTAATTGCTGTACAACCTAATTTACTCAAATATCTATTAGCGGATAAAACCTCAGTTATTTAGATGAACACGCAATCAATTCTGCGAAATATCAGCGCCTATTTTTCAAATATTTGAGGTTGCATTTCTTTTGTGTAACACAAATGCCGACCTGAAAATTAATATAAAATAGCTGAGATCCATTTACTATATTATGTAATCTAACTCCAATGTGGGAATATTGAATTATGTAGTTAGTACGCAAAATAACTCAGTAACTCTAATTTCAAATTATACACTTTTTAACAAGAGTAGCCAAATTTTTTTGGCCGGCATAGTGACGGTGACTAGGGAAGCTGTGAAATGAAAATGTTTTTTTCAGTCAGCAGCACTCTTGGATCTCCTCTAGCTTACCATCAGGCGGGTCGAATTCAGATGTCGAGTCGCAATAAAAAAAAATCAAAGAGCCACAATAAATATAACAATTACGTATTATTTTATTTTTTCTAGTTCTAAAAGAAAACGTGTAATAAAATAACGATGATTAATGTAATATATTTATATTTCGTAGTTATAACTAAATATTTGTATGCCAAAGGTCAAGGTTCTATTTTGAATTGTAACGGACAGCTATGATTTTATCAAACATTGTTTACTAAATATAAACTACATTTCAACATAACCAGTTTTTTAATACACGAGAAGATCTTGAAGTAAAAAAAAAGTAATAAGTTTCCAAGTTTTTAATTTTTTTTTTAATAATAATTTCAGATTAATGTAAATGGAGTTAATTAATGTTTTAATACTGTTAGTGTCAATATTACTACCAAAATATAACCGGTTTATTCACAACTCTACCCCAATTAATAGAAGGTCAATTATCTAGTGGACGCATTTAATTTTGATCTGTATTAATAGTCGGAAGTAAGTGGCGAAGGTCCTGAGGCAGGTCAGCATCCTTCCTATGGTTCCTGTAACATGACCTGCCCCCCTAGCACGGCAATCCAAGAAGCACGATAAATATCATGATTGTTTGTCAAAATATGACTTTTCCCCATGAACTGTAAGTTGCGAGCACGGCGACAAGCAAGATACTCAATATGTGTGATAGCCGCCATTTTGTTTGAAGTTATCATAACTTGCGAGCACGGCAGATCCAAGAAGTAAGATTTTGACGATATATATACACATTTTTATCACATTATGAACGGGGTGATGATAAATATATTTTGGCCTTTTTTAACTAAATAATTATAAATTATTATATTTTTTGTAAGGTTCTTAAAAGGTTATTATGTTTTCTATGTCCTAAACTCGATTAATAATTACTCAAGACTACCTTTAATTTTACCTTAAAAAAAATGTTATAGCTTGTCTATAATGACGCGCCTCTCCACTTTATTAGTTTATTTAAATGTGTGAATGCAAACATTTCTAACTATACTACTATACTTTATCAGCGTGCTCCTCCTTTTGTGTTTAACCAGCAACTGAATGACCAAGTATGTTGCATACTTTACTTTTGTTGCTATACTTTTATTTCATGCGCCTAAATACTTTTAAGCGAAGTTTAAAACTACACATTTGGCCGGCATACTGACGAATGACTGAGGCAAACGTAAACTAAGTCGGTTTTTTCAGTCACCAGCGCTCTTGGATCTCACCTTGCATAAATGCACATTAACTCAAAGCTAGTTTTTTTTATATATTTATTAAATTATTATATTTAATAATTGATGTATTTATTTGAGATTTTGTAACATATTATTTTTAATTCTTCATTTTAATTTTTATATATTAAGTTTATAACCGTTTGACAGTGGATACGCCTCAAATTTGCCGTAAGATGTAATGAAAGCATACGGTCAAATTAAAAAGTTTGTTGTTATTTGACATTTCCAAGTATGTTTCGACTCTTTAATTTATACGCATAATTTCTGTTATTATTTTTTTTTTTTTTTTTATTGTGACTCGACATATGACAGCACCCCGCTTGATGTTAAGCCAAAGTGTGGTCCATGAATGAATGTCACTGCTACTACAATTCAATAACTGTGAGTAGCAATCACATCCACTATGCCGGCCTAGATGGAACCGGCAACTTACAAGCTGATCCCGAAACGTGACCAAATCACTTCACGGTCTGTATACTTGTAAGTGGTGGTACTACCCCGGATCGGCAGACTGGGTACCACTGCCTACCACTCTTTGATAACCAGACCCGAAGCAAATATCCATCTCTTTTTTTTTTATTAACAAATATTTGCAATATTTAATACTATTAAATATTACAAATAAAAGCTATGAAACAAATATTTGCTCCGACCGGGGATCGAACCCGGGACTTTACGCGCAACAAACCAGTCGCTAAACCGTTCGTCCACGCCTGTCGTCTGTTAGTATTGTTGTAGGGAACGTACATAACCGAAATGAATGAATTGAATGATTATATGACGAAAGTCAATATAGAGGTTTGTTGTTTCCGAAAAAGCCTGTAGTAATGCGATAAAATATCTTAATATTTTATCGCATTGATTTATCTTAAACAATTCCTTGTTTAAGATAAATCATGTCCTTGGCCATGCTCGCTTATGTGATAAGTTACATGGTAAGATAGCTCTATCGCGGAACTTGATTCTTGAATCTTGTTCGACCCCGTGCTAGGGGGGCTGTTTGTTTATAATCATATTGTTAATATCGTTTTTATTCGTAAAGGAGTGGGTTTATTTTAATATACCACTTTCATATTTATAATGACAAGGCTCTCGCTATCAATTTGAGAACCTGTATAACATTTTTTATAACATTACTCCATATTGTAATTATGTATTGCGCTATTTCGAAAATTCACTCATTGTTAGTAGAGGAAAGCTTGTTCAAATTACAGTATCAAGGTTGTAAGTTTATGTTCTTGATAAAGTTATTTCACCTTTGACCTATTTTTTTAATGTGGCTTGACGTATGACTGCACCCCGCCTGATGTTAGGCTGAAGTACGTGCGGTCCATGATTGGAGGTGACTGCTCAATCAATCAATATCTTTTTGTACGTGTAACTCCTACCCAATAAAACCTGCCAATAACTAACCTTGGGCCTATATTACTTTAAGAACAATGCGTTTTTAACAAATCGCTTGAAAATTCGCAAAACGGACACAACCGTCAATGAAGTCTGCCTTCACGCGTCTGCCCCACCTCACTTGCCATACGTAGGATTTACGCTATACTATTTTGGCTATAATGGCTTACACATAAGATATAGATATACTGTCGCGAACTTTGTTGTAGTTCTATTTAAGATACATATTTTATCATACATTACATATGTGTAACTCTAGCGGTTTTGGCAGCGCACGCCAGAATAGCTCGCAGATGGTAGATTTTTATCCTACTTACTTGACATTGTAGCCTATGTGTTATTCTGATGTATAAGCTATAATATATTACTGTAAAGTTTCATTAAAATCCATTCAGTAGTTTTGGCGTAAAAGAGTAACAAACATCCATTCATCCATCCATCTATCCATATCCATTCATACTCACAAACTTTCGCGTTTATAATATAAGTAAGGATTTATTGTGTAATGTTTTATAGAACGAAACAAAATTTATAAAAGTAAAATAAAGTAGGTAACGGAATACTTACACTGAAAGGAATATTATAGCATATAATATATTTGTTACTTCTAACCTGTTATAAAAACGTATTACCTGATGTTATTCTACAATAGTAATAAAAATATTGACTCAATTAAATAATATAAAATAGCCAAGTGTTTTTGTGCGCGACTATCCATGCGCAAACATATACCTTCCACTGGGCGCTCGGAGCTCTTCTTTGAGCGTTGGATTGTATCTTCGGTTTGTCGAAACGGATGTAGTGGTTGGCGCCGTTCTGTTGATGCTCACAAACTGCAGACTTTCCACTACATTCCAAATAAACGCGATAGTAAGCCTCATAAAATTTGTTTAATTCAATAATCAATGTTCGCTCAAAATCTAAGAAAATACTAAATAATTTACCCCTATTAAAATGGTGTTTGGGGAGCATAACAAAAGTGTATTCCAGAAAAGACGGTATAACACGAGTGGCAGACTTAGAAATTGCACATGGCAATAGACATAGGTGTTTACCCAAGATATGCCCTTTAACCATCGAAGTGAATACCTTACTATGTTATTGCTGTAATAGTTTATTAATTTCAACATCTTCAGTTTTTTTTCCTAAATAGTTTAATAATATCCCGGATTTTATTTAGAGAATTTCCTCTTTATATCTTCTCTCACCTCTTTTTTATTTTCATCTTCACCTTCTCACCTTAATTTATACCTTTATCGAACCCGCGTTTATGTGTCTAATAGCTTTAACTGCTAGTAGATCTTGCCATTTTTTCTTCTTCTCGCATACTTATTCCTCTGTTTTCTTATCCCACCACATGTTGGTCCTCACATTCATCCTCTTACTTACTCCTCTTACAAACTTCTTTTGCAGCCTCTGTCATATCATTCCTTAATTTATCTAGCTAAAACGACTTAATTCTATCAAATCGACACATTCGAGTGATTCCCCGTTCAGTGTCGTAAATCACCCGGTGCAATAAATGAAGTAAAAGGTAAAATAAAACGAAATACTTTATAAAATTATAATTTATTGTGCCCTTAGATTAGAGAATAATAAAGATTGTGCCATAGAACATGAGTGCTTAGTTTTTTTTTTGTTTTTGATAATATGTGGTATAAGTAAATTATATTTCATAAATTAATTTGTGATTCACCTAATAGTAACATCAAAAGTGCGTAGAAGATTCAAGAATTGATACGAGGTCTTCGCGATCTGAAATATCATAAATTATTTTTAATTTTACGTGTTTGTGTAAGCTTCAGGCCAACATAAAACACACGTATACGTGGGGTATACTGAAAGTTTAGCATAACTCATTAATAAAACAATTTACACGTAAAGTAATTGTGGGCAATAAATAGTAAGACTTTGTTCATAATTTTGAAATTCTTTATTTATTCTTCCAAATCTATTTAGTCTCCCTCAAAGTAATGTCCCCGGCCACAATACACGTGCGCCAAAGTTTTTTTTAATCCTCGAAACAGTTGTTAAAGTCAATTTCCGGAATAGCCTTCAATGCAAGTAGCGATACGCGTTTATTTTCTTCAATTGACTTAAAACGGTTTCCTCGGAGCGGTCGTTTGAGTTTGCTGAACAGTCAGAAGTCACACGGAGCTAAATCAGTGGTTTGTGGTTGTGGAACGATATTGGTTGAATTTTTGGCGAAAAACTCACGAAGAATTAGTGCAGTATGCGCCGGTGGATTATAGTGGTGCAAAAACTAAGAGTTGTCGGCCCATAAATTTGGCCTCTTTTTTTACTAATAGCTTCACCGATTAATAATATTCGGCCGATTAATCGTCTGTTTCTGTGTCGTAAGCATAGATCCAAAACTTAACGCCATTTATAATACTTGTCATGAAATCCTGGTAGTCGGAAAGCATTGTTTTACAGACGTCATTTTTTGAAACCAATCGTGCTTTTACTTTTCTTAGGCACAAATTATCTTTGGTAAAATGGTTTTTACTGATCCTTTCGATATTCCAACGATGCCAGTAAGGTCTCTGACTGTTCATCGTCGATTCTCAAGCACCAATTCCTTGATTTTATTCACGTGTTGATCATCAGTTGATGTTCGTCGTCAACGCGTTCTCGACCCCCTTTGAACAGTTTGTATCAATCAAAAACACTTGCTCGCAACATACAATTATCACCGAAGACCTTTTTAACATTCTGAACGTTTCGGCACCAGAAATTAATTACGCACAAAAAAAATAATGGAAATTCTTTGTTGAATAATTTAACTCATTGTAAAAATCGACGAATACACTTTTTGTACTTCAGAAAGACAAGCATATACTAAAAACTAATGATTATAGTCCAATCAATGAACAAAAAGAGTGGAAAAAATTCTAACCCGGACAAAAAAAAATACAGTCGTATACAGAAAAAACAAGAATATTAGTGTCTGTGTGGAGCAACTTACGCCGGAATGGCAAACCTAACCTAAAAAATTCCGAAAGTTCGAAAAGACGGTATTTTTTAAATAAAACTAGAACAATGTCTCTTGAAAAATTGAAATGTGAAAAAGGTCGAAGGATTTTTTTTTAATTCGTAAAAAAATTCGCGAAAAACCTATTCAAGCCACAGTCGATATTAAAAAAATAAATAAAAATATGGCCCAAAAACGTCATGGTGAAAACCTTATTTTTGCGACCTAAAAATAAAAAAACATCGATTATCTTTTTTAATAGCATAAAAGTACAACTCTTCACAAAGAAAATGAGTACGCGGACGATTTTCTATGACCTTTTCTAGGGCAAGAGTGGCCATTTTCCGAAGGCACCTTTTTTCGATAAATCGATGTATCTCGGTAAAAACTTAATTTTTTTTATTTTTACAAAAAACGGGCTTATTTTGCTAGAAAATTAGAAAAAAACCTTCTTAAAAGAATTTAAAAAAACAGAAGCAAAAATTAAAAACGTTACTAGAAAATCAAAAATTGATCGTTTTGATGATTTTTTTTAAATAACTCGAAAATTTATGCACCGATTTAACCTCAACAAAAACGAATCGATGCGTTTTTTTAATATCTACAACTTATACATTAAACTTTTTCTGATCGGAGACATTGTTCTTTTTTAATTTAAAAAATACCGTTTATTCGAACTTTTTTAGGTTAGGTTCGCCATTCCGGCGCGAGTTGCTCCACACAGACACTCGTATCCTTTTTTTTCTCTATACGACTGTATTTTTTTTGTCTGGGTTAAAATTTTTTTTAAACATGGGACCAAAAGTTCATTAATTGGACTAATATTGATGTGACGTTTGGCACAGATGTCGCTGACAGTCGTACTCCAGAAACCGTCATACTTCATAACCCAGAAAAAAAATCGACAAATGGATTTCCGCGCGAAATTTAACTTAAAAGTCTTACTATTTATTGCCCACAGTAGAATATTTATTGCTTTTCGAATTATTCTCTATTGCATTTTAAGATTTTAAGAACTTTTAGGTCAATTATTTACTAGGGGTGATCAAAAAGTAATGATAAACGGGTATCACTACATAGTATAAAATAAAGTCGCTTTCTCTGTCCCTTTTTATGCTTAAATCTTTAAAACTACGCAACGGATTTTGATGCGGTTTTTTTAATAGATAGAATGATTAAAAAGGCAGGTTTATATGTATAAAAACATCCATTAAATAGTGGAGAAATTTTTGAGGTTTCTAATGTGATGTCGTAAATAATTATTTTTTTCCGCTTACATTGCAAACGCAGGCTGAACCCTACGAGATTTATCAAAATAATGTACAAGTATTTTGTACACATTAAAAAGGTCTACAGAAAACTCCGCGATGGTATATGACTATCTCTTATGGATATCCCACAATAACATTTTTTGTCATTTACTTTTTACGACAAATAATGGCTAATATTCGAAGCGATTTTAACCAATACAGCATTAACCTTATCCAATTATATACCTTATATATTATACATTATTGATTTAATATAGATCTATATAGCCCTTTACATGAATATTTTCAAAGATATTACAGATTTAAGAATTGCGGGACGTAGCGTTTCTCTTTTGTTGTTGATGATTGTTGATTATCTTTTGTTTTTAGTCGCACGAATAGCAAATTATTTTTTAAGTATTTTTAATTGATCTCTGTCTATATCCAAGATATTACTTCGCGTATTTTTGAAATCCCACAATTAAATAAATAACTAACTGACCCGGCGAACTTCGTACCGCCTAAAAATGAATGAATGTCATGTTACAGATTAACTTAAATTGTTGTGAATTGAAAAAAATAATATATTTGTTTCTCTTTGTCTCTCAATTTAATAGATAAAGAGAAACAAATATATTAATTTTTTCAGTTTCGCACAATTATTTCACTACACAATAAATCTAATGTATATTATAATTGTCATAATAATAAAAAATGTCCAGTTTCGCACAATTAATTCACTACTATACGTAAGGACGCACAACGTCACAGGAAGCCGGTGATGCACTGACTGACACTGACCTACTTAAATAAAGTTTAAACAAAAAGCGACTAACATAGAAATAAAACAACATATTTTTATCCCTTTCGCACATACTTAATTCTCAACATACATGAGTGTGTAATAAGGAGTTTCCTCAGTTTGCATTACTTTAAACTGCATAGGTAGTTTTAATAAAAATAACTATGCCAGGGTCCTTCACCTGTGTCATATGGGTCAGTAACAAATACAGCATGTAGAAAAATTGCAAAATGAAAAATAATGTCTTGTGGTAATGTCTCTAAAGTAATGGATATTTTTGAATGATTTTTTAATGTGGTTTGAGAACATCATTAGCTATCCGGGTTTTAATTTATTGTCGTAAAATCCTCCCACACACTGTATAAGTTTACACGTTTTTAACGATAATAAATGTATAACTCACATTCGTAAATAACTCTAAATTCATTACAGCATTAACCCCAAAACCCTTTGCATTTAAAGTAAAAGGTCTTTGAAAATGAATAATCAAAACCAGCAAAGTTCTTTTTGTAGACTCATCTCCATGCACCCAATTAGAAAAATATACAGCTTCACTTAAATCGACACTCTGAAAAAAAAAAACAAAGTTTTAAATAGTATGATAATAAAAATTTGGTTTTAAAATAATTTTTAACAAACAAACGACTTCAAACAGTAAACTAAAAAGCTAAAAATAAATTTACTTCGCACAAAGTAATACGTATTTAAATAGAAATGATCAAAAAAATATTTTGCCTGCCAAGTAAAACAATAACTGTATAGATATAATGAATCTTAGTAGGTAATTATCACGAAATATCTGTTCTGTGGTAATTATCAGTACTTCCTTATTATCCTTGTTTTTTTTATTAACAGATTTTGTAATTTCTTTTATTTTAATACGTTAATGCTATAATAAGTATTTGTCGTACTTTCAAATTAAGTACCTACGTTATTAATATTTAAATGTCATTGGATTCCATTTTGAGTATTCTTTTGTTTTATTTCAACATTGATATCTTGAGTACATTTGTTATGTAAAGAGCTACTACATGTCTAAGTTGTATTCAGTGTTCTTTTCATAAATTAGGTACATAATATTTAAAAAGTTACTTTGACCGCGCGTTCCCACTCGCCGAGACAGGCCGAGGAAGGGCGAGCGCGAGAGTGTGAATGGTGAATGTGAATGTCACCAGCCTCAGGGCCGTCTTTACCCGGGGGTTCAAGGGGTGCGGTGCACCCAGGCGCAGAGTCCTAGGGGGCGCATGCCGACCGCCATAAACTTGATAGATACCTACTACACTGAGACTACACGAGCAGAGCCGCGGGCACATCTAGTTCATATACATCATAGGTAGACATGCCGCTTTTGGCACGTGTCACACCGTTTGAGTAACAATGTTAGGTAAAGCACTATAGTTCCATTTTTTGTTGATTTGCTGATCTAAGAGGATCCATGATCAGTTTTTTAAATAAAGAATGTTTTATTTCATCGCATTAACTTTTCTACACTAAGTTTCTACAGTCAAGACGAATGTAATGACTCCAAACTTAGTAAATTTATTAAGTTTAAATCCATCAAGATTTCGTTTGTTACCTTCGAGTTCCATCATCAGAGTACCAGTTAAAACACCCATGTATTTGGATACGTTTTGGTTCCAAATGTTAAGTCACAGATATGTTTAAAAGTAAATACCGATTATGTGTCTAAGATCGCTACTGCAGCTAACAAAACGAGCTGATGACCTTGAAACCCCTGATCAGATCTTTATCAATTGTAGCTAAGAACCATCTCGATCACGTCAGCTTTCAAACAAAAAAACCGCATCGTAATCGGTCCATTCGTTTAGGAGCTACGATGACACAGACAGTTACACAGACACACAGATACACAGTAAAAGTACCTAACCGGTACCAATGTATTAGACTACAGGCCCGTGTCAAAAATTGATGGGTCATTTGAACCAACCATAACCTATCAAGAACGATATAAGGGTATGAAATAATAAGATTCAGCACTATGCTGTCATTTGTAAACTGTCCAACTGAGTGCAGGTGAGGATTCAAAAGTACAGGTAGAGTGAGTACATTTTGGTCATATATTTTTCTACGAAATTCTTACCATCGATAGCTCTATTAAAAATAATTAAAAAAACACGCAGTGCTGTAATGAATGGTGCGCCATTAAGTCGTTTTTTTTTATTTTCCGACTATTGTCAGAATTTTGGTCATATAATTTTGTACGGCATCAGTTTCATTCTGTTTCAATACATCTTCTAATCCATTATTCCGCGATGCCGTACAAAAATCATGCGACAAGGGGAAAATTCGAGGGTTAAAATCCCCTCTCTTTCAGTTGTCTAGGGGGTGATTTGACACAACATAAAAATTAATTTATTTTAAAAGTATTTTATGCATACATAATATTTTTTCACATGCAGTACATTTTCGTTTGTACAAATTATTTTGTATTTAAAAAAAAATATTAAAGGTTATTTAAAAAAATATCCAATTTTTTAAATAATAGTTTTATTTATTCACATCATCACAATAAAACAAATCAATTATATATATATAAATCAAATATATATAATGTTTGAAGTATACATATATTAAACCAAAAAGTATACAAAACTGTTGCTACTGGGATTGATAGTTTCACTTCTTGGATATAATATACACACCGTTTCACTTCTTTAACCTTGTTCCTACCTCGTCCTTTCACACCCGTAATACCCGCACTGGTCAAGGAAAGCGTCCGCTTTCTATCGACCGAATCGGCAGTCGAACTAAAAAGTTCGGTGCGTCTTTTCTTTGTAGAACAATTGACAAGTGGAATGCTTTGCCAGCCCGTGTGTTCTCTCCATCCTATGACCTTGGATCCTTCAAGAAATGCGTGAAGAAGCACCCTAGGCCGGCATAATGACGGCGACTGAGATAGCCGGGAACTAACTCGGTTTTTTCATTCGTCGTCACACTCGGATCTCCTCTTGCTTGTCATCAGGCGGGTCGAGGTCAGATGTGTAACGTAATTATTTAATAATTACGCAAAATAATAGTTTCTGTAAAACCATCAACAATTTCTAGTTATTTAAGACGAATATAGGTCGTGTATACATTTTTTTGTTATAAAAATCCCAAGGCCTGATTACTAATTATTTATCATAATTTTAATTACAAATTCATTTTAAACATATTAAAAAATTAACGTTTTACTAATTTTATTAAATCAAAATATTTTGTTGGCATTAAGCTGATTGCCTTTGCCAATTGAGGCTAAACAAAATAAATCGAATAAGAAACTGCTTGTCACTTTGAACTTGTAAAATTTATTAAGTGAAAGCGGGCACACGCACAATTAGTATTTTCAAAAAAGGGCAGTTTGCAAAAAGGGAAGGTTATTTAAGGCGGCACCTCCATGGACCTGGCCTCTTTCTTGTACTCTTCGATCGGAAGCAACATCACTGCCTCCTGGACGCTGCCACCAGAAATCCATAAGTTAAACATACAAAGTTAAACTCGTGTCGTATTCCCCCATATTAAGTGGTACGTACTTTCACAGCCAGCGTACACAAATTAATTATTATTTATTTTGTTTTATTATAGTTTTTATATTGTTGTTTAAAGCCGGCATTGTGGAGAATTGCTGTGAGCAATGGATGGTGACCTACGTCTCCCCATTGTTCATGACAAGAATTATAATGCTCATGTTTCCTTTTGTGTAAAATGTGTCCATGATACAGGTAAACGTGATATCAAATATGACCACGTTTGTCTTGCACAAAGCATTTTATTTTTTTACATAAATACCCCACAATGCCAACTTTATTTTATTGCATCATTGTTTCTTTCTAATTTAGCTTTGTAGATAATTATAGTTATCTTTTTGTTAGAACATAAAGGCAGAATATTGTCAGTGTTTTAATTGTAATTTCTGTCCTAAATTAAAGGAGTTAAATGCCAACTCCTAGGCAGCATTGTCGCTGCCTATCCCTGTAAATCTTGCAGCTTATATTTATGCCACTTCTTTTTATGTAATTTATTATCTTTGTTTTATATTTATTATTCTTTCTTCTTTGTCATCTGTTCTCCTGGTTGCTTGTAGTGGGATAACCGATTCCTGACACAACGCCTTCCAGCGCAATGCACACAGTATCTATTAAGGCTGTCGTGAGGTTGCGCTGGGACGCGTGTCGAGATCAGTTATCTCACACGTTGTCTTTGCGCAATTTCAGGGGACCACGGTCGGACTATTGACTACGATCGGACTTGACTACGGTCGGACTTGACTACAGCTGGACTGAATACGGTTGGAGAACCTCCACCAGCTCGCTACGTGGACCTGCGAACACCAGTCTCCGTGGTTTTGAGTTGCGTGTAGCTCACAGGCTTGAAGTTGCCCGTAAGGCTCAAACCACGTGAGAAAACCATCATTAAGGTCACGTAGTCACCCTCTTTTTTTTGTCAGTTCCTTCAGAGGCTGATTCGCAATTAATCAACTTATCTGGATATAGGGCCATACCCACGTAGATTTTTTATAAAAAGGTTTTTTTTATTAAACAATCTTTAATGTCGCTTTAATTTTTTATTTTAAATCGCCCTTAGCTAAGAGCCTTGTGACAGATGTCGGGTCACAATAAAAAAAAAGTTAGACGGCATACAAGTGATGACATAGTGCTGAATCTTATTATTTTATGCCAATACAGTGTGTGGGGGGATTTTACGACAATAAATTAAACCCGGAGAGCTAATGATGTTCTCAAACCACATTAAAAAAATCAATCAAAAATGTCTATTACTTAAGCCACCAGACATTATTTGTCATTTTGCAATTTTACTACATGCTGTATTTGTTACTGACCCATATGACACATGTGAAGGACCCTGAGCATCATACTTATTTTTATTTAACCTACCTATGCAGTTTAAAATAATGCAAACTGAAGAAGCTACTTATTACACACCTATGTCTATTGAGAATTGAGTATGTGCGAAAAGGATAAAATATGTTGTTTTATTTCTATGTTAGTCGCTTTTTGTTTAAACTTTATTTAAGTAGGTCAGTCAGTGCATCGCAGCACCCGTGACGTTGCGCGTCCTTACGTAACATTTTTTTTTATTGTGTAGTGAATTAATTGTGCGATGTTTCCGGGAATACCACAATTACGAAGATCTGCATGCGCATTATTAATTTGGGAATACTGTAGGTATAGGAATAGTGCACTGTTGCCGCTCTTATCACAGGTCAGTGATCATAGGTACATTAATGGTGTTTTATTATTTTTATATTTTTATGGTATTAAGTTTGTTTGAAAAAAACATTTTTAAAATTTTGATGTTATAATTTATTTGATATTTTTTAAAGTATCCAATGAAGTAATATTGACACTGTTTTAATTTATTGTCGTAAAATCCCCCACACACTGTATAATATCGTTATAGTTAGGTCACCTGGTAGTTCAAATGACCCATCAATTTTTGACACGGGCCTGTAGTCTATATCTTTAATATATTAACTTTGGTCGAATATGAACAAAAATGTTTTTTATTTCAACAAACCAACATTACAAAAATATAATAATTCTATACATGTTCATGTCAAGAATCATACTTACATGATCGTTTAACAATTGACCCATAAAACATACATGAAATATTGAGAAAGTGATAGCGAAGAATACAATGAAGTATCTCATTCTTATGTAAATATCATCAAATACCTGAAAATAATATGTACTGTACATTTTTACTCACTTGGCAAAAGTAGTAAATAAAATTTCGGCATAATGACAGTTTAACGATAAAAATAAATTACTACTGTCGCGAAAAAAGAGGTGGCTATTAGCTTTAGGTTTGGTTATCATAGAGTGGTAGGCAGTGGTACTCAGTCTGCCGATCCGGGGTAGTACCACCAGTTACAAGTATACAGATCATGAAGTCATTTGGTCGCGATCATTTTCGGGATCAGCTTGTAAGTTGCCAATTCCAACTAGGCCGGCATAATGGATGTGATTGTTACTCACAGTTATTGAATTGTAGCAGTGACATCCATTCATGGACCACACTCCAGCTTAATATCAAGTGGGGTGCTGTCATATTTCGAGTCTCAATAAAAAAAAACCATTTAAAACATATAAAGCTTATTCGAAGTGGTCTCAATTGGCTGAAATATAGTCCTTTAAACATTGAGGCCAGTTATCAATATAAGCACGCATTCTTTTCATGGGAAAATTATTTACTGCCAATCGTATGGATTTGTTTTAGGATTTGTTAAATGTTTTAGGGACTCCAAATTATCATGGTGGTTAGAGCAAGCCATACTCTCTAAAACTAAACATAAATCATAATCCAGGGGATTAAGATCGGGACAACATGACAGACAGTCTTCAGCACCGATGAAGTCCGGAACGTTGGTTTCTAACCATGATTGGGTGGATCGAGCTTTATCACCCAGTGCCGAGTCTTGCTGAAACAACCATTTTTGGTTATCGAACATGGTGTTATTATGGGGCTAAACTACCTTCTCAAGAACGGTAGATTGACACCTTTTTCACAAAAAAATGGCTCAGTCACTCCTTCATAGCTAACACCCCACCAAACCATTACTGAAGTCGAATAATGCCCACGTTGTGCTCGGTTGACTAATTGGTAAGCTTCCTTAGAGCTTTGAGCATTATGACGGTTCTTTTTTTTTGTTAAAATATTGCTCAATTGTAACAAAAAAAACTCATCTGTAAACATTTTTTTTCTGTAAACTCCCTTTGCCTACCGTACCCTACCGCAAGAGGAGTAATTATTTTGATTATACCATCCTATTATTTTTAAAGTTATCAGTTAAGAAATGACCAGTGCGTCTATTATAGGCAGCAAGTCTTAAGTCATCTTTTATAATACGCGAATTGATACTAGGTGCTATCTTCATCTTCCAAAATTTTTTTTTGCATTCGGACAGGTTTTTTTCGAGTTGTTTTTACTGCTTTGATTACATTTTCCATACGAACACTACGTAGACGGCCGGATCTTTTTCTGTCATAATTAGAGGAGGTTTCATTGTACCGATCAATAGCCCGGTACACAAACATTTCACTAACAAAGCGTGTAGTGAGTTTTAAAAATTGTATTTGGCTACTTTGTGTAATGCAATCACGGCGATTCTGTTCTCTTTATCACCCCACTCCATTCTAGTTAATATATATTTAAAAAATATTATATAATGTATTGGCTATAAAATGAGAAAACGCAATTAACAATCATACAAAAATTACTGATTCCAAATTCAAAATGTAATATTTTGTTTATTTTAAATTGTAACAGTACTGATAGCCAGACTAAGTATACGAGGGGTGATCAAAAAGTAATGATGAACGGGTATTTCTAATAAAAATAAAGATCCAACAAATTTTTTCTCGCTTCTTCGGTCCTTCACTACTTTCCAGCTAAAAAATGTATAAATAGGACGTCATTTGAAGGAGCTATATTCATTTGAATACCAGCAGTCGGAGCGACAACACAAAAATGAAGAAACATGAAGTGAGATGCGTCATTAAGTACCTCTGTTTGACAAAAATGTCTACCAAAGAGATACACGCTGATTTGGTAGAGACACTGGGGGACTCTGCTCCTCCATATTCTACGGTGGCACGGTGGTGCATAGAGTTTAAGCTGGGTAGAACATTCACAGAAGATGAACATCGCGAGGGACGCCCAACCTCGTCCCTCACTGAGGAAAACGAATCGAATCGAAATAAATCGAAGATATCCTATTAGTAGACCGAAGAGTAACCGTCAGACATTTAGCTTAGGTCACTGGGATCTCATTTTGACTAGCAAAATGAATATGAAGAAGGTCTCCGCGCGTGGGTACCGAGAATGTTAACGGACGAACAAAAGAAAAAGCGGCCAAGTGCGAGTCGGAATCGCCCATGAAGGGTTCCGTAGCAGCAAGTAACATAATATATGAGTTCTTGTAGTTCGTTGATTGATTTTTATATAAGAGTTAATCGAATAAAAGGTAAATTGCGGATTTTCGATATATGACATTTCAAGAGCCAATCTTGCAAAGTTCCGGGCTGATCAAGAATTTTTTTTGGCTCGATTTGTGACCATGGACGAAACATGGATCCATCATTTTGATCCTGAGACCAAACAACAATCGGTGACTTGGAAAAGGTCATCCTCACCGACGCCGAAGAAGTTCAAAGTCTCGAGCTCTGCGGGCAAGGTTATGGCGTCCGTTTTCTGGAATGCTGAGGGAATCATAATGGTCGATTACCTGGAAAAGAGAGCTACTACAACGAGCTTCTACTACGCTGATCAAATAAGACGACTGCGAGAAGCCCTAAAGGAAAAAAGACGGGGCAAACTCCGAGCGAAAGTCCTGTTTCATCAGGACAACGCTCCTGCACACAAAGCCGAAGTTGCGATGGCTGCCATTCGAGAAGCAGGCTTCGAACTGGTCGAACACCCGCCCTATTCTCCAGATTAAGCCCCCAGCGATTTTTATTTGTTTCCTCGGCCCAAGGAACACCTCAGAAGCAAGAAATTTGAGGATGATAGCGAGTTGATGGCTGCTGGAGAGGCATTTTGGGTTCGCCAAGTTAAAGATTTTTTTAAAGGGTATTTTAGGTTTAGATAAACGTTGGACTAAATGTATCGACTTGTTAGGAGACTATGTAGAAAAATAAATTAAATTTAAACTAGAATCGTTGTTTTAATATACTAATTTATCATTACTTTTTGACCGCCTCTCGTATATGTATGTGAATTTAATAACTTTGTGCATTTGTTACATTGTGTATGTTTATACTACAGAATAAAACAGTAGAAAACAGATTCCTTAGATATAGGTCATGGGTGATGGTGATTTTTATGTTTGTTTACTACTTGTGCCAAGAAAAACAGTATAAAGGTCATTAGTTTTAGGAGAATTCGACATATATTTTATTTATTTACTAAAAACTCACCATACAAATAAATGCAGCCAACGAAATAAATACGAAACCAAATAGGTAGCTAAAGAAAAATACTTGATGATAAATACCACTAAAGCGATTGCACAAACTGTAAACGAAAATTTAACTTTATTCTACAATATAGCTTTTGTAAAATATATGATAAATAAAAATCTTTTAAATCTCACCTTGATAAAGCTTCATGTTTTAGAATTAGATTCCTCAATCGTTCTTTAATAATGGCATGTGTTTCTGCGGCGTTTTCATCATTTTCAATATTTTCTATATCGCTTTCTGTTATTAATTCTCGATAGCAATAACTTAAAACTTTACATTCCATACATATGTTTACAAGACCAAATAAGCAAATCATATCGAAAATTGACAGAGCATAAGCAGAGATTGTTGTCAAAATAAATTCATATAAATAGATTAACAAAAAATGTTGATGCTTATCAAATGGATACCACAAATCATGCGGTAAACGATATACCCAATCCTTCCCCAAAACAGTGTACTCATATTTTGAAACAACCCAAGGCATTGCATTTACTACTAAAAACATTAAAACTGAAAGAAAACTTATCACTTTAATCATCATTTTATTTGCATATCCATAGGTTTTTATAATATGTAAATTGTCATTAATTACTGTATTGTAGCTTATCCAAAAATCATAACGAAAATATTGGAGTAGCATGTCATAAAATTCTTGATTTGACCTCAATTTAATGAGACGAACACCACTCATTAGGCATATGCCAATGTTTGGCACTACATTCACTACACTAAAGAAGCTAAGGTCAGATAAACAGATGGTTATAGAAGAATGCAAAATTGCCCATCCCATAGTAAGTATAAGGACCAATATCACCCGCGGATTATTTCCACCTAAGCTGAATTTTAAATTTTGTGCGATTGTAATCACTGATACGAAATAATTTTTAACTTCCATTCTAATTAGTTTTTTTGGCATTTCGATTAAAATTTATGTCCACAAGTAAAAGTTTCAAGATTGAATGATAATCGCAATATAATATTAAAGCTCCTTTACAATCTACGTTTATACCGGCGTCATCTACTAGCATTTCACGTATTTATATTCTATTTAGAACTTATATATATATATATATATATATATATATATATTTATTAGGAAATATGGCGAATAACTCGTTTAATAGTCTAAGAGCCTATAGCCGGTGTTAATGGCGTGTGTAATTCACCAGACCTGGATTTATGCGCAGTGAGTTCCCCCAGCGCGGCTGGTTCTCAGTAGCGACATGTATCAAAAAATTATATAATTAAATTTTTATACCTTTTGCACTTGGGTATCAACTGCGTCTGCTACTCTTAGTCTTACTGAGCCCCCAACACATGTATGGTAGGTAAAGAAGACTTGATGTATTATGGTCTGCTGTGGTTGATCCAAGTTTGGTCAAATACATACAAGTAGGTGACCACTGGCTGTTGTAACATTAAAATATCGCTCTTAGACTCGCAGAATTTTAATGGGATTCGACGAGACACAACAATCATTATTGGAACGTAGTTCCTTATCGCGCGTTGCGGAAGACGAAAAAAATTAAGACCAAAAGTTGTAACGACACTTTTTGCTATAGTTGTAAGCCGTGCGGCGTGCGCGTGTTTCTCTGTCTGTCTCTCTCTCTCATAGAAAGTAAGCCAGTTATTTTCGTTTCGTCTTCCTATTTTGGAATGAACAGTGTGGTGTCGCGAGTATTATTTTTGTTGAGTGTATACAGGTTTTTTGTACATAATAAAAACAACAAAATATAAATACTACCATCGCTAATATATTAGCTACCATCGATGCAGTTTTTTCAAGACATTTAAATTTTTGAAATCAGGCGTGGACGAACCGTTTAGCGATTGGTTTTTTGCGCGTAAAGTCCAGGGTTCGATTCCCGGTCGGAGCAAATATTTGTTTCATAACTTCATGTTATTAAATTTGTTAATAAAAAAAAGAGA
The DNA here is from genome assembly GCA_905220615.1 of Tinea trinotella. NCBI lineage: Eukaryota > Metazoa > Arthropoda > Insecta > Lepidoptera > Tineidae > Tinea > Tinea trinotella. Next base: position 8,362,549 of record HG992311.1, read on the forward strand.
TTGATATTTGCTTTGGGTCTGGTTATCAAAGAGTGGTAGGCGTTGGTACTCAGTCTGCTGATCCGGGGTAGTACCACCACTTACAAGTATACAGACCGTGAAGTGATTTGGTCACGTTTCTAAATCAGCTTGTTAGTTGCCGGTTCCATCTAGGCCGACATAGTAGATGTGATTGCTACTCACAGTTATTGAATTGTAGTAGCAGTGACATTCATGGACCACACTTCGGCTTAACATCAAGCGGGGTGCTGTCATATGTCGAGTCACGATAAAAAAAAATAGAATCCCAACATATGTTTCCTACTTCAGTTACCACCAAGCCAATTATTACTAAAATTGAGCCTACTAATTAGGTTTATCGGTGATTGTAATCAGGGCCGTCTTAAGCATATTCAGCGCCGGGGTGCGAAAGTCAAGGCTCCGCTCGCGTGGTCTCAGTGTAGTAGGTACCTATCGAAATTTATGGCGGTCGGCATGCGCCCCCTAGGACTCTACGCCCGGGTGCACTGCACCCCTTGAACCCCCGGGTAAAGACGGCCCTGATTGTAATTGTCAGTATTTTGTAAAGAAATAAACTTTTTAACATTAATTGCTATTTTCTTTTCTATAATATAGGTAAAATAATAAAAAGTGACGCGCGAAAGCTGCTACATATTATGATTAGTAAGTTTAAACAAAAACAAGAAGAGAAAGAAGTTGTTTTCCAAGAAAAACAACATTGTTTAGATGCGATCTCGGATTTTTTAGGTTAGTATGACTTTGTAGTCTTGATCCTTGTTGGCTGATTATTAGATATATTTACGACATGATGATACTTTTTCTTATGTTTATAGACAATCTTGCAGATATTCAAGGACTCCGCGAAATCAAAAACATTGTTGAAACGTTAACGAATTTAAAGAAAAAATCTTTAACAGAAACTCAGACTAAGTTCTTAGAAGAAATATCTTCACTAACTGGTATGTACCTGCATCGGTTTCGAGTGTTTTAATTTGTTTGTTCCGTTTTACAAAGTTGTGTTATTTGACGTCATGAAACTGTTTGGGTACCTTCTTTATTAGAATATTCATCTTCTAAATATACATTTTATACTTTGTTTTGCAGAGGTTGGTGTCATATCATCTCATAGGCATAGGCGATGTTTTTTATATGTTATTGTGACTCGACATATGACAGCACCCTGGGTTGTCGCAACCGAGCGATATGCACAAGTGAATTATTTTATCCAATTTTCTTTAATAATTTATTGTTGTAGTTAGGTTTTGGATCGATTGTTGTAGAAATACATTCAATATTTATAATTTCTTCTTTCGGCAGTTTCGTTAACTAAGTGGTAACAATTTGCCTTAGTTTCAGAATTTAATTTCTAATCATTTGTTCTTACTTTTTCATATTACATGGGTACAATTACAATTTAATTTTTTAATTCAATTAATCAATGAAAAAATCAATCAAACGCCTTTTTCCCACAGGGATAGGCAGAGGTAATGGAGCGCCACTTACCACGATCCTTACACAACTCACTTGCTTCCCTCACATCCATAATTCTCTTCATACAGGCTCTGTGGTTATGGGCACTAGGCACCCTAGCTTTCTTGAGGATGTCTCCGATTTGGTCGGAAAACTCCTCTCCTGGGCCTGCCTTGTTTAACGCATCCACCCACATCAGATTTATAAATTCCTTTCGTCAATCTATTTTCACTCATCCTTTTCCATGTGCCCAAACCATCGAAGCATTCCTTTGTCAATCCTTGTCACTACATCTTCTTTCAAGCCACATCTATCACGCAATGTGCTATTCCTTATTCTATCAGCTATCGTCACTCCACACACACTCCTAACGACCGCATTTCCACAGCGTTAATTCTACTCTCATGCTTCTTCTGCCATACCCAACCTTCACTTCCATACATTAATGTAGGAACAAGCACCGCATTATGAACAGCCATCTGTGACTTTTGGAACATTATTTGGCTGTTCATTATACTATGGATGGCACCGTTCACTACGTTACCCTTTTGCACTCTTCTCTCAATATCTTCATCACACTTTTCATCTCTAGTAAACATACTTCCCAAGTAAACAAATTGTTTGACTTGTTCCACTTGCTTTCCGTCTATCATTATCACACATTATATCACATTCACAAACAGAAACTTTGATAAAAACCTCATTTGGCCGAATAACTGCAGAAATTGGAAAAAAATGACAGACCATGTAATAAATGTGGAAAATAAATACAAACAAAGAGATCACATAACAGAAGAAGTGTTGAAAAATTTCATAAGTGTAGGTGATGACGACTCCATTGGTACAGAAGAATCCTTAGAGGTTGAATTTTTGGATTCGGAGTTTGAGTACGATGATTAAACAATTAAACTTTCATCATCAGCCTGTACTCGATTAAACATATTGTCCAAGAAATTAAATAAACTAAATGTTAGGTAGGTAAATATTATATACACTAATAAATAAATCTACACACTCGTTTTATAACTCACATCCATGATAGTCAAGGCTCCGACACACCAAAACGGAGCATTTAAAAACAAATGACATTTAAAAATGTGTTGTTAACCACTTAATAATAATAATATGTGGGACATTTCACAAATATTGTTCTGACCACAAACTAAGCATAAGCATAGACATAAAGTTCGTAAACAACTATTATACAAATTGATTGTCGTAAATACAAAAAATACTCAAGTATCAAAACATTTTTCTCCTACTAAGTCTGTAACCACATTATTATTTTTTTAATTTGCCGCGTTTTCTCAGGTCACGCTTTCGTTTGCCAGACTCTATTTGCAACATTGCTATGACTAAAGTTGTTACTTACTATGTTATCAAATTTAAGACTTAAAGTACCTGATGATGACTACAAGAATGCAGGGGATGTGTAATAACTATGAGGATATGATTTAACTAAAATTGATTCTTACCATTAGCTTATACCTGGGCTTATACCTCATTAAAGATCTGAAGTACCTCATGGTGTACCACGAGGGTGCTAGGGGTCCTGTAATGTACTTAAGAGTCACTGTTTATAAAAGCAGGTGTAACCGCGGGGAACAACTAGTATGAATAAAATTCAATCCGACCTAAAGTGAAATGTATAAATTCCAATCAAAGTGAACATTATTTCTTTTGAATTATTTTACTTTGTAATCATAAGATAATTAAGGTTATATTAAAAACAACTGCGCATGTTCTTGATATTGTAGATAAATTAAAATACATCTTTAATAAATATGTCAAGGTCCATTTTAATAGTAAATAATTTTATGTGCATGTTCGATTTCTAATCATAATGAAAGAGTGTATCATAGGAATACAATACATTTTCTTTTTCATGCAATTAATCCAAAGGGAGTACGTGTTCTTTTTTATAAATCAATAACATAAGTTGTCACGCCTTTTTCCCACAGGGATAGGCAGGACAATGAAGCGCTACTAGCCACGATCCTGACACAACTCCCTCACATCCTTACTTCTCTACATACAAGCTCCACGTCAAAACCTGCAAAAATAAATAAGGTTTATTAATTATTAAAATAAGGTTTAGAACATATATTATGAGTTTGATACAATGTTAGTTTGTTTGGTCATTTATTATTTATGTAAATTTTAGAATGGATTCATGGATTCATGAACTATAGCTTTAACGTTGTGCAAGTTGTTCAAAGATAATTATAAAATATGTTTTACTCATTATGTTAAGACTTCTGTGATTTAAGTAGGTGCTCTATTGTTTGCTTTAAGATAATGCTTGACCACGTGTCGCGCGACCGTGAAAAAATTAAATCTGTTAATCCAAGAATTCCTGCCAACCCCACTTCAATTAGAAGATCTTACACTTATTGACAACTAGAAGTATATTATTAGGTCTTTTTTTAAGGGATAGTAGTCGGAAACTATGAGAACGGAATGCTTTTAATGATTTAATGTCTTCTAGAACCCTAGAATTTTATGTTACTATCATAAATAAACTTATGTCTTGTTGCTCCAAATATATTAATGTCTTCATCTTAGTCTTCAGTACTTGAGTGATAAAGATGAAACAAGTTATTACAGATGAACATTAGAGGGAAAATAATTACATAGTGAAATGATTACATTCAGCTAAGTCAGCTCTGTTTGTTAAAGTCAATGACAAAAACTATTAACAAAGCGTATAGGCAAACATTACAGATAGCAGGGGTGCATTTGTCATGACAGGATAAGCACATTAGTAAGCACACCAGTTTGTAACGCGTAAAGTCCCGGGTTCGATTCACGGTCGGAGCAAATATTTGTTTTATAGCTTTTCTTTGTAACATTTAATAATTAAATAATACAAATATTTAATTTACTCAGGGTGTGGTTAACAAACAGTTATAGGTATTGGTACCCTGTCTACTGATCCTGAGTAGTACAACCACTTACAAAATATACAGACCGTGAAGTGACTTAGTCGTGTTTTGGGATTACCTTGTATGTTGCCGATTTTTATGACTGCTACTTACAGTTATTCAAAGGTAGTAGCACTCACCTCCGTACTCCAGCTTAACATCAGGCGAGGTGCAGTCATATGTCGAAATAAAAATGTAACAATCGGTGGATATAATGCTTCCCCCTTCCTGTATTACAAGTATGAAAAGACGAGGTAGGATTGTTAAGGAGCTTCTTGGATCATTCTCCGTGATATAGACGATAGATAAGGCGCAAAGCGGTCAAATCTCTGCAAAGTTGCAGAAAGCTCCAGAGTTCCCGTGACATATGCATCTCCTATAATTGGGACAGCTCGGCGCTATTGCAGCGCCAGCCAAAAATAGAGCTAATTTGAGTCTTGTATAGGCGATACTCTGGCACGAAGAACCGCAGCTCCTTGTTAAGAATGTCAAGTTTGATCTTAATGGCCCGCTCGAAGTGGTCCCTGTGATTCACAGGGACCAAGTCGCTGTGAAGGAACATTTTTCATAAGATAAGATAAATTATAAGATGTCTAGTCTGTCCGATGTACCGAGGGAGTTGTTCAAAGAGAAGGATGAGTTGTTTTTCGCACACTTGAGTCTTGTTTGTCTTAAACTGAACTAAGTTCTCGTCGCCCCAGTCGGTAATACAATGAAAAAACCGGTTCAGACTCTCTCATATCGGCTATCTCTTGTTTATCGGCTGCGGGGCGGGCAGTGTAGCGTCCATTCACCGTGCTGTCGTCTGCATAGCAATGAATGCTGGATCCAAGGTTCAGCATGTCATTGATATACAGAAGGAACAAGTAGTAGGCAGTGTGGTAGGCAGTGGTACCCAGTCTGACGATCCGGGGTAGTACCACCACTTACAAGTATACAGACCGTGAAGTGATTTGTCGCGTTTCGGGATCAGCTTGTAGTTGCCGGTTTCAACGAGGCCGGCATAGTGGATGTGACTGCTACTCACAGTTATTGAATTGTGGTTGCAGTGACATCCATATAATGGGGGTTAAATTTAAAAAAAAAATGTAAATAATTTTAATTTTTTTTAATTTTTTTAAGAATTTTTTTAAATTTTGGGGGTTAAATTTAATATATATATATATATATATATTTTGCAGCATATATATATATATATATATATATATATATATATATATATATATATATATATATATGCTGCAAAAAAGAACAGTTATTGTACAAACTGGCTTTTATAAAAGTAATTTTTATTACATACTAAAGAGCTAATCTAGTATGTATAATTTAGTATGTAATAGAAAGCTTTACCTTTTCTAGCCTTACGAGTTGTTCAACAGCTGGTCGAGGATGAGAAGTACCCGCTTGCCTATGTATATAGCTAAATCTTTGTACATGGATATTATTAGTTTTCCCTTGCTTAACCTCGCAAAAATGTTTACTCGGAACTTATTGATTTGTTCTCATCTGGTGATTTTAAATCAAGGAAACGGGTTATAAATTCACCAAATATGCTAAACCACTGTTGTAACCGCTCTCCTTAACTTATCAATTTCGACGAATGCGCCGATACTAAAGTAGTCGGTCTTCAATAGCCCCCCCCCCCCTCTCTCCCCAAGATCTCCTTTCAGGTCAAAAGAGACCCCAGCCGCGAATGTACGAAGCGTAATATCTTAGCGCATACAGCCAAATATTTTAACCCTCTTGGCTTGATCTGTCCAGTCGTAGCTTATATGAAGCTTCTTGTACAGGAGTGCTGAAAGGCAGATCTCGATTGGGATGAGCCCGCACCGCTTTTCAATGTTGCAGCTTGGAGTCAGTTTCGCTTTCAGCTCGAAATGATTAAAAATATTAAAATTCGTAGACATATTGAACACCTTCTTATACTACTCTTATAGGCTTCTCGAACGCCAGCAAAAGATGCTACGGCGCCGCTATCTACGTCCGTGTTAGCACAGATGCTAATTCACGTGCCGAAATTTGATTATTATGCCTAAAATCTAAACTTGCTCAGAGCCATATTGATGGCAAAGCTTTTGTTGGTAACCACGTAGCAATTCAAGCCAATTTAGATTCATCACATTGGTTTCATATAGCAGGTACAGAAAATTCTAGCGATATTTTATCTCGTCCCACTATTCCTGCAAAACTCATAAACAATAATTTACGGAATAAAGGTCGCACCTGGACCGTATTGCCTATTCAAGAATGGCCGATTTCGTTTTTCGTACCTAGCACTTTTGACAGGATACTCGAGTTAAAAGCAACTCCGCAAGTTTAGGTAACTACGATTACTACAAACGAGCATATATTTTATAACATTGCATACCGTGTATCATCTTGGAAAACGTGTATCAGCGTAGAGGCTATATTGTGTGTATCAGGCGTAGGCTTATATTTGTATTTTATTTCCTAGTAGTAATTAATACCTATTTAGAAGTTTTTGCAGGTTTAAACGTGGAGCTTGAATGAAGAGAATTATGGATGTGAGGGAAGCGAGGGAGTTGTGTCAGGATCGTGGCTTCATGGTCTCTGCCTATCTCTAAAGGAAAAAAAGCGTGACAATTTAAGTGATTGACTTATAAAAATAGGACACGTACATTTATTGCATCTAAAAAAAACGCTATTCCAATGATACACTCCTTCAGTAGGATTAGAAATCAAACATGCACTTATAATTATATACTAATAAAATGGAACTTGACATATTTATTAAAGATGTCTTTTAATTTATCTACAAAGAACACGCGCAGTTTTTTTTAATATAACTCTAATTATCTTATGATTACAAAGAAAAGTAATTCAAAAGAAATAATGTTCACTTTATAATATAAATAATTCCATCCATACTTGCAAAGCAACCCCTCGAAGGGGGTTTGCATCGAATAAAAAAAGGACACGTATGCCTATCGGATTAATTATCTAATTATACCTGCATACATTTCCCTCATTATAAAGTAGTCCTTCACTATGATCAATAATTTAATACTAACAGAAAATTACATACTAACAATTCGCTATTATTTAAATAGAACTTGACCTATTTGTTAAAGAAGTACTTTAATATATCTACAATGAGGGTGGGAACAGTATTTATTTTATATTTTTTCTTAAATATAGACATTTTAACTTAAAATATGATTTTTTTTCTGTTGGTCTTAAAATTACTTCACAATATTTTTTAAAGATTGCAATAAATGTCCACCGGCTCATGTTCGTTGAGCCTCATGCGCTGGGCGTGACGTCATCGGATTCCTTTCTATGGGAAGTTACGTCGCGCGCACGTTATATTTTACGTATTATTCGGGAATATTATAATAATGTCTTCTCAAAGTACGGTGTATAAATACTGTATTATTTCTTTATGTACGAATACTTCGATCAGTACACCAAATAAAATGTTTATTTCTGTGCCAAAAGGTAAAAAAAATCGAAAAGAAAAATGATGGATTGCGATGAAAAGGGACTCCAAAAAAATCAAGCATAAGCATGCGTCATTGCTGTAAAGATCATTTCGATATAAGTTGACTGAAAGATAAATTATTTTCTCTCTATAGCTGCTATTCGCGAACTAGTTTACTAAGTATTAGGCAAGAAGCAGCCGCCCATATACCTAGATCCACCCTAACACTGTTTTGTTTTAATAAATATTTGGTGTGGTAAAATCACTCAAATTTGGTTCATGGTTATTTTAGATGTATTAGTACTTGGAATTAATTCGTAGCGTTTTATAAAAGATGGCGTAGGTAGTACTGTATTCCTTTCGTACCGACAGTAAATTATTTATCGTAAACCAGCTGATATCAGGTGTCATCGCCATTATTATTTTATTTTAAAAACGTAAACAACAACACTTTGTGATTAATTAAAAATGTCAAAATTTGTGCCAAATAAAGTGTTTTTGCGAGGAGTTTTGCTCCATTATTTTCATATGGGTAAAACCGCTGCCGAAAGTCATCGGATTCTGGTGGAAGTTTACGAGGAACATGCTCTGGCTGAGCAAACGTGTAGGAAGTGGTTTGCGCGTTTTAAAAGTGGTGATTTCGAGCTAGATGACGAAGAACGACCTGGACAGCCAAAAAAAATTGAAAATGAAGAATTACAGGGCTTGCTTGACGAATATTCATGTCAAACGCTTCAAGAATTGGCTACATTATTGGCAGTTGATTTATCAACGGTAGGAAAACGCCTCAAAACAATGGGAATGATCCAGAAGCAGGGTTATTGCCATATGAATTAAAACTGAGAGACATTGAGAGACGTTTTTTAACCTGTGAATTGCTACTTGAACGAAAAAAACGAAAAGGTTTTTTGCACCGAATTGTCACTGGTGATGAAAAATGGATCCATTATGATAATCCCAAGCGCAGAAAGTCATGGGTAAATCCCGGTCAGCCATCAACAAAGTTATTTTGCTGCACGACAATGCTTGTCCACACAAAACCGGTAAAAAAGTATTTGGAAACGCTGAAATGGGACGTTCTACCTCACCCGCCGTACTCTCCAGACATTGCACCTTCAGATTACCACCTATTCCGATCGATAGCTCATGACCTGACTGACCAGAAGTTCACTTCGTACGAAGATTGCCAAAAATGGGTCGATTCATGGATTTCATCAAAAGACAAGGAGTTTTTCGAGCGCGGTATCCGTCTCTTGCCTGAAAGATGGCAGAAAGTAGTAGAAAGCGATGGGAAATATTTGGAATGAATCATTTTTTTTAATTAAAAAAACGCTACGAATTAATTCCAAGTCCTAATATTATTTAGCGATTAATAAAATTCTTTTAAATTGGATAATTTTAAAACCTATTATAATTATTTTAAATTGAAATATTATAAGATAAGAAAACACAATTTTCAAACGACCAACCTGTCAAATGTCAAACTGAGGACGTTTCTTTTATCACATGCTCATATTAAACGCATCAAGCAGTCAAGCCCTGACTTATTTTCTTTATTTACATTTTTTTTATTGTCACACAACATCTGACCCCGACCCACCTGATGCTAAGCAAAAGGAGGTCCAAGAGTGACGACGACTGACCCTTGGTCGACGACTGTATGCCGACCAAAGGTGCTTCTTCACGCATAGCTTTAAGGATCCAAGGTCATAGGATGAAGAGAACACATGTGCTGGCAAAGCATTCTACTTGTCGATTGTTCTACAAAGTAAAGTTGCACCGAACTTTTTAGTTCGACTGCCAATTCGGTCGATAGAATGCGGATTACGGGTGTGAAAAGACGAGGTAGGAACAAGGCTAAAGAGCTCTTCGAAACATTGTTCTTGGTAAAGGACGCACAGAGCCGCCATGTCTCTGCGTAGTTGCAGGGGCTCCAGAGTTCGCGTGACCTCTGCATCACCTATAATTCGGACAGCTCAGCGCTGCAATGAATCCAGGGCATTAAGAAGATACTTGGCTGAGCCGTCCCAGAGATGCGAACAGTACTCCGCGCAAGAGCGAACCTGATCCTTGTATAAAAGCAGTCGAGGCGTCACGCTTTTTTAAGTGAAAGCCAGCTAATGAAACGAGGTATAGTGTTTTAGGTAAATTTAAAAGCATTATAACTTTGTAAATACGTATCGTACATATTGAAGTATACATATACGTATACATATTGAAGTGAAATAAAAACCATTGATTTTGTTAACTTGCGATCTTTAATTGTAGCAAATGAAAATTATATATTTTTTTCACTTTTCCCATGCTCATTCAGAATTCTAGAATACGCGCCGTTTTTTTAAATACAACTTTAACTATCTTATAATTATTACAAAGGATAGTAAACTGAAAAATGTAATAATTTTCCAGAGTGGGAGAGGACACTTCCGGTGCATTAAGTGTCCTCAGCTGGTTGAAATTACCACCCTACACAGGTGCAAATCCCCCCATAGTGACCAAGTCGCGTTCGGGGACTAGTTTGTGTAGCACCAGTTGCGTTGGGGGTTGTGGATTCGGTTAGGGACAGTGGCATCCTGCTGACCTGCAGTATCCCGGTGAGAGTTTGTTGACCCGTCGGCCAGGGAGACCCGTAGCAACGGTTCACCGCTGGCCGCCCGCCGTATAGTACAGGGGCCTGAGCCCACCGCTAACCACGGAGGGAGGCTGCCCCACCATGCGGCGCATAATCTCGGGGTGATTCGTCTTGCCGATTGGTGATCGGATATGGGGTCCAGGCGATCATTTCCGGGAGGGTACGGGGGCCCTTCCGTCCGACGGATCAGCAAACTCACACCGCCGGGATGCATGTGGCTAAGCGGATAGCTGCACTTTCGTCTCTGCCGAAGAAACAACCCCCAACATTTTCCCGCCCCCCCCCCCCCCCTCCATATGCAAGCACACAACAAGAAAAATAGAGTTTTTTCAGCGGCAACAAAAACCCCCATTACAAAGGAGTTTGGCGTGGATTTCACGAATATACGTGGAATCCATGCCAATCTCAGTGCCGTCCATCACCATCTTGAGACGGCACAGCCCGCTCTGCTCTTCTTGACGGAGACGCAGATAAAGGCTCCGGCTGACACCTCGTACCTTCAATGCCCCGGCTATTCGCTTGAGGAAAGATTCCTCGCGAAAGCCGGGGTATGTGTGTACATCCGGTCCGATATCTGTTGTCTCCGTCTGCTTTGCTTGGAGGATCCTTCCCTGTCCATCCTCTGGGTACACGTGGATCTTGGTTCCTAAACCAGGATCTACGGGTGCCTTTATCGTTCCCACCACGGGGATTCGGAGACAACCCGGCTCTTCGATTCTCTGAGCCGGGCGACAGATGAAGCGCTAGAGCGGTTCCCGACCGCGGAGGTCGTTGTCTTGGGGGACTTCAACGCACACAATGAGGTGTGGTTGGGGTCCCAGAGGACCGACCACGCGGGAAGGGCCGCTCATGCCTTCGCCCTTCTGCATGACCTTACGCAGCTGGTTACCCAGCCCACCCGGGTACCAGACATTGTCGGTCATGCCCCCTCTCTGCTGGACCTTCTACTGACCACTCGTCCGACCGGGTATAAAATTTCGGTCAAGGCCCCTCTAGGGACTTCTGACCACTGCCTGGTCGAGACGGTGGTGCCGCGCGTCGTGCCTCCTCCTGCCAGGAAAGAGGTGCGACGTTTGTGGCACTACAGGTCAGCGGATTGGGAGGGAATGCGAAATTATTTCGCTTCGCTCCCTTGGTGGCAGCGCTGCTTCAACTCCGAGGATCCATCCACGTGTGCCTCGGCCGTTGCTGATGAGATAGCACTGGGGATGGAATATTACGTTCCATCCAACTGTGCATCTCGTAACGACCGGAGCAGGCCCTGGTACCACAGTGACTGCGCGGCTGCTGTTTCAGCGAAAAACGCAGCTCACAGCGCGTGGGCCAGGGGTCGAATAAATCATGACCCTCACGTGGATGAGTTGAAAGCAGCCTATAATCGTGCCACCAAGTCTTGCAGAAAGGTCTTTAAAAAAGCGGAGGCACAGCGCGTTTCCAGGATTGGCGAGAGTCTATTAGCGCACCCAACGGGTAGTCGCAGCTTTTGGAGTCTCGCCAAGACTGTAGAATCTAACTTCTGTCGTTCTGTACTGCCACCGCTGAGGCAGCCTGATGGCTCACTGGCGCATACGGCGAAGGCAAAGGCCGATCTACTGGCCGAAGTCTTTGCCACAAATTCGCGTTTCGACGATCGTGGTGCAGAACCACCCACTCTGCGTCCATGCGGGCATACGATGCCTGAGATTCGTATCAGACAACGCGATGTCCGCATGGAGCTACGATCGCTCGATATCCGAAAGTCCAGTGGTCCCGATGGTGTCCCAGCGCTTGTGCTTAAGACTTGTGCAGCGGAATTGACTCCCGTCTTGACGAGGCTATACCGGCTCTCGTACGCATCGGGCTGTGTGCCTCGGGCTTGGAAGGAGGCCAATGTGCAACCGGTCCCAAAAAAGGGCGACCGTTCAGACCCGGCGAACTACCGTCCGATAGCTGTAACCTCAGTGCTATGCAAGGTCATGGAGCGAATAATTAATGTTCGCCTCATGGCCTACCTGGAGGGTCACCAGCTGATCAATGACCGTCAATATGGCTTCAGGCCGAAACGGTCAACTGGTGACCTTCTGGCGTACACCACGCACGTCTGGGGTGAAGCGTTGGATGGTAATGGAGAAGCCCTTGCCATCGGCTTGGACATCTCCAAAGCGTTTGACAGGGTCTGGCACAGGGGCCTTTTATCCAAGCTCGAGGCATACGGTTTACCTGACCGTCTGCGGGGTTGGATAGCTGACTTCCTGCGTGAACGCTCCATACGCATCGTTGTGGATGGAAGCGCATCGCGCAGGATGTCGGTGAATGCCGGCGTCCCTCAAGGCTCCGTGCTGTCGCCGACTTTGTTCCTTCTGCATATCAATGACATGCTGGACCTTGGATCCAGCATTCATTGCTATGCAGACGACAGCACGGTGCATGGACGCTACACTACCCGCCCCGCAGCTGGCAAACAGGAGATAGCCGATATGAGAGAGTCTGTTGTAGCGGGACTGAACCGGGTTCTTGATCGTATTACCCACTGGGGCGACAAGAACCTAGTTCAGTTCAACGCAGGCAAGACTCAGGTATGCGCGTTCTCGATGAAAAAATCCCCGTTTACTCCCCTTCCCTCTCTTAGTAACATCTCCCTTAGTGCTTCGGACAGACTAGACATTCTAGGAATGTCCCTTCGCTGCGACCTGAATCACAGGGACCACATTGAGCGGGCCATCAAGACCACCTCCCGCAAACTTGGCATCCTGAACAAGGTGCGGCGGTTCTTCGCGCCAGAGCTTCGCCTGCTATTGTACAAGGCGCAGATTCGCTCTTGTGCGGAGTACTGTTCGCACCTCTGGGACGGCTCTGCCAAGTATCTTCTAAATGCCCTGGATTCATTGCAGCGCCGAGCTGTCCGAATTATAGGTGATGCAGAGGTCTCGCGAAATCTGGAGCCCCTGCAACTACGCAGAGACATGGCGGCTCTGTGCGTCCTCTATCGCCTATACCACGGGGAATGTTCCGAGGAGCTCTTTAACCTTGTTCCTACCTCATCATTTCACTCCCGTAATACCCGCACAGGTCGGGGGAAGCATCCGCACTTTATCGACCGAATCGGCAGTCGAACTAAAAAGTTTGGTGCGTCTTTTCTTTGTAGATCAATCGACAAGTGGAATGCTTTGCCTGCCCATGTGTTCTCTCCATCCTATGACCTTGGATCCTTCAAGCGATGCGTGAAGAAGCACCTTTGGCCGGCATAGTGACGGCGGCTGAGGCGGCCGAGAACAGACTCGGTTTTCTCAGTCGTCGTCACTCTTGGATCTCCTCTTGCTTATCATCAGGCGGGACGAAGTCAAATGTCGTGTCACAATAAAAAAAAAAAAAAAAAAATTAATTTTTCATATTTCAAATTCAAATTCAAGGTCGGTATTAAATTATATAATCATGAATAAAAATGTTTCCAATTTAATGACAGTTTGCGATGTCGAATCCTATTCATATTTTGCTGAAAAAACATATTAAAAAAAATTGTGGAATATATTTTTAATATAGTTTTCTCGACATATGACAGCACCCCGCCCGCCTTATTTAATTATTGTAGTAGTTGTCTACTCTAGTTTAACAACTGCAAGTAACATTTACATCCACCATGCCGGCCTAAAAGGAGCCGGCAATTTACAAGTTGATCCCGAAACGCAACTAAGGCACCTTTTAATTCTAAATCGATCCGCATTTTGATAAAATAAAACAAATCGACCAGTTAATAAATCTATTCTAAAAAATCGATCTCGCGTGAAAATCCTGCTAAAAGAGTACCACTTGACCGGTCGCGATTAAAATACCTATGTGCAGTTCAATGGCTGCAAAGTTTCGTGTCTAAGAATCAACCACGCCTAAAACAAAATCATACCAAGCCCAGGTTGTAATAGTCTTGGTAATAAAATTAGGAATAAATTGAAAATTGTTTGTACATTTTTAATCAATCAATCAAATTGTCACGCCTTTTCCCGACAGAGATAGGCAGATACAATAGAGCGCCACTTTCTACGATCCTAACATAACTCCCTCGCATCCATAATTCTTTTCAGACAAGCTCTATGGTTATGAGCACTAGGCAACCCAGCTACATTTTGTACAATTTTAATTTATACATACTGTTTTCATGCAAATTGTAGCTTAAAATATTCATAAGTACTAGGCAACTAAAGGAGAACAATAATATACAAATAAATAAAAAATGGGTAGTGCACAAAGAATATTATTAGAATTTGAATATTACTAGACACTATTATATATATAGGGGGAAAGTGGCATGAAGGAGCCAGGTTTTGAAGGAGCCACTTGCATTATTTCGGTAGTTTAGGAACGAATTAGGTTGGTGATTTTATTTTTAAGTGGCACCACTGTTTTCCTTTCACCCATAAACATTTGACATTTCGCCGACACCAACGGACGCCGGTACATCGAGTCAAAGTTTTTGGCACTAAAAAGTAAGTATTTTGCTTCATTTGATTTGTATTTTGGTATTTTATTGTATACAAATATAGTACATGGATTATAGATTGAGGTAGTGCATATATTTGGCCTTACAGCTGCGTAAAAACTAAGCCGAAAAAGTTTTAATATTGTTGTTATTTTGAAGATTATATATTTTTTTAAGAATAACCTATGAAAAAGCCGGTTAATTGGCCTTGAAGGAGCCAGCTCTTTTAAGGCAAATTCACTGGCTATTTCATAACCCTGCATTTGAATTTTGTAAATAATGTATAATAATAATAATAAATATACATTCTTTGATATACATATTATAGAAAAGCCTTGTCCAAAAAAAACGAAAAAGTACCCGAAATGAATAGTTGGGCTCAAGAATCCTGTGGCATTATGGGGAAATTTAATTTTCTTTGCAAGACATGTTTCTAATTTTAGGAAAATTAAATTTCCTATATTCCATTACTTAAAGTCTGAATTACCTAAAATCTGAGTTAAGATTTTTGTAGCTTAAAGTGAGCAATATTTTTTTAAGTTCCTAAAGATGTTGTTTTTGATAGATTATATCATTTGTTATTCAGTTTAAATTTCGAGATTGATATTAATAAAAAATAACCTGCCCCTAATAAATAGGTATGACTGAATAATATGTTAAGAAAGCGTTTGTTAGAATGACTTAAAATGATTGAAAGAATTAAGGATTTTT
Organism: Tinea trinotella; assembly: GCA_905220615.1. Lineage (NCBI taxonomy): Eukaryota > Metazoa > Arthropoda > Insecta > Lepidoptera > Tineidae > Tinea > Tinea trinotella. Next base: position 8,378,178 of record HG992311.1, read on the forward strand.
TAAAAATGTCATTAGTTTTGAAAAATATTAGTTAGAATTGTCTTTTTTTTTTCATTTTACATAATTATTGCAAATACATTTTACAATACAGACTGGCTCCTTCATAACTTTAAGTGGCTGTTTCAATACCAAAATCTTATGAAAGAGCTGAAAGACACCTTTTTTTTTAAAATGAATATTTCATTGATTTTTGTATTGTGTTAAAGGTTTTTTTGTATGAAATTACCTACTTTAATAAATAAATAATAATTAGAGAAGAAAAAAACATAATTTTTTCATTATAAGTATATTTTTTACTCCGCTTAGTAAACTGGCTCTTTCATGGCACTTTCCCCCTACCTATATAATACAGGTCCCCATTAAACAATGGTTGTAAGATATTTTGAAAATTGACTAGTTCCTCCAATAAGGAGCTCCAGATATGGCATACCCCGATTAAATAATATATTATTAAGATTTTGATTGATCCCCCCCCCCCTTTTTTCTTTTATCAATTTTTAGAAAAATAGTACGCATGACTATTCATAAAAAATAATTAAAAAAACTCAAATGGTCCATTAGATATTATGCATTTTTGTTCTAAAATATAACAACTTTTCCCCTGAAGGTGCGATTCCGATGGCGACTGCAGACTGCAACTTTAAAATAAATTATTGAACTGAAATTTCGGTCAAATAATTTGTTTTAAACTGATATTGTGATCTGCCTTTATTTTTAAAATTAGGGTTTACTATTTGCCAACTTTGTAGATTATGTAAATTTAAAAATCCATGTCTTTTGAATGTCGATTCGATTTAAAACATCCGTAAATTGCGGATATTCTTGCAACATATTTAGCATTTACGCGTGTAAAATGATATGAATAGTATTTTCGGTTTCGTTTTAAAATATCGTGCACAGTAGATTTTGCCCGTACGTCAAATAATTACTTGAAAAGGATGAGCGAAAGTAGATTGACGTAGATTATTTTAATCAATTAGATCGTTCTAAACTTGCTTGAAAAACAGGACTATAAAAGTTTATATATTAAAGATACCTACATAGGTACCGGCAATTAATTTTAAACCGAGGATTCTTTTTAAATTAGTTTGCATAACCATTGCAATACCACTGCACCACGATCACCTTACTCTTACTTATTTACTTTTTAAAGGGGTTTATAGGTACAGTTCGGACTGTGGATCTGTCGAAAAAAAAGCCTGGGCCCCACTTCCTACCACTCTTTGAAATCTACCCAGGGCGAATATAAGACTGATATAATATGATTTTTTTAAAGAATTTATTATGTTTATTTTTGAGGACTTATCAAATTTGGGAACCTGATGATGGCGTCCTCTCAGAGCAGCAAAACTATTAGTGATAGAAAATAATAAATAAGCACATTATTTGCACAAATGTAGGTACATAGGCGAGCATAATGCCTTATTGTTACCAAGCTTTTGTTTCTTATTATAAGCTTAAACTTGGACTTAGTTCAAATAAGGACCAGGAATATCTGATTATTATAGAATTGTGAGGTTTTTAAAGTGGGCGCAAACTTTTGTTATTAAAGACTATGATAACTATGTTACAATTTGTAACAAAAGTACCTTGGCAACAAACTTTTTGTTTATAAAAAAATATATTAGATATGTTAATAATCGATCTTGCAAGTACTAGTAGGGAAACTGACACTGCTATTTAAATTATAATCACTTCCGAGTTGAGACACCTAATAGAGCGTACCTTCGACATAATTTATTATGCTTATATCTTTAATTGGTAATAATCTATGCTTTATCCTTGATTTGCATCTACATACGTTGACATTATGGTTCAATTAATTAATTTAACTAGCTACGCCCCGCTGTTTTACCCACTTTTAAGCTGCCGCCTTTTAACCTTGAAACTTGAAAGTGTACCTACCCCGGATAGGCAGACTGGACAAATGAAAACCAACTGTATGACTACTGCCCTTTAACATCTGGATGTTAAAGAAAAAAAAAGAAAATATTTATCCAGAGTAAATATTTTCTTAGTTAACAAATATTTGTAAATAATAAATATAGATTAGGAAGCAAATCTTTGATCCGACTAAGAATCCGTAGTAAGTCATATTATTATGTCAAAATCATAATTATCTTTCCTGTTCGAGAGAATCCATCGTCAGGTTCTCCTTATCTACGAACTTAGCCTTTCTTCATTATTGGCCTAACAAATACATAAATATTTCGTCAATTCGGACAGGATGTTCTAGATATTACTTATAAAGTGTTGAGCCCTGTCCAAAGACATCAAATATACTATGAGCTAGACCGGAGAAGACCTCGAATTTTTTGCGCCTAAAAGCGAGACCAATTGGCTCAGAATGTATGACAGTTACAGAACAAAGAAAAAGATAGAAGTGGTATAAACACATTTTTGTATGGGAACCAATGTCGCCAACCCACATACTTGCAAATGTAACTACATAAAATAACACCACGAATATGTATCTCTGATTGATCAAATTTCCTAGAAATATTGGTAATAAAAGTAAACTGAAATAATTAAATTCAACCTTATCACTAATGCAATAGAGGTGAAATAACATTAACCTGGTTATAATATAGGACTGTTTTTCTCAAAAAAGCGAACAGTAATAACTATTGCTATTCACCAATAGATGCCGGTAGAATTCATTAAAATTGAAATTTGTTCCTTATCATAAAATGCATAAGTATGACTTTTGCGTAGCAATTAATTAACTTTCGCTATTTACCAATAGATGGCGGTAGAAGATATTAAATTTATATTTGTTCATCATTTCATACGCCATAAGTATGACTTTGTGGCAAGCAATTGATTGACTGTCGCTATTCACCAATAGATGGTGGTAGAAATTATTAAATTCAAAATTTGTTGTTAAATTCGAAATTATAAAATTAAACCTGTGTATCTGTGTGTTGACTGTAGGAAACTAAGTGTAGAAAAGTTAGTGCGATAAAAAAATATATTTTAGATCTAAAAAACTGTTCATGGATCCTCTAAGATCAGCAAATCAACAAGAAATGGAACTAAAGTGCTTTAACTTAAGCCTTTATCTGGGCTATTATCAAATTGAAAACCGGGAGTATCTGATGATGCACCATCATGAATCCTCCCAGATCAGAAAATCAACAAAGATAGTACCATAGTGCTTTAACTAAAATTGTTACTTACTATGAGCCATTAGCTGGACTGTTATCAAATTGAAGATCTGGAGTATCTGATGAAACACCATGAGGATGCAAGGGATATTAAAGGGATATAACTATGGAGCCAATGTTGTTTCTTGCTATAAGGCAAGAAACAACATTTTCTTTAAAATTTTAATTTTGATTTATTTTAAATTTCTATACTAAGCTACTAAAGTACTTTTATCATAGAAACAGGACAACGAAAGTACACATATCAAAGGATACATTGGTACTGATGAATGGTTTCGAACCCGTGCACTCGGCTTGCCATTGCACTGCCACTATACCACGGTCACTTTAATTGCAAGGAAGGATGCAAATTCGCCTCGCTCATTAATTGTTCAATATAATTCTTTTAGTTTTGTTTTAGTGTTAAATACACAGTAGATTTACGTTAAACTCTACGGTAATATACTCATGGATACATTCGAAAAGCACTACAAGATACCTGAAGATCTAGCAGTATCAGCATATCATCATTATATCATCATCATCAGCCAGAACGCGTCCACTGCTGAACATAGGCCTCCCCTTAGAACGCCATTTCGAAGATGCCAATTGCATCCACTGGTTATTCGTGACTTTCACTATGTCGTCAATCCACCTAGTGGGAGGCCTACCTACGCTACGTCTTCTGGTTCGTGTTCTCCACTCTAGAACCTTTCTTCCCCATCGGTTGTCGGTTCTTCGGGCGATGTGGCTAGCCCATTGCCACTTCAGCTCGCAAATCTTCGAGATATGTCGGTAACTCCGGTTCTTTATTTTATTTTATTGTGACTCGACATATGACAGCACCCCGCTTTATGTTAAGCCGAATTGTGGTCCATGAATGAATGTCACTGCTACTACAATTCAATAACTGTGAGTAGAAATCACATGCACTATGCCGGCCTAGATGGAACCGGCAACTTACAAGCTGATCCCGAAACGTGACCAAATTACTTCACGGTCTGTATACTTGTAAGTGGTGGTACTACCCCGGATCGGCAGACTGTGTACCACTGCCTACCACTCTTTGCGAATATCTTTGGCGAATATCCTCGTTCCGGATTCTATTGCGCAGAGACACACCAATCATAGCTCTCTTTTCCGACAGGCCAACATTTAGGGGCCACGTCTTAGTGCCATTATGTCATCACTGGCAATACACACTGGTTGAAGACCCTTGTCTTTAGGCGAGTTGATGAGAAGATATAACGTATCAGCTTATAGATCGGACATTTTAGTTTACTCTCGACACTTAAAAACTATCATCATAGAGCTAACCGTTTCGTGGGAAACAAACATTCCAAAGGACCACAACATCAAGTCCAAAAACGGTTTCAAAACTCAGCTCTACGCAGTAGAAGTTGGTGCAAGGGGAATACCAGCAAAAACCTTGCATCATCTTTTAAAGAATCTTGGCCTCCCAAAATCAGCCGTCAGCATATTTTTAGATCATATGTCGAAGGCGGTGGAGTCTTACAATATTTCGTTGGGTTGAGGGGATAGTCACAAAAAGCTTTAAAACCTGCATTTCGGTCACAAGTCTGGAACGATGCCTTCATTCTCCCGCCTGCCACGTGATAGACCCGGCACCCGCACAAAATGCATAGATGCTGTTTGAGTTTGAAAAAGAAATTGTTTCATTCATTTACAATAAAAAAACCTACCAGGACATCGATGGATAAAGGCTAAAATAAGCTAGAAAAGGCTACATGGATAGGTAGGTACTATATAGAATTGCAGTACATATTTTTTATATGTCCAGTTGGTGTGTAAAATTAGGAATAGAACCTATTACCAAGCCTATTTAAATTGTTCTGTTGTAATTTGAATAAATGCCAATTAGGTAAAGACTGCCTCGAGCCTTGGACGAATTATGTAATTGCTGTACGACCTAATTTACTCAAGTATCTATCAGCGGATAAAACCTCAGTTATTTAGATGAACACGCAATCAATTCTGCGAAATATCAGCGCCTATTTTTCAAATATTTGAGGTTGCGTTTTTTTTGTGTAACACAAATGCCGACCTGAAAATTAATATAAAATAGCTGAGATCCATTTACTATATTATGTAATCTACTCCAGCTATAGGCAACTCCAATGTCGGAATATGGAATTATGTACGCAAAATAACCCAGTAACTCTAATTTCAAATTATACACTTTTTAACACGAGTAGCCAATTTTTTTTGCCCGGCATAGTGACTGTAATTGGGGAAGCTGTGAAATGACTCGGTTTTTTCAGTCGTCAGCACTCTTGGATCTCCTCTTGCTTACCATCAGGCGGGTCGAGGTCAGATGTCGAGTTACAATACAAAAAAATTAAAGAGCCACAATAAATATAACAATTACGTATTATTTTATATTTTCTAGTTCTAAAAGAAAACGTGTAATATAAAATAACGATGATTAATGTAATCTATTTATATTTCGTAGTTATATCTAAATATTTGTATTTCAAAGGTCAAGGTTCTATTTTGAATTGTAACGGACAGCTACGATTTTATCAAAACTTTGTTTACTCAAAATAAACTACATTTCAACATAACCAGTTTTATTAATACACGAGAAGATCTTGAAGTAAAAAAAAATTGTAATAAGTTTCCAAGTTTTTAATTAGTAATAATTTCAGATTAATGTAAATGGAGATATTTTAATACTGTTAGTGTCAATATTACTTCCAAAATATTACCGGTTTATTCACAACTCTACCCCAATTATTAGAAGGTCAATTATCTAGTGGACGCATTTAATTCTGATCTGTATTAAAAGTCGGAAGTAAGTGGCGAAGGTCCTGAGTCAGGTCAGCATCCTTCCTATGGTTCCGGTAACATGACCTGGGGTGCTAGCCAAGATGTCATCGCTCGGTATCGATTCTATTTCTACAATCGCTAACGCTCAAGCGTTAACGATAATATGTGCACAGCCAAGATGCAATGCACTTAGCGATCGCTTATTCTATGGCAACTTTCGATAACTGTCTATGATTTCGCTCAATTTGGCGAACGGAAATGTCATAAACGTCAAATTCACAAATGGGGAGTTTTAGCGGGCAACTACAAGTGACAGATCGTGCAATTTTAAATAATTGCAAATCTTGTGTTTCTTAAATATAAATGTATAATAATGGTGGTAAAAATGGTTATCAAGTATAGACAAGTGATTTAAATGTGTTTCTTCTTGGTTTCTTTAGGCTCTTTCAGAAGTTATAGTAGTGTTTTCTCCGCTTTACTAAGACCATCATCATTAACCTTATTCTCACCCTCATCTTATATTTGTTTATCATCGGGCATGCTTGATGGGAGGTGAGGAGAGGTCCAAGAGCGCCGACGACTAAAAAAATGACTTCTCTTACGATTCCCTCGACACTGGCCAAAAATGCCTTTTTTAATTTAATATTAGAATTAATACAGTAGATTAAAGTTTAATACTGCTTTCCTAAACAATATGACGCAGTTTAAATTATTTATACCTATTAACATGTAAAATGTACGCATTTTATATGTTAATACAACGCTTACTAGGCATAATAATGTGATTTCCACCGTTTTATTACGATGACCGAAATTATTGTAATGTGATTTTTACTTTAAAAAAATGCATAATTAACGATTTTTAGCAAAATTAATCTAATAATTAACAAGAACGCACATATCTTACATATTTTAAATCAGCTGATCGAAAAATCCGCCATTTTGTTTCGTTTTCTACAGCATATTGACGTTCGATAACTTTGAATCGCCAGCAAGCGAACGAGCTGTCAAAAAGTGCATCTTGGCTCGGGTTATCGAAGGTTTTATCGAATCGTTCGATCGAATAGAAAGAAATTGTTGACTTGGCTACGGATTTGAAGATCGTTTCGCTAGACCACGTGACTTTTCGTTAGCAAATGTCATTCCCATACATTTGTGTTTCTATTCTATTGCGATTTCGATTGTAGAAAGGCAACTTGGCTAGGACCCCTGTTTGTTTATAATCATGTTGTTAATATCGTTTTCAATCGTAAAGGAGTGGGTTTATTTTAATATACCACTTTCATATTTATAATGACAAGGCTGTCGCTATCAATTTCAGAACCTGTATAACATTTTTTATAACATTACTCCATATTGTAATTATATATTGAGCTATTTCGAAAATTCACTCATTGTTAGTAGAGGAAAGCTTGTTCAAATTACAGTATCAAGGTTGTAAGTTTATGTTCTTGTTAAAGTTATTTCACCTTTGACCTATTTTTTTAAATGTGACTTGACATATGACAGTACCCCGCCTGATGTTAGGCTGAAGTACGTGCGGTCCATGATTGGAGGTGACTGCTCAATCAATCAATATCTTTTTGTACGTGTAACTCCTACCCAATAAAACCTGCCAATAACTAACCTTGGGCCTATATTACTTTAAGAACAATGCGTTTTTATAACAAATCGCTTGAAAATTCACAAAACGGACACAACCGTCAATGAAGTCTGCCTTCACGCGTCTGCCCCACCTCACTTGCCATACGTAGGATTTACGCTATACTATTTTGGCTATAATGGCTTACACATAAGATATAGATATATACTGTCGCGAACTTTGTTGTAGTTCTATTTAAGATACATATTTTATCATACATTACATATGTGTAACTCTAGCGGTTTTGGCAGCGCACGCCAGAATAGCTCGCAGATGGTAGATTTTTATCCTACTTACTTGACATTGTAGCCTATGTGTTATTCTGATGTATAAGCTATAATATATTACTGTAAAGTTTCATTAAAATCCATTCAGTAGTTTTGGCGTAAAAGAGTAACAAACATCCATTCATCCATCCATCTATCCATATCCATCCATACTCACAAACTTTCGCGTTTATAATATAATAGTAGGGGAGCCCAAGCGGGGATTTCTGGATTTACTCCAGCGTGACAGATTAAATTATGGGAGATACCTTGTACCCTGTAGAGTATATCTACCAAGTATTAGCCCTTAATACAGGGGGGTACGTGTATGGCAGTTGTTCAGAATTGTAAAAAAAATCGATCTTTGAATATACTCGGGCGCGTCAGATTAAGCTAAGGTAAGTTAATTACATACTAATAAGTGCACATTTTCTTAATCTGACGGATTGAGTATGACGGTAGAGAATGGGAAGGTCACAAACTTGTAAAAAAATCGTCACCTGGACATTCTCGAGCGCGGTCGATTTTAATTTTATTTTGAAGAAAAATGACTAAGAATTACTAAAAAAACTATAATCTGTCAATTTCAACAAGCCGAAGTAGCAAAAATCGTTGATAAAGTTTTGTGCGAGCAGTTGCAGTAGAGCATGTATTCCCCACTTCGCGTCTCTCGTTCCCTTTCACTTCTTCTTTATCTATTACTCTCTCGCACAGTCTTAATATACAGGGTGTTACAAAACACCTCCTAAAGCCGAACCCCCTTAAAGGTGTTAAATGGTCTCTTATAAAATATTTATTTCAATAATGTGCCAACCCTGTTTCAGTGAAATTAAACAGTAAATTACATAGAACATATATTTTATGGAACGCCTATGAACATTTTGACCTAATGTACAATGTAAAAAAGTATAAACTGTACAAGAAAGAAGATTTTAAGATCTTATCTTAATAAGATCTTAATAACCATAAATTATATATACTTTTTCGTAAGTAAAGTAAAGTTTATAGTATGTATTGTATGGATGGATGGATGGATGTTTGTTACTCTTTCACGCAAAACTACTAAATGGATTTTATTGAAACTTTACAATAATATAGCTCATATTCCACACAGTTTCTGAGATATTATTACTTATTAGTAAAAGTGGGCAGTGATTGTGAGTGAAAGAGAGAGAAATAGTCTAAACTATACCGCGATTAGTGTGCTATAGTGAGTGTGTAACAATTACCTTAAAAAAAATTCGTTTTTTTTTTCAAATTGTCAGATTAATGAAATCCCTCCAGATAATTGTCAGATTAAGGGTCAGTACAATTGGGTCATCTTACTGAACCTTCTGTATAAAAGACTGACGCGCTCGAGTATTTCAAATTAACGATTTTTTTACATTTTCAAAACTCCGCCACGAACTTGCGTCATGTCGGAATGGTCAGTCTTTTGAATGGGAGCTTCTGTGGGGCTTATTTAACACCCCCTCTGAATGTCTGACGCGCTCGAGCAAATTTTTTAGATTAGCCTCTTGGGCTCCCCTACTATAAGTAAGGATTTATTGTGTAATGTTTTATAGAACGAAACAAGATGTATAAAAGTAAAATAAAGTAGGTAACGGAATACTTACACTGAAAGGAATATTATAGCATATAATATATTTGTTACTTCTAACTCAATTAAATAATATAAAATAGCCAAGTGTTTTTGTGCGCGACTATCCATGCGCAAACATATACCTTCCACTGGGCGCTCGGAGCTCTTCTTTGAGCGTTGGATTGTATCTTCGGTTTGTCGAAACGGATGTAGTGGTTGGCGCCGTTCTGTTGATGCTCACAAACTGCAGACTTTCCACTACATTCCAAATAAACGCGATAGTAAGCCTCATAAAATTTGTTTAATTCAATAATCAATGTTCGCGCAAAATCTAAGAAAATACTAAATAATTAACCCCTATTAAAATGGTGTTTGGGGAGCATAACAAAAGTGTATTCCGGAAAAGACGGTATAACACGAGTGGCAGACTTAGAAACTGCACATGGCAATAGACATAGGTGTTTACCCAAGATATGACCTTTAACCATCGAAGTGAATACCTTACTATGTTATTGCTGTAATAGTTTATTAATTTCAACATCTTCAGTTTTTTTTTCCTAAATAGTTTAATAATATCCCGGATTTTATTTAGAGAATTTCCTCTTTATATATTCTCTCACCTCTTTTTTATTTTCATCTTCACCTTCTCACCTTAATTTATACCTTTATCGAACCCGCGTTTATGTGTCTAATAGCTTTAACTGCTAGTAGATCTTGCCATTTTTTCTTCTTCTCGCATACTTATTCCTCTGTTTTCTTATCCCACCACATGTTGGTCCTCACATTCATCCTCTTACTTACTCCTCTTACAAACTTCTTTTGCAGCCTCTGTCATATCATTCCTTAATTTATCTAGCTAAAACGACTTAATTCTATCAAATCGACACATTCGAGTGATTCCCCGTTCAGTGTGGTAAATCACCCGGTGCAATAAATGAAGTAAAGGGTAAAATAAAACGAAATACTTTATAAAATTATAATTTATTGTGCCCTTAGATTAGAGAATAATAATTTAAAAATCTAAGATTGTGCCATAGAACATGAGTGCTTAGTTTTTTTTTTGTTTTTGATAATATGTGGTATAAGTAAATTATATTTCATAAATTAATTTGTGATTCACCTAATAGTAACATCAAAAGTGCGTAGAAGGTTCAAGAATTGATACGAGGTCTTCGCGATCTGAAATATCATAAATTATTTTTAATTTTACGTGTTTGTGTAAACTTCAGGCCAACATAAAACACACGTATACGTGGGGTATACTGAAAGTTTAGCATAACTCATTAATAAAACAATTTACACTTAAAGTAACTGTGGGCAATAAATAGTAAGACTTTGTACATAATTTTGAAATTCTTTATTTATTTTTCCAAATCTATTTAGTCTCCCTCAAAGTAATGTCCCCGGCCACAATACACGTGCGCCAAAGTTTTTTTAATCCTCGAAACAGTTGTTAAAGTCAATTTCTGGAATAGCCTTCAATGCAAGTAGCGATACGCGTTTATTTTCTTCAATTGACTTAAAACGGTTTCCTCGGAGCGGTCGTTTGAGTTTGCTGAACAGTCAGAAGTCACACGGAGCTAAATCAGTGGTTTGTGGTTGTGGAACGATATTGGTTGAATTTTTGGCGAAAAACTCACGAAGAATTAGTGCAGTATGCGCCGGTGGATTACAGTGGTGCAAAAACTAAGAGTTGTCGGCCCATAAATTTGGCCTCTTTTTTTTACTAATAGCTTCACCGATTAATAATATTCGGCCGATTAATCGTCTGTTTCTATGTCGTAAGCATAGATCCAAAACTTAACGCCAGTTATAATACTTGTCATGAAATCCTGGTAGTCGGAAAGCATTGTTTTACAGACGTCATTTTTTGAAACCAATCGTGCTTTTATTTTTCTTAGGCACAAATTATCTTTGGTAAAATGGTTTTCACTGATCCTTTCGATATTTCAACGATGCCAGTAAGGTCTCTGACTGTTCATCGTCGATTCTCAAGCACCAATTCCTTGATTTTATTCACGTGTTGATCATCAGTTGATGTTCGTCGTCAACGCGTTCTCGACCCCCTTTGAACAGTTTGTATCAATCAAAAACACTTGCTCGCAACATACAATTATCACCGAAGACCTTTTTAACATTCTGAACGTTTCGGCACCAGAAATTTAATTCCGCACAAAAAAAATAATGGAAATTCTTTGTTGAATAATTTAACTCATTGTAAAAATCGACGAATACACTTTTTGTATTTCAGAAAGACAAGCATATACTAAAAACTAATGATTATAGTCCAATCAATGAACAAAAAGAGTGGAATAAATTCTAACCCGGACAAAAAAAAATACAGTCGTATACAGAAAAAACAAGAATATTAGTGTCTGTGTGGAGCAACTTACGCCGGAATGGCAAACCTAACCTAAAAAATTCCGAAAGTTCGAAAAGACGGTATTTTTTAAATAAAACTAGAACAATGTCTCTTGAAAAATTGAAATGTGAAAAAGGTCGAAGGATTTTTTTAATTCGTAAAAAAATGCGAAAAACCTATTCAAGCCACAGCCGATATTAAAAAAATAAATAAAAATATGGCCCAAAAACGTCATGGTGAAAACCTTATTTTTGCGACCTAAAAATAAAAAACATCGATTATCTTTTTTAATAGCATAAAAGTACAACTCTTCACAAAGAAAATGAGTACGCGGACGATTTTCTATGACCTTTTCTAGGGCAAGAGTGGCCATTTTCCGAAGGCACCTTTTTTCGATAAATCGATGTATCTCGGTAAAAACTTAATTTTTTTTATTTTTACAAAAAACGGGCTTATTTTGCTAGAAAATTAGAAAAAAACTTTCTTGAAAGAATTTAAAAAAACAGAAGCAAAAATTAAAAAAGTTACTAGAAAATCAAAAATTGATCGTTTTGATGATTTTTTTTAAATAACTCGAAAAGTTATGCACCGAATTAACCTCAACAAAAACGAATCGATGCGTTTTTTTAATATCTACAACTTATACATTAAACTTTTTCTGATCGGAGACATTGTTCTTTTTTAATTTAAAAAATACCGTTTATTCGAACTTTTTTAGGTTAGGTTCGCCATTCCAGCGCGAGTTGCTCCACACAGACACTCGTATCCTTTTTTTTCTCTATACGACTGTATTTTTTTTGTCTGGGTTAGATTTTTTTTAAACATGGGACCAAAAGTTCATTAATTGGACTAATATTGATGTGACGTTTGGCACAGATGTCGCTGACAGTCGTACTCCAGAAACAGTCATACTTCATAACCCAGAAAAAAAAATCGACAAATGGATTTCCGCGCGAAATTTAACTTAAAAGTCTTACCATTTATTGCCCACAGTAGAATATTTATTGCTTTTCGAATTATTCTCTATTGCATTTTAAGATTTTAAGAACTTTTAGGTCAATTATTTACTAGGGGTGATCAAAAAGTAATGATAAACGGGTATCACTACGTAGTATAAAATAAAGTCGCTTTCTCTGTCCCTTTTTATGCTTAAATCTTTAAAACTACGCAACGGATTTTGATACGGTTTATTTAATAGATAGAATAATTAAAAAGGCAGGTTTATATGTATAAAAACATCCATTAAATAGTGGAGAAATTTTTGAGGTTTATAATGTGATGTCGTAAATAATTACATTTTTTCCGCTTACATTGCAAACGCAGGCTGAACCCTACGAGATTTATCAAAATAATGTACAAGTATTTTGTACACATTAAAAAGGTCTACAGAAAACTCCGACTGACTATCTCTTATGGATATCCCACAATAACATTTTTTTGTCATTTACTTTTTACGACAAATAATGGCTAATATTTGAAGCGTTTTAACCAATACAGCATTAATCCTTATCCAATTATATACCTTATATATTATACATTATTGATTTAATATAGATCTATGTAGCCCTTTACATCGTATGATTTAAATGAATATTTTCAAAGATATTACAGATTTAAGAATTGCGGGACGTAGCGTTTCTCTTTTGTTGTTGATGATTGTTGATTATCTTTTGTTTTTAGTCGCACGAAATTTAGCAAATTATTTTTTAAGTATTTTTAATTAATCTCTGTCTATTTCCAAGATATTACTTCGCGTATTTTTGAAATCCCACAATTTTATAAATAACTAACTGACCCGGCGAACTTCGTACCGCCTAAAAATGAATGAATGTCATGTTACAGATTAGCTTAACTTAAGTTGTTGTGAATTGAAAAAATAATATTTTTGTTTCTCTTTATCTCTTAATTTAATAGATAAAGAGAAACAAATATATTATTTTTTTCAGTTTCGCACAACTATTTCACTACACAATAAATCTAATGTATATTATAATTGTCATAATAATAAAAAATGTCCAGTTTCGCACAATTAATTCACTACTATACGCACAACGTAAGGACGCACAACGTCACAGGAAGCCGGTGATGCACTGAATGACACTGACCTACTTAAATAAAGTTTAAACAAAAAGCGACTAACATAGAAATAAAACTACATATTTTTATCCCTTTCGCACATACTTAATTCTCAATAGACATGAGTGTGTAATAAGGAGTTTCCTCAGTTTGCATTGCTTTAAACTGCATAGGTAGTTTTAATAAAAATAACGATGTTAGGGTCCTTCACCTGTGTCATATGGGTCAGTAACAAATACAGCATGTAGAAAAATTGCAAAATAAAAAATAATGTCTTGTGGCTAAAGTAATGGATATTTTTGAATGATTTTTTTAATGTGGTTTGAGAACATCATTAGCTATCCGGGTTTAATTTTCTGTCGTAAAATCCCCCCACATACAAGTTTACACGTTTTTAACGATAATAAATGTATAACTCACATTCGTAAATAACTCTAAATTCATTACAGCATTAACCCCAAAACCCTTTGCATTTAAAGTAAAAGGTCTTTGAAAATGAATAATCAAAACCAGCAAAGTTCTTTTTGTAGATTCATCTCCATGCACCCAATTAGAAAAATATACAGCTTCACTTAAATCGACACTCTGAAAAAAAAAAGTTTTAAATAGTATGATAATAAAAATTTGGGTTTAAAATAATTTTTAACAAACAAACGACTTCAAACAGTAAACTAAAAAGCTAAAAATAAATTTACTTCGCACGAAGTAATACGTATTTAAATAGAAATGATCAAAAAAATATTTTGCCTGCCAAGTAAAACAATAACTGTATAGATATTGTTGAAAATAATAAACTATTTCAGCAATTACATGGATTTTACTCGAAGAATTTTTAGACAATGACAAAATATAAATGTTAAAAAGAAATGTCAAAAGAACTTTCAAATATGGTAAAAAATATTATAAAACGAGGTCTTCCTCAACATGCCCCCCGGCGTTGGACTGGTGTCCAACAGTCTTTGAGATAGGTAAGGTATTTACTTCGATGGGTAGAGGACATATCTTGGAGAAACACCTACGTCTATCGCCATGTGCAGTCTCTATGTCTGCCACTCGTGTTATTCCGTCCTTTCCGGGATATACTTTTTTTATTCTCCCCAAACACCATTTTAATGGGGGTAAATTATCTTCTTTTATAACCACCATCATATCTTTTTCCAAATTTCTATTCTGGACATTCCACTTTGTGCTTTTTTGCAACTCCGAAATATATTCTTTCGACCATCTTTGCCAAAAATGTTGACGGAGTTGCAAAATTCTGGAATACCGGTTCAGACGATGTACAGGTATCTCCACTAAATTGGGTTCAGGAATGGAAGTAAATGGCCGTCCAATTAAAAAGTGGCCAGGAGTTAATGGTAGAATTTGTTCAGGATCCGAAGTTAATGGTGACAATGGGCGGGAATTTAAAATAGCCTCAATTTGTGTTAATACGGTGTACAACTCCTCAAATGTTAATCTTGCGTTTAGTAAGATTCTCCTTAAATGATGTTTAACAGATTTCACACCCGCTTCTCAAAGTCCTCCGAAGTGTACTTGGCTCATGACTCCGAAGTCATGAGCCATACTATCCTGTACACTTTGAGTATTATGTTTTAAGAATTTTCTCATCTCATTATCCGCCCCAACAAACGCTGTTCCATTATCGGAAAAAATGTCAGTAGGCTTGCCACGACGACTGATAAAACGTCGCATTGCCATCAAAAACGCGCTCGTTGTTAGGTCGCTTACTAACTCTAAGTGTATGCATTTAATTGTGAAACATATAAAAATAGCTATATACACTTTTATATTGTGACCGCCTCTTCCTTTCTTATTTACACCTATTATCGGACCTGCATAATCCATGCCTGTACATTGAAATGGAAAACTAACAGTGACCCGTTCTTTCGGTAAATTTCCCATAAGGGAAATAATCGGTTTCGCTTTGAATCTATAACATAATAAACAATCATGCACTACCCTTTTAGCCAAGTTTCTACCTCTTACAGGCCAAAATCGATCACGTATCAAATATAACAATAATTGTGACCCACAATGCATAAGTCTTTTATGTTCATGCTTAAAGAGTAGTACAGTTAAACGATGTTTTGCATTAATAATAATAGGATGCTTTTTGTCGTAAAGAAAGTTAGACCATTCTAATCTTTCTCCTACTCTCAACAATCCGTCATCGCCTAAAAATGGACATAAACTACTTAAATAATCCTTTTTAATAGTATTTTCTTAGATTTTGCGCGAACATTGATTGAACATTCCAATTCATACGCTCGATCAAGGCGGCCGCTTGCAAGCGCGGAGTTATCGCATAAAAACCCACAGAAACCGGTTTGATCGACTACTCAAAGAATAGCAGAAAACAGACGGACTTTTCTTAACAATGGCAGTGTGTAAGGCATGTAACAAAACTGTTAAGAGTTCTGAGCAAATGAAGTGTTCTACACCTAACTGTGCTAACATATATCACTACGAGTGTGTAAGTCTAACAAAAAGGGAATATGCAAAGTACAATGCGGATGCAAAAGCCACTTGGAAATGTCCAGACGACTGTGTAACACGTGCCGAAAGAGGGGATGAGACACCAGTCAAGTCTTCAATTATTATTGCTGAGGATAAACCAGAAGTGAGTGATGACATTATTAATCTTTTAGAAGAACGAAACTCGAAGTTACTTACTTCTATAAATAAAATAATCTCTGATAAAATGAAAGAGAACAATGATGGTATATTGAAAAAACACCAAGAAATTACTACGCAGTACTCCCAAATGATTGAGGCAATAAACAAGTATTCGGAGCAATATGACAACCTTCACAAAAAGCTCAAAGAGATCAACAAACTACAGTTAAGAGTCGAAGACTTGGAAATAAAACACTCTCAACTGGCTCAACCAAGAGATGGACACAATACCAAGAGATAAACTCAATACCAAGAGATGGACACAAAGGTCAACAATATGGAACAGAAATTACTTGCAGCGGATATTGAAATTAGAGGAGTTACAGAAGATAGTTCCGAAAATCTTGTGCAAATATACAACAAGATCTGTAAAGTAGTTGGTATGGAGAAAACTGCACCGGAAATATCCAATATTTATCGAGATAGAAGATCGAAAAAAGGGACAATACGACCAATTGTCAATCACTCTGAAGAATATTGAGAAAAAATCTGAATTATTGTCAAGCATTAAAAAGTTTAATCTATCTTGTAAGGGACGTAGCATGCTGAACGAAAAAGATATAGGTATTGGCTCGGATAACTTAATATACATATCAGATAGATTAACTTTCAAAAACAAATTATTGCTTGCAACCTCAAAAAAGGCATGCAAAGACAAGGGATATCAATATGTATGGCTCCGCAATGGACGAATCTATGTACGTAAAAACACGGCTTCACCTAGCATTCTAATTGTAAGTGATACTCAATTACTTAATCTGTGACTTATTCCTCATAATAAAAAAATAAACCTAAAACACATTATTACAAAAAAATATTTACTTATAAAACTAAATTGCTTTATTGTTTTGAAGTTGAATGAATATGCCCTTCTGTGCGCCTTGCCTGCTCTTTGGTCATTCTTTGGTTATGATGACGATGTGATAAATCTACCTTCTTTATTATATTTTATCTACATTGAAAATGAATGTTCTTTATTAAAATATTATACAAAGTACAAACTAATATTAATTGTAAACTGTAACAATTGTAATACTTTTTTATCAAGTAAATTTGAACTATGTATGTTGCTTTCTTCCAAGTTAAATTGTTGCGGGAATATTTTGATAGTGAATGTTACAAATATCTTACTATATCCGTCTATATATCTATGCAAATACTGTATTTCTATACACATTCACCGTAAGTATTGTAGGTACTATGAATCGTATGCCAATCTATATTATAAAGTAATTTCAATATTCATTATACTGGGTCCTAACTGTGTCCAAATAAACTATCAACATATATTAAAAATGAAAACATTTATCATTGTTTATCATTCAAAACAAGGTAATATGCACTACCGTAATAAACATACAATTATAATATTTATAAATGGCTAATATAATAGACTTTTTTGATGAGGTTGAGCCTTATAAAACACACATCTTAAATAACGGGCCTGAATGTGGCAAATTAGTTAGTGGATGTGATTTTGTTATTGCCTCCCAGAACATATGTAGTATTTATTCTAATATTGATAGTTTTCAACTGATGCTACAGTATTGTGATTTAAAATGTCAAGCAATATCTTTAAATAAAATAAATAAAATAATATTAGGACTTAAAACTTCTTGTGCTCCTGGTGACGATACGATCAGTACGAGGATTCTAAAATCGAGTATTATATCGCTTGCTCGTCCTCTACAATTTCTGTGCAACTTAAGTATGTCTACTGGCTGTTTTCCCAATTGTTTAACTAGTGCTAAAGTTGTACCAATTTTTAAGAGCGGTGACCCAGAAGATATAAACAATTACAGACCCATATCGCTTTTAAGTGTCATCTCGAAAGTCCTTGAAAAGGTGGTGAAGAATCATCTGCTTGAATATCTGAATACAAACAAATTATTGAATTCCAACCAGTATGGATTCCAAAAAGGTAAAAATACGGAAGGTGCACTCTTACATATGACTTCCTCAATAGCAAAAGCTCTTGACAAGGGAGATAAATGTCTAGGGATATTCCTAGACCTCAAGAAAGCGTTTGATACCGTGGCAATACCAATACTACTGGTTGAGCTAAAAAGTTTAGGTGTGAAGCGTTTGTAACTTGAATGGTTTCGATCATATCTTATTAACCGCAGCCAAAAGGTTAATGTTTCTGGTTTAGCCTCTGAAAATCGTCATCTAAGCTACGGGGTCCCTCAAGGAAGCGTGCTGGGCCCAATCCTGTTTCTAGTCTATGTAAATAAGCTCTGTAATATCAAAATGCAGTGTGGTCAGCTAATTGCCTTCGCTGATGATACTCTTCTTTTGTTTACGGGAACGGATTGAAATAATACTTTTGCTGCAGCCCAAAAAGGTTTTAACGATGTAAGCAAGTGGTTGTCGTCTTATTTATTAACACTTAATATACTAAAAACTAAATATGTATGCTTTTCAATAAATAGTATAGGATAGCCGGAATCACAATACATGATTCGGGCATGTTATCACAAGTCACCAACGCAATTAATGTGTGGGCAAGCATGCAAATTTCTTGAAAGAGTTGCAGAAATGAGATACTTGGGAGTAATAATAGATCAGCATTTAACTTGGAAAGCTCATATAAAATTCCTTAGTAGAAAATTACGAACCCTAATTTCATTCTATAGACAAGTGCGAGATTATCCTTAGTACCTATGTGACGCCAACGACTATTCTTAGATGTTTCAAGTATTTCTGCTACCCTATTCTTTACAAAAGGTTTCAGTTTGTATGGCTGAGTTTGTAACCACCCTAATACAATAGCAGAATCGGTCCGGAAAGTACAACTTTGTACCTTTGCCCTTAAAGATTTTAAAACTTTATCTGCTAATCTTACAGCAATAACAGCGCCACATAATTCTAGACGCGGTATGGTAGTTGGCTTTAAGGGAGCTACCCTAGATTTAGCAATTAACAAAGATGCATTAATATTTGTAGCATTCATAGACCTAACATATAAACACGCTCCATACGCATCTTGAGAAGCATCACAAAATACATGAACTTCTATTATTTTAGCATTATCTAAAATTCCGAATCTTGGAATAACTAATTGGTTTAGCACAGTCAGCTGCGACTGAAAGGTAAACCACATCTTATTTACTTCCTCTGGTAAAACATCATCCCAGGAAACCTTGAGAAGCGATAACTTCTGCAAAATAATCTTTGACCTGATTATAATGCAACTTAACAAACCCAAAGGATCGAATATTTTCGCTATCGATCTCAAAATTATTATTTTAGTACTATGCGCAGTAACATCATCTGTCAAAATATTAAAATATAAACAATCCAAACTAGAGTTCCAACCTAGTCCTAAAGTATTGGCGCATTCCATATTACTCAAATCTAAATCTAAAGTATCATTAACACTTTCGATAACAAATGTCACATTTGACCTCCATTTTCTTAAATTAAAACCCCTAGACAATAAAGTTTTGTGTAATTGTCTTTTAATGAATTTTAATTCATCTAATTCATTTGAACCAGTAAGAACATCATCTACATAAAAATCATTACATATTATATCAGAAATTAATTTATTATTATTTTTAAGACCTACCTCGTATAAAGAACGAATAGCTAAAAAAGGTGCCGAAGCTGTCCCATAAGTGACAGTATTTAATTTGTAAGCTTTAATTGGTTGGTCAGGATCAGGTCGCCAAAGAATCTGCTGTAACCTGCGCTGACTATTTTCTATAAATATTTGCCTGTACATTTTTTCAATGTCGGCTGTTGCAACATATTTATAAGTACGAAACCTTAATAAAATGGATACCAGATCATTTTGAATGGTAGGTCCAACCATTTGTAGGTTGTTAAATGACAAACCAGAAGAAGTGGGTGAGCTGGCGTTGAAAACCACTCTTAGTTTGGTAGTAGTGCTATGTTCTCTTATCACGCCATGGTGTGGGAGAAAATAATTGACTACTGAATTGTCTATTTCTGCTTCTGTCATATGACCTAATTGTTCATACTCTTTCAAGAAATCTACAAACCTAGTCTTTAGCTCAGGCTGTCTAATAAACCTCCTTTCCAGCGACAATAAACATTGCTTTGCACGCCGGTAAGAGTCGCCTAACTCAGTATCAGCTCTTTTCAATGGTATAGAAACACTAAAATGACCATTCTGTTCTACAGTCAAATGATCAACGAAATGAGCCTCACATGCTTTCTCCTCATCAGTATATAACTTAATTGACTCGCTTACTTCTTCAAGTTTCCAAAATTTAGTTAATTGTTCATTAATATCGTCTTCATTTATTGCAAAGTTACATCGTATTTCTTTGCTCATTACATCCCTAATAATAGGCATAGGGCCTGACAATATATACCCTAACTTGGTATTCTGTAAAATTGGGCTGTTTTGTCCCAACTTAAAACGGCCATCACACAATAATTCCCAGAATAAATCGGCTCCTATTAAAAGCGCTATATCCTCAGGATAATAAAACTGAGGATCGGCAAGGATAATATTGTCTGGAATTGTTAATTTTCGTAAATCTGTATTATTATTATACTTAATAGCTGCAATATTCGGCAAAACTAAACAATTAAAACTTTTGCAATATGAATTTATCCTAGATCTCATATAATCAGGGCGCCAGAGCAAAAAGAAACGGAAAAAGTGGCGGTCCTTTAACGATATTAACGATATTTAGCTTAAAATTTTAAGAAAAATACGTAGAATAACACCCTAAATTCTCTACTTCGACGGAGATACGCGTCATTGTTTTTTATTGCAAAATAACTTGGAAATCGGCATTTTTTTCAGTTTTCATTAAAAATCACGGAAAGTATTAGTTTTAGAGAAAAATGTTAAATACAAAACTTGTTTATCTGATGATTTTACACAAGAATTAGGTGTTTAAAAATATTTAAAATCATTTTTCATTGTTTAAACAAGCGAGAAAGCCGATAAAAGCAAAAAAATACAAATGCATGAAAATACATGATGCAATATTCAAAAATGAATGAAAATCTGATATTTTGTAGACAACAGTATGTTTTTTATTGTCCGCCAAGTCCGATCACGAAATTTCAAAATGGCTGCCTATTGTAAAATTGTTAATTAAAAATTTTGATTGTGTATAAGATGTGTCACGGGCATGGAATCAAAATCTAAGTTTTTGGAATCAGTGAGGAATAGCATTATCTTTACTACCTTATAATTTGGATTTTTTAAATAAACAAATAAAAAAGTTATTAACAAAAAACTAAAAGTACATGGCCGTATTTTCTCTAATTTTATACTTAGACAAAAACAACTTAGTGCAAGTGATTAAAATTATTTTTACATGAATTTAAAAAAAAAAAATAGCACCATCGTAAAGCTGAGGAAAAATTACATAAGAGTGAATTTTACTGCACTTTTCAACGATAATTGTTAATGGAGTAAATAATTGTGCAACTACGAATCCGTTTGTAACTGTTATGTGTCGAAATAAACAATTTGCAATCCTTAAATATTATTAATATTTGTGCAAAAGAATTGTCCGAATCGATAGGGAAATAAATTACAATAGGTACAATAAACACTTAGCAAAAATATAGCGCCGGTCCGAGGTCGAAAAATCAAATATAACGACCGGTATGGGTAAATACTGTAAGTATGGTATCTTCTATTAGTCCTACAGCAACTTTTTTTTTAATTCATGTAAAAATAATTGTAATCACTTGCACTAAGTTGTTTTTGTCTAAGTTAAAATTAGAGAAAATACGGCCATCTACTTTTAGTTTTTTGTTAATAACTTTTATATTTGATTATTTAAAAAATCCAAATTTTAAGGTAGTAAAGATAATACTATTCCTCACTGATTCCAAAAACTTATATGTCGATTCCATGCCCGTGACACATCTTATACACAATCAAAATTTTTAATTAACAATTTTACAATAGGCAGCCATTTTGAAATTTCGTGATCGGACTTGGCGGACAATAAAAAACATACTGTTGTCTACAATATATCCGATTTTCATTCATTTTTGAATATTGCATCATGTTTTTTCATGCATTTGTAATTTTATGCTTTTATCGGCTTTCTCGCTTGTTTAAACAATGGAAAATGTTTTTTAATATTTTTTAACACCTAATTCTTGTGTAAAATCATCAGATAAACAAGTTTTGTATTTAACATTTTTCTCTAAAACTAATACTTTCCGAGATTTTTAATGAAAACTGAAAAAAAAGCCGATTTCCAAGTTATTTTGCAATAAAAAACAATGACGCGTATCTCCGTCGAAGTAGACAATTTAGTATGTTATTCTCCGTATTTTTCTTAAAATTTAAGCTAAATATCGTTATGTTATAAAGGACCGCCACCCTCTAATGCTCTGGCGCCCTGATTAATAGTAACATGCGTACTTTTATTTATTTTTGTAATGACATTATTGACACCTGTCACACGAGATTCAATATTATCAATATTTAACTTAAGGCGCTGTACCAAAGACTCTGTGATAAATGAAGCTTGACTACCAGAGTCCAAGACGCCACGGACCTCTCGAAACTGTCCATTACTATCTTTAATATTAACTAAGACAGTAGATAATATTACTTGACTTGTATTAGTCTTAGCATTAATTTTATTTATTAACAATGAAGTCGCCGGCTTCGATATCATTTGACAATTGACTGTCATTATTTGTATCGCAATCTTGATGCAATAATGTGTTATGCCTACGTTTGCATTTACGGCATCCATAAAATTTACAAATAATATTTTTATGTCCAGGTTTTAAACATACAAGACATAAATGATTTTTTCTAATAAATGCTATCCTTTTGTCAATGGGTAAAGATTTAAACATTTCACAATTGAAAATCCTATGCTCGCCTTTACATAAAATACATAAAACATCTTTTTTACCATTAATGTTAATCAGGGCCTTAACATTATTATTACTATGTTGTTTCATGCTATTATATTTACAATTATTATTTATTTGATAATTGGGTTTATTCAACACCAATGTTTCTAGTAAATCCGCACGATTTTTGATAAATTTAATCAAGTGAGCCAGTGTGACTTTTTCTAGCCTACATTTTTCTTCCTCCCATGCCCGAGAAGTACTAAAATCTAATTTACTAGAGAATATAAAAATCAACAATGTATCCCAGTTTATAACGGGTTCACCTAATATTCCAAGAGCTGGCGACGAAAATCGACAAGAGTTTAGTAATGGCTCATAATTCAATATGATTTAGTATTGAGGGTGTACAGTCGCGATCTTTAATTTAGGACCCACTTCCCGGAACATTTGTTTAATCACTCATTCGCAATAAAGGCGAAAATGCTAAATCAGTTTATTCGAAAGACAGATAAAGCATTATTATAATTAAATGGCTATTCATGTCAAAAAGGTTGTCACATCGAATAATCTCTGACTTATATCTTTAAAGAGACATTTGTCAGTGTCAAAGAAAATAATTTGAAGAAATTTAAATCTTTAAATAAAAATGCTTGCAGTTAATCGGGAACGGTTAAGAGTTCAAATAATCCAATTACGCGAAGTAGGGTTAGGGATACGTGAAATAGCACGACAATGTAACGTAACTAGAGCGACAGTTCGTCGATGGGCTCGAAGGTATGAAACGGAAGGGAAATCCGATGACCGGCGGCAAAACAACCGTCGTCCTCATGCCGTATCGGAAGAACAACGGCACCTCATGAGAAATCAGTATGAAATAGATGGTTTCACGCCTACAAAGCATTTTGCAGAGATGTTTGACGTCCACCCGTTAACAATTAAAAGACACCTACATAGTATGGGACTGCATCACAGGCGACCGGCACGAAAGATCGCATTAACAGAAAATCACAAGACAATCCGTCTTAACTTTGCACGTGATTATTTAGACTTTGAGTGGGGCTCGACTGCCGTTACAGATGAAAAAAACGATACCAGGCAGGTTACACGCAAGACCACGTTATTGCTAACCATCGTCCGGTCATATCACTGCCAATATTTCGGGCTGGATGAGTTCAGATGGTGTCGGAGAACTGGTCAACTTGACTCCAAAAGCGACTGCTCAATTTTATGTCGATCTCTTAAATAAAAGTGTGCTGCTGACCTTGAGAATTTCTTACCCTGAGCAAGAAACACAAGTAATAAATTTTGTGCAAGATAGTGCTCCAATTCACACGGCACGGATAGTTCGGAGCTGGTTCTCCGAACACCCTCAATTAAGGGTTATCCCCTTTCCGGCCAAGTATGCAGATTTAAATCCTATAGAGAACTTATGGGCCTTGATGGTGCAAAGGTGGGGCAATCGAAATGAAAGGAACAGGGCAGCACTCGTAGAGCACTGCCATTCGATTTGGGAAGGTTTCCGTGGGACTGACATATGCGAGCGATTGGTGGGATCCATGCGTGAACGGCTCTTGGCTGTCATTGAAAATAACGGTGGATACACGCGATATCTAAAACTCATTTATTTGGAATGTTACTTTGTTTATTTCTTTTTCTTGTAGGTTATTTTGTCAAAAAGAACTTTGTTTATTTTTTCGTTTTAATGGTATTATATGTAGTAAAAATATTGATTGCAAAATTTGTTGTTATTTTTTTTAAATACCGAATGCTTTACACTAATAGTTTTTATTTTAATTGAATACCCTACTTAGTGCACACAATCTCTTCAAATCATAATATCAAATGCCACAAATTGAAATATATAACTAGTTGAGAAAATAAGTAGCCATCTGTCAGAAACTGTTCCCGCTCTCTATTTCTATCAAACTGTCGGAAAAAATCGGAAAGGATCGTTCCTCTCCGTTACGTCAGATTTGCATAGCTAAGAGCAGTTGCCCCTGGTAATACATAAACAACAACGCAATTACCAACATTACCAACTGAAATCATTATAATAATATCTTAGTAGCTCTTAAAAGTATAAGTTTGCCAGACGAAAATCGACCTTAGATGGGTCCTAAATTAAAGTTCGTGACTGTACATGAGTCAGCACCCACTCGCAAGGTCAGATAGTGGAACAGCTGGCGGCAGCACGCTTTGATGTATGTAAAATTTCAACATGCTCTACAAGTGTTTAGTAATGAATGAAAATTGGCAAACAACTAGTTTATAGTATAAAAAAAGGGAAGAAAGTGGTCAGACCGCATTATTGTGGAACGCTGCGAGTCAGCACTCCACATAAGTTGTCGCCGGAATGATATCGGTGCAAGAGTTTAGTAATGGCTGGAAATTGCCATACTGCTTTATTATTATATATAATTTAATAGAAAAATAGTCAGATCTCAAATTAATGGAACAGGGGTAGTCAGCAGCCGCTTAAAGTGCGGATATCGAATACGCGCGGATGTTCGGAGCGCGTACGGATATATGCCTATATTTCAATATATAAAGGTGATATAGTTAATCAAAAAATCCATATCTGTTAGTAAACAATTTTCTTAGACTATGTTAGTGACCTATATACTAAGATGCATCTTGGTCCAGTGCTTGACAAAGCGACTGTCCCATCTGCCAGCAACCATGGCCAAGATGCTGTTGGTGCTGCCCCGCACTCTGAACAGCACATCGTTTACGGAGTATGGCATTGAACCCATCAACATGCGCATCCGCAAACATGGCTGACGCACTGCAGAAGCGTGGCAACCCCAACAGCACCCTGTATGCGTTGTTATACTGAACGCGCAGAGCGCTCAATGATTTGTACCAATATGAAGTCCACAGGCTAGATGTATAGAATGTCGTGCAGTACGCCCTGAAATTTCACCTTGGCTCAAAATTTATTTTATAAAAAATAATAGTTAAATAATAATTAAAATGGTTGGTTTTTATGTAATTTTACAATAATAAGAATTAAAACTTACATTTTTATTTTAATATTAACTTATAGTGAAATTATACAACTGTAAATATAATTTCGTTTATTGTGACTCGACATTAGACGGCACCCCGCTTAATGTTAAGCTGAAGTGTGGTCCATGAATGGATGCCACTGCTACTATAATTCAATAACTGTGAGTAGGAATCACATCCACTATGCCAGCCTAGTTAGAACCAGCAACTTACAAGCTGATCCCAAAACGCGACCAAATCAATCCACGGTCTGTATACTTGTATATACGATGGTGTATTATATTTATTGTTAAAAAATTGGTTATATGTAAAGTCGGTTTACGGACGATAGTTTTACGTAATAATGTCATAAGAAAACATTGATGAAACTTAAATTATACAGATTAATTACAAATATCAATGTGCTATTAACAATTTATTTACAACTTAACATAAAACACATTTTTGAAATATATTGAACTCATATGATAATAGTTACAATTAATATTATTTATTCATCAATCAATCAAATTGTCACACAGGGATAGGCAGAGATAATGGAGCGCCACTTACCACGATCCTTACACAACTCCCTTGCTTCCTTCTCATCCACAATTCTCTTCATACAGGCTCTGTGGTTATGGGCACTAACTAGACAACCTAGCTTTCTTGAGGAAGGAACACACTCACACACGCACACACACACACACACACACACACACACACACACACACACACACGCACACACACACACACACACACACGCACCCACACACGCACCCACACACGCAGCCACACACACATAACATAACATAACGTGACATTTTTCCGGCGTGCAGCCGGTGTTCATCGATTTATAATACGTTATCACGTCAAAATGTTTTCTATTGCAGTTTTGTAATTTTATAAAACAGGAAAGTGCTCCCCAACAAACCAATTTTATAAAACAGGTCAGTTCCCCGAAAAAACGCGCGTATTCGATATCCGCACTTTAAGCGGCTGCTGACTACCCCTGTTCCATTAATTTGTGATCTGACTATTTTTCTATTAAATTATATATAATAATAAAGCAGTATGGCAATTTCCAGCCATTACTAAACTCTTGCACCGATATCATTCCGGCGACAACTTATGTGGAGTGCTGACTCGCAGCGTTCCACAATAATGCGGTCTGACCACTTTCTTCCCTTTTTTTATACTATAAACTAGTTGTTTACCAATTTTCAATCATTACTAAACACTTGTAGAGCATGTTGAAATTTTACATACATCAAATCGTGCTGCCGCCAGCTGTTCCACTATCTGACCTTGCGAGTGGGTGCTGACTCATGTACACCCTCAATACTAAATCATATTGAATTATGAGCCATTACTAAACTCTTGTCGATTTTCGTCGCTAGCTCTTGGAATATAACATTTCCAAGGCTCTTAAATTTTTAGAAATCGTGTCTATCAATTGTCGTAACAATATTGCAGATTCGCGTCTGATAGGATCTATTGAAAATAACGCCTTTACGTGATTTTGAATTAGAAGCCTGGAATTGTCAAACCTATCGCATAATATCTGCCAAGCTACTTTATAATTATTACTAGAAAATTCTAGTGAACGGATAACTTCTGCAGCATTTCCTTGCAATGCAGATCGCAAATAATGGAATTTATGCACGTCCGTAATAGTTTTATTGTAATGAATTAAATTTAAAAATGTGTCATGAAATTCAAGCCAATTTTCATAATCACCACTAAATGTAGGCATTGATATTGTAGGTAATTTAATGCCACTGATCGCATTATTGGTACTGGCATTATCCTCACAATTCTCGTCTTGAATATGCAAGGAGCCTGGCTTTGGGCCATTATATTTAGCAAGCAGCTCTTCTGCTTTGGATAATAATATAAAATATATACATATCATCAAATTCGCAACGGTAGGCGATTTCAATTTCTGAGTCTGGGCGAGCAGCCTCGATGATGCATTGAACATCGTCAAATGCATCATAAACTGATGATATTTTTTGTGTTCTCAGTTTTAACTCCAGAACTTGAATATTGCTCAATATACTAGGTAAATTATTAAAATAAGACCTAAATAAGGTTAAGCGACCTTTATACGAACCGCGCTTTCGAATGGCATCGCGAACACTATCATCGTCCGACTTACCTGCCAACATTTCCTTGTCGTCCATCTCTCTTTACCAAATCACACCGGACACGAACCTCTTCTATAATGACTGCCCACCCTCTTTGGGCGCTGAGGATTCGGTACTTGACAGTGGATTCTGTAATATTTAATACATACAACCAGCGGGGAATCACTTACAAACCTGCCCTCCCAAGTTGAGACGGATTACCTGATCAGGCCGACTCCCGTAGACATCTAGTTCGTATTTCCGAACGACAATTTTTTCTTTATTGTTGATTGTCTAATATGTTTTATCCATTTAAGCACTGTTTATTTGCTCATTATTCAGCTCAAAGGACCAAAATGTTGAAAATAATAAACTATTTCAGCAATTACATGGATTTTACTCGAAGAATTTTTAGACAATGACAAAATATAAATGTTAAAAAGAAATATCAAAAGAACTTTCAAATATAGTAAAAATATTATAAAACGAGGTCTTCCTCAACAGATATAATGTCTTGTATGTAAGATGTAAGATCTTAGTAGGTAATTATAACGAAATATCGGTTCTGTGGTAATTATCAGTACTTCATTATTATCCTTGTTTTGCTAACAGATTTTGTAATTTCTTTTATTTTAATACGTTAATGCTATTATAAGTACTTGTCGTACTTTCAAATTAAGTACCTACGTTATTAATATTTAAATGTCATTGGATTCCATTTTGAGTATTCTTTTGTTTTATTTCAACATTGATATCTCGAGTACATTTGTTATGTAAAGAGCTACTACATGTCTAAGTTGTATTCAGTGTTCTTTTTAACCCCCGACCAAAAAAGAGGGGTGTTATAAGTTTGACTTGTCTGTGTATCTGTGTATCTGTGTATCTGTGTATCTGTGGCTCTGTGTATCTGTGTATCTGTGTATCTGTGTATCTGTGTGTCTGTCTGTGGCATCGTAGCTCCTAAACGAATGGACCGATTACGATGCGGTTTGTTTCATTTGAAAGCTGACGTGATCGAGATGGTTCTTAGCTACAATTGATGAAGATCTGATCAGGGGTTTCAAGGTCATCAGCTCGATTTGTTAGCTGCGGTAGCGATATTAGACGCGCTGTTTAGGATGGCAACCCTTGTACGTCGCTATGCGACAAAGATTGTTATTTTATGTCAAATAAATATGCCAATGTAAATACACGTAAAAAATGTTATAATTTTTCCCTTAAAATATTCATATGGCGAGGTTGGTTTGCAGTTTAGATCGATTACCTTGATTGAATATTTTAGGGGAAAAATTTTAACATTTTTTACGTGTTTTAACAATGGCATATTTATTTGACATAAAATAACAATCTTCGTCGCATAGCGACGTACAAGGGTTGCCCGTTCTAAACACGCATAAGGCTGGGAATACACGTCCGATATTGCTGAGCAAATTATTTACAAATCGGAAGTAGGAATCGGACGTCTATTTTGTTTCTGTATTTTGTATGAAAACTGCACCTTCAGACAATCGGATCGGCCATAAAATCGTAAGCGCCTTGGCGTTGTTTCCGATTCTGACATCCGATCCGACTATCGGATCTGACGTGTATTAAGTATTCAAACAAATGTATGGCACGAGTGACTATCGGATCGGACTATCGGAGAGGAAAATCGGACTTGTATTCTCAGCCTTATAGGTATTTACTTTTAAACATATCTGTGACTTAACATTTGAAATAAAAACGTATACAAATACATGTGTGTTTTAACTGGTACCACTGAGTTACTCTGATGATGGAACTCGAAGGTAGGAGACGAAATCCTGGATGTGTTCAAACTTTTTTTTGGTATACTAAGTTTGGACTTATTAGATTTGTCTTGAAGGTAGGAAACTAAGTGTAGAAAAGTTAGTGCGATAAAATAAAACATTCCGGATCTAAAAAATCTGATCATGGATCCTCTCAGATCAGCAAATCAACAAGAAATGGACCTGGAGTGCTTTAACTAAAATTGTTACTCACTATGAGCCATTAGCTGGACCGTTATCAAATTAAAGACCGAGAGTATCTGATGAGGCACCATCATGAATCCTCTCAGATCAGCAAATCAACAAGAGATAGAACTATAGTGCTTTCACTAAATTTGTTACTCACTAAGAGCATTTAGCTGGACCGTCATCAAATTGAAGACCGGGCAATCTGATGATGCACCATTATGAATCCTCTCAGATCAGCAAATTGATATCAATTGATCAGCAAAAAAAGAGATAGAACTGTAGTGCTTTAACTAGGCCTTTAGCTGGGCCGTTATCAAATTGAAGATCGGGAGTATCTGATTATGAATCCTCTCAGATCAGCAAATCAATAACAGATAATATCATAGTGCTTTAACTAAAATTGTTACTCTCTATGAGCCATTAGCTGGGCCATTATCAAATTGAAGACCTGGAGTAGTTATCTGATGATGCACCATAAGGATCCAAGGGATATTAAAGGGATATAACTATTGAGCCATGACTAATGTTGTTTATTACTATAAAGCTGATGATATGACCAAAGTGGTTCCAGGCGTTTCGGGGGTTCCTTTAAAATTTTAATTTTGATTTTATCATAAATTAGGTACATAATATTTAAAAAGTTACTTTGACCGCGCGTTCCCACTTGCCGAGACAGGCCGAGGAAGGGCGAGCGCGAGAGTGTGAATGGTGAATGTGAATGTCACCAGCCTCAGGGCCGTCTTTACCCGGGGGTTCAAGGGGTGCAGTGCACCCAGGTGCAGAGTCCTAGGCGCATGCCGACCGCCATAAATTTGATAGATACCTACTAGGCAATTGTCGGATATATCAAAACGAATCTAAAATCCGATTCCAGTCACAAATCGATTTGTATCGATTTCCGAAACTAATAAATCGGATTTTTAAAAAACCATAAAAACGAACTAGCGATGTAACCGAACGAAAACACAAACCGCACAAAAACGTTAAAAAACTAATAACTGATATTAAAATTCGCTTTGTTTCTGTTTAACCCAGCATGCCTTAGCGGAGTAAAAAGGATGGGGCGAATTTTAACGGTTTTGGATTTCTATTTGGATATTCCACGATCGCACATAGAAACATAGAATTACTCGCGAAGTAATAAGATCTATTTTAGATTACAATTGCTACGCTATTAGTTTTTTTGAACGTTGTGCAACGCATTATATCCTTACTTTACTTCTATGCCTATGTAATTAAAGACCATATTTGCGTACATGAAAGCAATTACTTGATACTTTGATTTGTTTATGTTTGGAGTTCTGATGAGTGAAAGAAATGTATTAGGTGTTTTGTTTCGTTGCAAGTTAGGCAGTTTGACCTTGACATCAGCTTGTAAGTTGCCGGTTCCAACTAGGTGAATGTGATGGGGCGTTCTCACGAGGCGATTTGAGTTGATCAACTGCGAAATCGTTTGAGATTTGAACCGTCTGAACAGACTTTCAACCAAATTGAAGCAATAAATATATATAAATTTTTGTTAAACGACAAATATTGATCAACTGAAATCGCCTTGTGAGAACGCCCCATGACTGTTACAGTTATTGAATTGTAGTAGCAGGGGCATTTATTCATGGACCACACTCCAGTTTAACATCAAGCGAAGTGCTGTCATATGTCGAGTCACAATAAAAAAACATATTTAAATTTAACTTGAACTTTAAAATATTTAGTTTGAACCATCGTTTTAAGTTTTTTTTTTCCTCGCAATGTCACGAATACCTTGTGAGGTATGGATTAATTTTCAGAAAAAAAGAATCAACAGATTTAAAAAAATGTAAATGATATTTATTAATACCTACTACACTGAGACCACACGAGCAGAGCCGCGGGCACATCTAGTTCATATACATCATAGGTAGACATGCCGCTTTTGGCACGTGTCACACCGTTTGAGTAACAATGTTAGTTAAAGCACTATAGTTCCATTTTTTGTTGATTTGCTGATCTAAGAGGATCCATGATCAGTTTTTTAAATAAAGAATGTTTTATTTCATCGTATTAACTTTTCTACACTAAGTTTCTACAGTCAAGACGAATGTAATGACTCCAAACTTAGTAAATCTATTAAGTTTAAATCCATCAAGATTTCGTTTTTTACCTTCGAGTTCCATCATCAGAGTACCAGTTAAAACACCCATGTATTTGGATACTATTTGGTTCCAAATGTTAAGTCACATATATGTTTAAAAGTAAATACCGATTATGTGTCTAAGATCGCTACTGCAGCTAACAAAACGAGCTGATGACCTTGAAACCCCTGATCAGATCTTTATCAATTGTAGATAAGAACCATCTCGATCACGTCAGCTTTCAAACAAAAAAACCGCATCGTAATCGGTTTATTCGTTTAGGAGCTACGATGCCACAGACAGTTACACAGACACACAGTAAAAGTACCTAACCGGTACCAATGTATTAGACTACAGGCCCGTGTCAAAAATTGATGGGTCATTTGAACCAACCATAACCTATCAAGAACGATATAAGGGTATGAAATAATAAGATTCAGCACTATGCTGTCATTTGTAAGCTGTCCAACTGAGTGCAGGTGAGGATTCAAAAGTACAGGTAGAGTGAGTACATTTTGGTCATATATTTTTCTACGACATTCTTACCATCGATAGCTCTATTAAAAATAATTAAAAAAACACACAGTGCTGTAATGAATGGTGCGCCATTAAGCCGTTTTTTTTTATTTTCCGACAATTGTCAGGATTTTGGTCATATAATTTTGTACGGCATCAGTTTCATACTGTTTCAATACATCTTCTAATCCATTATTCCGCGATGCCGTACAAAAATCATGCGACAAGGGAAAAATTCGAGGGTTGAAATCCCCTCTCTTTCAGTGGTCTAGGGGGTGATTTAACACAACATAAAAATTAATTTATTTTAAAAGTATTTTATGCATACATAATATTTTTTCACATGCAGTACATTTTCGTTTGTACAAAGGTCTGAATATATCCAATTTTTTTAAATAATAGTTGTTTTATTTATTCACATCATCACAATAAAACAAATCAATTATATATATATATAAATCAAATATATATAATGTTTGAAGTATACATATATTAAACCAAAATGTATACAAAACTGTTGCTACTGGGATTGATAGTTTCACTTCTTGGATATAATATACACACCGTTTCACTTCTTTAACCTTGTTCCTACCTCGTCCTTTCACACCCGTAATACCCGCACTGGTCAAGGAAAGCATCCGCTTTCTATCGACCGAATCGGCAGTCGAACTAAAAAGTTCGGTGCGTCTTTTCTTTGTAGAACAATTGACAAGTGGAATGCTTTGCCAGCCCATGTGTTCTCTCCATCCTATGACCTTGGATCCTTCAAGCAATGCGTGAAGAAGCACCTTAGGCCGGCATAATGACGGCGACTGAGATAGCCGGGAACTAACTCGGTTTTTTCATTCGTCGTCACACTCGGACCTCCTCTTGCTTGTCATCAGGCGGGTCGAGGTCAGATGTCGGGTCACTATAAAAAAAAAGTTAGACGGCATACAAGTGATGACATAGTGCTGAATCTTATTATTTTATGCCAATACAGTGTGTGGGGGGATTTTACAATAAATTAAAACCCGGAGAGCTAATGATGTTCTCAAACCACATTAAAAAAATCATTCAAAAATGTCCATTACTTAAGCCACCAGACATTATTTTTCATTTTGCAATTTTACTACATGCTGTATTTGTTACTGACCCATATGACACATGTGAAGGACCCTGAGCATCATACTTATTTTTATTTAACCTACCTATGCAGTTTAAAATAATGCAAACTGAAGAAGCTACTTATTACACACCCATGTCTATTGAGAATTGAGTATGTGCGAAAGGGATAAAAATTGTGTAGTGAATTAATTGTGCGATGTTTCCGGGAATACCACAATTACGAAGATCTGCATGCGCATTATTAATTTGGGAATACTGTAGGTATAGGAATAGTGCACTGTTGCCGCTCTTATCACAGGTCAGTGATCATAGGTACATTAATGGTGTTTTATTATTTTTATGGTATTAAGTTTGTTTGAAAAAATCATTTTTAAAATTTTGATGTTAGAATTTATTTGATATTTTTTAAAGTATCCAATGAAGTAATATTGACACTGTTTTAATTTATTGTCGTAAAATCCCCCACACACTGTATAATATCGTTATATAGTAGGGGAACGACTTAAAGAAACGTGCGAAGAATGCGGTTGTGACGTCATCGTCACGTGTCTATCATGAATAGTGAAGTAACATGCAAAATGTTGATAACGATAAACACACACTTGTTTACTTGCGTATTTTAATTTATTTATTAAATATTATAAATTTATATTTAATAAATGTTTATACATTAACAACAATAATAATTATTTAATCATATATTTAACCTAACTTTTTAACTAAACTAAAAACTAAAAAAGTTTTTTTTGTCGTCAACGCTTACGAAACTTTAAGGTGTCCATATTCATAAATCAGTATATTCTGTCTAAGCCGAAATAACGTGCCCCTCCACTGCATTTACGCACACGAGCAAATATAAAATAAGAATAAAACACACCGATAAAATAATTTTAACAAAAAATACGACTTTCATCAGGAAACTAGCAAAAAATAAATTTACTACGCACAAAGTAATACGTATTTTCATTTAGTTAAATAGAAATTATTAAATAATTATTTTATAATTTTGAAGTCGGTATATACTATACTTGATTCTAACGAGGACGAATGCGATGAATGTGATGACCTTGATGATTCCGATAGCATAAGTGAAAAGTATAGCTTGTCTAACTATAAATGACGCGCCCCTCCACTTTATTAGTTTATTTAAATGTGTGAATACAAACATTACTAACTATACTATTATACTTCACGCAGGGCAGTTAAAAGTTTAGGACACGTTGGTACAATCTTTTTTATTAAATAAAAATCTTCTATGCATCTTCTTATAACGCCAAGGTCAAAGTCGTCAATATTAACATTACGTTTAAAATTTATCTTTTTGCCTTTTTTTGTGGGTGATTTCAAAAGTAATGATCCAGCTAAAGTCGACTCACGTTTTATATTATTAATTGTGCTTTTAGGTACACCGGTATAATAACATGATCTATCAATACTTTTACATAAAGGTATAGTTACTATATTTGATAATTTTTCTTCTTCACACATTTTAATCACGTTCATAATAATGTTTCTAGTCTGGCTACGGATGACTACTCTCTTCTTTTGAGTTAACTTGCTCATTTTGTAATAAACAAACAAAATAATTGATGACACGTTTTTATCGATAGTGCGCTATTAAGTGACACTGCCAAGCTAAGCGCGTCACTAATGGCGGCCAGTATGATACGGGTGGGAGGTATTTGCCCACCCGCCGCTCCTCAGGCCCCGAATGCATTTAACTCATTCCCCAACTATAGTTAGGTCACCTGGTAGTTCAAATGACCCATCAATTTTTGACACGGGCCTGTAGTCTATATCTTTAATATATTAACTTTGGTCGAATATGAACAAAAATGTTTTTCATTTCAACAAACCAACATTACAAAAATATAATAATTCTATACATGTTCATGTCAAGAATCATACTTACATGATCGCTTAACAATTGACCCATTAAACATACGTGAAATATTGATATAGTGATAGCGCAGAATACAATAAAGTACCTCATTCTTATGTAAATATCATCAAATACCTGAAAATAATATGTACTTTACATTTTTCCTCACTTGGCAAAAAGTAGTAAATAAACTTTCGGCATTATGACGGATTAACAATAAAAATCAATTACTACTGACGCGAATCAATACGAATTATAAAAACATTTATGATAAATATTGAAAATGTTTTTTTTTATATTGATATTATTGGGGCACAATATTTGTTTATTGTGAATTTACCGTTTCCATATTAATGGTTTTTGATAAAAATGTACTTACTCGAAATGTACTTAGTCGTGCCATTAATATTGTTACTAAAAAAAAAACATTTTTTATTGCACGTAACATTTATTACACTGTGTTAATTTAATACATTAATATAAAATCACAGGTGACAGGCGTGGACGAACGATTAGCGATTGGTTTGTTGCGCGTAAAGTCCTGGGTTCGATTCCCGGTCGGAGCAAATATTTGTTTCATAGCTTTTTTTATTTTTTTTTATATATACATATTTTTTAATATTTACATTTCTATGCTAAGCTACCAAAGTGCTTGTATCATAGAAACAGGACAACCAAAGTACATATATCAACGATACATTGGTACCGGTGGGTGGTCTCGAAGTCGTGCTCTCCGGTTTGTGTAACCATTGCACTGCCACTACACCACGGTCGCCTTTATATTTTTTTTGTAATATTTAAATATTGCAAATGACAGATTCCAAATTCAAAATGTACCTAATATTTTGTTTATTTTTAATTGTAACAGTATTTATGGCTAGACTAAGTTACTGTACTTGAATGTGAATTTAATAACTTGTGCATTTCTAACATTGTATATGTTTATTCTATAGAATGAAACAGTAGTAAACAGTTTTCCTAGATATAGGTCATGGGTAATGGTGATTTTTATGTTTCTTTACAACTTGTGCCACGTAAGAAAAACACAGTATAAAAGGATAGTTCCGAGAGAATTAGACATATATTTTATTTATTTATTAAAAACTCACCATACAAATAAATGCAGCCAAAGAAATAAATACGAAACCAAATACGTAGCTAAAGAAAAATACTTGATGATAAATACCACTAAATCGATTGCACAAACTGTAAACGAAAATAATATAACTTTATTCTACAATATAGGTTTTATAAAATATATGTTAAATAAAAATCTTTTAAATCTTACCTTGATAAAGCTTCATGTTTTAGAATTAGATTCCTCAATCGTTCTTTAATAATGGCATGTGTTTCTGCGGCGTTTTCATCATTTTCAATATTTTCTATATCCCTTTCTGTTAATAATTCTCGATAGCAATAACTTAAAACTTTACATTCCATACATATGTTTACAAGACCAAATAAGCAAATCATATCGAAAATTGACAGAGCACATAAGCAGAGATTGTTGTCAAAATAAATTCATATAAATAGATTGACAAAAAATGTTGATGCTTATCAAATGGATACCACAAATCATGCGGTAAACGATATACCCAATCCTTCCCCAAAACATTGTACTCATATTTTGAAACAACCCAAGGCATTGCATTTACTACTAAAAACATTAAAACTGAAAGAAAACTTATCACTTTAATCATCATTTTATTTGCATATGCATAGGTTTTTATAATATGTAAATAGTCATTAATTACTGTATTGTAGCTTATCCAAAAATCATAACGAAAATATTGGAATAGCATGTCATAAAATTCTTGATTTGACCTTAATTTTATGAGACGAACACCACTCATTAGGCATATGCCAATGTTTGGCACTACATTCACTACACTAAAGAAGCTAAGGTCAGATAAACATATGGTTATAGAAGAATGCAAAATTGCCCATCCCATAGTAAGTATAAGGACCAATATCACCCGCGGATTACTTCCACCTAAGCTGAATTTTAAATTTTGTGCGATTGTAATCACTGATACGAAATAATTTTTAACTTCCATTCTAATTAGTTTTTTGGCAATTTAAATTTATTTAAAATGCCGATAAAATTTATGTCCACAAGTTAAAGTTTCAAGATTGAATGATAATCGCAATATAATATTAAAAGCTCCTTTACAATCTACGTTTATACCTGCGTCATCTACTAGCATTTCACGTATTTATATTCTATTTAGAACTTATATATATATTTATTAGGAAATATGGCGAATAACTCGTTTAATAGTCTAAGAGCCTATGGCCGGTGTTAATGGCGTGTGTAATTTACCAGACCTGGATTTATGCGTAGTGAGTTCCCCCAGCGCGGCTGGTTATTAGGAGCGACATGTATCGAAAATTTATATAATTAATTTTTTATACCTAGTAGGAAAGTATGTTTACTAGAGATGGAAAGTGTGATGAAGACATTGAGAGAAGAGTGCAAAAGGGTAACGTAGTGAACGGTGCCATCCATAGTATAATGAACAGCCAAATAATGTCCCAAAAGTCACAGATGGCTGTTCATAATGCGGTGATTGTTCCTACATTAATGTATGGAAGTGAAGGTTGGGTATGGCAGAAGAAGCATGATAGTAGAAATTACGCTGTGGAAATGCGGTCGTTAAGGAGTGTGTGTGGAGTGACGATAGCGGATAGAATAAGGCACATTGCGTGATAGATGTGGCTTGAAAGAAGATGTAGTGACAAGGATTGACAAAGGAATGCTTCGATGGTTTGGGCACATGGAAAGGATGAGTGAAAATATATTGACGAAAGGAATTTATAAATCTGATGTGGGGCAGGCCCAGGAGAGTGTTTTTCGGCCAAATCGGAGACATCCTCAAGAAAGCTAGGGTGCCTAGTGCCCATAACCAGAGAGCCTGTATGAAGAGAATTATGGATGTGAGGGATTTCATAATAAGTGTAGGTGATGACGACTCCACTGATACAGAAGAATCCTTAGAGGTTGAATTTTTGGATTCGGAGTTTGAGTACGATGAATAAACAATTAAACATCATCATCAGCCTGTACTCGATTAAACATATTGTCGAAGAAATTAAATAAACTAATTGTTAAGTAGGTAAATATTATATACACTAATAAATAAATCTACACACTCGTTTTATAACTCACATCCATGACAGTCAAGGCTCCGACACACCAAACGGAACCTTTAAAAACAAATGACATTTAAAAATGTGATGTTAACCACTTAATAATAATAATATGTGGGACATTTCACACATATTGTTCTGGCCACAAACTAAGCATAAGCATAGACATAAAGTTCATAAACAACTATTATACAAATTGATTGTCGTAAATACAAAAAATACTCAAGTATCAAAAATTTTTTCTCCTACTAAGTCTGTAATACCACATTCATTTTTTTTTATTTGCCGCGTTTTCTCAGGTCACGCTTTCGTTTGCCAGACTCTATTTGCAACATTGCTATGACTAACGTTGTTACTTACTATGTTATCAAATTTAAGACTTAAAGTACCTGATGATGACTATAGGGATGCAGGGGATGTGTAATAACTATAGGGATATGATTTAACTAAAATTGATTCTTACCATTACCTTATACCTGGGCTTATACCTCATTATAGATCTGGAGTACCTCATGGTGTACCACGAGGGTGCTAGGGGTCCTGTAATGTACTTAAGAGTCACTGTTTATAAAAGCAGGTGTAACCGCGGGGAACAACTAGTATGAAAAAAATTCAATCCGACCTAAAATGAAATGTATAAATTCCAATCAAAGTGAACATTATTTCTTTTGAATTATTTTACGACGACTTGAATTATTTGACGACAGGCGTGGACGAACGGTTTAGCGACTGGTTTGTTGCGCGTAAAGTCCCGGGTTCGATCCCCGGTCGGAGCAAATATTTGTTTCATAGCTTTTATTTGTAGTATTTAATAGTATTAAATATTGCAAATATTTGTTAATAAAAAAAAAAAGAGATGGATATTTGCTTCGGGTCTGGTTATCAAAGAGTGGTAGGCAGTGGTACCCAATCTGCCGATCCGGGGTAGTACCACCACTTACAAGTATACAGACCGTGAAGTGATTTGGTCACGTTTCGGGATCAGCTTGTAAGTTGCCGGTTCCATCTAGGCCGGCATAGTGGACGTGATTGCTACTCACAGTTATTGAATTGTAGTAGCAGTGACATTCATTCATGGACCACACTTTGGCTTAACATCAAGCGGAGTGCTGTCATATGTCGAGTCACAATAAAAAAATAAAAATAAAAAAACTTTGTAATCATAAGATAATTAAAGTTATACTAAAAACAACTGCGCATGTTCTTGATATTGTAGATAAATTAAAATACATCTTTATTAAATATGTCAAATTCCATTTTAATAGTATATAATTTTATGTGCATGTTCGATTTCTAATCATAATGAAAGGAGTGTCTCATAGGAATACAATACGTTTTCTTTTTCATGCAATTAATCCAAAAGGAGTACGTGTTCTTTTTTATAAATCAATAACTAAGTTGTCACGTTTTTTCCCACAGGGATAGGCAGAGACAATGAAGCGCTACTAGCCACGATCCTGACACAACTCCCTCACATCCTTACTTCTCACCATAGAAGCTCCACGTTAAAACCTGCGAAAACTTTTAAATAAGGTTTAGAACATATATTATGAGTTTGATACAATGTTAGTTTGTTTGGTCATTTATTATTTATGTAAATTTTAGAATGGATTCATGGATTCATGACCGTTAACGTTGTCGTTAACGTTGTGCAAGTTGTTCAAAGATAATTATATGTTTTACTCATTATGTTAAGACTTCTGTGATTTAAGTAGGTGCTCTATTGTTTGCTTTAAGATAATGCTTGACCACATGTCGCGCGACCCTGAAAACATTAAATCTGTTAATCCAAGAATTCCTGCCAACCCCACTTCAATTAGAAGATCTTACACTTATTGACAACTAGAAGTATATTATTAGGTCATTTTTTTAAGAGATAGTAGTCTGAAACTACGAGAACGGAATGCTTTTAATGATTTAATGTCTTCTAGAACCCTAGAATTTTATGTTACTATCATAAATAAACTTATGTCTTGTTTCTCCAAAAATATTAATGTCTTCATCTTAGTCTTCAGTACTTGAGTGATAAAGATGAAACAAGATATTATAGATGAAACATTACATTAGAGGGAAAATAATTACATAGTGAAATGATTACATTCAGCTAATTCAGCTCTGTTTGTTAAAGTCAATGACAAAAACTATTAACAAAGCGCATAGGCAAACATTACAGATAGCAGGGGTGCATTTGGTGCAGGACAGGCTAAGCACATTAGTAAGCACACCAGTTTATGACGCGTAAAGTCCCGGGTTCGATTCCCGGTCGGAGCGAATATTTGTTTCATAGCTTTTCTTTGTAACATTTAATAATTAAATAATACAAATATTTCTTGATAAAAAAGAGGTAGATATTAATTTACTCAGGGTGTTGTTAACAAACAGTGGTAGGTAGTGGTACCCAGTTTACCGACCCGGGGTAGTACAACCACTTACAAAATATACAGACCGTGAAGTGACTTAGTCGCAATTTGGGATCACCTTGTAAGTTGCCGATTTTTATGACTGTTACAGTTATTCAAAGGTTCAAAGCACTCACCTCCGTACTCTAGCTTAACATCAGGCGAGGTGCAGTCATATGTCGAAATAAAAATGTGACAATCGGTCCCCCTTCCTGTGCGGGTATTACGGGTGTGAAAAGACGAGGTAGGATTGTTAAGGAGCTTCTTGGAACATTCTCCGTGATATAGACGATAGATAAGGCGCAAAGCGGTCAAATCTCTGCAAAGTTGCAGAAAGCTCCAGAGTTCCCGTGACATTTGCTTCTCCTATAATTGGGACAGCTCGGCGCTATTGCAGCGCTAGCCAAAAATAGAGCTAATTTGAGTCTTGTATAGGCGATACTCTGGCACGAAGAACCGCAGCTCCTTAGGAATGCCAAGTTTGATCTTAATGGCACGCTCGAAGTGGTGATTCAAGTCGCTGTGAAGGAACATTCTTCATAAAATAAGATAAATTATAAGATGTCTAGTCTGTCCGATGTACCGAGGGAAATGTTACAAAGAGGAGGAAGGGGTTTTTGCGTCGAGAACGCGCACACTTGAGTCTTGTTTGTCCTAAACTGAACTAAGTTCTCGTCGCCCCAGTCGGTAATACAATGAAGAAACCGGTTCAGACTCTCTCTCCTGTTTTTCGGCTGCGGGGCGGGCAGTGTAGCGTCCATTCACCGTGCTGTCGTCTGCATAGCAATGAATGCTGGGTCCAAGGTTCAGCATGTCATTGATATACAGAAGGAACAAGTAGTAGGCAGTGTGGTAAGTGTGGTAGGCAGTGGTACCCAGTCTGCCGATCCGGGGCAGATACTTACAAGTATACAGACCGTAAAGTGATTTGTCGCGTTTAGGGGATCAGCTTGTAAGTTGCCGGTTCCACTAGGCCGGCATAGTGGATGTGACTGCTACTCACAGTTATTTGAATTGTAGTTGCAATGACATCCATATAACTCTGCAAAAAAGTACAGTTATTGTACAAACTGTTTAGGCTTTTATAAAACTAATTTTTATTACATACTAAACAGCTAATCACGTTTTAGCTGTATGTAATAGTAATAGTATGTAATAGAAAGCTTCACCTTTTCTAGCCTTACGAGTTGTTCAACAGCTGGTCGAGGATGAGAAGTACTCGTTTGCCTATGTATATGGATAAATCTATGTACATGGATATTAATAGTTTTCTCTGCTTAACCTCGCAAAAAATGTTTACTCAGAACTTATTGATTTGTTCTCATCTGGTGGTTCTAAATTAACAAAACGGGATATAAATTCACCAGATATGCTAGACCACATCCCCTCTTGTAACCGCTCTCCTTACCTTTTCGACGTTTCGACGTATGCGCCGATACTAAAGTAGTCGGTCTTCAATGGTCCCCCCTCGAAGATCGCTTCACCTTTCAGGCCAAAAAAGACCCCAGCCGCGAATGTACGAAGCGTAATATCTTAGCGCATACTGCCAAATATTTCGACCCTCTTGGCCTGAACTGTCCAGTCATAGCTTATATGAAGCTTCTTGTACAGGAGTGCTGAAAGGCAGACCTCGATTGGGATGAGCCCGCACCGATTTTCAATGTTGCAGCTTGGAGTCAGTTTCGCGTTCAGCTCGAAATGATTAAAAATATTAAAATTTGTAGACATATTGAACACCTTCTTATACTACTCTTATAGGCTTCTCGGACGCCAGCAAAAGATGCTACGGCGCCGCTATCTACGTCCGTGTTAGCACAGATACTAATTCACGTGCTGAAACTTGTTTATTATGCTTAAAATCTAAACTTGCTCCGCTTAAGAAATTATCCCTGGCTCGTCTTGAGTTATGTGCCGCATACCTCTTATTCAAATTAATTTGTCAAGTAAAGGAAACTGTTAATACCCGCTGTCGAATATTTACGCTTTTTCAGATTCTTCTGTCACCCCATGGATACATTCAGAGCCATATTGATGGCAAAGCTTTTGTTAGTAACCGCGTAGCAATTCAAGCCAATTTGGATTCATCACATTGGTTTCATAGGTATATCGGGTACAGAAAGTCCTAGCCATATTTTTCCCGCAAAACTCTTAAATAATATTTTATAGATACGGTCCCGCCTGGACCGTATTGCCTATTTCGGTTTTCGTACCTAGCACTTTTGACAGGATACTCGAGTTAAAAGCAACTCCGCAAGTTTAGGTAACTACGATTACTACAAACGAGCATATATTTTATGACATTGCATATCGTGTATCATCTTGGAAAACGTGTATCAGCGTAGAGACGTCAAGTCACAAAAGGTTTAAATTTGTATTTTATTTCCTTGTAGTAATTAATCCCTATTTAGAAGTTTTTGCAGGTTTAAACGTGGAGCTTGTATGAAGAGAATTATGGATGTGAGGGAAGCGAGGGAGTTGTGTCAGGATCGTGGCTAGTAGGGCTTCATGGTCTCTGCCTATCCCTATAAGAAAAAAAGCCTGACAATTTAAGTGATTGACTTATAAAAATAGGACACGTATATTAATTGCATCTAAAAAATACGCTATTCCAATGATACACTCCTTCAGTAGGATTAGAAATCGAACATGCACATATAATTATATAGGGTAAGGGGGGGCACAGTGGAACGCGGGGCAGAGTGAAACAGCCGTAATAACTCTGTCAATTTCTAACATTCCATA
The DNA here is from genome assembly GCA_905220615.1 of Tinea trinotella. Taxonomy (NCBI): domain Eukaryota; kingdom Metazoa; phylum Arthropoda; class Insecta; order Lepidoptera; family Tineidae; genus Tinea; species Tinea trinotella. The sequence continues at coordinate 8,422,543 of HG992311.1, forward strand.
GATTTTATTTGACAGCATAATCAAGTGCACAAGAGGCCATAATAATTCAGTTGTCAAAGTGAAGTTGTACGGGTCGTGTGTTAAATAGTTTGGAAAATTGGTTTTTTGACATTAATTTCATTAAAAAATTGATGTAGTGTTTTCCGTCTTACGCGAAAACCGTAGCTACTGGTAAGTAACATTTTATCCCTTTTATTTAGATATGTAATTGGTGATATATTAACGAGCAAAACATAACCTAAAAGGGTAACCTAATAAATATAACGATTTTTTTTTTTATTGTGACTCGACATATGACAGCACCCCGCTTGATGTTAAGCCAAAGTGTGGTCCATGAATGAATGTCACTGCTACTACAATTCAATAACTGTGAGTAGCAATCACATCCACTATGCCGGCCTAGATGGAACCGGAAACTTACAAGCTGATCCCGAAACGTGACCAAATCACTTCACGGTCTGTATACTTGTAAGTGGTGGTACTACCCCGGATCGGCAGACTGGGTACCACTGCCTACCACTCTTTGATAACCAGACCCGAAGCAAATATCCATCTCTTTTTTTTTTATTAACAAATATTTGCAATATTTAATACTATTAAATATTACAAATAAAAGCTATGAAACAAATATTTGCTCCGACCGGGGATCGAACCCGGGACTTTACGCGCAACAAACCAGTCGCTAAACCGTTCGTCCACGCCTGTCGTTGTTTTTATGAATCAGAAGAGGGGCACAGTGGAACGGGGCACAGTGGAACGGGGTACATAGGAAAATGCTTAAATGCTTTATTGGACAAATTCTAACTGACTGTGACACTGAGAAGGACGAATATGATATCAGCTACCTGAAAAAAAGTGGCAAGTTTGACGGATTTCACTTTTCTCTAGAACCAGATATGGCAGTTGTGTCCAAAAATTACATAGGTCTCAAAATATTCCCACGAATAAGGGAAATATAAACTAAAAGACAGGCCAACCTATTGTACATTCCACAACGCATCCATAAAATGATTAATTTCAATTATTTTATTTATTATTTTTAGATTTATTTCGTATGTTCTACTGTGCCCCTAGGTGCGTTCCACTCAACCCCAGACCTGGGGCACAGCGGAACAAAATTCTCATCTTGAAAAAATTCCAATAAATATTATAATAGGAACTTTTTTCAATATTTTTGGTTGGGAATTGATAGAGCAAAGACTGCTTAATATGTAAGTGATAGCCCCATTATGATTGAATAAAAGTTGATTTTTTTTAAAATCTAAATGCGTTTTTCGTTCCACTGTGCCCCCTCTTACCCTACTAATAAAATGGAACTTGACATTTATTAAAGATGTCTTTTAATTTATCTACAAAGAACACGCGCAGTCTTTTTAAATATAACCCTAATTATCTTATGATTACAAAGGAAAGTAATTCAAAAGAAATAATGTTCACTTTATAATATAAATAATTCCATCCATACTTGCAAAGCAACCCCTCGAAGAATAAAAAAAGGACACGTATGCCTATCGGATTAATTATCTAATTATACCTGCATAAATTTCCCTCATTATAAAGTAGTCCTTCACTATGATCAATAATTTAATACTAACAGAAAATTACATACTAACAATTCGCTATTATTTAAATAGAACTTGACCTATTTGTTAAAGAAGTACTTTAATATATCTACAATGAGGGTGGGGACAGTATTTATTTTATATTTTTTCTTAAATATAGACATTTTAACTTAAAATATGATTTTTTGTCTGTAGTCTTCAAATTACTTTACAATATTTTTTAAGGATTGCAATAAATGTCCACCGGCTCATGTTCGTTGAGCCTCATGCGCTGAGCGTGACGTCATCGGATTACTTTCTATGGGAAGTTACGTCGCGCGCACGTTATATTTTACGTATTATTCGGGAATATTATAATAATGTCTTCTCAAAGTACGGTGTATAAATACTGTATTATTTCTTTATGTACGAATACTTCGATCAGTACACTAAATAAAATGTTTATTTGTGTGCCAAAAGGTGAAAAAAATCGAAAAAAGAAAATGGTGGATTGCAATGAAAAGGGACTCCAAAAAAATCAAGCATAAGCATGCGTCATTGCTGTGAAGATCATTTCGATATAAGTTGACTGAAAGATAAATTATTTTCTCTCTATAGCTGCTATTCGCGAACTAGTTTACTAAGTATTAGGCAAGAAGCAACCACCCATATACCTAGACTCACCCTAAGACTGTTTTGTTTTAATAAATATTTGGTGTGGTAAAATCACTCAAATTTTGTTCATGGTTATTTTAGATGTATTATTTCGCGAATAATAAACTTCTTTTAAATTAAATTGGATAATTTTAAAACCTATTATAATTATTTTAAATTAAAATATTATAAGATAAGAAAACACAATTTTCAAACGACCAACCTGTCAAATGTCAAACTGAGGACGTTTCTTTTATCACATGCTCATACGCAACGCATCAAGCAGTCAATCCCTGACTTATTTTCTTTATTTACATTTTTTTTATTGCCACACGACATCTGACCCCGACCCACCTGATGCTAAACAAAAGAAGGTCCAAGAGTGACGACGACTGACCCTTGGTCGACGACTGTATGCCGACCAAAGGTGCTTCTTCACGCATAGCTTTAAGGATCCAAGGTCATAGGATGAAGAGAAAACATGTGCTGGCAAAGCATTCTACTTGTCGATTGTTCTACAAAGTAAAGTCGCACCGAACTTTTTAGTTCGACTGCCAATTCGGTCGATAGAATGCGGATTACGGGTGTGAAAAGACGAGGTAGGAACAAGGCTAAAGAGCTCTTCGAAACATTGATCTTGGTAAAGGACGCACAGAGCCACCATGTCTCTGCGTAGTTGCAGGGGCTCCAGAGTTCGCGTGACCTCTGCATCACCTATAATTCGGACAGCTCAGCGCTGCAATGAATCCAGGGCATTAAGAAGATACTTGGCAGAGCCGTCCCAGAGACGCGAACAGTACTCCGCGCAAGAGCGAACCTGATCCTTGTATAAAAGCAGGCGAGGCGTCACGCTTTTTTAAGTGAAGGCCAGCTAATGAAACGTGTTTTAAGTAAATTTAAAAGCATTATAACTTTGTAAATACGTATCGTATTGAAGTGAAATAAAAACTATTGGTTTTATTAACTTGCGAACTTTAATTGAAGCAAATATAAATTATATTTTTTTTCATTTTTCGCACGCTCATTCAGAATTCTAGAATACGCGCCGTTTATTTAAATGTAACTTTAACTATCTTATAATTACAAAGGAAAGTAATTTAAAAAATGTAATAATATTAATTTCTTTCATATTTCAAATTTAGGTCGGTATTAAATTATGAATAAAAATGTTTCCAATTTAATGACAATTTATTCGTAAATTAATACGAGTGAATTACGATTTGTTTGCGATGTCGAATCCTATTCATATTTTGCTGAAAAAACATAATAAAAAAAATTGTGTAATATATGACTCGACCTATGACAGCACTCCGCCCTCCTTATTTAATTATTGTAGTAGTTGTCTACTCTAGTTTAACAACTGCAAGTAACATTTACATCCACCATGCCGGCCTAAAAGGAGCCGGCAATTTACAAGTTGATCCCGAAACGCAACTAAGGCACCTTTTAATTCTAAATCGATCCGCATTCTGATAAAATAAAACAAACGGACCAGTTAATAATTCTATTCTAGAAAATCGATATCGCGTAAAAATCCTGCTAAAAGAGTTCCACTTGACCGGTCGCGATTAAAATACCTATGTGTAGTACACTGGCTGCAAAGTTTTGTGTCTAAGAAGCAACTACGCCTAGCATAAAATCATACCAAGCCAAGGTTATAATAGTCTTGGTAATAGAATTAGGAAAAAATATAAAATCGTTTGTACATTTTTAATCAATTAATTAAATTGTCATGTCGTTTTCCTGCAGAGATAGGCAGATACAACAGAGCGCCACTTTCTACGATCCTAACATAACTCCCTCGCATCCACAATTCTTTTCAGACAAGCTCTATGGTTATGAGCACTAGGCAACCCAGCTACATTTTGTACATTTTTAATTTATACATACTGTTTTCGTGCAAATTGTAGCTTAAAATATGCATAAGTACTAGACAACCAAAGAAGAACAATAATATACAAATAAATAATAAAATCAAAATTTAAATTTTAAAGGAACCCCCGAAACGCCTGAAACCACTATTCATACCACCAGCCTTATTGTAATGGTTCCATAATTATATTTCTTTCAATATTGCTTGGATCCTCATGGCGCATCATTAGATACTCCAGGTCTTTAATTTGATAACAGTCCAGCTAAAGGCTTATAGTGAGTAACATTTTTAGTTAAAGCACTATAGTTCTATCTCTTGTTGATTTGCTAATCTGAGAGAATCCATGATGGTGCATTAACAAATACTCTAGTTCTTTAATTTGATAACAGCACAGCTAAGCCTCATAGTAAAAAACAACTTTAGTCATAGCACCATAGTTATATCTCTTAAATATCCCTTGCATCCTGATGGTCCATCATCAAGTACTCTAGGTCTTCAATTTGATAACGGCCCAGCTAAAGGCTTATAATAAGTAACATGTTTAGTTAAAGCGCTATATTTCTATCTCTTGTTGATTTGCTGATCTGAGAGAATCCATGATGGTGCATTAACAAATACTCTAGGTCTTTAAATTGATAACGGCACAGCTAAAGGCTCATAATGAGTAATAATTTTAGTTAAAGTCCCAGTTCTATGTCTTGTTGATTTGCTGATCTAAAAGGATCCATTATGGTGGATCATCAGATACTCCAGGTCCTCAATTTGATAACGGCCCAGCTAAAGGCTCATAGTAAGTAAACATTTTAGTTAAAGCACAATAGTTCTATCTCTTGTTGATTTACTCATCTACTACCTTCGAGCTCCATCATCAGAGTAGCTCAGTGGTACCAGTTAAAACACCCATGTATGCGAATACATGGGTGTGTCAAACGTGAGGTCACAGATATGTTTAAACGTAAAGTAAATACCGATTAAGCGTCTAATATCTCTCCGCAGCTAACAAAACGAACTGATGACCTTCAAACCCCTGATCAGATTCTCATCAATTGTAGCTAAGAACCATCTCGATCACGTCAGCTTTCAAACAAACAAAACCGCATCGTAATCGGTCCATTCGTTTAGGAGCTATGATGCAACAGACAGACACACAGATACACATACGCGCTAAACTTATAACACCCCTCTTTTTGAGTCGGGGGTTAAAAATTGGGTAGTGCACGAATAATATTATTAGAATTAGAATATTACTAGACACTATTATATATATACCTATATATAAGTGTGCACTAGGGTTCATTCCCGGGAATTCTCGAGCCGTGAATTCCCGGGAAATCGTTGGGCTTTGTTCCCGGGAAATCAAGCTCGAGAAATCATGTACCTATATAGAAATTAAATCGGCGTTTGTTGTGTTGCGTGGCGGCGGTGCCAAAGCGCAGCGGCACCCTTTGATCTCGATGCAACCGCTCTGCGGCGTCGTTTTTACACGTTCACTCGTGTTTCGACTCTAGCCAAGTATAATTTACGTAGTGACTATAGTCCGCGTCACGTAAGTTGGTAAGATATTAACGTAGTGGGGGAACGTTTGCGCATGTTCACTGGCCGTGCAATAAAAACGGGTCTCTTTAGATTCATAAAAAATAATAATAGTAGTTTAAATGAAAGTAGATTGACGAAAGAAATGTATAAATCTGATGTGCATGCATGCGTTAATCGAGGCAGAGCCAGGAGGGTGTTCTCCGACCAAATCGGAGACATCCTTAAGAAAGCTAGGTTGCCTACTGCCCATAACCATGGAGCTTGTATGAAGAAAATTGTGAATGTGAAGAAAGCGAGGGAGTTGTGTCAGGATCGTGGCTGGTAGCGCTCTATTTTCTCTGCCTATCCCTGCGGGGAAAAGGCGGGACAATTTAATTGATTGATTTTTGAGTTTATCGCAAACAGACAGACGCGGCAGGAGACTAATATGTAGTAAAACCATTAGTATGATACGAAAACCAGTGGTGCACCATTTTAATGCACCCAAGTGTACGCGGGAGCGAACGGAACTTTGTTACCTCATGCCCCGCGTCCCTCGCGTACCTAAACACACCAAAAAACTACTTCTACGCATCTGACTACTCTTGCCAACTTATGTAACGCGAACTATATTAAAGTTTGACTAAAAATAATAGAAAAAAACAGATAGGTACTCGTACCTAGTAAAATTTAAAATCATATTTATCTTAATAGTATGATCTTAAATATAAATATAAATTGCCAATGTAAATTTCTTGACAACCCGAGAAGTCCCGAAAAATTAGCCTCGAGAATTCTCGAGACCCGAGTAATTGAAAAGTTCGAGAAATCATGAACCCTAGTGTGCATATTAAACAATGGTTGTAAGATATTATAATTAGAGGATTTGAAAATTGACTAGTTCCTCCAATAAGGAGCTCCAGATATGGCATACCCCGATTAAATAATATATTATTAAGATTTTTATTGATACCCCCCCCCCCCCCCCCATTCACTCTTATACATTTCTAGAAAAACAGTACGCATGACTATTCATAATTTAAAAAACTCAAATGGTCCATTAGATATTATGCATTTTGTTGTAAATATAACAATTTTTCCCCTGAAGGTGCGATTCCGATAGCGACTGCAGACTGCATCTTTAATATAAATTAATGAACTGAAATTTCCGTCAAATAATTTATTTTAAACGTATATTTTGACCTGCCTTTATTTTTAAGATTAGGGTTTACTATTTGACAGCTTTGTAGATTATGTAAATTTAAAAATCCATGTCTTTTGAATGTCGATTCGATTTAAAACATCCATAAATTGCGGATCTTCTTGCATCATATTTAGCATTTACGCGTGTAAAATGATATGGTAAGTATTTTCGGTTTCGTTTTAAAATATCGTGCAATTTTTTTTTATAGTGACTTGACATATGACAGCACCCCGCTTGATGTTAAGCTAAAGTGTGGTCCATGAATACGTCAAATAATTACTTGAAAAAGATGAGCGAAAGTAGATTGACTTGCTGCTTGAAAAACAGGACTATAAAAGTTTATATATTAAACATACCTACATAGGTACCGGCAATTAATTTTAAACCGGGGATTCTCGGTTTGCATAACCATGGCAATACCACTGCACCACGATCGCCTTACTCTTACTTATTAACTTTTTAAAGAGGTTTATAGGTACAGTTCGGACTGTGGATCTGTCGAAAAAAAAAAGCCTGGGCACCACTCCCTACCACTCTTTGAAATCGACCCAGGGCGAATATAAGACGATATAATATGATTTTTTTAAAGAATTTATTAGGTTTATTTTTGAGGACTTATCAAATTTGGGAACCTGATGATGGCGTCCTCTCAGAGCAGCAAAACTATTAGTGATAAAAAATAATAATTAAGCACGTTATTTGCACAAATATAGGTACATAGGCGAGCATAATGCCTTATTGTTACCAAGCTTTTGTTTCTTATTATAAGCTTATACTTGGACTTAGTTCAAGCAAGGACCAGGAGTATCTGATTATTATAGAATTATGAGGATCCAAAGGATTACGGTTTTTAAAGTGGGCGCAAACTTTCGTTATGAAAGACTATGATAACTATGTTACAATTTGTAACAAAAGTACCTTGGCAACAAACTTTTTGTTTATAAAAAAATATATTAGATATATGTTAATAATTGATCTTGCTAGTACTAGTAGGGAAACTGACACTGCTATTTAAATTATAATCACTTCCGAGTTGAGACACCCAATAGGGCGTAACTTCAACATAATTTATTATGCTTATATCTTTAATTGGTGATATTGTATATCCTTGATTTGCATCTACATACGTTGACACGCCTGGGTAAATAATCTCATTCAATGTCATTAATGTTCAATTACTCGTAATTAATTCAACTAGCTACGCCCAGCTGTTTTACCCACTTTTAAGCTGCCGCCTTTCAACCTTGAAACTTGAAAGTGGTGGTACTACCCCGGATAGGCAGACTGGACAAATGACAACTAACTGTCTGTCTACTGCCCTTTAACATCTGGATGTTAAAGAAAAAAAAGAAAATATTTACCCAGAGTAAATATTTTCTTAGTTAACAAATATTTGTAAATAATAAATATAGATTAGGAACATAGAGATATATTACTAGAGTTGACATTGCTAAGAAGCAAAACGATACACAAAGGTGGCCCGACCCTGCTCCACTAGCCGCAGTGTGACGTTATCAAAGAGTATTTAATAGCGCAGTAGTTAAAATTCAAACTTGTCGAATTATTTTCACAATTTAAATGTTCATTATAGTTTGTTTTTTTATAAAGTTTTTGGCAATATTACTTTATCATTAATAATCTACTATTTATTAATGATAATAAATTTATAAAAACAAATACGAATAACACTACAACTAGTGTTTTCTTATTTGCCGCTGGCCGCGCGCGTTATCATACAATCAATTTTTCTCGTTTTTTGCCTACATATATTTTGTATCTATTTTCGCATTTACACTAGCTATCAAAAATACCTAACTGGCAAATTCCAACTTTCATTCATGGAAACTAGCATGAACACTAAAGCTCGAGTTGCTGTAGCGTCCTCGTCTTCACCTATTACTGGACCTGCGCCAAAGTTGACTGTACCAAGTTTTAGATCTTTATTGATTAATTTTTGATTCCTGATTGCGAACTCATCGAATACCAAAGAACATAGCACAGGTTTTTCACACAACTGGCTTTTCTTTTTTAAAACTTTAAAAGCTTCGTCGGTAAAGCCCGGTTCTGCGTCCACTGTTGAGTACCAACGGCAGATTGTTATTGTATGCGGAAGTGCTTTATTATATGTTTCTCTAATATATTTATAGGCATCTGGAGAATAATAGTGCAAGGTTAATGCAAACTTTCGCATTGGTGCAGTATATAGTAAAGAATGTCTGCAACGTTTTTTTTTTTGAATAAATGATTTATAAATATCAGTCCTTTTATTGAGGTCATTTCCTATTTGTGCATCAAATAATTGAATAAGACGGAAATTAATTATAGAAAAATCCTAAACAGCTGAAACTATAGTCAATTGGAAACTATAGTAAAGATTTTTTTTAAATATATAAATGTATCCTATCTTACCTCCAAAAAATGTGTACAAAGTTTCATGATGATCGGTTAAATAGTTGCGTAACAAACAAACTCACATTCACATTTATAAATAGTAGGATCTACATTTTTCTACGTACTGATTTAACATACTCCTTTGAGATTCGTCATACTATATGTATCTCTTAAATTACATTATTACTTATTTAATAAAAAAATGTGTGTTATTATTTAAAAAACCCCAAGTGATCACGCATGCTAGATGGCGCTACAGTCGTGCACATATTCCAATTCCTTGTGTAACACCCATTACTTTACGTTCTACATACTCTGTGATAGAATGTGTCAACGTCAAGCCGATGGAGGGGAATTTTTGGCTCGCAAATTTTGTTTACCACAGCGTCTCTAGTGATAACATATATCTCTATGATTAGGAAGCAAATCTTTGATCCGACTAAGAATCTGTAGTTAATCATATTATTATGTCAAAATCATAATTATCCTTCCTGTTCAAGAGAATCCATCGTCAGGTTCTCCTTATCTACGAACTTAGCCTTTAACTTTCCTTCATTATTACAACAAATACATAAATATTTCGTCAATTCCCTGTGTTCTAGATATTACTTACAAAGTGTTGAGTCCTGTCCAAAGACATCAAATATACTATACCTATATATATATGAAGTAGAACGGACAAGACATCGATTTTTTTGCGCCTAAAAGCGAGACCAATTGGCTCAGAATGTACGACAGTTACAGAACAGAGAAAAAGATAAAAGTGGTATAAGCACATTTTTGTATGGGAACCAACGTGGCGACGTTGGTTCCCATACAAAAATACACTTGCAAATGTAACTACATAAAATAACACCACGAATATGTATCTCTGATTGATCAGAATTCCTAATAAAAATAGGTAATAAAAGTAAACTGAAATAATTAAATTTAACCTTATCACTAATGCAATAAATAACATTAACCTGGTTATAATATAGGACTGTTTTTCTCAAAAAAGCGAACACTAATAACTATTGCTATTCACCAACAGATGCCGGTAGAAATCATTAAAATTGAAATTTGTTCCTTATTCTATAAAGCACAAGTATGAATTTGCGTAGCAATTAATTTACTTTCGCTATTTACCAATAGATGGCGGTAGAAGATTTAAAATTTATATTTGTTTCTCATTTCAATAACTATGTTGTTTTTTGCTATAAGGCTGGTAATATGACTAAAGTGGTTTCAGGCGTTTTATAGGTTTCTTTAAAATTTTAATTTTGATTTATTTTAAATTTCTATACTAAGCTACTTTTATCATAGAAACAGAACAACGAAAGTACACATATCAAAGGATACATTGGTACCGATGAGTGGTTTCGAACCCGTGCACTCGGCTTGCCATTGCACTGCCACTATACCACGGTCGCTTTAATTGCAAGGAAGGATGCAAATTCGCCTCGTTTTAGTTTTGTTTCAGTGTTAAATACATGATTTACGTTAAACTCTATACGGTAATATACTCATGGATACATTCGAAAAGCACTACAAGATACATGAAGATCTAGCAGTATCAGCCTATCATCATTATCATCATCATCATCAGCCAGAACGCGTCCACTGCTGAACATAGGCCTCCCCCTAAGAACGCGTTTTCGAAGATGCCAGTTGCATCCACTGGTTATTCGTGACTTTCACTATGTCGTCAGTCCACCTAGTGGGAGGCCTACCTACGCTACGTCTTCTGGTTCGTGTTCTCCACTCTAGAATTTTTCTTCCCCATCGGTTGTCGGTTCTTCGGGCGATGTGGCTAGCCCATTGCCACTTCAGCTCGCAAATCTTCGAGATATGTCGGTAACTCCGGTTCTTTGGCGAATATCCTCGTTTCGGATTCTATCGCGCAGAGACACACCAAGGATAGCTCTCTCCATTGCCCGCTGAGTGACAGCTTTTCCAAAAGGCCAACATTTAGGGGCCACGTCTCAGTGCCATATGTCATCATCGGCAACACACACTGGTTGAAGACCCTTGTCTTCAGGCACTGGGGGATGTTTGATGAGAAGATATAACGGCTTATAGATCGGACATAGAGCTTACCGTTCCGTGGGAAACAAACATTCCAAACATTAAAACATTAAAAACATTCCGTTTTTATCAAGTCCAAAAACGGTTTTAAAACTCAGCTCTACGCAGTAGAAGTTGGTGCAAGGAGAATACCAGCAAAAACCTCGCATCATCTTTTAAAGAATATTTAGACCATATGATCAAATTTTTAGATCATATGACGAAGGCGGCATTGGTGGGGCTTACAATATTTACAAGGCAGGCAAGGTGAGTGTTGACATGTCACAAAAAGCTTTAAAACCTTCATTTTGGTCACAAGTCCAGAACGATGCGATCAAACAGAATCCATAGATGCTGTTTGAGTTTGGAAAAGAAATTGTTTCATTCATTTACAATAAAAAAAACCTAACAGGACCAAGGGCGGCTGTCCCTTAAGTGCGCTCGTGCGCTGAACCACCACATTTTAATAGATTAAAAATATATTATTTTATCTAATTTCCAATTATGACGAAACAATTTAAACTCTTTGTTAAACTATTAAAATTTATTTTCGCTGTAAAGAAGGTGTAGTTTTTCTATGAACCATATTTGTCCAAATATGGTACCATAAATGTACCGAGCAAATAGTTTATTGTCGTGCGCCGCACGCGCGAATTGAAGATTACCGAACGAGCGAAAGCGCCTAAGGTTTGTTTGACAAAACGGCGTGGGCGGCGACGCAACGGCCATGTTGGATGACCACTCGTTATCAGTATAGTATCGCTGTAAACCCGTGACATGTTAATTATTGTTTGTTTACCTACGTAATTAGTTTTTTTTTTGTTTTCTATTTGTTTGAACTAAAAAAAATGCAATACCAGATTTTAATAAAAAAGTGATCGAACCTATTACTAAACCTATCTAAATTGTTCTGTTGTAATTTGAATAAATGCCAACTAGGTAAAGACTGCCTTGGACAAATTATGTAATTGCTGTACGACCTAATTTACTCAAGTATCTATTAGCGGATAAGACCTCAGTTATTTAGATGAACACGCAATCAATTCTGCGAAATATCAGCGCCTATTTTTCAAATATTTGAGGTTGTATTTCTTTTGTGTAACACAAATGCCGATCTGAAAATTAATATAAAATAGCTGAGATCCATTTACTATATTATGTAATCTAACTCCAATGTGGGAATATTGAATTATGTAGTTAGTACGCAAAATAACCCAGTAACTCTAATTTCAAATCATACACTTTTTAACACGAATAGCCAAATTTTTTTGGCCGGCATAGTGACGGTGACTGGGGAATGGGACTTGTTCTCTTGTGTGTTTATTAGTTATTATGTATGAACAATTTTGTAATTAATAATATTTTGTATTCTCACGCAAGTGAATATTATGTTTTTGTGAGAAATAAACGTCTTTAAACCTAAATAGTTTAATAATATCCCGGATTTTATTTAGAGAATTTCCTCTTTATATCTTCTCTCACCTTCTTTCATCTTCACCTTCTCACCTTAATTTATACTCTATAATTTCAAGCATCTAAATTTATTTCAGAGATTACCAGATCATTCCTATATTTTATTAAATACCGCAGAATATTTTGGGCCGATTAAAATTATTTAAAAAAAATATTTTAACATCATTTGAATACATTTTAGTTCCCAGATCATCCTTCCCCAGATCATCCTCGATTTTTTAGAACAACTTGGGTTCTTATCGGTCGTATGTCATCTTACATAATATATGGTCATATGCTGCCTTCTAAATGTAATGTTAGCGTGATGAACGATGTAAATAAATGAGTATGATCGCTTTCTACTGTTAAAATATAATTTAGTTATACGAGTAATATATAAGTTATAATATATAGTTATATAATATAAAATATAGTTTTGTTAGGATAGAGGGAATGACACCATTGATAACCTACGAACATCACTATGAATATGTATTAAATAAATTATAATATTTTACGTGTAAGTTTTTTATTTAATAGACGATAAATATTGAATAGTTTGTATACAATAACAATTTCAGAAAAGAGTATTTTTTGTTTTAAAGTTTTTATGGCGTGGTTTTCAGTAGTCGGCTTTTATTTTTAGAATTTATTTCTTACTAGCTGTGCCCGCGGTTTCACCCGCGTAACTATAAATGACGCGCCTCTTACTTTATTAGTTTATTTAAATGTGTGAATACAAATATTACTAACTATATTACTATACTTTATTATCGTGATCCTCCTTTTGTGTCTAACCAGCAACTGAATGACCAATTACAATTTCATTTTCTGTGTGTTGCATCCATATTTTATAGTCGCACGTGTGCTTAATTGCAGTGGAGGAGCGCGTCATTTCGGGTTGGACAGACTCTACTTTATAATACCATCGCATCTATTAAAAATGAATAAACTAAAATAAAATAAAAATTAAGTATGTTTTTGTACGTGTAACTCCTAACCAAAAAAAACCTGCCAATAACTAACCTTGGGCCTATATTACTTTAAGTACAATGCGTTTTTAACAAATCGCTTGATAACTCGCAAAACGGACACAAACTTTATGACGTTTGCCATCACGCGACTGCCTGGCCTGCCGCGAGTCGCGTACTCAATGATGTGACCGACTTCTTCCCCCACCTCACCCGCCGTGCGTATGATTTGTGCTACACTATTTTGGCTATAATGGCTTACACATAAGATATAGATATATACTGGCGCGGGTTTTTTTGTAGGTCTATTTAAGATACACATTTTCACCATACATTACATATGTGTAACTCTAACGGTTTTGGCAGCGCCCGCCAGAATAGCTCGCAGATGGTAGATTTTTATCCGACTTACTTGACACTTATCGTCATATTTTGGACAATTCACACAATATCTTAATAAATCGTAGCCTATGTGTTATTCAGATGTATAATCTATATTATTGTAAAGTTTCAATAAAATCCATTCAGTAGTTTTGGCGTGAAAGAGTGACAAACATCCATCCATCCATCTATACTCACAAACTTTCGCTTTTATAATAAAAGTAAGGAAAGGATTATAACTCGACATCAAAATATGGCATATGACAACACCTAATGTTAAGCTGGAGTGCGGTCCATGAATGGAGCTGATTCCAAAACGCGACTAAGTCACTGGGCACCACTGTATTAAACTGTTATCTTATCGCTAATATTAAACTTTTATTTATTTAATTAACAATTTCGATAATTTTTAAACATCATATATATATTGTTGTTTATATAATTTGATATATTAATCAATCAATCAAATTGTCACGCCTTTTTCCCACAGGGATAGGCAGAGCAGATGGAGCGCCTCTTACCACGATCCTTACACAACTTTCTTGCTTCCTTCACATCCACAGTTCTCTTCATACAGGCTCTGTGGTTATGGGCACAACACACACACACACAAACATATATATATATAAAAACAAATCGGATTTTTTTAAAGTAACCGAAACTATCTTACCTACTATTAACTATGAACTAAAAGATCCCGAAATAATAGGTATGTACGACTGACGGCAGCGGCGGCGGTGCAGAGTATTCGTTAAAAGGAACTTTAACTTCAAAAGCCAAATTTTTTTTAACTTGTTGCACCTAAAACTTCTAAATATCATGTTCCTAGGTTCAGTGGTTAAGATTTTGTATACATTTTTTTCGCAATAAAAGGTAGCCTATATTCTTTCTCAGGGTCTAAAGATTGTCTGTGCTAAATTTCATCAAAATCGGTTGAGAGGTTTAAGAGGGAAAGCGTAACAGACAGACACACTTTCGCATTTATATATTTAGTAGGGAATAGGGAAGGGATTAGACAAAAAATATTAAATAGTTAGTACATAACAATTTAACATGAGAATATTTACTTATTTCATACTTTTTCAAGCGTATTTTTTAACCTCCGACTCAAAAAGAGGGGTGTTATAAGTTTGACTTGTCTGTGTATCTGTGTGTCTGTCTGTGGCATCGTAGCTGCTAAACGAATGGACCGATTACGATGCGGTTTTTTTCGTTTGAAAGCTGACGTGATCGAAATGGTTGTGAGCAACAATTGATGAAGATCTGATCAGGGATTTCAAGGTCATCAGCTCGTATTGAAGATCGAGATTATCTGATTATGCACTATCATGAATCCTCTCAGATCAGCAAATCAACAACAGATAATATCATAGTGCTTTAACTAAAATTGTTACTCACTATGAGCCATTAGCTGGACCGTTATCAAATTGAATACCTGGAGTAGTTATCTGATGATGCACCATGAGGATCTAAGGGATAATATTAAAGGGATATAACTATTGAGCCATAAATGTTGTTTATTACTTACTATAAAGCTCGTGATATGACTAAAGTGGTTTCAGGGGGTTCCTTAAAAATTTTATTTTGATTTTATTAGTATTGTCCCTTTCAGCACTGTTTTTCTTTATTGTGTTAATTTTTATGATCAAACCGTGATAAATACCAGTATAGTAGTAAAACTGGTATATATTATATCCGTCGTTAAATTTCAAATGTGGCCAACTCCATCATAAATTAAACCGTAGCAACAGTGCTTTTTCTTTATTAACCCCGGACTCAAAAAGAGGGGTGTTATAAGTTTGACTTGTCTGTGTATCTGTGGCTCTGTGTATCTGTGTGTCTGTCTGTGGCATCGTAGCTCCTAAACGAAAGGACCGATTCCGATGCGGTTTTTTTTCATTTGAAAGCTGACATGATCGAGATGGTTCTTAGCTCGTTTTGTTAGCTGCGGTGGCGATCTTAGACAATCGGGACACTGAATAAAAAACTGCGCATGATATGGTAATCTCTGAAATAAATTTAGATATTTAAAATTATTCAAAAATAATTCATATGATACAATATTTTTCTAAATAATTTGGCCAAATAAAAAAGTGTTTTAAATAGAGAATACTTTGAAAAGCAGTAAATATATTACTTTACGAGTAAATTCTTTTATTAATGAGTAACGCAAAACTTTCAGTGTGCCTCACGTATACGTGTGTTTTTTATTGGTCTAAAGCTTACAAAAACACATATAATTAAAATTAATTATTGACATTTCAGATCGCAAAGACCTCTTATCAATGCTTGAACCTTCTACGTACTTTTGACGTTACTATTGAGTGAAATAACTCATTAATTTATGAAATATAATTTATATATATCACATATCATCAATAAAAAACTAAGCACCCATTTTCTATGGAATAATAAATTAAAATTATTAAGGGTATTTTGTTTTATTTTACCTTTTACTTCATTTATTGAACCGATTTAATTATTGAATGTGTTGATTGGATCGAATGAAGTCGTTTCAGCCCAAAGCCAAAATTAAATTACGGAAGACTTAATTTATTAGAAGACTAAGACATGGCCCAGTACCATGGTGTTTTTCTCTCACTTCTGCACTCAGCCATGTGCACGTTCGAGAGACACCTTTAAGCGAATTAGCGGCAGTCCCACGGTACTAACACGTAACATGTTGTCCTTTCTTTCTTTCTCTCTCTCCTGTGAACTCAGATCTTGGAAAGCTTGATAAATGTAATACACGCACGAACTCGTCGTCTTGCAGCAGCTTAGATAAAGTCCCAAGTCACTATTACGTGTCACCTTGCAGCGACTTAACGAAAGTCCCAAGGCACTGTCACGTCACCTTGCAGCGACTTAACAAAAGTCCCAAGGCACTATTACGCGCCACCTTGTAGCGACTTAACGAAAGTCCCAAGGCATTTTCACGTCACCTTGCAGCGACTCAACATACCCCAGACCTTACCTGCCACCGACATATCTTTTTGACGCCTTCAAAGCGCAACACCACCTATGTCACCCCGGCATAAGGACTACGATGAAGCAAAATTCTGCGATAAATTAGCTGCTTACCAGTTTCACTGACGAGAAAAGCCATCCTCAAATTTGCAGAGATCGCACTACCAGGATAGATGATACAAATGCGTAAAGTACAAATGCGTAAACCTATCACATATCAGTTACTAAGTGACAAAAATAGATAGATGACACAAATGCACAAAGTCGATAAACCTATAACATATCAATTACAAAGTGACAAAAATGGACAGACGACACAAATTTTGACGACAGGCGTGGACGAACGGTTTAGCGACTGGTTTGTTGCGCGTAAAGTCCCGGGTTCGATCCCCGGTCGGAGCAAATATTTGTTTCATAGCTTTTATTTGTAATATTTAATAATATTAAATATTGCAAATATTTGTTAATAAAAAAAAGAGATGGATATATGCTTCGGGTCTGGTTATCAAAGAGTGGTAGGCAGTTGTACCCAGTCTGCCGATCCGGGGTAGTACCACCACTTACAAATAAAAAATCAAAATCAAAATAGGCATAGTGGATGTGATTGCTACTCACAGTTATTGAATTGTAGTAGCAGTGGCATTCATTCATGGACCACACTCCAGCTTAACATCAAGCGGGGTGCTGTCATATGCCGAGTCACAATAAAAAAAAAAATGCACAAAGGCGATGAACGATGTATAATCTCAAATTCAAACACCGCAGACGTAATGGGCAATAATAACAATAACAATCTTTACCGAACCCGACCCAATACATACAGTATTTATATAAATTTACATATTTTTTTCTTGTATTTTAATGAAGAAAGAGGCAATAATTTGTTTTGTTATACTTATACAGTACTTTAACATTTTATTTACTCTAAGTATTTTTTTTCAGTGTAGTAAACATTTTTTTTGAAGGGAAGTATTGTGCCAATTCATGTATTACTCATAATTTTGTATTTGTCGCTATGGCCTAGATGCCATTTATAATGCATCATCTTTTCTTTGTTCTATGTGCTAAATACGAATATGGTAACGATGTAATTTGTAATCTTCATTTATATTTCTAAGGCACTCTTTCACCAACCTTTGACTTATGCAGTTCACTCAAATATATCAATTATACCTTTACCTTTAATTCTATTATTTATAGCCTTCCACCAACTCTTCGTGAACATAGGCGACAACTAGGCAAAGAAGTATAGATGAAATTAAGGAATGATATTACAGCGACTGCAAAAGAAGTGTATGGAGTAACTAAGAGGATGAATGTGAGGCCCAACATGTGGTGGGATCAGGAAACAAAGTAATTAGTATGCGAGAAGAAGAAAAAATGGCAGGATGTACAAGCAGTTAAAGCTAGTAGACGAATAACGCGAGTTAAAAAGGTGAAGATGTACCTATGTATGTATGTAAGGTGCATGGTACTTACCTATGCATGGTATGTAAGGATATGAAAGAATATAAAAAAATATAAAAATAAGGTAGAAGAAAGAGGTAATAAATCAAAATTAAAATTTTAAAGGAACCCCCGATTTAAACACTTGAAACAACTTTAGTCATAGCACCATAGTTATATCTTCTAAATATCCCTTGCATCCTCAAGGTGCATCATCAGATACTCCAGGTCTTAAATTTGATAACGGCACAGCTAAAGGCTCATAATAAGTAATAATTTTAGTTAAAGCGCTATAGTTCTATGTCTTGTTGATTTGCTGATATGAGAGGATCCATGATGGTGCATTATCAGATACTCCAGGTCCTCAATTTGATAACGGCCCAGCTAAAGGCTCATAGTGAGTAAATATTTTAGTTAAAGCACTTTAGTTCTGTTTCTTGTTGATTTGCTCATCTCCTACCTTCCATCATCAGAGTAGCACAGTAGTACCAGTTAAAACATCCATGTATGCGTATACATGGGTGTGTCAAATGTTAGGTCACAGATATGTTTAAAAGTAAAGTAAATATCGAACATGCGTACAATATCCCTACCGCAGCTAACAAAACGAACTGATGACCTTCAAACCCCTGATTAGATCCTCATCAATTGTAGCTAAGAAAAATCTCGATCACATCAGCTTTCAAAACAAATAAAACTGCATCTTAGGCCGGGAATACAAATCCGATTTCGTTTCCGATTGTCTGATCAGACTATCGGATCGGATGCACTCAATACACATCCGATTCTTGCGTCAGACTTTTTCTAAAGTCAGTTGTTCCCGAGCTGTGAGTGCTTGCTTGTCAAGAATTACGGAGCGAAAAGAAAAGATGGACGACGAATTATTGCATACTAGCTGTGCCCGCGGTTTCACCCGCGTAAAATTAGGTTTATAACAGACATAACAAAGGAGGAGGTTCTCAATTCGACTGTATATGCTTTTTTTGTATTTATAACTCGATAACTCATTTAAAAATGACAGACGAAAATAAAAATAAATAAATAAAAATTCCAAATAGCTGAAACTTTTTTTTTTAAGTAACCTATGTTACTTCTAGTACTTCCAAAATATGTGTATAAAGTTTCATGATGATCGGTTAAGTAGTTGTTGCGTGAAAACGTAACAAACAAACTCACATTCACATTTATAATAATAGTAGGATATGCATATTCAGAAGGTAATGACAATAAAGAAAAATTCCAAACACCTGAAAGTATAGTTTATGGAAAGTATAGTGTATAGTCTTCATAGTATAGTTAATTGGATTGGAATATAGTGCGATGGTATTATAGTACTCTATAATACCATGCACCTATTAAAAATTAATAAACTAAAATAAAAATGAAGTATCATTTTGTACGTGTAACACCTAACCAAAAAAAAACCTGCCAATAACTAACCTTGGGCCTATATTACTTTAAGTATATAGTCTACTTAAGTATATACCTATATACTTGAAAATTCGCAAAACGGACACAACCGTCGATGACGTCTGCCCTCACGCGTCTGCCTGCCCGCGTTCCGACTTCTTCCCCCATTTCACTCGCCGTGCGTAGGATTTACGCTACACTATTTTGGCTATAATGGCTTACACATAAGATCTAGATATATACTGTCGCGGGCTTTTTTGTAGATCTATTTAAGATAAACATATTCATCATACATTATATATGTGTAACTCTAGCGGTTTTGGCAGCGCACGCCAGAATAGCTAGCAGATGGTAGATTTTTATCCTACTTACTTGACACTTATTGTCATATTTTTGACAATTCACACAATATCTTGATAAATTGTAGCCTATGTGTTATTCTGATGTATAAGCTATATTATTTTCATTAAAATCCATTCAATAGTTTTGGCGTGAAAGAGTAACAAACATACATCCATCCATCTATCCATCCATACTCACAAACTTTCGCGTTTATAATATAAGTAAGGAAGTAAGGATAATTATTACTACTCCAGATGGGCAGACGGGGTACCACTGCCTACCACTCTTTGACAAGCAGACCTGAAGCAAATATCCATCTCTTTTTATTTAATAACAAATAAATAATTATTTTTCCGACCGGGAATCGAATCCTTTTCCCTTTACGAGCAACAAACCATTAGCCAACCGTTCGTCCACGCCTGTCGTTAAAAAATCTTTGCGAGATTGCCAGCATATACATCACAGCATGACCAGTATATGAATGGTAATCATCACTGCTACTCAAGACCCAATCTGCACTAGCATAAATTGTAATAGGTTTACAAGTTTACTTGAAACATAGTTGCTAGTGCCTTTGAGATATCTTAAGAGCCTTTTGCCGCAGCTATGTTCACACTTCCCAATGCGAATAGAATTGGCTCAAGTAACTGACTGGACGTGTACAAATTGACAAGCACAATATAGAGCCTATTATCTCCTGGTATGAATAGTCCACAATTTTTGGACCCAACTTAATGTAGGTACAAGCGGAGTGGCAGCAGAATTACAGTCTTTCGTACCATATTTATTGGGCAAATTATTTACAAATCGGAAGTACAAATTGGAAGTACAAATCGGAAGTACAAATCGGAAGTACAAATCGGACGTGTATTTTGTTTCTGTATTTTGTATGCAAACTGCACCTTCAGACAATCGGATCGGCCATAAAATCGTAAGCGCCTTGGCGTTGCTTCCGATTCTGACATCCGATCCGACTATCGGATCGGACGTGTATTAAGTATTCAAACAAATGTAAGGCACGAGTGCCTTCCGATTGTCTGATCAGACAATCGGAGAGCAAAATCGGATTTGTATTCCCGGCCTTAATCGGTGTTGTGATACTTATCTTTAAATAGGTATGCACTACCTCTGAGATTTATTTTATATTAAAATTTTATTTATGTCAATATGTATACGTCAAGATTGTCTAATGTATCCTTTAGGCCGGGAATACAAGTCCGATTTTGCTCTCCGATAGTTGGATCCGATTGTCTGATCAGATAATCGGAAGGCACTCTTGCCATACATTTGTTTGAATACTTAATACACGTCCGATCCGATAGTCGGATCGGATGTCAGAATCGGAAGCAACGCCAAGGCGCTTACGATTTTATGGCCGATCCGATTGTCTGAAGGTGCAGTTTGCATACAAAATACAGAAACAAAATACACGTCCGATTTGTACTTCCGATTTGTACTTCTGATTTGTACTTCCGATTTGTAAATAATTTGCCCAATAAATATGGTACGAAAGACTGTAATTCTGCTGCCACTCCGCTTGTACCTACATTTAGTTGGGTCCAAAAATTGTGGACTATTCATACCAGGAGATAATAGGCTCTATATTGTGCTTATCAATTTGTACACGTCCAGTCAGTTACTTGAGCCAATTCGCATTGGGAAGTGTGAACATAGCTGCGGCAAAAGGCTCTTAAGATATCTCAAAGGCACTAGCAACTATGCCTTATGTTTCAAGTAAACTTGTAAACCTATTACAATTTATGTTAGTGCAGATTGGGTCTTGAGTAGCAGTGATGATTACCATTCATATACTGGTCATGCTATGATGTATATGCTGGCAATCTCGCAAAGATTTTTTAACGACAGACGTGGACGAACGGTTGGCGAATGGTTTGTTGCGCGTAAAGGAAGAAAGGGTTCGATTCCCGGTCGGAAAAATAATTATTTATTTGTTAAAAAATAAAAAGAGATGGATATTTGCTTCAGGTCTGCTTGTCAAAGAGTGGTAGGCAGTGGTACCCCGTCTGCCCATCTGGAGTAGTAATAATTATCCTTACTTCCTTACTTATATTATAAACGCAAAAGTTTGTGAGTATGGATAGATAGATGGATGGATGTATGTTTGTTAATCTTTCACGCCAAAACTATTGAATGGATTTTAATGAAAATAATATAGCTTATACATCAGTATAACACATAGGCTACAATTTATCAAGATATTGTGTGAATTGTCAAAAATATGACAATAAGTGTCAAGTAAGTAGGATAAAAATCTACCATCTGCGAGCTATTCTGGCGTGCGCTGCCAAAACCGCTAGAGTTACACATATATAATGTATGATGAATATGTTTATCTTAAATAGACCTACAAAAAAGCCCGCGACAGTATATATCTAGATCTTATGCACACTTATAGCCAAAATAGTGTAGCGTAAATCCTACGCACGGCGAGTGAAGTGGGGGAAGAAGTCGGAACGCGGGCAGGCAGACGCGTGAGGGCAGACGTCATTGACGGTTGTGTCCGTTTTGCGAATTTTCAAGTATATAGGTATATACTTAAGTATATTATATAAGTATATACTTAAGTAATATAGGCCCAAGGTTAGTTATTGGCATATTTTTTTTTTGGTTAGGTGTTACACGTACAAAATGATACTTCATTTTTATTTTATTTTAGTTTATTAATTTTTAATAGGTGCATGGTATTATAGAGTACTATAATACCATCGCACTATATTCCAATCCAATTAACTATACTATGAAGACTATACACTATACTTTCCATAGACTATACTTTCAGGTGTTTGGAATTTTTCTTTATTGTCATTACCTTCTGAATATGCATATCCTACTATTATTATAAATGTGAATGTGAGTTTGTTTGTTACGTTTTCACGCAACAACTACTTAACCGATCATCATGAAACTTTATACACATATTTTAATTTTTTTTTTTACTATAGTTTCCAATTGACTATAGTTTCAGCTATTTGGAATTTTTCTATATTTATTTTTATTTTCGTCTGTCATTTTTAAATGAGTTATCGAGTTATAAATACAAAAAAAGCATATACAGTCGAATTGAGAACCTCCTCCTTTGTTATGTCTGTTATAAACCTAATTTTACGCGGGTGAAACCACGGGCACAGCTAGTATGCAATAATTCGTCGTCCATCTTTTCTTTTCGCTCCGTAATTTTTGACAAGCAAGCACTCACAGCTCGAGAACAACTGACTTTAGAAAAAGTCTGACGCAAGAATCGGATGTGTATTGTGTGCATCCGATCCGATAGTCTGATCAGACAATCGGAAGCGAAATCGGATTTGTATTCCCGGCCTTAAAATATGTCTGTCAACAATAAATAGTCTCAGTGAAAACATATTTATTTTATTAATATTACAACAGGTTATGGGCCCAGCGCATACAAATAGATTGTTAATAAATAAATAAAGAGTTTAAAATAGTAGAAACTCAAAATAATAGTACATAATGAGTGTGTCGGCAAACAGTAGTGGTGACAGTTCGTCTGCAATGACCAATTATTCGGGTGTTGGTGGATCCTTTGCTAATATTAGACCACTTACGTGTAAAGAAGGTTACACACAATGGAAATTTAAAATGCGTATGTACCTTTTACATGAAAATATGTGGAATAGTGTTGTGGGATACCCGGATGGCGATGTTACACCCGCTAATGTAAGGCAAGTTAAAGACCTTAAAGCTATGACGAAAATTTGCCTGTCCCTGGATGGTGGCGCTATAACTCATGCAAGGAGTTGTGAAACGGCAAAAGATGTCTCGAATGCTTTAGCTCGAGCATATGAAGATCGAGGTATGGGTCGTAAATTATCATTAGAAAGAAAATTGTATAGATATCAAATTTCTGACTTTTCTTCTATTGAAGAATATATTAATGCTGTCATAAATACGGCGCAAGATCTTGATGATATTGGGAAGAAAATAGATAGTGCCTCTATTAGTGCTATACTTCTTGGCGGATTAACATCAGATTTCGATCCTTTGATAATGGCTCTCGAAAATTCGAATGTTGATATAACTGTAGATCTTGTTAAAAGTAAGTTGCTCAATGAAATGGAAAGGCGTAATGCTTCAAATGAATTAGTATTTGCTAGTTCGAGCACTTCAAATGTTAATATTAAAAATCATACACCTACTTAAACTAAAGGCAAGAAGAAGATAGTCTGCTATAATTGCAATGAACCTGGTCATAAAAGTTCTCAATGTCCTCATAAGAAGGTGAAGTCTAAGAAGGACAAAGTCAAGTCATTAATATCTGCATTTGGTGTTGGAGCAACCATGAGCAAAACTGAATGGTATATTGACTCTGGAGTCTCAACTCATATGACTGGAAATAGAATCTGGCTGCATAATTACCATGACAAGTATATGACGAAAGACATTACATTAGCAGACAATAATACACTTTCTAGTGCTGGTGTTGGTGATGTATTATTAAAAAACAATAAGTTTATTAATAGTATTAAGGATGTATTATATGTTCCTAATTTACACACTAATTTAATATCTGTACACAAGGCTGTAGAAAAAGGTATAACTGTAGTGTTTAATAAGGATGGCTGTACTTTTTACATGCATGATGATGTTAAGATTTGTGGTGAGTCATTAGCACACGGAACCTTTAATGGCGGTCTATATAAATTAGATAATAGTGATGTAACCAAAGGGGAACAGGTCTTGATAGCTGAAGAAAATTCAAATTCAGATCTGTGGCATCGCAGGCTTGGTCACCTATGTCATGTTGGACTGGATCAACTGCGACGTGAACATGCTGAAGGTATTAATTTTTCAGTTTTATCTAAAGTTCCTTGTGTAGCTTGTATAGAAGGGAAGCTTAGTAGAAAACCTTTTAAAAGTTTTAAATACAATAAGGGTCGAATAATGTTAAAACTAGTACATTCCGATTTATGTGGACCATTTAACGTTTCTTCATTAGAAGGTAACGTTTATATGTTAATATTCATAGATGATTTTTCTCGAATGGTATACTCTTACTTCCTTAGGTCTAAAACTAAAGTTAAGAATAAATTTGTGGAGTTTCAAACTGCAGTAGAGAGAGAAACTTCTTGCAAAATAAAAGTTCTAAGGACTGATAACGGCACGGAATATGTTAATAGGGATTTCAAGTTGCATCTGTCGTCATTAGGTATGCAACATGAAACCACTGTGCCGCACTGTCCACAACAGAACGGGGTAGCGGAAAGAACTAATCGTTCTATTATCGAAAAAGCTCGATGTATGTTACAAGAGTCTGGGTTACCTAAGACTTTTTGGGAAGAAGCAGTTCGTACTGCTGTTTACCTAAAAAATAGATGCCCGCATAGAGCTTTATCGAATAAAACTCCGTTTGAAATGTGGTACGTGTCTAAGCCAAACTTGTCACATTTAAGAGTTTTTGGTTGCCGTGCTTACGTACATACTCCGTCATGTGAACGTAAAAAGTTAGACGCTAAAGCTAATCAGTTTATTTTTGTGGGGTACAGTTCTCATGACAAATCTTATAGATTTAGGGACCCGTTATATATTAGAAAAACTGTTAAGGCGCGTGATGTAGTTTTCTTAGAAAATTGTTTTTCTGAGAACGATATCGTAGACAAACGAACTAATTATTCAGATATTTTACTTACTTTTGATAATATACAGGTGAATACTGATTGTACGGTTTCGATCACGGGGGAGCTGGTCTGTGTTAATCCTGATCCTGCACCTATCAATCCTGATCCTGTTGATTTTTCTACATGTCCTGAACCTATTCCATCTACATCGTCCCAAAGGTAATTTAATTTAAGAACTAGAACTCCGGTAAGTTATTATTTTAATATTTATTCAGAACTAGAGAATGAACCGGATAGTTATAATGACATGTTGAATAGGTTAGATAAAGATAAATGGCTTGCTGCAATGCGAGATGAGTATAAATCTTTGTTAGATAATAAAACATGGATTTTAGAAGACAATGTTAGCCAAAAAGTTGTACCATGCAAATGGGTATTTAAGCTCAAACAAGATTCTGAGGGTAATATTAGCCGATACAAAGTACGGTTGGTAGCCAAAGGTTTTAGACAAAAATATGGTATAGACTACGAGGAGACTTTTTCTCCTGTCATACGTAATTCGTCTCTAAGGACTCTTTTAGCCTTGGCTGTTAAGCATGTTTTGCACATGCATCATCTAGACGTTGATACTGCTTTTCTTCATGGAAATCTTGATGAAGAGGTGTATATGTGTCAACCTGAAGGTTTTGCTAACAAAGGGGATGAGTCTAAGATATGTCGATTACAAAAATCTATATACGGATTAAAACAGGCTGCTAGATCGTGGAATAGAAAGCTTAATGAAGTACTTGTAAATATAGGTTATAAAAGGTCTAATATTGAACCTTGTATATATTATATTAAAAGGAATAACGGCAATATACTTATATTAGGAGTGTATGTTGATGATTTGATTATCTTTTATAATAATGAATCTGAGTTACAACTTTTGAAGAATGGTTTAACTAAATATTTTGGTATTAAAGATTTAGGTAAACTTAACTATTGCTTAGGGCTAAATATTAGTAGAGACAATGATAAGATTATTGTTAATCAGAAACGTTATATTTTGGATACGCTAAAACGTTTTAATATGGACGAGTGCAAGAGTGTAAGTACGCCCATTGACGTTGGTGTTCAGCGTACTGAACAGGATATTGTTGATGTTCCTTATCAAAATTTAATAGGATGTCTCATGTATATAGCAGTAAATACTAGGCCCGATATAGCATACGCAGTTAGTTACTTAAGTCAATTTAATAAAAAACCAACACAAGTAGATTGGTTAGCAGCAAAACGTATTTTGCGATATTTAAAGGGAACAACAGATTATAGTTTGGTTTTTAGGAAATCTAATGATAATCTGTGTGGTTACGTAGACGCAGATTGGGCAAATGAGTCTGATAGAAGATCCTATACAGGATATGTGTTTAAGTTATCAGACGCGCCAGTGTCGTGGGAGTGTAAGAAACAACCTACTGTTGCTCTTTCTTTCACTGAAGCCGAGTATATGGCGTTGTCGTCAGCTGCGAAAGAAGCCGTTTACCTACAACGTTTAGTAAACGAATTTTTACCTAATTCTTTTGATTGTGTTACTTTGTTCAACGACAATCAAAGCGCACAGAAATTAGCTGTGAATCCTGTGCATCACAATCGAACGAAACATATTGACGTTCGTTATCATTTTATCCGAGAGTTAATAGATGACAATATAATTAACTTAAAATATTTATCTACCGAAGAAATGATAGCTGATGTCCTAACTAAAGGTTTACCTCGCTGTAAACATATGCGATGTGTTACAGGTATAGGTTTAGTCACTTAACATGATCATGTATGTACATTTAGGGACATAATTTTTGTTTTGAAGTACAGTCGACTTCATAATATATATTTTTTTCTTCATAATATTTTTTTGTTATTTTTATTGTTATGCATACCGCTTCGATAACGGTGGAGTGTTGTGATACTTATCTTTAAATAGGTATGCACAACCTCTGAGATTTATTTTATATTAAAAATTTATTTATGTCAAAATGTATACGTCAAGATTGTCTAATGTATCCTTTAAAAATGTCTGTCAACAATAAATAGTCTCAGTGAAAACATATTTATTTTATTAATATTACAACAATTGGTCCATTTATTTAGGAGCTACGATGCCACAGACAGACACACAGGACACGCTACACTAATAACACCCCTCTTTTTAAGTCGGGGGTTAAAAAAGTTATAAAGAGGAAAATTCCGGGATAATATTAAACTGTTCTGGAAATAGACCTGGAGAAGTTTACGGTGAATGTGGCCAGGGATTCAAATGGTGATTTAGCCATTGTAGAAAAAAAATCTCAATGAGGATTCCAGTGCATGTGTTCGAATTAATTAATATCTGACTGGTTTGGCATCTCTAAGGGTGTCAGACAGGCATCTCCAAGAGGGCCATAGCGTCACCATGGTTTTTCAATCTATACATGGAGAATACAGTTGCTTGCAAGAGAAGAGTTGCTTGGAAGGAAGTATGGTTTGAGAATGATCAATCAATCAATCAATCAAAATGTCACGCCTCTTTCCCACAGGAATAGGCAGAGACAATGGAGCGCCACTTACCACGATCCTTACATAACTCCATTGCTTCCTTCACATCCACAATTCTCTTCATACAGGCTCTGTGGTTATGGGCACTAGGCAACCTGGCTTTCTTGAGGATGTCTCTGATATGGTCGGAAAACACTCTCCTGGGCCTGCCTTTTTTAACGCATCCATCCACATCAGATTTATAAATTCCTTTCGTCAATCTACTTTCACTCATCCTTTCCATGTGCCCAAACCATCGAAGCATTCCTTTGTCAATCCTTGTCACTACATCTTCTTTCAAGCCACATCTTCTTTCAAGCCACATCTATCACGCAATGTACTATTCCTTATTCTATCCGCTATCGTCACTCCACATACACTCCTTATCGACCGCATTTCTACAGCGTTAATTCTACTCTCACGCCTCTTCTGCCACACCCAACCTTCACTTCCATACATTAATGTACTCGTAGGAACAAGCACCGCATTATGAACAGCCATCCGTGACTTTTGGGACATTGTTTGGCTGTTCATTATACTATGAATGGCGCCGTTCACTACGGTACCCTTTTGCACTCTTCTCTCAATATCTTCATCACACTTTCCATCCCTAGTAAACATACTTCCCAAGTAAACAAATTGTTTGACTTGTTCCACTTTCTTTCCGTCTATCATTATCTCACATTCTGTCATTTCATCCTCTCTCTCCAAAACCATTACTTTAGTTTTACTTACATTCACTTTCATACCTTTCTTTTCTAATTCCGTACTTCCCAACATCCCAACATTCCCATTCCAACATTCATTATAGTAACCATGTCCTGTAACTCATACGCTGAAGATGCAAGGATAACTTGATCGTCGGCGTACAAGAGACATTTGATTATCATATGATTGACATATGACATATGACATATGATTGATTATAAATCAAATGTTTGAGAATGAAAAGTGATCAAATGTCTCTTGTACGCCAACGATCAAGTTATCCTTGCATCTTCAGCGAATGAGTTACAGGAAATGGTTACTACATATTATGAATGTAATGGTTTTGGAGAGAGAGGATGAAATAACAGAATGTGAATGTGAGATAGACGAAAAGAAAGTGGAACAAGTCAAACAATTTGTTTACTTGGGAAGTATGTTTACAAGGGATGAGAAGTGTGATGAACCTTATTGAGAGAAGAGTGCAAAAGAGTAACATTATGAACGGTGCCATTCATAGTATAATGAACAGCCAAATAATGTCCCAAAAGTCAAGGATGGCTGTTCATAATGAGGTACTTGTTCCTATATTAATGCATGGAAGTGAAGTTGGGTGTTGCAGAAGAAGCATGAGAGTAAAATAAGAGCTATAGATATGCGGTCATTAAGGAGTGTAAGTGGCGTAACGATAGCGGATAGAATAAAGAATAGCACAGTGCGCGATAGATGTGGCTTGAAAGAAGATGTAGTGACAAGGATTGACAAAAGGATTGGTCTCGATGGTTTGGGCACATGGAAAGGATGACAGAAAGTAGATTGACTAAAGCAATTTATAAATCTGATGTGAATGGATGCGTTAAACAAGGTAGGCCCAGAAGGGTATTTTCCGATCAAATTGGAGACATCCTCAAGAAAGCTAGGTTGCCTAGTGCCCATAAACCTTAGAGCTTGTACCATATGAAGGAAATCGTGGATGTGAAGAAATTGAGGGAGTTGTGTCAGGATCATGGCAAGTGGCGCTCCATTGTCTCTGCATATCTCAATGAGAAAAAGGCGTGACAATTTGGTTGATTTATTGATTGTTTAGAAAAAATAACAAAATTATACTTTTAACTGACTTCTTTTCGTTTCCAACATTTATCCCTTAAGTAGTTATACCAAATATTTAAACAAGTAGTCAATGTGCCAAGTGGGGTTGGCAGGAATTCTTGGCCTAAGTGGTTTAATTTTTTTAAGGTCATTTGTGCAACGTGTAGTCGAGCGTTATCGTAAAGCAGAATCGAACTAATGCTGGATGAGCAAACTACAAACCACCAATTCAAATCACACGAATCTTTAAATATTGAGCAAAACATATATTTATTTTCTAGTACATTGTAATTACATTATAGTACATAGTAATTATCTTCGAACATTCTGCACAATGTTAAAGCCATTGCTCATGAAGCCAATTTCCTGCTATATTTTCATATCTTTATTCTAAACAAACTAACATTATTTTCATATCAAACTCATAATATAAATGTTATCAACCTTATATTAGAAAGTATTATCTTAAACATTGATTATTGAATTAAACAAATTTTATGCGGCTTACTATCGCGTTTATTTTGGTTTTGATTTTACATAGAAGTTTGATTTATATTTATTTATATTAAAAGTTTTAAAATAAGGACACGTACTCCTATTCTATTAATTGTATTTAATGCATCAAAAGAGCCCTATTCCTATGATACACTATTTATTGTCCTTCATTGTGATTAGAAATCGAACAAGCACATAAAATTATATACTATTAAATTGGAACTTGACGATGTCTTATAAATTAAAGTAAAAAAACAACAAAGTAAAGTAAATTAAAAGATTAAATGTTTTCTTTGAATAGAATTTATACATTTCATTTCAGGTCGGACTGAATTTATATTCATATAATTAAAAAAAAATAACAGTATTAAGATTTTTTTTCAGTTACAATTTGTACAAAAAAAATTTAGCTTATTCTTAAAAAATATATATTCTTTAAAATAAAAACAATATTAAAACTTTTTCGGCTTGGTTTTTACGCAGCTGTAAGGTCAAATATAAATATGCACTACCTCAATCTACAATCCATGAAGCAAAATACTTACTTTTTAGTACCAAAAACTTTGATTCCATGTACCGGCGTTCGTTGGTGTCGGCGAACTGTCCAATGTTATTTTTAAGTGGCACCACTGTTTTCCCGTCACCCGGGAAAACAGTGGTGCTTAAAAATAAAAACATTAACCAAATTCGTTCCTAAACTACCGAAATATTGCAAGTGGCTCTTTCAAAACTTGGCTCCTTCATGCCACTTCTCCCCTACGCTGTTTATCATTTTAAAGGTTTATCTCTACCGATCTCAACCGATTAACTAATACGAGTACTATGTAGGCATAGAATACAATAGATATCAGAATAGAATAAAATAATAGTATTCTCTAATATTATTCCCAATTGTATAACTTCTCCACAGGCGTCCCTAATATTACTAGTAATGTGATCAATGCGGGACTCATTCCGTGTAGGTCAATCAATCTAATTGTCACGCCTTTTTTCCACAGGGATAGGCAGAGACAATGGAGCGCCACTTGTCAAGAACCTCAACTTTCTTGAGGATGTCTCTGATTTGGTCGAAAAACACCCTCCTGGGTCTTCGTCGTTTAACGCATCCACATCAGATTTTAAATGCGCTTTAGATGCGCTCTCGTACGCATCGGGCTGTCTGCCCTGGGCCTAAAAGGGGTTAATGTGCAACCGGTCCCGAAAAAAGGCGACCGTTCCGACCCGGCAAACTACCGTCCGATAGCTGTAACCTCAGTTCTGTGCAAGGTCATGGAGCGAATAATTAATGTTCTCCTCATCGCCTACCTGGAGGGTCACCAGCTGACTGATCAATGACCGTCATGATATGGCTTTAGGCCGAAACGGTCAACTGGTGACCTTCTGGTTTACACCACGCACGTCTGGGGTGAAGCGTAGGATAGTAATGGAGAGGCCCCTGCCATCGGCTTGGACATCCCTTAAACGTTTGACAAGGTCTCGCACAAGGCCCTTCTTTCCAAGCTCGAGGCATAAGGTTTACCTGACCATCTGCGGGGTTGGTAGCTGACTTCCTGCGCGGCCGCTCTATACGCGTTGTTGTGGATGGAAACGCTTTGTGCAGGGTGTCGGTGTATGCCGGCGTTCCTCAAGGCTTCGTGCTGCCGCCTACCTTGTTCCTCCTGCATATCAATGAAATGCTGGACCTTAGATCCAGCATTCATTGCTATGTAGACGACAGCACGGTGCATGGACGCTACACTGTCCGCCCTGCATCCGGCAAACAGGATATAGCCGATATGAGGGAGTCTGCTGTAGCGGGGCTGAACCGGGTTCTTGATCGTATTACCCATTGGGGGGTCAAGAACCTAGTTCAGTTCAACGCAGACAAGACTCAGGTATGAAACATTCCCGTTTACTCTCTTTCCCTCTCTTTGTAATATCTCCCTCAGTGCTTCGTACAGACTGGATGTTCTTGGAATGTCCACATCGAGCGGGCCATTAAGACCACCTCCCGCAAAATTGGCATCCTGAACAAGGTGCGGCGGTTCTTCGCGCCAGAGCTTCGCCTGCTACTTTCGTCTCAGATTCGCTCTTGCGCACTTGAGTACTGCGCACCTCTGGGACGGCTCTGCCAAGTATCTTTTAAATGCCATGGATTCATTGCAGCGCTGTGCTGTCCGAATCATAGGTGATGCAGAGGTCACGCGAACTCTGGAGCCTCTGCAACTACGCAGAGACATGGCGGCTCTGTGCGTCGTTTATCGCCTATACCACGGAGAATGTTTCGAGGAGCTCTTTAACCTTGTATCTACCTCGTCTTTTTTCACCCGTAATACCCGCAGGTCAGGGAAAGCATTCGCATTCTATCGACCGAATCGGCAGTCGAACTAAAAAGTTACTTTGTCTTCTCTGAAAAAGTCTTTTCTTTGTAGAACAATCGACAAGTGGAATGCTTTGCCTGCCCTTAACTGAATGTGTTAACTCTTTCCCATGATCTTGGATCCTTCAAGCGATGTGTGAAGAAGCACCTTTGGCCAACATAGTGACGGCGTCTGAGGCAGTTGTGAACAAACTCGGTTTTCTCAGTTTGGCTTGCTCCTCTTGCTTATTATAAGGAGGGACGAGGTCAGACGTCGCGTCAAAATTAAAAAGAAATGTGCATATAGATATTATAAATTCATATCGATATTTAGTAAACGTGTCACGTAATAAATGTATTAATGTTCATGTCACCTGCAATAATTCGCACTTTTTTTTTATTGTGACACGTCATTTGACGTCGACCTGCCTGATGATAAGCAAGAGGAGATCCAAATTTTTCCTTTGTGCGCTCTTCAACGATTTGCTCTCAGCGGAGCCATCCGATCTTCTCCAGAAAGCTCAAGAGACCCTTTTCTTTCTTGCTGACCTCTGGAAGCGCCCACGCGTTCCATATTGCTTATTATAGTAAGATGTTCACAGTCAATTGATTTTTTTACCAATTAGGAAAGACATCCCAAGCCTTAAATTTCACAATGATTGAATTTGTAAGATATTATAAAAATAGAGTCGCATTAAATGCAGCGACTGTTGATGTTAGATGCCTAGTCGAATAGTCGTTTTTGACCACGTCTTGTATTGCAAAATTCAATAATACAAAATTTAGATGCCCGTGCACCCTTGAGCACCTCCACCTCACTATAGTCCTATTGCACTTATTGTGCAAAATCCAAATCTATTATCTATTTGACTAATAAACGAATTGTTCGCCACAGGCATTATCAAATCTTCATAATTGCACAAATACATTTTCTATGTTGGCAAGTAGAATATAATATACTATTACTTAAAATGCTAATAGACGACGCGAGATCATCGTAAATTGTAAAGGAGCTTTTTATATCATACATATATATATATATATATATATAGCTTTTTATATATACATCGTATATTGCGATTCAATCTTGAACCTTTAACGTGTGGACATAAATTTTAATCAAAATGGCGAAAAAACTAGTTAGACTGGAAGTTAAAAAGTATTGCCTATCAGTGCTTACAATCATACAAAATTTGGAATTCACCTTTGGTGGAAATACTACTTGGGTGTTATGGGCCTTAATACTTACTATGGGATGGGCAATTTTGCATTCTTCTATAACCATATGTTTATCCGATCTTAGCTTCTTTAGTGTAGTAAATGTAGTGCCAAACATTGGCATATGCATTATGGCTCTTAATCGTCTTACTATAATGAAGACAAATAAAGAATATTTTCGCATGCTATTCAAATATTTCCGTTATGAATTTTGGATAGGCTACGATACAGTAATTGATCAAAATCTACGTATTATAAAAAACTATACAAACATAATGAAACTGATTATTGAAGTGATGCATTGTATATCAGTTTTTGTCATAATAATGGTAAATGCAATGCCTTGGCTTGTTTCAAAATATGAGTACAGTGTTTTAGGGAAGGATTGGGTATATCGTACACCGCATGATTTGTGGTATCCATTTGATAAGCATCAGTATTTTTATGCAATCTATTTCTTTGAATTTTTTTTGACACTAGTCGCCAGTCATAGTCTAGCATTTGGCGATATGATTTGCTTTTATAGTCTTGTAAATATATGTTTGGAATGTAGAGTTTTAAGTTATTGCTTTCGGGAATTAATAACAGAAAGCGATGTAGAAAATATTAAAAATGATGAAAACGCTGATGAAACACATGCCAATATTAAAAGACGATTAAGGGATCTAATTCTAAAACATGAAGCTTTGTCTAGGTGAGATTTAAAAGACTTTTATTTAATATATATTTAATAGGTAATAGCTATATAGTAGAATAAAGTTATATTTTCATTTACAGTTTGAGCGATCGGTTTAATTTAACTTATAAACAAGTATTTTTCGTTAGCTACGTATTTGGTTTCGTATTTATTTCTTTGGCTGCACTTATTTGTATGGTGAGTTTTTTACAAATAAATAAAATATATGACAAATTCTATCGTAACCTTTATATATTATTTTCAGGTTTTCAATGATATTTATATAAGAATAAGGTACTCTATGTTATTCTGGACAATCACTGTATCATGTTTTCGTTTATGTTTTATGGGTCAAGTGTTAATCGATCATGTAAGTATGATTATTCACATGTATAGAATCATTATGTTTTGGTAATAGTCCAAGATCCCAGAGCCCCCAAAATTAACTTAGTTTCTGAAATACAAATCTGTGGTATTATGTTGTTTTCATATGTACGATTTGTCTGAAAAATTAAAACTGTGTTTTCTCCAAAATGTCCTCCAAATTTATTTAAAGAAATTGTTTGTTGTTTTGTTGCCATCTAATCGGAAGTCTATTTATGCCTTTGCGATAGAACTCTGGGGATCTAGATTCGACAAACCGTGTAAAAGCATTTTGTACAGCCTCTTGGGAAGAAAACTTTATGCCACGTAGAAAATGGTCTAAATCACGAAAAATTGGTGGTCCGGAGCAAGATCTGGCGAGCACGAAGGATGGCGAATGGACAGCTCCTGCAGAGTAACAATGGATTCTCGTGCAGTGTGAGGTCTTGCGTTATCATGAAATTTATTCACGAGTTGGGGCTGTTTCGCTGCTAGTTTTGGCATCATTGTTTGAAGTTCGGCACATTAAACATCTGCGGTTATTGCATGGCCAGACCTAAGAAAGCTATAGTGAATAACACCATGAATAGACCACCAAACAATTACCATTACCTTTTTATTGGTAAGCTTTGTCTTAGGGCACTGTTGCGGCATTTGACTTGGTAAATAGATGTATTCTGTGAACCGCATTAAGATTTTCACATAAAAAATAGAAAAAAATTCAAAAAATATAGATCAAAAAAATAGATCAAAGATGTTTTATGGAAATCTCGACTACGCGATGTTACGACAGGTTATAAAGATTTTCACGCCGATGTAGAAATTTTATTAAATATTAAACTGGAGGCTTTCTGATTGTGTCTCCTTTTCAGTAAGTGCTGGGTGAACGGTCTTGTCACAGGTGACTGGCGCAAGGCTGTCATAGTACCATTATACAAGGGGAAGGGGTCGCAACAGGAACCACAGGGTGTTGCACGAAACAGATGATAAAATTTGGGATGCGCAAGCGGGATTTAGGAAACGGATGGGATGTATGGATTAAATTTTCTCTCTAAGATGCGTCAGCGAAGAAATAGGGTACGAGGGTACGGGTGCTCTTCTGTCTGACGGATCAGCAGAATCACACGGCCGGGATACATGTGGCGAAGAGGAAACTTCTAGGTTCCTGTTGCGACGCCTTCCCCAGGTGATGCTGTGGGGATGTTCTACTCTTATGTGACATGCTCCTCTCTTTGCTACTCGCCTGCGTAATTTCTCATTCAAATCATATTTTGCATATTGGTTTCTGTGTAGTTGCAGAGTTTGATTGATTGGTGGTGGCCTCTTACCATGCAAAATTAATACAATAGTAGTTTTGGGGTATTCTGTTGCCGGATTGGGAGGAAATGCGAAATTATTTCGCTTCGCTCCCTTGGTGGCAGCGGAGCAGGCCCTGATACTGGGCTCATAGTGCCTGGGTCAAGGGTCGAATAAATCATGACCCTTGCGTGGATGAGTAAAAAGCAGCTTAATCGTGCCACAAAGTCTTTAGAAGAGCAGAGGCACAGCGCATTTCCAGGATTGGCGAGAGTCTATTAGCGCACCCGCCATAACTATGGAATCTATTTTTTTTCGTTCCTCACTGCCACCGCTGATCACAGCCTGATGGCTTACTGGCGTTAATTAATGGTATTTTTTGACAAATAAAATACCATTAATTACACAAAACTCATCTTTTAGATGCCAGTACCGCCTCACTTCTGGACTGCATTTATATTTATTATTGGGCCAGCAATTGTAATTGTATCACACATTGTCATTCTTCGTTGCATCTTCTAGTTTACTTAGCCTCTTTTTAGTGAAAAGTTTTCAAAAAGAAAGTTGACATGTTTTTTAATGTTTTTAAAGTCGCTTATATCCTCTGTGGTTGCCGAAACGCCCGGCACGCGCGACAATATGTCTGCCTCAGACATACATACCAGGCAATTATACAATTATTAAATTAAAAGATTGTATTTTTGTAATTGCAAGAGCATTCTTCGGAGCCTGATAGGTGTATCCTGCAGATATTTTTTAAATATTTCTTCTATATTTGTGGTCAGTTTTCACTACTACATTTTCATGACGGTAAATAAACTTGTGATTTTTTTGCAACCAAAAACAATTGCTGGTAACTCCTTCTCAATTTGCGTGCTAATAATGAGAGCGTACGCGCACCATAGTCCACAGAGCGCCCTCGCTGCATCAAAGGATAGAATAAAACGTGATAAATAGTTTACCATGCCTAGAAAGCTTCAACGCGCTTAATTCCAGATTCATCAAAAAAGTGGCCCAGGTACCTTACAGATACCCCCCTAATGTACATTTATTGCGATTAAATTCAACGCCATTCTCTGACGCGCGCCGAGGCATCCGCTCCAGCCGCACGTGTTTCTCCTCCTTTGTGAGCTATCATCAATGAAAAGCTCAACTCCTTCATCATAAAACATTTTATAGATCGCGTTATAAAATACCTCTGACGCGCTGCTTATGACGAACAGCAGCCTTAAAAACTTATACTTACCAAACGGGGAATTGTCGCACAAAGAAGCGTAATTGTACTTTTCACTTTCAGTTAAATTCAGCTCTTCGTATATTTCATTTGCCAATAGTATGCAGAAACTATGCAAATACGAGTATTTCTTCACTTGCCTCTTCACGGCCCGATGCTATTAAATACCAATCGAATGTTTTCTTCCACTCTCGCCAATTGTCCGCCATGTTGCCTTCACCGGCCATCGGCGGCGGTTGTTAAACAGACATAAAACCACTGTTGGCGACGGTTTCTTTTGCACTTATATTTTGCGGAGCACTAATTTTTACATATAAGCAACTATCAATCAATCAATCAATCAAATTGTCACGCCTTTTTCCCACAGGGATAGGCAGAGACAATGGAGCGCCACTTACCACGATCCTTACACAGCTCCCTTGCTTCCTTCACATCCACAATTCTCTTCATACAGGCTCTGTGGTTATGGGCACTAGGCAACCTAGCTTTTTTGAGGATGTCTCCGATTTGGTCGGAAAACACTCTCCTGGGCCTGCCTTGTTTAACGCATCCATCCACATCAGATTTATAAATTTGTAACTCTTCAGGTCACTATTACACGATCAGCCATATCTTCCATTCATTCATATATTTGACTGATATTTACTATCAGTGATTGATTGACATTAGCTACATTCTGATTTTGATGGATGTAAGTTTACTGTTATGATGATTTATTATTAAATCAGGGTTCGCTGACATATATCAATTGATATGGGTATTATATATATTTTTATTTCTTTTATATTTATTTACATTTCTATACTAAGCTACTAAAGTGTTTGTATCATAGAAACAGGACAACCAAAGTACATATATCAAAGATACATTGGTACCGGTGGGCATTATGACGCATTAAAATCACAATAATATCTTTGATATTCACTATAAATATAGGATTTTTACGAACCCCTAAATAAATTGCCTTTTTTTTATATAACCGACCGATCGTGTAAAAGCTTCCTTAAGACAAAACCTAGCCATAATTATAGCGTTTGTGCTAAAGTCTAGGTGCCTAAAAATCTATATTATCAATCAATCAATCAAAATGTCACGCCTTTTTCCCACAGGGATAGGCAGAGACAATGGAGCGCCACTTACCACGATCCTTACACAACTCCCTTGCTTCCTTCACATCCACAATTCTCTTTATACAAGCTCTGTGGTTATGGGCACTAGGCAACCTGGCTTTCTTGAGGATGTCTCCGATTTGGTCGGAAAACACTCTCCTGGGCCTGCCTTGTTTAACGCATCCATCCACATCAGATTTATAAATTTCTTTCGTCAATCTACTTTCACTCATCCTTTCAATGTGCCCAAACCATCGAAGCATTCCTTTGTCAATCCTTGTCACTACATCTTCTTTCAAGCCACATCTATCACGCAATGTGCTATTCCTTATTCTATCCGCTATCGTCACTCCACATACACTCCTTAACGACCGCATTTCTACAGCGTTAATTCTACTCTCATGCCTCTTCTGCCATACCCAACCTTCACTTCCATACATTAATGTAGGAACAAGCACCGCATTATGAACAGCCATCCGTGACTTTTGGGACATTATTTGGCTGTTCATTATACTATGAATGGCACCGTTCACTACATTACCCTTTTGCACTCTTCTCTCAATATCTTCATCACACTTTCCATCCCTAGTAAACATACTTCCCAAGTAAACAAATTGTTTGACTTGTTCCACTTTCTTACCGTCTATCATTATCTCACATTCTGTCATTTCATCCTCTCTCTCCAAAACCATTACTTTGGTTTTACTTACATTCACTTTCATACCCTTCTTTTCTAATTCCGCATTCATTATAGTAACCATTTCCTGTAACTCATACGCCGAA
This sequence comes from Tinea trinotella, assembly GCA_905220615.1. Taxonomy (NCBI): domain Eukaryota; kingdom Metazoa; phylum Arthropoda; class Insecta; order Lepidoptera; family Tineidae; genus Tinea; species Tinea trinotella. Next base: position 8,462,189 of record HG992311.1, read on the forward strand.
GATGCAAGGATAACTTGATCGTCGGCGTACAAGAGACATTTGATCACCAAGTCATTCATTCTTAGACCATACTTCCTTTCACGCAACTCTTTCAGACAACCGTCCATGAATAGATTGAAGAGCCATGGTGACGCTACACATCCCTGTCTGACACCTTTAGAGATGCCAAACCAGTCAGATAGTGCCCCGTTAATTCGAACACATGCACTGGAATCCTCATAAAGAGATTTCAGTGCACGGACCAAACGCTCCCCCAACCCAAACCCGGACAGCTGCTGCCACAATTCACTCCTGTTCACTCGATCATAGGCCTTCTCAAGGTCAACAAAAGCACAAAACACCTTCTGGTGTTTTGCCAACACTTTTTCGCTGACGCATCTTAGAGAGAAGATCTGATCCATACATCCCATCCCTTTCCTAAATCCCGCTTGCGCATCCCAAATTTTATCATCTGTTTCATGCATCACCCTTGCAATCAATACTTTCGCATACAACTTGCCGACAATACTGAGAAGGCTAATGCCGCGGTAATTTTTGGGTTCCTGTTGCGACCCCTTCCCCTTGTACAGTGGTACTATGACAGCCTTGCGCCAGTCCCCTGGTACAAGACCGTTCACCCAGCACTTACCGAAAAGGAGACACAACCAGGAAGCCACCAGCTGACCACCGCCCTTCAGCATCTCGACAGTTATTCTGTCACACCCAGCCGCTTTTCCAACTTTCATTCTTTTCAATGCATTTAAAATCTCTTCCACATCTTTATCACATTCAGATTCACTTTCATTCAGCGTGGAGGAAACATCAACACACTCTGGTGCTGTATTATCATCCTCCACAAATAAACTTTCAAAATACTCCTTCCATCGTCCTAACACTTTCTTCTCTTCAGTCACTAAATTACCATTCGAATCCCTAACCACATTCACTTTAGACTTCTCCAGTCCTCCCCGGGCTATCTTAACCTGTTTCCAGAACAGTTTGATATTATCCCGGAAATTTCTGGAGAATTTCCTCTCAATATCTTCTTTCACCTCTTTCTTCTTCCGTTCTATACATTCTTTCACTTTAATTTTTATTTCTTTATATTCCTTCTTTACCTTACATACATCCTCATCTTTCTTACCCGCGTTTGTTCGTCTACTAGCTTTAACTGCTAGTAGATCCTGCCATTTTTTCTTCTTCTCGCATACTAATACCTCCGTTTCCTTATCCCACCACATGTTGGGCCTCACATTCTTCCTCTTGCTCACTCCACACACTTCTTCTGCAGCTTCTGTCATACCATTCCTCAATTTCATCCAAACTTCCTCCACACTATCATTCTCATGATTACAGGCATCTCCTATTTTCTCTCGTAACTTACTTACATACTCCTCTTTCACTTCTGCATCTTGCAACTTTTCTCCTTTTATTCTTGTCAACGGTGTTGTCGATTTACGATTGCGGTTTCTCCAACCCTTGAACAGACCATTTATTCTTGACATAACAAGAAAATGGTCTGTTCCAATGTTGACCCCGCGATAAACTCTCGTATCGACAACATTGACTTTCAACCTTTCATCCACAATCACAAAATCTATCATACTTTTCTCTTTATTCCTTTCCCATGTATACATGTGAATCTCCTTGTGACAAAACTTTGTGTTTGTCACAATGAGATTCTTCTCCAAACAAACATTCACCAGACTCACTCCATTCTCATTCACACGCTCATCTCCATACCTTCCCAACACATGGTCTACATTCACTCTTTGCACACCTACCCATGCATTAAAATCACCTAACATTACAACCCTTTCATTCGATCTCGCAACATTCAAAACATCACGCAGGCTCTCCCAAAACTCTTCTCTTTCGGTCTGTGGCTTAGATATATCGGGGGCATACACACCAACTACAAATAGTCTGTGCAGCCCCACTCTAAGCCTGACCCATAAGAGTCTGGGCGACATACACTCATACTCAGTCATACACTCTGCCATTCTCTCAGACATCAACATTCCCACACCCTGACACGCTCTGGCCGTCGAGTCGACCCCCGACCAGACCGCTGTGTAGGGACCATGGTGGGTGACATCTGAGCCCTTTCGCTTCGTCTCATTCACACATAACATGTCCAAACTCTTATCATCCATCATCTTACATACCTCATCTAACTTTCTCTCCATTCCTCCACATACATTCAATGTGGCAAAACGGCTCTCCGCTGCCCGCTTTTCGCCCCGTGGAAACATTTGGCGTGACTTCTGGCGAGGAATGTCGCCGCCTATTTTAAATATATTTAAATTTTTCATGTTTAGTCCCACGATAAGCAAGGGAAATAAATTTCCACTCCGACAGAGCCCCGCATGCCGGAGTGGGGCAATAAATTAGTACCCGATGGGCGCCAACCATCGGGACTGGCACGCTTGCGACTAGGCCGCCCCTAGCCACTCATCCCTGGGCGCGGCAGACCACGGATTAGCTTTTGGGGATTAGGATAGGAAAGGGATAGGAATTTGGGGGGTGGGCAACTATTTGCTCTTATTTGCCCGTATTTGACACCATGTAGTAATCGGGAGAAATGAAATGACTGTGTGCATGGTGATCTTCAACTGACTTTATTTTTCATACTTAAATTTATATGTAACTACCTCCATATGCAAAACAAAAACTTTTGATATCTTACTACAAAACTTTGTTTCCTTTCAGAGTACCGAAATAAGTGAATCTATTTATTTTTCTAATTGGATCTATGCTGATGAGTCTACAAAAAGAACTATGCTGGTTTTAATTATACATTTTCAAAGATCTTTTACTTTAAATGCAAAGGGCTTTGGGGTTAATAGAGTAATGAATTTAGAGGCATTTACGAATGTAAGTTATACATTTATTATCGTTAAAACATGTAGGGGAGCATTGGGCAGTCGGGAGGTTCGGGAACACCTTGTAACTAGAGACGTGTAGTATATATTTATTTTTGTGTACTGTGGTAGTTTAGTTTAACGACTGGCAATACTGCTTAGACTAATGTCATTTGTCAGTTCGTAAAGTTGTCAGTGTGGCATGCAATATACGGTTTCATGCATCCAAAAGTAAATATTTTGTTGTGATTTCAAAGGAAATAACAAATCAATTTGTGAAAAGGCGTAATTTTCTTTAATTATACTTAAATGTGTGTTTATCGAAGATAATATTAACCTATAAAATGATACTTAACGTTAGAATAAAAAATATATATTTGCATTAATTTGCAAAATTTGCAAAATTGTAGCATTGGGCACTAATATTGAAGGGAGGTTAGGGCATGCCCAATGTTCCCACCATTACTGTGATTCGGTGTAACTCTTTTGTTGTTTCATATTATTTGTTATACCTTTGACTATTTGATACCCAAACTTGATGAATCATTCACATCGAAGCTGAAGAAACAAAAGGAAATTATTGGCAATGAGGAAATGGAGAATGAATTATCAAAAGAAGAATCGTTTGACGAAGATGATGTTATTATTTTAGATCGAAATTTTAAAATCAATGAGTATATCTTTGTCAAATTCGACACCAAAAAAAAACTGTATCACTAATGTGGAACAAATTGAAAAAGTTGGTCATTACACGTTTTTTTTTTGCGAAAATGAAATCTTATAACTCGCGTTTTTAAAGTCATAAAGAGCTGAGATGTGAATATGTTGTCAATGTTGCGGTCCGTGGTATAGGCGATAAAGGATAAACGTATAAACCCGCTATGTCTCTGCAAAGTAGTAGGGGATCTAGAGTACGTGTGACCTCTGCATCCATAAATTGGATCGTACGGCGCTGTAATGAATATAGGGCATCGAGAAAATTCATGGCAGAGTCGTCCTAGAGGTGCGAACAGTACTTCGGCCAAGAGCGAAGTTAAGCTTTTCAAACTATAATAACAGGCTCAACTCTGGCGCAATAAACCGCCTCACCTTGTTTAGGATACCAAGTAGTCCTAATGTCCCGCTCGATTTTATTTTTTGAGTATTCTATGACATCAAAGACATTTAATATTTATTTATTTTAACTTTAATATACTTTATCCACAAGAAAAAAAAAATATAGAAAACTTCAACAATTGTTTACATAAAAACTATTCGTTATCATGACTTGCGTAACACATTTTTTTTTGTTGTATTTTCGATAACGAATAAGTGTGTTTTTTTAGTCTGTGGCTTTCAAAAATATCAATTAATTTAATTTTCAGATCGCGAAGACCTCTTATCAATTCTTGAACCTTCTACGCAATTTTGACATAAAAGAATTTACTATTGAGTAAAAAAAAAACACATTAATTTATGATATAATTTACACATATACCACATATTATGAAAAAAAAAATTCGATGGCACAATAAATTAAAATTTATAAAAGTATTTTGTTTTATTTTACCTTTTATTTCGGCACAACCGGGTGAATCACTGCACTAAGCAGGGAATCACCTAAATGTGTCGATTGGATAGATTGAAGTGGTTTAATACTTTATTTAAAGAGTCTAAAAAGAAGAAAATAAAATTTAAATTGGATCAAACCCAACAACGTATTACATTAGACAATTTATGTGATATAAAAGCTTTTAGGGAGATTTACTTAAATAGGACGTCATTTGGAGGAGCTACATTCATTTGAATACCAGCAGTCGGGGCGACTACACGAAAATGGAGAAACACGAAGTGAGATGCGTCATCAAGTACCTCTGTTTAAAAAAAATGTCTACCAAAGAGATACACGCTGATTTGGTGGAGACACTGGAGGACTCTGCTCCTCCATATTCTACGGTGGCATGGTGGTGCAAAGAGTTTAAGCTGGGTATAATATCGACAGAAGATGAACATCGCCAGGGACGCCCAACCTCGTCCCTCACTGAGGAAAACGTGAACGTTTTTTTTTTTAATTGTGACTCGACATATGACAGCACCCCACTTGATGTTAAGCCGAAGGGTGGTCCATGAATAAATGTCACTGCTACTACAATTCAATAACTGTGAGTAGCAATCACATCCACTATGCCGGCCTAGATGGAACCGGCAATTTACAAGCTGATCCCGAAACGTGTCCTGTATACTTGTAAGTGGTGGTAATACCCCGGATCAGCAGACTGGGTACCACTGCCTTCCACTCTTTTATCGCAGCATCCAAGCATCCAAAGCATTTGGACCAGCAAAATGATTATGAAGAAGGTCTTCCCGCGTTGGGTACCGAGAGTGTTAACGGACGAACAAAAGAAAAAGCGAGTTGACATTTCAAGAGCCAATCTTGCAAAGTTCCAGGCTACCCAGGAATTTTTTTTTGTCTCGATTTGTGTCCATGGACGAAACATGGATCCATCATTATGATCCTGAGACCAAACAACAATCGATGACTTGGAAAAGGCCATCCTCACCGACGCCGAAGAAGTTCAAAGTCTCGAGCTCGGCGGGCAAGGTTATGCGTCCGTTTTCTGGAATGCTGAGGGAATCATAATGGTTGATTACCTGGAAAAGGGAGCTACTATAACGGGCTCCTACTACGCTGATCAAATAAGACGACTGCGAGAAGCCATAAATGAAAAAAGACGGGGCGAACTCCGAGCGAAAGTCCTGTTTCATCAGAACAACTCTCCTGCGCTGCGTTGTCCGAAGTCGAGAGGCAAAGCCGAAGTTGCGATGGCTGCTATTCGAGAAGCAGGCTTCGAACCACCCGCTCTATTCTCCAGATTTAGCCCCCAGCGACTTTTATTTGTTTCCTCGGCTCAAGGAACACCTCAGGGGCAAGAAATTTGAGGATGATAGCGAGGGTGATGGCTGCTGTAAAGGCATTTTGGGATAGCCAAGATAAAGATTTTTTTAAAGGGTATTTTAGGTTTAGAGAAACGTTGGACTAAATGTATCGTCTTGTTAGGAGACTATGTAGAAAAATAAATAAAATTTAAACTAAAATCGTTGTTTTATTATACTAATTATCATTACTTTTTGATCGCCCCTCGTAGAACATGAAATATGTATGATATAAATTATTTTTAAATAATTTCAAGCATCTAAATTTATTTCAGACATTACCAGATCATTCCTATATTTTATTAAATACTGCAGAACATTTTAGGCCGATTACAATTATTAAAAAAAAAAACATTTTAACATCATTTGAATACATTTTAGTTCCCAGATCATCCTCGATTTTTAGAACAACTTGGATTCTTATCGGTTGTATATTCGTATGCTCATATGGCGCCTTCTAGATGTAATCTTAGCGTGATGAACGATGTAAGTAAATGAGTATGATCGCTTTCTACTGTTAAAATATAATTTAGTTATCATATATAGTTACTTATATCATACTTTTTCAAGCGTATTTTTTAGTATTGTCCCTCTCAGCACTTTTTTTCTTTATTGTGTTAGTTTTTATGATCAAACCGTGTAGTGGTAAAACTGGTATATATTATATCTGTCGTTAAATTTCAAACGTGGCCAACTCCATCATAAATTGTACTTTACTTCCGCCGTGCTCCGCCGATTTGCTCCATATTTAAACAAAGTAGTATTCGCATTCGATGGCTACTCTCACACGTTTAATAGTAATCAGTTTTTTTTTTGGATGAATATACGGTTGTCCAAGCCTCGATTTCTTTAAGACTTCATTCCGTATTTGTGTGCTACGAGATGCACGTGTTTATCGGTTGTCCGCATTTTATTGTAAATTTTAGTGTAAATAATTATACAATCTTACTCTAAATGGGTAAAAGGCAACGAGAAGAAGCTGAAAACGAACAAACAAATTGGCAAATACCGTAGAAAATAAGATGGTTGGAGAAACGGAGCTCCACGAATACGACGCCATCACGGTCGCCCTCATCCACGTTTGTTCGTTTTACCTGCATGAACAAAACGATTCAGGTAAATACCGATACTGGATTTTTTACATAAGTGGATTTGTTGCAACCAAAATGTTTTAATACTTCGTGAGACTATAACGTCCACTATTTATGAATTATTATTGTGTTTGAGTGTAGTTTGAAAAACTGCAATGTCACAATTTATAATTACTGTTATTGATGGTAGTTTGAAAAACTATAATGTGACAGCTAATTATAACTGTGCTTGAGTGTAGTTTGAAGAACTGCAACGTCACAATTTATTTTATTATTGTGCTTGAGTGTAGTTTGAAGAACTGCAACGTCGCAATTTATTTTATTATTGTGCTTGAATGTATTTCGAGGAATTACATCGTCACAATCCAATATTATTACCTCTTGAGCATGGGTGAACCTACGTCGTCCATATATTGATGTGTATGATTTTTATTAGAAAAATGTACTATCTATAATGAGAATCCTAATTCAGGTTACAACATTTTTACCCAGGGTTTATGCTTTTAGGCACCAACTCAATAAAGAATCGAGGTCAATAAACTCTTGACCTTGTTTTATTAGTCACTCTAGACCAGTGTTTCCTAACCTTTAAAAAATGTATTTTACCCTTAATAAATATAAATGATTACAATATATATTTTTTTTAAATTGCCTTTTTTGTTAAATTGGTCACCGATATCTAGCATTGCATATAAATAACCCAAAGCAGAAGGGTTGAAGTCGTGTCTAATCCTTTTTGAAGTTACCCTCCTTAACTATCGAATTGCCCTGTAAGGCGTGGGCCCCACTTTGGGAAACACTGCTCTAGACCATACCAAAGAACGTGAGTGCCAGAACCAGCCATACACAACTAGAACACACAGACCGTTGGTCAAAAAGTTAGTCTGGTGTAAAAAAAAAAAAGAGAGGGAAAATGTATTTAACACAATGGTTAACCCTTGCAAAATAAACCCTGAGGTCACATATGCAATCAATAAACCCTCTCTGAAGAGGGATAAAACAAAAAGTATTCACTATTTTGCCATGCCATGCAAATACAGTAGATCACAGTATTAAGAATAAAATTATACGGTGTTATATAGATATATCAATACCGCCATTTATTAATATAAAAATGTTCAGAATGTCAGAAAGATACTGAAAAACTTATTTCAATGAACTTCTCTTTAAGAAGGTTTTTAGCCTCAGGCTAGTTCAGGTGAAGTTGCCAGAGATGCAGCACAGGACTCAACTCCTGAAATATCCCTTTTTGAAGTCAACTTTGGACTTTTGGTGATAAAATGGGAAAAAGTAAAGCCGCAGCAAGTTCGACCACTGATTTTTTAAATAAATAAAATCCTTTAAACTACTGGGGACTCCCTCGGAAGACTATGTGAGAAGGTGGTTGCTACCAATATGCTGTTACGAAAGGCAACAACAAACAGCGTCAACAGACGATTACAATATTTTTACAAGGTACCCTCTGACATATTTATTTATTTTTCATGGATCTGGGACACAATATTCTATTTAATATAATACCTGTATAAATTCAATACCTGTACAATAAGTCAGGTTCCAATTGGTCAGGTTGCCTAATTTCTAAGGAAGAAATTGCTGACTTTAATAGTTCAATAAATGAACTGTTATGTAAAGGTGCTATTTATCTTGTGCTCACCAGAGTCCAATTAATTTATATCCTCACTTTATTGTCTCCAAAATAATACATATTAAAAAAAAAAGGTTTTATTTTTAATCCTAAAATCTTTTAAAATTGAGGAAATACGTACTGCTCTTAAATTATTAATAACTGCTCTGGATTTTTATACATGACCAATATTGATATTAAAGATGATTTTGACATCCATACATAAATATAATAAAAACAGGAATTATACTTCATTAGTATATTTAAATGTTTAGATAAAGACATAATAATCATGTCTAATGGCCACAAAGGAGACTTATATATTGGTAAAATATTGGTAAGTTTATGTTTTATTATAAACACAACTAAAAGTAAATTAATTCCACAAGCATAATGAATGACAATAGGTTCTGAAAACATGACAGTTGGAACAAAACACGTCCTATTCAAAGTTGGCCACTATAACAGGCATGCTATATGCAGCATGTCCAGGACTTCAGGTGTAACATAATATAGCTGATGCGCATACAAAACAACTTAAACTATGGAAATGCATTAAATAATAATAGATATAATAGCCAAGTACCAATATCACAAGGTGCCAATAATTAACTATCCTGGTGACAAAATAATTTGTTTCACTTTCATAAGAATCAATTAATCAGCCAAAATAAGTAACCGCAATTTAACAATAAAATGCATTATTGTTAAATTGCGGTTATGTTGTACCACTAATGGGGTTCGGTAAGATTTATAAATAAATAAATGAACACAAAAATTACCTAAATTTACTGGCTGTCTTTTTGCTTTAATAATCATTTACATGTAATAAAAGTAAGTGACTGCTTTATCATGTTAAGAATTAACAACACCACATCTTGATAGTCTAGCTAAACTAATTTAGCAGTGGTGTAAACATGCAAGTATGTGCGTATAGACAGATTATATATCATCAAAAACAATACTGCTTCAAATAAAATCAGTTGACACTGCTTCTAAACAGTTTAACAATAGAACCTAGTGAAAAACGGCAAAATATGCCTTTTATACGATTATTTCAGGTTTTGGTTTTAAAAAAGATTTGTTTGCCTCTACACATAATCATAAGTGTAAGTTATATATTTGTTGGCGACCAGACCACTATGCTATCGCAAGAGATTCTTTCACAATCTCATGGACGTTTTCCATACAGGACTTTTTACAAATATCATTCGTTTTCCACCCTTTTCAATTATAATAAAGCTTTTCTAAATTTTGTAACAAGGCACCTAGGGTAATTATAGTTGGCTCATATTGACCATTGCAACCATAGTATCCTTTCTCCAGGTTACACGGTATACTGCCTGTAAGTGCAGGTGCTTCATTGTCAATAACATTTTGAAGCAATGTAATACATACCTAATTGTAGATTATTGTAATAGTAAAAAAAATAGTATCACAAATATACAGATACATTACACTTCACAGATAGATAAGATTTCTCTTATTTATTCTTATTTATTAACCTTTTTCTAATACTTCTAATAAAGGCTATAGTTATAATTCAGTAAATTGGTATATTCAGCAATAGCCCTCATTTACCAAATGAACTTACCTCTGACATTTGTGTTAAGATACTATCTAAGAGATTTTTAGGTTTCGCCCACAAACTCGAAAATATGATTTAAGAACCCAATGTTGTTTAAGAATTATTATATAAATTATATCCAAATGAAAATATTTCACTTAATTTGTTATCCAATGTGATAACATTGTTAGCTCTTGTAACCGCTCACAAAGGATAATCCTCATCTTTAATTAAATATAATAATATGATTATTTAAAATATTGCAAGTTAAAATATAAATAAACCTAGGGCCAGGTCGTACACAACCAACTTTATTATTGCCTCTATTGTATAAATCCTAAAATATCTTTTGTAAAAGAGAGTTTATCTGCCCTGAACAAAACTCTTTCAGTTATATAAATAAAAAATAAAAAATCTTGTTCGTTAACAAACTTTAAGTAATTAAAATAAAGATACACTTTATATCTTGATATCTATGACATACACTTGAAAATCATAGTAATGGTCACTTGTCAACATCTACTATTTAAACATTAGGAGAGAATATTGACACTATTCGTAGAACTGTTGGATGGTCCGAAAAATCCAACACTTTTGCAAAAAATTATTTAAAAAAAATATATTATATATATATTTATTACTTGTACTAGATCACTGTAATGACTTAGAGGACGCATAATTATATAAATTTAAGAAATAATTGTTATAGAACTAAGTTAATGTGATTGAGGAGTTCTGATCATCCAAATGTCTGGTAATACTTCCATTTTAGTCCACAAACCTTCAACCTTTAAATATCTACTTTGTTTAAATATGGAGCAAATCGGCGGAGCACGGCGGAAGTAAAGTACAATTGAGAATCAAACGAACTTACCTGTAAGTGAAGTTCGATGATAATTGTACGAACTTCCTTAGTGCTCCGCCGATTGTGAAAGCCACACCCTCCCACCTCTACATGTAAATAGGTAGGTGAGTTTCAGGTTTGTAAGCACAGGAACACTATAAACAGAATGAAGTCTTAAAGAAATCGAGGCTTGGACAACCGTATATTCATCCAAAAAAAAAAAAAACTGATTACTATTAAACGTGTGAGAGTAGCCATCGAATGCGAATACTACTTTGTTTAAATATGGAGCAAATCGGCGGAGCACTAAGGAAGTTCGTACAATTATCATCGAACTTCACTTACAGGTAAGTTCGTTTGATTCTCAATTAAACCGTAGAAACCGTGCTTTTTCTTTATTGTACATTTGGAAAGACTTATTTCTTTCTTTCTTCTTGTTTATGGCTTTAGTATTTACCTTCCCAGTGTCAAGTAAAAATATATGGTACTATGTTGAAACACTGTCAAGTAAATATGAAGATGAACCACGCGAGTGATTCATCAAATGATGACGATGATAGTGAGGTTGATGATGATCGTTTTAGTAAAGCGACGGAAAGCCTTAACTAAAACTTCGGAAGGGGTCTTGGAGGGAACACGAAGAAACACGTTTCACTGCTTTAAATTACTTGTTTATACTTGATCAACTTAAAAATGTTTACTAGATAACAATTCCACCATTATTACACAATAATATTTATGAAAAACACAAGCTTTTCAAATAATTCAAAATTGCGCATCCTGTTACTTGCAGTTGCCCGCCAAAACCTCCAAGACTTATTTCTCTTTTTTGACATTTAATATAAAGTTTATGAATAATTAACATTTAAACAACCTCAATTTAATAAATTATTACATTTAATATGTTTGATTTGAGCTTAAAGGATAGGAATAAACGAAATTTCAAACTTCGTAGCTCTTCAACATATATGAAAAAATTAAATGGTCATATTTATTTTCTCATTCTTGTTTATACAAAAATATTGTAATAATTTATACGCCATACATGGGTGTTTCAACTGGTACCTCTGAGCTACTCTTGATGATGGAGCTCGAAGGTAGGAGATCATTAATACAACAATAGATAGAACTATAGTGCTTTAACTAAATTTGTTACTCACTATAAGTCTTTAGCTGGGCGATTATCAAATTGAGAATCTGGAGTATCTGATGATGCACCATCATGGATTCTCTTAGATCAGCAAATCGACAAGACGTGGACGAACAGTTAAGCGATTGGTTTGTTGCGCGTAAAGTCCTGGGTTCGATTCCCGGCCGGAGCAAATATTTGTTTCATAGCTTTTATTTGTAATATTTAATAATTATATTAAATATTGCAAATATTTGTTAATAAAAAAAAGATTTGGATATTTGCTTCAGGTCTGGTTAACAAAGAGTGGGAGGCAGTGGTACCCAGTCTGCCGATACAGGGTAGTACCACCACTTACAAGTATATAGTTAAGTGATTTGGTCGCGTTTCGGTATCAGCTTGTAAGTGGCCGGTTCCAACTAGGCGGGCATAGTGGATGTGATTCCTACTCACAGTTATTGAATTGTAGTAGCAGTAGCATCCATTCATGGACCACACTTCAGTTTAACATCAAGCGGGGTGCTGTCAGTAATCGAGTCACAACAAAAAAAACTGTGTTAACAATTTCAGTTAAAGCACTATAGTGCTTTAACTGAAATTGTTACTCACTATGAGCCTTTAGTTGGGCCGTTATCGAATTGAAGACCTGGAGTATCTGATGATGCGCCATGAGGATTCAAGAGATGTTAAAAGGATATTACTATGGTGCTATGACTAAAGTTGTTTCTTACTACATAAGCCTTTAGCTAGGCTGGTATCAAATTAAACACCTAGAGAATAATGCACCATCTTGGATCCATTGATTTCATCGTGATCGGAAACGTCAATGTCGGTTATTTCCGATTGAGTTTCTGATCGAGAATCTAAAAATTAAAATAACTGATGCAATTATATATAATAAATAATTATTATTTTTTACTTTGCCAACTATTATTTGCATACCTGAATTTTCCTCTGGAGGTTAAAGGACGACATCGTTGACCAATTGTGGCAATTGATCGCCTTGAAACCAATCGAATTCATATTTTCCCTCGACTATTTTCCACCCGTGATCGATTAAAGACAGTTCTGTGATAACTTTTGCTTGAGCATTGCGGCAAATATTTGCTATGTAAGCAGCTCTTAGAAATTGTTGCAACAATTCTGATTGACTTGGCGGCATACGTGATCCCCATACATTTTTGTGTGGGAACCAACCCACATACTTGCAAATGTAACTACATAAAATAACACCACGAATATGTATCTCTGATTGATCAGAATTCCTAGAAAAATTGGTAATAAAAGTAAACTGAAATAATTAAATTCAACCTTATCACTAATGCAATAAAGGTGAAATAACATTAACCTGGTTATAATATAGGACTGTTTTTCTCAAAAAAGCGAACAGTAATAACTATTGCTATTCACCAATAGATGCCGGTAGAATACATTAAAATTGTAATTTGTTCCTTATCATATAAAGCATAAGTATGACTTTTGCGTAGCAAATAATTAACTTTCGCTATTTGCCAATAGATGGCGGTAGAAGATATTAAATTTATATTTGTTCATAATTTCATACGCCATAAATATGACTTTGTGGCAAGCAATTGATTGACTGTCGCTATTCACCAATAGATGGTGGTAGAAATTATTAAATTCAAAATTTGTTGTTAAATTCGAAATTATAAAATTAAATCTGTGTATCTGTGTGTTGACTGTAGGAAACTAAGTGTAGAAAAGTTTGTGCGATAAAAAAAAATATTTTAGATCTAAAAAAACTGTTCATGGATCCTCTAAGATCAGCAAATCAACAAGAAATGGAACTATAGTGCTTTAACTAAAGCCTTTATCTGGGCTATTATCAAATTGAAGACCGGGAGTATCTGATGATGCACCATCATGAATCCTCCCAGATCAGAAAATCAACAAAGATAGTACCATAGTGCTTTAACTAAAATTGTTACTCACTATGAGCCATTAGCTGGACTGTTATCAAATTGAAGATCTGGAGTATCTGATGAAACACCATGAGGATGCAAGGGATATTAAAGGGATATAACTATGGAGCCAATGTTGTTTCTTGCTATAAGGCTGGTAATATGACTAAAGTGGTTTCAGGCGTTTTATGGGTTTCTTTAAAATTTTAATTTTCTTTGTTTTAAATTTCTATACTAAGCTACTAAAGTACTTTTATCATAGAAACAGGACAACGAAAGTACACATATCAAAGGATACATTGGTACTGATGAGTGGTTTCGAACTCGTGCACTCGGCTTGCCATTGCACTGCCACTATACCACGGTCACTTTAATTGCAAGGAAGGATGCAAATTCGCCTCGCTCATTAATTGTTCAATATAATTCTTTTAGTTTTGTTTTAGTGTTAAATACATGATTTACGTTAAACTCTACGGTATTATACTCATGGATACATTCGAATAGCACTACAAGATACCTGAAGATCTAGCAGTATCAGCATATCATCATTATCATCATCATCATCAGCCAGAACGCGTCCACTGCTGAACATAGGCCTCCCCTTAGAACGCCATTTCGAAGATGCCAATTGCATCCACCGGTTATGCGTGACATTAACTATGTCGTCAATCCACCTAGTGGGAGGCCTACCTACGCTACGTCTTCTGGTTCGTGTTCTACACTCTAGAACCTTTCTTTCCCATCGGTTGTCGGTTCTTCGGGCGATGTGGCTAGCCCATTGCCACTTCAGCTCGCAAATCTTCGAGATATGTCGGTAACTCCGGTTTTTTATTTTATTTTATTGTGACTCGACATATGACAGCACCCCGCTTTATGTTAAGCCGAATTGTGGTCCATGAATGAATGTCACTGCTACTACAATTCAATAACTGTGAGTAGAAATCACATGCACTATGCCGGCCTAGATGGAACCGGCAACTTACAAGCTGATCCCGAAACGTGACCAAATCACTTCACGGTCTGTATACTTGTAAGTGGTGGTACTACCCCGGATCGGCAGACTGGGTACCACTGCCTACCACTCTTTGCGAATATCTTTGGCGAATATCCTCGTTCCGGATTCTATTGCGCAGAGACACACCAATCATAGCTCTCTTTTCCGACAGGCCAACATTTAGGGGCCACGTCTTAGTGCCATATGTCATCACTGGCAATACACACTGGTTGAAGACCCTTGTCTTCAGGCGAGTTGATAAGAAGATTTTTTTTTATTTTTTATTGTGACTCGACATATGACAGCACCCCGCTTGATGTTAAGCTGGAGTGTGGTCCATGAATGAATGCCACTGCTACTACAATTCAATAACTGTGAGTAGCAATCACATCCACTATGCCGGCCTAGATGGAACCGGCAACTTACAAGCTGATCCCGAAACGTAACCAAATCACTTCACGGTCTGTATACTTGTAAGTGGTAGTACTACCCCGGATCGGCAGACTGGGTACCACTGCCTTCCACTCTTTGATAACCAGACCCGAAGCAAATATCCATCTCTTTTTTTTTTATTAACAAATATTTGCAATATTTAATATTATTAAATATCACAAATAAAAGCTATGAAACAAATATTTGCTCCGACCGGGGATCGAACCCGGGACTTTACGCGCAACAAACCAGTCGCTAAACCGTTCGTCCACGCCTGTCGTCAAAATATAACGTATCAGCTTATAGATCGGACATTTTAGTTTACTCTCGACACTTAAAAACTATCATCATAGAGCTTACCGTTCCGTGGGAAACAAACATTCCAAAGGACCACAATATCAAGTCCAAAACGGTATCAAAACTCAGCTCTACCCGCACGAAGAATGCATAGATGCTGTTTGAGTTTGAAAAAGAAATTGTTTCATTCATTTACAATAAAAAAACCTACCAGGACATCGATGGATAAAGGCTAGAATAAGCTAGAAAAGGCTACATGGATAGGTAGGTACTATATAGAATTGCAGACAATATTTTTTATATGTCCAGTTGGTGTGTAAAATTAGGAATAGAACCTATTACTAAGCCTATTTAAATTGTTCTGTTGTAATTTGAATAAATGCCAACTAGGTAAAGACTGCCTCGAGCCTTGGACGAATTATGTAATTGCTGTACGACCTAATTTACTCAAGTATCTATCAGCGGATAAAACCTCAGTTATTTAGATAAACACGCATTCAATTCTGCGAAAAATCAGCGCCTATTTTTCAAATATTTGAGGTTGCATTTCTTTTGTGTAACACAAATGCCGACCTGAAAATTAATATAAAATAGCTGAGATCCATTTACTATATTATGTAATCTACTCCAGCTATAGGCAACTCCAATGTCGGAATATTGAATTATGTAGTTAGATACGCAAAATAACCCAGTAACTCTAATTTCAAATTATACACTTTTTAACACGAGTAGCCAATTTTTTTTGCCCGGCATAGTGACTGTGATTGGGGAAGCTGTGAAATGACTCGGTTTTGCAGTCGTCAGCACTCTTGGATCTCCTCTTGCTTACCATCAGGCGGGTAGGTCAGATGTCGAGTTACAATACAAAAAAATCAATGAGCCACAATAAATATAACAATTACGTTTTATTTTTTTTTTTTTTAGTTCTAAAAGAAAACGTGTAATAAAATAACGATGATTAATGTAATGTATTTATATTTCGTAGTTATATCTAAATATTTGTATGCCAAAGGTCAAGGTTCTATTTTGAATTGTAACGGACAGCTACGATTTTATCAAAATTTTGTTTACTAAAAATAAACTAAATTTCAACATAACCAGTCTTAATAACACACAAGAAGATCTTGAAGTAAAAATAAATAGTAGTAAGTTTCCAAGTTTTTAATCAGTAATATTTTCAGATTAATGTAAATGGAGATATTTTAATACTGATAGTGTCAATATTACTTCCAAAATATTACCAGTTTATTCACAACTCTACCCCAATTAATAGAAGGTTAATTATCTAGTGGACGCATTTAATTATGAACTGTATTAAAAGTCGGAAGTAAGTGGCGAAGGTCCTGAGTCAGGTCAGCAGCCTTCCTATGGTTCCGGTAACATGACCTGTTTGTTTATAATCATGTTGTTAATATCGTTTTTAGTCGTAAAGAAGTGGGTTTATTTTAATATGCCACTTTCATATTTATAATGACAAGGCTGTCGCTATCAATTTGAGAACCTGTATAACATTTTTTATAACATTACTCCATATTGTAATTATATATTGCGCTATTTCGAAAATTCACTCATTGTTAGTAGAGGAAAGCTTGTTCAAATTACAGTATCAAGGTTGTAAGTTTATGTTCTTGATAAAGTTATTTCACCTTTGACATATTTTTTTAATGTGACTTGACGTATGACTGCACCCCGCCTGATGTTAGGCTGAAGTACGTGCGGTCCATGATTGGAGGTGACTGCTCAATCAATCAATATCTTTTTGTACGTGTAACTCCTAACCAATAAAACCTGCCAATAACTAACCTTGGGCCTACATTACTTTAAGAACAATGCGTTTTTAACAAATCGCTTGAAAATTCGCAAAACGGACACAACCGTCAATGAAGTCTGCCTTCACGCGTCTGCCCCACCTCACTTGCCATACGTAGGATTTACGCTATACTATTTTGGCTATAATGGCTTACACATAAGATATAGATATATACTGTCGCGAACTTTGTTGTAGTTTTATTTAAGATACAAATTTTATCATACATTACATATGTGTAACTCTAGCGGTTTTGGCAGCGCACGCCAGAATAGCTCGCAGATGGTAGATTTTTATCCTACTTACTGGACATTGTAGCCTATGTGTTATTCTGATGTATAAGCTATAATATATTACTGTAAAGTTTCATTAAAATCCATTCAGTAGTTTTGGCGTGAAAGAGTAACAAACATCCATTCATCCATCCATCTATACATATCCATCCATACTCACAAACTTTCGCGTTTATAATATAAGTAAGGATTTATTGTGTAATGTTTTATAGAACGAAACAAAATGTATAAAAGTAAAATAAAGTAGGTAACGGAATACTTACACTGAAAGGAATATTATAGCATATAATATATTTGTTACTTCTAACCTGTTATAAAAACGTATTACCTGATGTTATTCTACAACAGTAATAAAAATATTGACTCAATTAAATAATATAAAATAGCCAAGTGTTTTTGTGCGCAAACATATACCTTCCACTGGGCGCTCGAAGCTCTTCTTCGAGCGTTGGATTGTATCTTCGGTTTGTCGAAACGGATGTAGTGGTTGGCGCCGTCCTGTTGATGCTCACAAACTGCAGACTTTCCACTACATTCCAAATAAACGCGATAGTAAGCCTCATAAAATTTGTTTAATTCAATAATCAATGTTCGCGCAAAATCTAAGAAAATACTAAATAATTTACCCCTATTAAAATGGTGTTTGGGGAGCATAACAAAAGTGTATTCCGGAAAAGACGGTATAACACGAGTGGCAGACTTAGAAACTGCACATGGCAATAGACATAGGTGTTTACCCAAGATATGCCCTTTAACCATCGAAGTGAATACCTTACTATGTTATTGCTGAAATAGTTTATTATTTTCAACATCCTCAGTTTTTTTCCTAAATAGTTTAATAATATCCCGGATTTTATTTAGAGAATTTCCTCTTTATATCTTCTCTCACCTCTTTGTTATTTTCATCTTCACCTTCTCACCTTAATTTATACTCATTCATAGCCTTACATACATAATAGCTTTAACTGCTAGTAGATCCTGCCACTTTTTCTTCTTCTCGCATACTTATTCCTCTGTTTTCTTATCCCATCACATGTTGGTCCTCACATTCATCCTCTAACTTACTCCACACACTTCTTCTGCAGCCTCTGTCATATCATTCCTTAATTTATCCAGCTAAAATGACTTAATTCTATCCAATCGACACATTCGAGTGATTCCCCGTTCAGTGTGGTAAATCACCCGGTGCAATAAATGAAGTAAAAGGTAAAATAAAACGAAATACTTTATAAAATATTAATTTATTGTGCCCTTAGATTATAGAATAATAATTAAAAAATCTAAGATTGTGCCATAGAACATGTGTGCTTAGTTTTTTTTTTTGTTTTTGACAATATGTGGTATAAGTAAATTATATTTCATAAATTAATTTGTGATTCACCTAATATTAACATCAAAAGTGCGTAGAAGGTTCAAGAATTGATACGAGGTTTTCGCGATCTGAAATATCATAAATTATTTTTAATTTTACGTGTTTGTGTAAGCTTCAGGCCAACATAAAACACACGTATACGTGGGGTATACTGAAAGTTTAGCATAACTCATTAATAAAACAATTTACACGTAAAGTAACTGTGGGCAATAAATAGTAAGACTTTGTTCATAATTTTAAAATTCTTTATTTATTCTTCCAAATCTATTTAGTCTCCCTCAAAGTAATGTCCCCGGCCACAATACACGTGCGCCAAATTTTTTTTTAATCCTCGAAACAGTTGTTAAAGTCAATTTCCGGAATAGCCTTCAATGCAAGTAGCGATACGCGTTTATTTTCTTCAATTGACTTAAAACGGTTTCCTCGGAGCGGTCGTTTGAGTTTGCTGAACAGTCAGAAGTCACACGGAGCTAAATCAGTGGTTTGTGGTTGTGGAACGATATTGGTTGAATTTTTGGCGAAAAACTCACGAAGAATTAGTGCAGTATGCGCCGGTGGATTATAGTGGTGCAAAAACTAAGAGTTGTCGGCCCATAAATTTGGCCTCTTTTTTTACTAATAGCTTCACCGATTAATAATATTCGGCCGATTAATCGTCTGTTTCTGTGTCGTAAGCATAGATCCAAAACTTAACGCCATTTATAATACTTGTCATGAAATCCTGGTAGTCGGAAAGCATTGTTTTACAGACGTCATTTTTTGAAACCAATCGTGCTTTTACTTTTCTTAGGCACAAATTATCTTTGGTAAAATGGTTTTTACTGATCCTTTCGATATTCCAACGATGCCAGTAAGGTCTCTGACTGTTCATCGTCGATTCTCAAGCACCAATTCCTTGATTTTATTCACGTGTTGATCATCAGTTGATGTTCGTCGTCAACGCGTTCTCGACCCCCTTTGAACAGTTTGTATCAATCAAAAACACTTGCTCGCAACATACAATTATCACCGAAGACCTTTTTAACATTCTGAACGTTTCGGCACCAGAAATTAATTACGCACAAAAAAAATAATGGAAATTCTTTGTTGAATAATTTAACTCATTGTAAAAATCGACGAATACACTTTTTGTACTTCAGAAAGACAAGCATATACTAAAAACTAATGATTATAGTCCAATCAATGAACAAAAAGAGTGGAAAAAATTCTAACCCGGACAAAAAAAAATACAGTCGTATACAGAAAAAACAAGAATATTAGTGTCTGTGTGGAGCAACTTACGCCGGAATGGCAAACCTAACCTAAAAAATTCCGAAAGTTCGAAAAGACGGTATTTTTTAAATAAAACTAGAACAATGTCTCTTGAAAAATTGAAATGTGAAAAAGGTCGAAGGATTTTTTTTTAATTCGTAAAAAAATTCGCGAAAAACCTATTCAAGCCACAGTCGATATTAAAAAAATAAATAAAAATATGGCCCAAAAACGTCATGGTGAAAACCTTATTTTTGCGACCTAAAAATAAAAAAACATCGATTATCTTTTTTAATAGCATAAAAGTACAACTCTTCACAAAGAAAATGAGTACGCGGACGATTTTCTATGACCTTTTCTAGGGCAAGAGTGGCCATTTTCCGAAGGCACCTTTTTTCGATAAATCGATGTATCTCGGTAAAAACTTAATTTTTTTTATTTTTACAAAAAACGGGCTTATTTTGCTAGAAAATTAGAAAAAAACCTTCTTAAAAGAATTTAAAAAAACAGAAGCAAAAATTAAAAACGTTACTAGAAAATCAAAAATTGATCGTTTTGATGATTTTTTTTAAATAACTCGAAAATTTATGCACCGATTTAACCTCAACAAAAACGAATCGATGCGTTTTTTTAATATCTACAACTTATACATTAAACTTTTTCTGATCGGAGACATTGTTCTTTTTTAATTTAAAAAATACCGTTTATTCGAACTTTTTTAGGTTAGGTTCGCCATTCCGGCGCGAGTTGCTCCACACAGACACTCGTATCCTTTTTTTTCTCTATACGACTGTATTTTTTTTGTCTGGGTTAAAATTTTTTTTAAACATGGGACCAAAAGTTCATTAATTGGACTAATATTGATGTGACGTTTGGCACAGATGTCGCTGACAGTCGTACTCCAGAAACCGTCATACTTCATAACCCAGAAAAAAAATCGACAAATGGATTTCCGCGCGAAATTTAACTTAAAAGTCTTACTATTTATTGCCCACAGTAGAATATTTATTGCTTTTCGAATTATTCTCTATTGCATTTTAAGATTTTAAGAACTTTTAGGTCAATTATTTACTAGGGGTGATCAAAAAGTAATGATAAACGGGTATCACTACATAGTATAAAATAAAGTCGCTTTCTCTGTCCCTTTTTATGCTTAAATCTTTAAAACTACGCAACGGATTTTGATGCGGTTTTTTTAATAGATAGAATGATTAAAAAGGCAGGTTTATATGTATAAAAACATCCATTAAATAGTGGAGAAATTTTTGAGGTTTCTAATGTGATGTCGTAAATAATTATTTTTTTCCGCTTACATTGCAAACGCAGGCTGAACCCTACGAGATTTATCAAAATAATGTACAAGTATTTTGTACACATTAAAAAGGTCTACAGAAAACTCCGCGATGGTATATGACTATCTCTTATGGATATCCCACAATAACATTTTTTGTCATTTACTTTTTACGACAAATAATGGCTAATATTCGAAGCGATTTTAACCAATACAGCATTAACCTTATCCAATTATATACCTTATATATTATACATTATTGATTTAATATAGATCTATATAGCCCTTTACATGAATATTTTCAAAGATATTACAGATTTAAGAATTGCGGGACGTAGCGTTTCTCTTTTGTTGTTGATGATTGTTGATTATCTTTTGTTTTTAGTCGCACGAATAGCAAATTATTTTTTAAGTATTTTTAATTGATCTCTGTCTATATCCAAGATATTACTTCGCGTATTTTTGAAATCCCACAATTAAATAAATAACTAACTGACCCGGCGAACTTCGTACCGCCTAAAAATGAATGAATGTCATGTTACAGATTAACTTAAATTGTTGTGAATTGAAAAAAATAATATATTTGTTTCTCTTTGTCTCTCAATTTAATAGATAAAGAGAAACAAATATATTAATTTTTTCAGTTTCGCACAATTATTTCACTACACAATAAATCTAATGTATATTATAATTGTCATAATAATAAAAAATGTCCAGTTTCGCACAATTAATTCACTACTATACGTAAGGACGCACAACGTCACAGGAAGCCGGTGATGCACTGACTGACACTGACCTACTTAAATAAAGTTTAAACAAAAAGCGACTAACATAGAAATAAAACAACATATTTTTATCCCTTTCGCACATACTTAATTCTCAACATACATGAGTGTGTAATAAGGAGTTTCCTCAGTTTGCATTACTTTAAACTGCATAGGTAGTTTTAATAAAAATAACTATGCCAGGGTCCTTCACCTGTGTCATATGGGTCAGTAACAAATACAGCATGTAGAAAAATTGCAAAATGAAAAATAATGTCTTGTGGTAATGTCTCTAAAGTAATGGATATTTTTGAATGATTTTTTAATGTGGTTTGAGAACATCATTAGCTATCCGGGTTTTAATTTATTGTCGTAAAATCCTCCCACACACTGTATAAGTTTACACGTTTTTAACGATAATAAATGTATAACTCACATTCGTAAATAACTCTAAATTCATTACAGCATTAACCCCAAAACCCTTTGCATTTAAAGTAAAAGGTCTTTGAAAATGAATAATCAAAACCAGCAAAGTTCTTTTTGTAGACTCATCTCCATGCACCCAATTAGAAAAATATACAGCTTCACTTAAATCGACACTCTGAAAAAAAAAAACAAAGTTTTAAATAGTATGATAATAAAAATTTGGTTTTAAAATAATTTTTAACAAACAAACGACTTCAAACAGTAAACTAAAAAGCTAAAAATAAATTTACTTCGCACAAAGTAATACGTATTTAAATAGAAATGATCAAAAAAATATTTTGCCTGCCAAGTAAAACAATAACTGTATAGATATAATGAATCTTAGTAGGTAATTATCACGAAATATCTGTTCTGTGGTAATTATCAGTACTTCCTTATTATCCTTGTTTTTTTTATTAACAGATTTTGTAATTTCTTTTATTTTAATACGTTAATGCTATAATAAGTATTTGTCGTACTTTCAAATTAAGTACCTACGTTATTAATATTTAAATGTCATTGGATTCCATTTTGAGTATTCTTTTGTTTTATTTCAACATTGATATCTTGAGTACATTTGTTATGTAAAGAGCTACTACATGTCTAAGTTGTATTCAGTGTTCTTTTCATAAATTAGGTACATAATATTTAAAAAGTTACTTTGACCGCGCGTTCCCACTCGCCGAGACAGGCCGAGGAAGGGCGAGCGCGAGAGTGTGAATGGTGAATGTGAATGTCACCAGCCTCAGGGCCGTCTTTACCCGGGGGTTCAAGGGGTGCGGTGCACCCAGGCGCAGAGTCCTAGGGGGCGCATGCCGACCGCCATAAACTTGATAGATACCTACTACACTGAGACTACACGAGCAGAGCCGCGGGCACATCTAGTTCATATACATCATAGGTAGACATGCCGCTTTTGGCACGTGTCACACCGTTTGAGTAACAATGTTAGGTAAAGCACTATAGTTCCATTTTTTGTTGATTTGCTGATCTAAGAGGATCCATGATCAGTTTTTTAAATAAAGAATGTTTTATTTCATCGCATTAACTTTTCTACACTAAGTTTCTACAGTCAAGACGAATGTAATGACTCCAAACTTAGTAAATTTATTAAGTTTAAATCCATCAAGATTTCGTTTGTTACCTTCGAGTTCCATCATCAGAGTACCAGTTAAAACACCCATGTATTTGGATACGTTTTGGTTCCAAATGTTAAGTCACAGATATGTTTAAAAGTAAATACCGATTATGTGTCTAAGATCGCTACTGCAGCTAACAAAACGAGCTGATGACCTTGAAACCCCTGATCAGATCTTTATCAATTGTAGCTAAGAACCATCTCGATCACGTCAGCTTTCAAACAAAAAAACCGCATCGTAATCGGTCCATTCGTTTAGGAGCTACGATGACACAGACAGTTACACAGACACACAGATACACAGTAAAAGTACCTAACCGGTACCAATGTATTAGACTACAGGCCCGTGTCAAAAATTGATGGGTCATTTGAACCAACCATAACCTATCAAGAACGATATAAGGGTATGAAATAATAAGATTCAGCACTATGCTGTCATTTGTAAACTGTCCAACTGAGTGCAGGTGAGGATTCAAAAGTACAGGTAGAGTGAGTACATTTTGGTCATATATTTTTCTACGAAATTCTTACCATCGATAGCTCTATTAAAAATAATTAAAAAAACACGCAGTGCTGTAATGAATGGTGCGCCATTAAGTCGTTTTTTTTTATTTTCCGACTATTGTCAGAATTTTGGTCATATAATTTTGTACGGCATCAGTTTCATTCTGTTTCAATACATCTTCTAATCCATTATTCCGCGATGCCGTACAAAAATCATGCGACAAGGGGAAAATTCGAGGGTTAAAATCCCCTCTCTTTCAGTTGTCTAGGGGGTGATTTGACACAACATAAAAATTAATTTATTTTAAAAGTATTTTATGCATACATAATATTTTTTCACATGCAGTACATTTTCGTTTGTACAAATTATTTTGTATTTAAAAAAAAATATTAAAGGTTATTTAAAAAAATATCCAATTTTTTAAATAATAGTTTTATTTATTCACATCATCACAATAAAACAAATCAATTATATATATATAAATCAAATATATATAATGTTTGAAGTATACATATATTAAACCAAAAAGTATACAAAACTGTTGCTACTGGGATTGATAGTTTCACTTCTTGGATATAATATACACACCGTTTCACTTCTTTAACCTTGTTCCTACCTCGTCCTTTCACACCCGTAATACCCGCACTGGTCAAGGAAAGCGTCCGCTTTCTATCGACCGAATCGGCAGTCGAACTAAAAAGTTCGGTGCGTCTTTTCTTTGTAGAACAATTGACAAGTGGAATGCTTTGCCAGCCCGTGTGTTCTCTCCATCCTATGACCTTGGATCCTTCAAGAAATGCGTGAAGAAGCACCCTAGGCCGGCATAATGACGGCGACTGAGATAGCCGGGAACTAACTCGGTTTTTTCATTCGTCGTCACACTCGGATCTCCTCTTGCTTGTCATCAGGCGGGTCGAGGTCAGATGTGTAACGTAATTATTTAATAATTACGCAAAATAATAGTTTCTGTAAAACCATCAACAATTTCTAGTTATTTAAGACGAATATAGGTCGTGTATACATTTTTTTGTTATAAAAATCCCAAGGCCTGATTACTAATTATTTATCATAATTTTAATTACAAATTCATTTTAAACATATTAAAAAATTAACGTTTTACTAATTTTATTAAATCAAAATATTTTGTTGGCATTAAGCTGATTGCCTTTGCCAATTGAGGCTAAACAAAATAAATCGAATAAGAAACTGCTTGTCACTTTGAACTTGTAAAATTTATTAAGTGAAAGCGGGCACACGCACAATTAGTATTTTCAAAAAAGGGCAGTTTGCAAAAAGGGAAGGTTATTTAAGGCGGCACCTCCATGGACCTGGCCTCTTTCTTGTACTCTTCGATCGGAAGCAACATCACTGCCTCCTGGACGCTGCCACCAGAAATCCATAAGTTAAACATACAAAGTTAAACTCGTGTCGTATTCCCCCATATTAAGTGGTACGTACTTTCACAGCCAGCGTACACAAATTAATTATTATTTATTTTGTTTTATTATAGTTTTTATATTGTTGTTTAAAGCCGGCATTGTGGAGAATTGCTGTGAGCAATGGATGGTGACCTACGTCTCCCCATTGTTCATGACAAGAATTATAATGCTCATGTTTCCTTTTGTGTAAAATGTGTCCATGATACAGGTAAACGTGATATCAAATATGACCACGTTTGTCTTGCACAAAGCATTTTATTTTTTTACATAAATACCCCACAATGCCAACTTTATTTTATTGCATCATTGTTTCTTTCTAATTTAGCTTTGTAGATAATTATAGTTATCTTTTTGTTAGAACATAAAGGCAGAATATTGTCAGTGTTTTAATTGTAATTTCTGTCCTAAATTAAAGGAGTTAAATGCCAACTCCTAGGCAGCATTGTCGCTGCCTATCCCTGTAAATCTTGCAGCTTATATTTATGCCACTTCTTTTTATGTAATTTATTATCTTTGTTTTATATTTATTATTCTTTCTTCTTTGTCATCTGTTCTCCTGGTTGCTTGTAGTGGGATAACCGATTCCTGACACAACGCCTTCCAGCGCAATGCACACAGTATCTATTAAGGCTGTCGTGAGGTTGCGCTGGGACGCGTGTCGAGATCAGTTATCTCACACGTTGTCTTTGCGCAATTTCAGGGGACCACGGTCGGACTATTGACTACGATCGGACTTGACTACGGTCGGACTTGACTACAGCTGGACTGAATACGGTTGGAGAACCTCCACCAGCTCGCTACGTGGACCTGCGAACACCAGTCTCCGTGGTTTTGAGTTGCGTGTAGCTCACAGGCTTGAAGTTGCCCGTAAGGCTCAAACCACGTGAGAAAACCATCATTAAGGTCACGTAGTCACCCTCTTTTTTTTGTCAGTTCCTTCAGAGGCTGATTCGCAATTAATCAACTTATCTGGATATAGGGCCATACCCACGTAGATTTTTTATAAAAAGGTTTTTTTTATTAAACAATCTTTAATGTCGCTTTAATTTTTTATTTTAAATCGCCCTTAGCTAAGAGCCTTGTGACAGATGTCGGGTCACAATAAAAAAAAAGTTAGACGGCATACAAGTGATGACATAGTGCTGAATCTTATTATTTTATGCCAATACAGTGTGTGGGGGGATTTTACGACAATAAATTAAACCCGGAGAGCTAATGATGTTCTCAAACCACATTAAAAAAATCAATCAAAAATGTCTATTACTTAAGCCACCAGACATTATTTGTCATTTTGCAATTTTACTACATGCTGTATTTGTTACTGACCCATATGACACATGTGAAGGACCCTGAGCATCATACTTATTTTTATTTAACCTACCTATGCAGTTTAAAATAATGCAAACTGAAGAAGCTACTTATTACACACCTATGTCTATTGAGAATTGAGTATGTGCGAAAAGGATAAAATATGTTGTTTTATTTCTATGTTAGTCGCTTTTTGTTTAAACTTTATTTAAGTAGGTCAGTCAGTGCATCGCAGCACCCGTGACGTTGCGCGTCCTTACGTAACATTTTTTTTTATTGTGTAGTGAATTAATTGTGCGATGTTTCCGGGAATACCACAATTACGAAGATCTGCATGCGCATTATTAATTTGGGAATACTGTAGGTATAGGAATAGTGCACTGTTGCCGCTCTTATCACAGGTCAGTGATCATAGGTACATTAATGGTGTTTTATTATTTTTATATTTTTATGGTATTAAGTTTGTTTGAAAAAAACATTTTTAAAATTTTGATGTTATAATTTATTTGATATTTTTTAAAGTATCCAATGAAGTAATATTGACACTGTTTTAATTTATTGTCGTAAAATCCCCCACACACTGTATAATATCGTTATAGTTAGGTCACCTGGTAGTTCAAATGACCCATCAATTTTTGACACGGGCCTGTAGTCTATATCTTTAATATATTAACTTTGGTCGAATATGAACAAAAATGTTTTTTATTTCAACAAACCAACATTACAAAAATATAATAATTCTATACATGTTCATGTCAAGAATCATACTTACATGATCGTTTAACAATTGAACCATAAAACATACATGAAATATTGAGAAAGTGATAGCGAAGAATACAATGAAGTATCTCATTCTTATGTAAATATCATCAAATACCTGAAAATAATATGTACTGTACATTTTTACTCACTTGGCAAAAGTAGTAAATAAAATTTCGGCATAATGACAGTTTAACGATAAAAATAAATTACTACTGTCGCGAAAAAAGAGGTGGCTATTAGCTTTAGGTTTGGTTATCATAGAGTGGTAGGCAGTGGTACTCAGTCTGCCGATCCGGGGTAGTACCACCAGTTACAAGTATACAGATCATGAAGTCATTTGGTCGCGATCATTTTCGGGATCAGCTTGTAAGTTGCCAATTCCAACTAGGCCGGCATAATGGATGTGATTGTTACTCACAGTTATTGAATTGTAGCAGTGACATCCATTCATGGACCACACTCCAGCTTAATATCAAGTGGGGTGCTGTCATATTTCGAGTCTCAATAAAAAAAAACCATTTAAAACATATAAAGCTTATTCGAAGTGGTCTCAATTGGCTGAAATATAGTCCTTTAAACATTGAGGCCAGTTATCAATATAAGCACGCATTCTTTTCATGGGAAAATTATTTACTGCCAATCGTATGGATTTGTTTTAGGATTTGTTAAATGTTTTAGGGACTCCAAATTATCATGGTGGTTAGAGCAAGCCATACTCTCTAAAACTAAACATAAATCATAATCCAGGGGATTAAGATCGGGACAACATGACAGACAGTCTTCAGCACCGATGAAGTCCGGAACGTTGGTTTCTAACCATGATTGGGTGGATCGAGCTTTATCACCCAGTGCCGAGTCTTGCTGAAACAACCATTTTTGGTTATCGAACATGGTGTTATTATGGGGCTAAACTACCTTCTCAAGAACGGTAGATTGACACCTTTTTCACAAAAAAATGGCTCAGTCACTCCTTCATAGCTAACACCCCACCAAACCATTACTGAAGTCGAATAATGCCCACGTTGTGCTCGGTTGACTAATTGGTAAGCTTCCTTAGAGCTTTGAGCATTATGACGGTTCTTTTTTTTTGTTAAAATATTGCTCAATTGTAACAAAAAAAACTCATCTGTAAACATTTTTTTTCTGTAAACTCCCTTTGCCTACCGTACCCTACCGCAAGAGGAGTAATTATTTTGATTATACCATCCTATTATTTTTAAAGTTATCAGTTAAGAAATGACCAGTGCGTCTATTATAGGCAGCAAGTCTTAAGTCATCTTTTATAATACGCGAATTGATACTAGGTGCTATCTTCATCTTCCAAAATTTTTTTTTGCATTCGGACAGGTTTTTTTCGAGTTGTTTTTACTGCTTTGATTACATTTTCCATACGAACACTACGTAGACGGCCGGATCTTTTTCTGTCATAATTAGAGGAGGTTTCATTGTACCGATCAATAGCCCGGTACACAAACATTTCACTAACAAAGCGTGTAGTGAGTTTTAAAAATTGTATTTGGCTACTTTGTGTAATGCAATCACGGCGATTCTGTTCTCTTTATCACCCCACTCCATTCTAGTTAATATATATTTAAAAAATATTATATAATGTATTGGCTATAAAATGAGAAAACGCAATTAACAATCATACAAAAATTACTGATTCCAAATTCAAAATGTAATATTTTGTTTATTTTAAATTGTAACAGTACTGATAGCCAGACTAAGTATACGAGGGGTGATCAAAAAGTAATGATGAACGGGTATTTCTAATAAAAATAAAGATCCAACAAATTTTTTCTCGCTTCTTCGGTCCTTCACTACTTTCCAGCTAAAAAATGTATAAATAGGACGTCATTTGAAGGAGCTATATTCATTTGAATACCAGCAGTCGGAGCGACAACACAAAAATGAAGAAACATGAAGTGAGATGCGTCATTAAGTACCTCTGTTTGACAAAAATGTCTACCAAAGAGATACACGCTGATTTGGTAGAGACACTGGGGGACTCTGCTCCTCCATATTCTACGGTGGCACGGTGGTGCATAGAGTTTAAGCTGGGTAGAACATTCACAGAAGATGAACATCGCGAGGGACGCCCAACCTCGTCCCTCACTGAGGAAAACGAATCGAATCGAAATAAATCGAAGATATCCTATTAGTAGACCGAAGAGTAACCGTCAGACATTTAGCTTAGGTCACTGGGATCTCATTTTGGCTAGCAAAATGAATATGAAGAAGGTCTCCGCGCGTGGGTACCGAGAATGTTAACGGACGAACAAAAGAAAAAGCGGCCAAGTGCGAGTCGGAATCGCCCATGAAGGGTTCCGTAGCAGCAAGTAACATAATATATGAGTTCTTGTAGTTCGTTGATTGATTTTTATATAAGAGTTAATCGAATAAAAGGTAAATTGCGGATTTTCGATATATGACATTTCAAGAGCCAATCTTGCAAAGTTCCGGGCTGATCAAGAATTTTTTTTGGCTCGATTTGTGACCATGGACGAAACATGGATCCATCATTTTGATCCTGAGACCAAACAACAATCGGTGACTTGGAAAAGGTCATCCTCACCGACGCCGAAGAAGTTCAAAGTCTCGAGCTCTGCGGGCAAGGTTATGGCGTCCGTTTTCTGGAATGCTGAGGGAATCATAATGGTCGATTACCTGGAAAAGAGAGCTACTACAACGAGCTTCTACTACGCTGATCAAATAAGACGACTGCGAGAAGCCCTAAAGGAAAAAAGACGGGGCAAACTCCGAGCGAAAGTCCTGTTTCATCAGGACAACGCTCCTGCACACAAAGCCGAAGTTGCGATGGCTGCCATTCGAGAAGCAGGCTTCGAACTGGTCGAACACCCGCCCTATTCTCCAGATTAAGCCCCCAGCGATTTTTATTTGTTTCCTCGGCCCAAGGAACACCTCAGAAGCAAGAAATTTGAGGATGATAGCGAGTTGATGGCTGCTGGAGAGGCATTTTGGGTTCGCCAAGTTAAAGATTTTTTTAAAGGGTATTTTAGGTTTAGATAAACGTTGGACTAAATGTATCGACTTGTTAGGAGACTATGTAGAAAAATAAATTAAATTTAAACTAGAATCGTTGTTTTAATATACTAATTTATCATTACTTTTTGACCGCCTCTCGTATATGTATGTGAATTTAATAACTTTGTGCATTTGTTACATTGTGTATGTTTATACTACAGAATAAAACAGTAGAAAACAGATTCCTTAGATATAGGTCATGGGTGATGGTGATTTTTATGTTTGTTTACTACTTGTGCCAAGAAAAACAGTATAAAGGTCATTAGTTTTAGGAGAATTCGACATATATTTTATTTATTTACTAAAAACTCACCATACAAATAAATGCAGCCAACGAAATAAATACGAAACCAAATAGGTAGCTAAAGAAAAATACTTGATGATAAATACCACTAAAGCGATTGCACAAACTGTAAACGAAAATTTAACTTTATTCTACAATATAGCTTTTGTAAAATATATGATAAATAAAAATCTTTTAAATCTCACCTTGATAAAGCTTCATGTTTTAGAATTAGATTCCTCAATCGTTCTTTAATAATGGCATGTGTTTCTGCGGCGTTTTCATCATTTTCAATATTTTCTATATCGCTTTCTGTTATTAATTCTCGATAGCAATAACTTAAAACTTTACATTCCATACATATGTTTACAAGACCAAATAAGCAAATCATATCGAAAATTGACAGAGCATAAGCAGAGATTGTTGTCAAAATAAATTCATATAAATAGATTAACAAAAAATGTTGATGCTTATCAAATGGATACCACAAATCATGCGGTAAACGATATACCCAATCCTTCCCCAAAACAGTGTACTCATATTTTGAAACAACCCAAGGCATTGCATTTACTACTAAAAACATTAAAACTGAAAGAAAACTTATCACTTTAATCATCATTTTATTTGCATATCCATAGGTTTTTATAATATGTAAATTGTCATTAATTACTGTATTGTAGCTTATCCAAAAATCATAACGAAAATATTGGAGTAGCATGTCATAAAATTCTTGATTTGACCTCAATTTAATGAGACGAACACCACTCATTAGGCATATGCCAATGTTTGGCACTACATTCACTACACTAAAGAAGCTAAGGTCAGATAAACAGATGGTTATAGAAGAATGCAAAATTGCCCATCCCATAGTAAGTATAAGGACCAATATCACCCGCGGATTATTTCCACCTAAGCTGAATTTTAAATTTTGTGCGATTGTAATCACTGATACGAAATAATTTTTAACTTCCATTCTAATTAGTTTTTTTGGCATTTCGATTAAAATTTATGTCCACAAGTAAAAGTTTCAAGATTGAATGATAATCGCAATATAATATTAAAGCTCCTTTACAATCTACGTTTATACCGGCGTCATCTACTAGCATTTCACGTATTTATATTCTATTTAGAACTTATATATATATATATATATATATATTTATTAGGAAATATGGCGAATAACTCGTTTAATAGTCTAAGAGCCTATAGCCGGTGTTAATGGCGTGTGTAATTCACCAGACCTGGATTTATGCGCAGTGAGTTCCCCCAGCGCGGCTGGTTCTCAGTAGCGACATGTATCAAAAAATTATATAATTAAATTTTTATACCTTTTGCACTTGGGTATCAACTGCGTCTGCTACTCTTAGTCTTACTGAGCCCCCAACACATGTATGGTAGGTAAAGAAGACTTGATGTATTATGGTCTGCTGTGGTTGATCCAAGTTTGGTCAAATACATACAAGTAGGTGACCACTGGCTGTTGTAACATTAAAATATCGCTCTTAGACTCGCAGAATTTTAATGGGATTCGACGAGACACAACAATCATTATTGGAACGTAGTTCCTTATCGCGCGTTGCGGAAGACGAAAAAAATTAAGACCAAAAGTTGTAACGACACTTTTTGCTATAGTTGTAAGCCGTGCGGCGTGCGCGTGTTTCTCTGTCTGTCTCTCTCTCTCATAGAAAGTAAGCCAGTTATTTTCGTTTCGTCTTCCTATTTTGGAATGAACAGTGTGGTGTCGCGAGTATTATTTTTGTTGAGTGTATACAGGTTTTTTGTACATAATAAAAACAACAAAATATAAATACTACCATCGCTAATATATTAGCTACCATCGATGCAGTTTTTTCAAGACATTTAAATTTTTGAAATCAGGCGTGGACGAACCGTTTAGCGATTGGTTTTTTGCGCGTAAAGTCCAGGGTTCGATTCCCGGTCGGAGCAAATATTTGTTTCATAACTTCATGTTATTAAATTTGTTAATAAAAAAAAGAGATTGATATTTGCTTTGGGTCTGGTTATCAAAGAGTGGTAGGCGTTGGTACTCAGTCTGCTGATCCGGGGTAGTACCACCACTTACAAGTATACAGACCGTGAAGTGATTTGGTCACGTTTCTAAATCAGCTTGTTAGTTGCCGGTTCCATCTAGGCCGACATAGTAGATGTGATTGCTACTCACAGTTATTGAATTGTAGTAGCAGTGACATTCATGGACCACACTTCGGCTTAACATCAAGCGGGGTGCTGTCATATGTCGAGTCACGATAAAAAAAAATAGAATCCCAACATATGTTTCCTACTTCAGTTACCACCAAGCCAATTATTACTAAAATTGAGCCTACTAATTAGGTTTATCGGTGATTGTAATCAGGGCCGTCTTAAGCATATTCAGCGCCGGGGTGCGAAAGTCAAGGCTCCGCTCGCGTGGTCTCAGTGTAGTAGGTACCTATCGAAATTTATGGCGGTCGGCATGCGCCCCCTAGGACTCTACGCCCGGGTGCACTGCACCCCTTGAACCCCCGGGTAAAGACGGCCCTGATTGTAATTGTCAGTATTTTGTAAAGAAATAAACTTTTTAACATTAATTGCTATTTTCTTTTCTATAATATAGGTAAAATAATAAAAAGTGACGCGCGAAAGCTGCTACATATTATGATTAGTAAGTTTAAACAAAAACAAGAAGAGAAAGAAGTTGTTTTCCAAGAAAAACAACATTGTTTAGATGCGATCTCGGATTTTTTAGGTTAGTATGACTTTGTAGTCTTGATCCTTGTTGGCTGATTATTAGATATATTTACGACATGATGATACTTTTTCTTATGTTTATAGACAATCTTGCAGATATTCAAGGACTCCGCGAAATCAAAAACATTGTTGAAACGTTAACGAATTTAAAGAAAAAATCTTTAACAGAAACTCAGACTAAGTTCTTAGAAGAAATATCTTCACTAACTGGTATGTACCTGCATCGGTTTCGAGTGTTTTAATTTGTTTGTTCCGTTTTACAAAGTTGTGTTATTTGACGTCATGAAACTGTTTGGGTACCTTCTTTATTAGAATATTCATCTTCTAAATATACATTTTATACTTTGTTTTGCAGAGGTTGGTGTCATATCATCTCATAGGCATAGGCGATGTTTTTTATATGTTATTGTGACTCGACATATGACAGCACCCTGGGTTGTCGCAACCGAGCGATATGCACAAGTGAATTATTTTATCCAATTTTCTTTAATAATTTATTGTTGTAGTTAGGTTTTGGATCGATTGTTGTAGAAATACATTCAATATTTATAATTTCTTCTTTCGGCAGTTTCGTTAACTAAGTGGTAACAATTTGCCTTAGTTTCAGAATTTAATTTCTAATCATTTGTTCTTACTTTTTCATATTACATGGGTACAATTACAATTTAATTTTTTAATTCAATTAATCAATGAAAAAATCAATCAAACGCCTTTTTCCCACAGGGATAGGCAGAGGTAATGGAGCGCCACTTACCACGATCCTTACACAACTCACTTGCTTCCCTCACATCCATAATTCTCTTCATACAGGCTCTGTGGTTATGGGCACTAGGCACCCTAGCTTTCTTGAGGATGTCTCCGATTTGGTCGGAAAACTCCTCTCCTGGGCCTGCCTTGTTTAACGCATCCACCCACATCAGATTTATAAATTCCTTTCGTCAATCTATTTTCACTCATCCTTTTCCATGTGCCCAAACCATCGAAGCATTCCTTTGTCAATCCTTGTCACTACATCTTCTTTCAAGCCACATCTATCACGCAATGTGCTATTCCTTATTCTATCAGCTATCGTCACTCCACACACACTCCTAACGACCGCATTTCCACAGCGTTAATTCTACTCTCATGCTTCTTCTGCCATACCCAACCTTCACTTCCATACATTAATGTAGGAACAAGCACCGCATTATGAACAGCCATCTGTGACTTTTGGAACATTATTTGGCTGTTCATTATACTATGGATGGCACCGTTCACTACGTTACCCTTTTGCACTCTTCTCTCAATATCTTCATCACACTTTTCATCTCTAGTAAACATACTTCCCAAGTAAACAAATTGTTTGACTTGTTCCACTTGCTTTCCGTCTATCATTATCACACATTATATCACATTCACAAACAGAAACTTTGATAAAAACCTCATTTGGCCGAATAACTGCAGAAATTGGAAAAAAATGACAGACCATGTAATAAATGTGGAAAATAAATACAAACAAAGAGATCACATAACAGAAGAAGTGTTGAAAAATTTCATAAGTGTAGGTGATGACGACTCCATTGGTACAGAAGAATCCTTAGAGGTTGAATTTTTGGATTCGGAGTTTGAGTACGATGATTAAACAATTAAACTTTCATCATCAGCCTGTACTCGATTAAACATATTGTCCAAGAAATTAAATAAACTAAATGTTAGGTAGGTAAATATTATATACACTAATAAATAAATCTACACACTCGTTTTATAACTCACATCCATGATAGTCAAGGCTCCGACACACCAAAACGGAGCATTTAAAAACAAATGACATTTAAAAATGTGTTGTTAACCACTTAATAATAATAATATGTGGGACATTTCACAAATATTGTTCTGACCACAAACTAAGCATAAGCATAGACATAAAGTTCGTAAACAACTATTATACAAATTGATTGTCGTAAATACAAAAAATACTCAAGTATCAAAACATTTTTCTCCTACTAAGTCTGTAACCACATTATTATTTTTTTAATTTGCCGCGTTTTCTCAGGTCACGCTTTCGTTTGCCAGACTCTATTTGCAACATTGCTATGACTAAAGTTGTTACTTACTATGTTATCAAATTTAAGACTTAAAGTACCTGATGATGACTACAAGAATGCAGGGGATGTGTAATAACTATGAGGATATGATTTAACTAAAATTGATTCTTACCATTAGCTTATACCTGGGCTTATACCTCATTAAAGATCTGAAGTACCTCATGGTGTACCACGAGGGTGCTAGGGGTCCTGTAATGTACTTAAGAGTCACTGTTTATAAAAGCAGGTGTAACCGCGGGGAACAACTAGTATGAATAAAATTCAATCCGACCTAAAGTGAAATGTATAAATTCCAATCAAAGTGAACATTATTTCTTTTGAATTATTTTACTTTGTAATCATAAGATAATTAAGGTTATATTAAAAACAACTGCGCATGTTCTTGATATTGTAGATAAATTAAAATACATCTTTAATAAATATGTCAAGGTCCATTTTAATAGTAAATAATTTTATGTGCATGTTCGATTTCTAATCATAATGAAAGAGTGTATCATAGGAATACAATACATTTTCTTTTTCATGCAATTAATCCAAAGGGAGTACGTGTTCTTTTTTATAAATCAATAACATAAGTTGTCACGCCTTTTTCCCACAGGGATAGGCAGGACAATGAAGCGCTACTAGCCACGATCCTGACACAACTCCCTCACATCCTTACTTCTCTACATACAAGCTCCACGTCAAAACCTGCAAAAATAAATAAGGTTTATTAATTATTAAAATAAGGTTTAGAACATATATTATGAGTTTGATACAATGTTAGTTTGTTTGGTCATTTATTATTTATGTAAATTTTAGAATGGATTCATGGATTCATGAACTATAGCTTTAACGTTGTGCAAGTTGTTCAAAGATAATTATAAAATATGTTTTACTCATTATGTTAAGACTTCTGTGATTTAAGTAGGTGCTCTATTGTTTGCTTTAAGATAATGCTTGACCACGTGTCGCGCGACCGTGAAAAAATTAAATCTGTTAATCCAAGAATTCCTGCCAACCCCACTTCAATTAGAAGATCTTACACTTATTGACAACTAGAAGTATATTATTAGGTCTTTTTTTAAGGGATAGTAGTCGGAAACTATGAGAACGGAATGCTTTTAATGATTTAATGTCTTCTAGAACCCTAGAATTTTATGTTACTATCATAAATAAACTTATGTCTTGTTGCTCCAAATATATTAATGTCTTCATCTTAGTCTTCAGTACTTGAGTGATAAAGATGAAACAAGTTATTACAGATGAACATTAGAGGGAAAATAATTACATAGTGAAATGATTACATTCAGCTAAGTCAGCTCTGTTTGTTAAAGTCAATGACAAAAACTATTAACAAAGCGTATAGGCAAACATTACAGATAGCAGGGGTGCATTTGTCATGACAGGATAAGCACATTAGTAAGCACACCAGTTTGTAACGCGTAAAGTCCCGGGTTCGATTCACGGTCGGAGCAAATATTTGTTTTATAGCTTTTCTTTGTAACATTTAATAATTAAATAATACAAATATTTAATTTACTCAGGGTGTGGTTAACAAACAGTTATAGGTATTGGTACCCTGTCTACTGATCCTGAGTAGTACAACCACTTACAAAATATACAGACCGTGAAGTGACTTAGTCGTGTTTTGGGATTACCTTGTATGTTGCCGATTTTTATGACTGCTACTTACAGTTATTCAAAGGTAGTAGCACTCACCTCCGTACTCCAGCTTAACATCAGGCGAGGTGCAGTCATATGTCGAAATAAAAATGTAACAATCGGTGGATATAATGCTTCCCCCTTCCTGTATTACAAGTATGAAAAGACGAGGTAGGATTGTTAAGGAGCTTCTTGGATCATTCTCCGTGATATAGACGATAGATAAGGCGCAAAGCGGTCAAATCTCTGCAAAGTTGCAGAAAGCTCCAGAGTTCCCGTGACATATGCATCTCCTATAATTGGGACAGCTCGGCGCTATTGCAGCGCCAGCCAAAAATAGAGCTAATTTGAGTCTTGTATAGGCGATACTCTGGCACGAAGAACCGCAGCTCCTTGTTAAGAATGTCAAGTTTGATCTTAATGGCCCGCTCGAAGTGGTCCCTGTGATTCACAGGGACCAAGTCGCTGTGAAGGAACATTTTTCATAAGATAAGATAAATTATAAGATGTCTAGTCTGTCCGATGTACCGAGGGAGTTGTTCAAAGAGAAGGATGAGTTGTTTTTCGCACACTTGAGTCTTGTTTGTCTTAAACTGAACTAAGTTCTCGTCGCCCCAGTCGGTAATACAATGAAAAAACCGGTTCAGACTCTCTCATATCGGCTATCTCTTGTTTATCGGCTGCGGGGCGGGCAGTGTAGCGTCCATTCACCGTGCTGTCGTCTGCATAGCAATGAATGCTGGATCCAAGGTTCAGCATGTCATTGATATACAGAAGGAACAAGTAGTAGGCAGTGTGGTAGGCAGTGGTACCCAGTCTGACGATCCGGGGTAGTACCACCACTTACAAGTATACAGACCGTGAAGTGATTTGTCGCGTTTCGGGATCAGCTTGTAGTTGCCGGTTTCAACGAGGCCGGCATAGTGGATGTGACTGCTACTCACAGTTATTGAATTGTGGTTGCAGTGACATCCATATAATGGGGGTTAAATTTAAAAAAAAAATGTAAATAATTTTAATTTTTTTTAATTTTTTTAAGAATTTTTTTAAATTTTGGGGGTTAAATTTAATATATATATATATATATATATTTTGCAGCATATATATATATATATATATATATATATATATATATATATATATATATATATATATATATATATATGCTGCAAAAAAGTACAGTTATTGTACAAACTGGCTTTTATAAAAGTAATTTTTATTACATACTAAACAGCTAATCTAGTATGTATAATTTAGTATGTAATAGAAAGCTTTACCTTTTCTAGCCTTACGAGTTGTTCAACAGCTGGTCGAGGATGAGAAGTACCCGCTTGCCTATGTATATAGCTAAATCTTTGTACATGGATATTATTAGTTTTCCCTTGCTTAACCTCGCAAAAATGTTTACTCGGAACTTATTGATTTGTTCTCATCTGGTGATTTTAAATCAAGGAAACGGGTTATAAATTCACCAAATATGCTAAACCACTGTTGTAACCGCTCTCCTTAACTTATCAATTTCGACGAATGCGCCGATACTAAAGTAGTCGGTCTTCAATAGGCCCCCCCCCCCCCTCTCTCCCCAAGATCTCCTTTCAGGTCAAAAGAGACCCCAGCCGCGAATGTACGAAGCGTAATATCTTAGCGCATACAGCCAAATATTTTAACCCTCTTGGCTTGATCTGTCCAGTCGTAGCTTATATGAAGCTTCTTGTACAGGAGTGCTGAAAGGCAGATCTCGATTGGGATGAGCCCGCACCGCTTTTCAATGTTGCAGCTTGGAGTCAGTTTCGCTTTCAGCTCGAAATGATTAAAAATATTAAAATTCGTAGACATATTGAACACCTTCTTATACTACTCTTATAGGCTTCTCGAACGCCAGCAAAAGATGCTACGGCGCCGCTATCTACGTCCGTGTTAGCACAGATGCTAATTCACGTGCCGAAATTTGATTATTATGCCTAAAATCTAAACTTGCTCAGAGCCATATTGATGGCAAAGCTTTTGTTGGTAACCACGTAGCAATTCAAGCCAATTTAGATTCATCACATTGGTTTCATATAGCAGGTACAGAAAATTCTAGCGATATTTTATCTCGTCCCACTATTCCTGCAAAACTCATAAACAATAATTTACGGAATAAAGGTCGCACCTGGACCGTATTGCCTATTCAAGAATGGCCGATTTCGTTTTTCGTACCTAGCACTTTTGACAGGATACTCGAGTTAAAAGCAACTCCGCAAGTTTAGGTAACTACGATTACTACAAACGAGCATATATTTTATAACATTGCATACCGTGTATCATCTTGGAAAACGTGTATCAGCGTAGAGGCTATATTGTGTGTATCAGGCGTAGGCTTATATTTGTATTTTATTTCCTAGTAGTAATTAATACCTATTTAGAAGTTTTTGCAGGTTTAAACGTGGAGCTTGAATGAAGAGAATTATGGATGTGAGGGAAGCGAGGGAGTTGTGTCAGGATCGTGGCTAATAGCGCTTCATGGTCTCTGCCTATCTCTAAAGGAAAAAAAGCGTGACAATTTAAGTGATTGACTTATAAAAATAGGACACGTACATTTATTGCATCTAAAAAAAACGCTATTCCAATGATACACTCCTTCAGTAGGATTAGAAATCAAACATGCACTTATAATTATATACTAATAAAATGGAACTTGACATATTTATTAAAGATGTCTTTTAATTTATCTACAAAGAACACGCGCAGTTTTTTTTAATATAACTCTAATTATCTTATGATTACAAAGAAAAGTAATTCAAAAGAAATAATGTTCACTTTATAATATAAATAATTCCATCCATACTTGCAAAGCAACCCCTCGAAGGGGGTTTGCATCGAATAAAAAAAGGACACGTATGCCTATCGGATTAATTATCTAATTATACCTGCATACATTTCCCTCATTATAAAGTAGTCCTTCACTATGATCAATAATTTAATACTAACAGAAAATTACATACTAACAATTCGCTATTATTTAAATAGAACTTGACCTATTTGTTAAAGAAGTACTTTAATATATCTACAATGAGGGTGGGAACAGTATTTATTTTATATTTTTTCTTAAATATAGACATTTTAACTTAAAATATGATTTTTTTTTCTGTTGGTCTTAAATTACTTCACAATATTTTTTAAAGATTGCAATAAATGTCCACCGGCTCATGTTCGTTGAGCCTCATGCGCTGGGCGTGACGTCATCGGATTCCTTTCTATGGGAAGTTACGTCGCGCGCACGTTATATTTTACGTATTATTCGGGAATATTATAATAATGTCTTCTCAAAGTACGGTGTATAAATACTGTATTATTTCTTTATGTACGAATACTTCGATCAGTACACCAAATAAAATGTTTATTTCTGTGCCAAAAGGTAAAAAAAATCGAAAAGAAAAATGATGGATTGCGATGAAAAGGGACTCCAAAAAAATCAAGCATAAGCATGCGTCATTGCTGTAAAGATCATTTCGATATAAGTTGACTGAAAGATAAATTATTTTCTCTCTATAGCTGCTATTCGCGAACTAGTTTACTAAGTATTAGGCAAGAAGCAACCGCCCATATACCTAGATCCACCCTAACACTGTTTTGTTTTAATAAATATTTGGTGTGGTAAAATCACTCAAATTTGGTTCATGGTTATTTTAGATGTATTAGTACTTGGAATTAATTCGTAGCGTTTTATAAAAGATGGCGTAGGTAGTACTGTATTCCTTTCGTACCGACAGTAAATTATTTATCGTAAACCAGCTGATATCAGGTGTCATCGCCATTATTATTTTATTTTAAAAACGTAAACAACAACACTTTGTGATTAATTAAAAATGTCAAAATTTGTGCCAAATAAAGTGTTTTTGCGAGGAGTTTTGCTCCATTATTTTCATATGGGTAAAACCGCTGCCGAAAGTCATCGGATTCTGGTGGAAGTTTACGAGGAACATGCTCTGGCTGAGCAAACGTGTAGGAAGTGGTTTGCGCGTTTTAAAAGTGGTGATTTCGAGCTAGATGACGAAGAACGACCTGGACAGCCAAAAAAATTTGAAAATGAAGAATTACAGGGCTTGCTTGACGAATATTCATGTCAAACGCTTCAAGAATTGGCTACATTATTGGCAGTTGATTTATCAACGGTAGGAAAACGCCTCAAAACAATGGGAATGATCCAGAAGCAGGGTTATTGCCATATGAATTAAAACTGAGAGACATTGAGAGACGTTTTTTAACCTGTGAATTGCTACTTGAACGAAAAAAACGAAAAGGTTTTTTGCACCGAATTGTCACTGGTGATGAAAAATGGATCCATTATGATAATCCCAAGCGCAGAAAGTCATGGGTAAATCCCGGTCAGCCATCAACAAAGTTATTTTGCTGCACGACAATGCTTGTCCACACAAAACCGGTAAAAAAGTATTTGGAAACGCTGAAATGGGACGTTCTACCTCACCCGCCGTACTCTCCAGACATTGCACCTTCAGATTACCACCTATTCCGATCGATAGCTCATGACCTGACTGACCAGAAGTTCACTTCGTACGAAGATTGCCAAAAATGGGTCGATTCATGGATTTCATCAAAAGACAAGGAGTTTTTCGAGCGCGGTATCCGTCTCTTGCCTGAAAGATGGCAGAAAGTAGTAGAAAGCGATGGGAAATATTTGGAATGAATCATTTTTTTTAATTAAAAAAACGCTACGAATTAATTCCAAGTCCTAATATTATTTAGCGATTAATAAAATTCTTTTAAATTGGATAATTTTAAAACCTATTATAATTATTTTAAATTGAAATATTATAAGATAAGAAAACACAATTTTCAAACGACCAACCTGTCAAATGTCAAACTGAGGACGTTTCTTTTATCACATGCTCATATTAAACGCATCAAGCAGTCAAGCCCTGACTTATTTTCTTTATTTACATTTTTTTTATTGTCACACAACATCTGACCCCGACCCACCTGATGCTAAGCAAAAGGAGGTCCAAGAGTGACGACGACTGACCCTTGGTCGACGACTGTATGCCGACCAAAGGTGCTTCTTCACGCATAGCTTTAAGGATCCAAGGTCATAGGATGAAGAGAACACATGTGCTGGCAAAGCATTCTACTTGTCGATTGTTCTACAAAGTAAAGTTGCACCGAACTTTTTAGTTCGACTGCCAATTCGGTCGATAGAATGCGGATTACGGGTGTGAAAAGACGAGGTAGGAACAAGGCTAAAGAGCTCTTCGAAACATTGTTCTTGGTAAAGGACGCACAGAGCCGCCATGTCTCTGCGTAGTTGCAGGGGCTCCAGAGTTCGCGTGACCTCTGCATCACCTATAATTCGGACAGCTCAGCGCTGCAATGAATCCAGGGCATTAAGAAGATACTTGGCTGAGCCGTCCCAGAGATGCGAACAGTACTCCGCGCAAGA
This sequence comes from Tinea trinotella, assembly GCA_905220615.1. Classification (NCBI taxonomy): domain Eukaryota; kingdom Metazoa; phylum Arthropoda; class Insecta; order Lepidoptera; family Tineidae; genus Tinea; species Tinea trinotella. The sequence goes on from HG992311.1 coordinate 8,505,484, forward strand.
GCGAACCTGATCCTTGTATAAAAGCAGTCGAGGCGTCACGCTTTTTTAAGTGAAAGCCAGCTAATGAAACGAGGTATAGTGTTTTAGGTAAATTTAAAAGCATTATAACTTTGTAAATACGTATCGTACATATTGAAGTATACATATACGTATACATATTGAAGTGAAATAAAAACCATTGATTTTGTTAACTTGCGATCTTTAATTGTAGCAAATGAAAATTATATATTTTTTTCACTTTTCCCATGCTCATTCAGAATTCTAGAATACGCGCCGTTTTTTTAAATACAACTTTAACTATCTTATAATTATTACAAAGGATAGTAAACTGAAAAATGTAATAATTTTCCAGAGTGGGAGAGGACACTTCCGGTGCATTAAGTGTCCTCAGCTGGTTGAAATTACCACCCTACACAGGTGCAAATCCCCCCATAGTGACCAAGTCGCGTTCGGGGACTAGTTTGTGTAGCACCAGTTGCGTTGGGGGTTGTGGATTCGGTTAGGGACAGTGGCATCCTGCTGACCTGCAGTATCCCGGTGAGAGTTTGTTGACCCGTCGGCCAGGGAGACCCGTAGCAACGGTTCACCGCTGGCCGCCCGCCGTATAGTACAGGGGCCTGAGCCCACCGCTAACCACGGAGGGAGGCTGCCCCACCATGCGGCGCATAATCTCGGGGTGATTCGTCTTGCCGATTGGTGATCGGATATGGGGTCCAGGCGATCATTTCCGGGAGGGTACGGGGGCCCTTCCGTCCGACGGATCAGCAAACTCACACCGCCGGGATGCATGTGGCTAAGCGGATAGCTGCACTTTCGTCTCTGCCGAAGAAACAACCCCCAACATTTTCACGCACCCCCCCCCCCCCCTCCATATGCAAGCACACAACAAGAAAAATAGAGTTTTTTCAGCGGCAACAAAAACCCCCATTACAAAGGAGTTTGGCGTGGATTTCACGAATATACGTGGAATCCATGCCAATCTCAGTGCCGTCCATCACCATCTTGAGACGGCACAGCCCGCTCTGCTCTTCTTGACGGAGACGCAGATAAAGGCTCCGGCTGACACCTCGTACCTTCAATGCCCCGGCTATTCGCTTGAGGAAAGATTCCTCGCGAAAGCCGGGGTATGTGTGTACATCCGGTCCGATATCTGTTGTCTCCGTCTGCTTTGCTTGGAGGATCCTTCCCTGTCCATCCTCTGGGTACACGTGGATCTTGGTTCCTAAACCAGGATCTACGGGTGCCTTTATCGTTCCCACCACGGGGATTCGGAGACAACCCGGCTCTTCGATTCTCTGAGCCGGGCGACAGATGAAGCGCTAGAGCGGTTCCCGACCGCGGAGGTCGTTGTCTTGGGGGACTTCAACGCACACAATGAGGTGTGGTTGGGGTCCCAGAGGACCGACCACGCGGGAAGGGCCGCTCATGCCTTCGCCCTTCTGCATGACCTTACGCAGCTGGTTACCCAGCCCACCCGGGTACCAGACATTGTCGGTCATGCCCCCTCTCTGCTGGACCTTCTACTGACCACTCGTCCGACCGGGTATAAAATTTCGGTCAAGGCCCCTCTAGGGACTTCTGACCACTGCCTGGTCGAGACGGTGGTGCCGCGCGTCGTGCCTCCTCCTGCCAGGAAAGAGGTGCGACGTTTGTGGCACTACAGGTCAGCGGATTGGGAGGGAATGCGAAATTATTTCGCTTCGCTCCCTTGGTGGCAGCGCTGCTTCAACTCCGAGGATCCATCCACGTGTGCCTCGGCCGTTGCTGATGAGATAGCACTGGGGATGGAATATTACGTTCCATCCAACTGTGCATCTCGTAACGACCGGAGCAGGCCCTGGTACCACAGTGACTGCGCGGCTGCTGTTTCAGCGAAAAACGCAGCTCACAGCGCGTGGGCCAGGGGTCGAATAAATCATGACCCTCACGTGGATGAGTTGAAAGCAGCCTATAATCGTGCCACCAAGTCTTGCAGAAAGGTCTTTAAAAAAGCGGAGGCACAGCGCGTTTCCAGGATTGGCGAGAGTCTATTAGCGCACCCAACGGGTAGTCGCAGCTTTTGGAGTCTCGCCAAGACTGTAGAATCTAACTTCTGTCGTTCTGTACTGCCACCGCTGAGGCAGCCTGATGGCTCACTGGCGCATACGGCGAAGGCAAAGGCCGATCTACTGGCCGAAGTCTTTGCCACAAATTCGCGTTTCGACGATCGTGGTGCAGAACCACCCACTCTGCGTCCATGCGGGCATACGATGCCTGAGATTCGTATCAGACAACGCGATGTCCGCATGGAGCTACGATCGCTCGATATCCGAAAGTCCAGTGGTCCCGATGGTGTCCCAGCGCTTGTGCTTAAGACTTGTGCAGCGGAATTGACTCCCGTCTTGACGAGGCTATACCGGCTCTCGTACGCATCGGGCTGTGTGCCTCGGGCTTGGAAGGAGGCCAATGTGCAACCGGTCCCAAAAAAGGGCGACCGTTCAGACCCGGCGAACTACCGTCCGATAGCTGTAACCTCAGTGCTATGCAAGGTCATGGAGCGAATAATTAATGTTCGCCTCATGGCCTACCTGGAGGGTCACCAGCTGATCAATGACCGTCAATATGGCTTCAGGCCGAAACGGTCAACTGGTGACCTTCTGGCGTACACCACGCACGTCTGGGGTGAAGCGTTGGATGGTAATGGAGAAGCCCTTGCCATCGGCTTGGACATCTCCAAAGCGTTTGACAGGGTCTGGCACAGGGGCCTTTTATCCAAGCTCGAGGCATACGGTTTACCTGACCGTCTGCGGGGTTGGATAGCTGACTTCCTGCGTGAACGCTCCATACGCATCGTTGTGGATGGAAGCGCATCGCGCAGGATGTCGGTGAATGCCGGCGTCCCTCAAGGCTCCGTGCTGTCGCCGACTTTGTTCCTTCTGCATATCAATGACATGCTGGACCTTGGATCCAGCATTCATTGCTATGCAGACGACAGCACGGTGCATGGACGCTACACTACCCGCCCCGCAGCTGGCAAACAGGAGATAGCCGATATGAGAGAGTCTGTTGTAGCGGGACTGAACCGGGTTCTTGATCGTATTACCCACTGGGGCGACAAGAACCTAGTTCAGTTCAACGCAGGCAAGACTCAGGTATGCGCGTTCTCGATGAAAAAATCCCCGTTTACTCCCCTTCCCTCTCTTAGTAACATCTCCCTTAGTGCTTCGGACAGACTAGACATTCTAGGAATGTCCCTTCGCTGCGACCTGAATCACAGGGACCACATTGAGCGGGCCATCAAGACCACCTCCCGCAAACTTGGCATCCTGAACAAGGTGCGGCGGTTCTTCGCGCCAGAGCTTCGCCTGCTATTGTACAAGGCGCAGATTCGCTCTTGTGCGGAGTACTGTTCGCACCTCTGGGACGGCTCTGCCAAGTATCTTCTAAATGCCCTGGATTCATTGCAGCGCCGAGCTGTCCGAATTATAGGTGATGCAGAGGTCTCGCGAAATCTGGAGCCCCTGCAACTACGCAGAGACATGGCGGCTCTGTGCGTCCTCTATCGCCTATACCACGGGGAATGTTCCGAGGAGCTCTTTAACCTTGTTCCTACCTCATCATTTCACTCCCGTAATACCCGCACAGGTCGGGGGAAGCATCCGCACTTTATCGACCGAATCGGCAGTCGAACTAAAAAGTTTGGTGCGTCTTTTCTTTGTAGATCAATCGACAAGTGGAATGCTTTGCCTGCCCATGTGTTCTCTCCATCCTATGACCTTGGATCCTTCAAGCGATGCGTGAAGAAGCACCTTTGGCCGGCATAGTGACGGCGGCTGAGGCGGCCGAGAACAGACTCGGTTTTCTCAGTCGTCGTCACTCTTGGATCTCCTCTTGCTTATCATCAGGCGGGACGAAGTCAAATGTCGTGTCACAATAAAAAAAAAAAAAAAATATTAATTTTTCATATTTCAAATTCAAATTCAAGGTCGGTATTAAATTATATAATCATGAATAAAAATGTTTCCAATTTAATGACAGTTTGCGATGTCGAATCCTATTCATATTTTGCTGAAAAAACATATTAAAAAAAATTGTGGAATATATTTTTAATATAGTTTTCTCGACATATGACAGCACCCCGCCCGCCTTATTTAATTATTGTAGTAGTTGTCTACTCTAGTTTAACAACTGCAAGTAACATTTACATCCACCATGCCGGCCTAAAAGGAGCCGGCAATTTACAAGTTGATCCCGAAACGCAACTAAGGCACCTTTTAATTCTAAATCGATCCGCATTTTGATAAAATAAAACAAATCGACCAGTTAATAAATCTATTCTAAAAAATCGATCTCGCGTGAAAATCCTGCTAAAAGAGTACCACTTGACCGGTCGCGATTAAAATACCTATGTGCAGTTCAATGGCTGCAAAGTTTCGTGTCTAAGAATCAACCACGCCTAAAACAAAATCATACCAAGCCCAGGTTGTAATAGTCTTGGTAATAAAATTAGGAATAAATTGAAAATTGTTTGTACATTTTTAATCAATCAATCAAATTGTCACGCCTTTTCCCGACAGAGATAGGCAGATACAATAGAGCGCCACTTTCTACGATCCTAACATAACTCCCTCGCATCCATAATTCTTTTCAGACAAGCTCTATGGTTATGAGCACTAGGCAACCCAGCTACATTTTGTACAATTTTAATTTATACATACTGTTTTCATGCAAATTGTAGCTTAAAATATTCATAAGTACTAGGCAACTAAAGGAGAACAATAATATACAAATAAATAAAAAATGGGTAGTGCACAAAGAATATTATTAGAATTTGAATATTACTAGACACTATTATATATATAGGGGGAAAGTGGCATGAAGGAGCCAGGTTTTGAAGGAGCCACTTGCATTATTTCGGTAGTTTAGGAACGAATTAGGTTGGTGATTTTATTTTTAAGTGGCACCACTGTTTTCCTTTCACCCATAAACATTTGACATTTCGCCGACACCAACGGACGCCGGTACATCGAGTCAAAGTTTTTGGCACTAAAAAGTAAGTATTTTGCTTCATTTGATTTGTATTTTGGTATTTTATTGTATACAAATATAGTACATGGATTATAGATTGAGGTAGTGCATATATTTGGCCTTACAGCTGCGTAAAAACTAAGCCGAAAAAGTTTTAATATTGTTGTTATTTTGAAGATTATATATTTTTTTAAGAATAACCTATGAAAAAGCCGGTTAATTGGCCTTGAAGGAGCCAGCTCTTTTAAGGCAAATTCACTGGCTATTTCATAACCCTGCATTTGAATTTTGTAAATAATGTATAATAATAATAATAAATATACATTCTTTGATATACATATTATAGAAAAGCCTTGTCCAAAAAAAACGAAAAAGTACCCGAAATGAATAGTTGGGCTCAAGAATCCTGTGGCATTATGGGGAAATTTAATTTTCTTTGCAAGACATGTTTCTAATTTTAGGAAAATTAAATTTCCTATATTCCATTACTTAAAGTCTGAATTACCTAAAATCTGAGTTAAGATTTTTGTAGCTTAAAGTGAGCAATATTTTTTTAAGTTCCTAAAGATGTTGTTTTTGATAGATTATATCATTTGTTATTCAGTTTAAATTTCGAGATTGATATTAATAAAAAATAACCTGCCCCTAATAAATAGGTATGACTGAATAATATGTTAAGAAAGCGTTTGTTAGAATGACTTAAAATGATTGAAAGAATTAAGGATTTTTTAAAAATGTCATTAGTTTTGAAAAATATTAGTTAGAATTGTCTTTTTTTTTTCATTTTACATAATTATTGCAAATACATTTTACAATACAGACTGGCTCCTTCATAACTTTAAGTGGCTGTTTCAATACCAAAATCTTATGAAAGAGCTGAAAGACACCTTTTTTTTTAAAATGAATATTTCATTGATTTTTGTATTGTGTTAAAGGTTTTTTTGTATGAAATTACCTACTTTAATAAATAAATAATAATTAGAGAAGAAAAAAACATAATTTTTTCATTATAAGTATATTTTTTACTCCGCTTAGTAAACTGGCTCTTTCATGGCACTTTCCCCCTACCTATATAATACAGGTCCCCATTAAACAATGGTTGTAAGATATTTTGAAAATTGACTAGTTCCTCCAATAAGGAGCTCCAGATATGGCATACCCCGATTAAATAATATATTATTAAGATTTTGATTGACCCCCCCCCCCCTTTTTTCTTTTATCAATTTTTAGAAAAATAGTACGCATGACTATTCATAAAAAATAATTAAAAAAACTCAAATGGTCCATTAGATATTATGCATTTTTGTTCTAAAATATAACAACTTTTCCCCTGAAGGTGCGATTCCGATGGCGACTGCAGACTGCAACTTTAAAATAAATTATTGAACTGAAATTTCGGTCAAATAATTTGTTTTAAACTGATATTGTGATCTGCCTTTATTTTTAAAATTAGGGTTTACTATTTGCCAACTTTGTAGATTATGTAAATTTAAAAATCCATGTCTTTTGAATGTCGATTCGATTTAAAACATCCGTAAATTGCGGATATTCTTGCAACATATTTAGCATTTACGCGTGTAAAATGATATGAATAGTATTTTCGGTTTCGTTTTAAAATATCGTGCACAGTAGATTTTGCCCGTACGTCAAATAATTACTTGAAAAGGATGAGCGAAAGTAGATTGACGTAGATTATTTTAATCAATTAGATCGTTCTAAACTTGCTTGAAAAACAGGACTATAAAAGTTTATATATTAAAGATACCTACATAGGTACCGGCAATTAATTTTAAACCGAGGATTCTTTTTAAATTAGTTTGCATAACCATTGCAATACCACTGCACCACGATCACCTTACTCTTACTTATTTACTTTTTAAAGGGGTTTATAGGTACAGTTCGGACTGTGGATCTGTCGAAAAAAAAGCCTGGGCCCCACTTCCTACCACTCTTTGAAATCTACCCAGGGCGAATATAAGACTGATATAATATGATTTTTTTAAAGAATTTATTATGTTTATTTTTGAGGACTTATCAAATTTGGGAACCTGATGATGGCGTCCTCTCAGAGCAGCAAAACTATTAGTGATAGAAAATAATAAATAAGCACATTATTTGCACAAATGTAGGTACATAGGCGAGCATAATGCCTTATTGTTACCAAGCTTTTGTTTCTTATTATAAGCTTAAACTTGGACTTAGTTCAAATAAGGACCAGGAATATCTGATTATTATAGAATTGTGAGGTTTTTAAAGTGGGCGCAAACTTTTGTTATTAAAGACTATGATAACTATGTTACAATTTGTAACAAAAGTACCTTGGCAACAAACTTTTTGTTTATAAAAAAATATATTAGATATGTTAATAATCGATCTTGCAAGTACTAGTAGGGAAACTGACACTGCTATTTAAATTATAATCACTTCCGAGTTGAGACACCTAATAGAGCGTACCTTCGACATAATTTATTATGCTTATATCTTTAATTGGTAATAATCTATGCTTTATCCTTGATTTGCATCTACATACGTTGACATTATGGTTCAATTAATTAATTTAACTAGCTACGCCCCGCTGTTTTACCCACTTTTAAGCTGCCGCCTTTTAACCTTGAAACTTGAAAGTGTACCTACCCCGGATAGGCAGACTGGACAAATGAAAACCAACTGTATGACTACTGCCCTTTAACATCTGGATGTTAAAGAAAAAAAAAGAAAATATTTATCCAGAGTAAATATTTTCTTAGTTAACAAATATTTGTAAATAATAAATATAGATTAGGAAGCAAATCTTTGATCCGACTAAGAATCCGTAGTAAGTCATATTATTATGTCAAAATCATAATTATCTTTCCTGTTCGAGAGAATCCATCGTCAGGTTCTCCTTATCTACGAACTTAGCCTTTCTTCATTATTGGCCTAACAAATACATAAATATTTCGTCAATTCGGACAGGATGTTCTAGATATTACTTATAAAGTGTTGAGCCCTGTCCAAAGACATCAAATATACTATGAGCTAGACCGGAGAAGACCTCGAATTTTTTGCGCCTAAAAGCGAGACCAATTGGCTCAGAATGTATGACAGTTACAGAACAAAGAAAAAGATAGAAGTGGTATAAACACATTTTTGTATGGGAACCAATGTCGCCAACCCACATACTTGCAAATGTAACTACATAAAATAACACCACGAATATGTATCTCTGATTGATCAAATTTCCTAGAAATATTGGTAATAAAAGTAAACTGAAATAATTAAATTCAACCTTATCACTAATGCAATAGAGGTGAAATAACATTAACCTGGTTATAATATAGGACTGTTTTTCTCAAAAAAGCGAACAGTAATAACTATTGCTATTCACCAATAGATGCCGGTAGAATTCATTAAAATTGAAATTTGTTCCTTATCATAAAATGCATAAGTATGACTTTTGCGTAGCAATTAATTAACTTTCGCTATTTACCAATAGATGGCGGTAGAAGATATTAAATTTATATTTGTTCATCATTTCATACGCCATAAGTATGACTTTGTGGCAAGCAATTGATTGACTGTCGCTATTCACCAATAGATGGTGGTAGAAATTATTAAATTCAAAATTTGTTGTTAAATTCGAAATTATAAAATTAAACCTGTGTATCTGTGTGTTGACTGTAGGAAACTAAGTGTAGAAAAGTTAGTGCGATAAAAAAATATATTTTAGATCTAAAAAACTGTTCATGGATCCTCTAAGATCAGCAAATCAACAAGAAATGGAACTAAAGTGCTTTAACTTAAGCCTTTATCTGGGCTATTATCAAATTGAAAACCGGGAGTATCTGATGATGCACCATCATGAATCCTCCCAGATCAGAAAATCAACAAAGATAGTACCATAGTGCTTTAACTAAAATTGTTACTTACTATGAGCCATTAGCTGGACTGTTATCAAATTGAAGATCTGGAGTATCTGATGAAACACCATGAGGATGCAAGGGATATTAAAGGGATATAACTATGGAGCCAATGTTGTTTCTTGCTATAAGGCAAGAAACAACATTTTCTTTAAAATTTTAATTTTGATTTATTTTAAATTTCTATACTAAGCTACTAAAGTACTTTTATCATAGAAACAGGACAACGAAAGTACACATATCAAAGGATACATTGGTACTGATGAATGGTTTCGAACCCGTGCACTCGGCTTGCCATTGCACTGCCACTATACCACGGTCACTTTAATTGCAAGGAAGGATGCAAATTCGCCTCGCTCATTAATTGTTCAATATAATTCTTTTAGTTTTGTTTTAGTGTTAAATACACAGTAGATTTACGTTAAACTCTACGGTAATATACTCATGGATACATTCGAAAAGCACTACAAGATACCTGAAGATCTAGCAGTATCAGCATATCATCATTATATCATCATCATCAGCCAGAACGCGTCCACTGCTGAACATAGGCCTCCCCTTAGAACGCCATTTCGAAGATGCCAATTGCATCCACTGGTTATTCGTGACTTTCACTATGTCGTCAATCCACCTAGTGGGAGGCCTACCTACGCTACGTCTTCTGGTTCGTGTTCTCCACTCTAGAACCTTTCTTCCCCATCGGTTGTCGGTTCTTCGGGCGATGTGGCTAGCCCATTGCCACTTCAGCTCGCAAATCTTCGAGATATGTCGGTAACTCCGGTTCTTTATTTTATTTTATTGTGACTCGACATATGACAGCACCCCGCTTTATGTTAAGCCGAATTGTGGTCCATGAATGAATGTCACTGCTACTACAATTCAATAACTGTGAGTAGAAATCACATGCACTATGCCGGCCTAGATGGAACCGGCAACTTACAAGCTGATCCCGAAACGTGACCAAATTACTTCACGGTCTGTATACTTGTAAGTGGTGGTACTACCCCGGATCGGCAGACTGTGTACCACTGCCTACCACTCTTTGCGAATATCTTTGGCGAATATCCTCGTTCCGGATTCTATTGCGCAGAGACACACCAATCATAGCTCTCTTTTCCGACAGGCCAACATTTAGGGGCCACGTCTTAGTGCCATTATGTCATCACTGGCAATACACACTGGTTGAAGACCCTTGTCTTTAGGCGAGTTGATGAGAAGATATAACGTATCAGCTTATAGATCGGACATTTTAGTTTACTCTCGACACTTAAAAACTATCATCATAGAGCTAACCGTTTCGTGGGAAACAAACATTCCAAAGGACCACAACATCAAGTCCAAAAACGGTTTCAAAACTCAGCTCTACGCAGTAGAAGTTGGTGCAAGGGGAATACCAGCAAAAACCTTGCATCATCTTTTAAAGAATCTTGGCCTCCCAAAATCAGCCGTCAGCATATTTTTAGATCATATGTCGAAGGCGGTGGAGTCTTACAATATTTCGTTGGGTTGAGGGGATAGTGAAGGCAGGGAAGGTGAGTGTTGACATGTCACAAAAAGCTTTAAAACCTGCATTTCGGTCACAAGTCTGGAACGATGCCTTCATTCTCCCGCCTGCCACGTGATAGACCCGGCACCCGCACAAAATGCATAGATGCTGTTTGAGTTTGAAAAAGAAATTGTTTCATTCATTTACAATAAAAAAACCTACCAGGACATCGATGGATAAAGGCTAAAATAAGCTAGAAAAGGCTACATGGATAGGTAGGTACTATATAGAATTGCAGTACATATTTTTTATATGTCCAGTTGGTGTGTAAAATTAGGAATAGAACCTATTACCAAGCCTATTTAAATTGTTCTGTTGTAATTTGAATAAATGCCAATTAGGTAAAGACTGCCTCGAGCCTTGGACGAATTATGTAATTGCTGTACGACCTAATTTACTCAAGTATCTATCAGCGGATAAAACCTCAGTTATTTAGATGAACACGCAATCAATTCTGCGAAATATCAGCGCCTATTTTTCAAATATTTGAGGTTGCGTTTTTTTTGTGTAACACAAATGCCGACCTGAAAATTAATATAAAATAGCTGAGATCCATTTACTATATTATGTAATCTACTCCAGCTATAGGCAACTCCAATGTCGGAATATGGAATTATGTACGCAAAATAACCCAGTAACTCTAATTTCAAATTATACACTTTTTAACACGAGTAGCCAATTTTTTTTGCCCGGCATAGTGACTGTAATTGGGGAAGCTGTGAAATGACTCGGTTTTTTCAGTCGTCAGCACTCTTGGATCTCCTCTTGCTTACCATCAGGCGGGTCGAGGTCAGATGTCGAGTTACAATACAAAAAAATTAAAGAGCCACAATAAATATAACAATTACGTATTATTTTATATTTTCTAGTTCTAAAAGAAAACGTGTAATATAAAATAACGATGATTAATGTAATCTATTTATATTTCGTAGTTATATCTAAATATTTGTATTTCAAAGGTCAAGGTTCTATTTTGAATTGTAACGGACAGCTACGATTTTATCAAAACTTTGTTTACTCAAAATAAACTACATTTCAACATAACCAGTTTTATTAATACACGAGAAGATCTTGAAGTAAAAAAAAATTGTAATAAGTTTCCAAGTTTTTAATTAGTAATAATTTCAGATTAATGTAAATGGAGATATTTTAATACTGTTAGTGTCAATATTACTTCCAAAATATTACCGGTTTATTCACAACTCTACCCCAATTATTAGAAGGTCAATTATCTAGTGGACGCATTTAATTCTGATCTGTATTAAAAGTCGGAAGTAAGTGGCGAAGGTCCTGAGTCAGGTCAGCATCCTTCCTATGGTTCCGGTAACATGACCTGGGGTGCTAGCCAAGATGTCATCGCTCGGTATCGATTCTATTTCTACAATCGCTAACGCTCAAGCGTTAACGATAATATGTGCACAGCCAAGATGCAATGCACTTAGCGATCGCTTATTCTATGGCAACTTTCGATAACTGTCTATGATTTCGCTCAATTTGGCGAACGGAAATGTCATAAACGTCAAATTCACAAATGGGGAGTTTTAGCGGGCAACTACAAGTGACAGATCGTGCAATTTTAAATAATTGCAAATCTTGTGTTTCTTAAATATAAATGTATAATAATGGTGGTAAAAATGGTTATCAAGTATAGACAAGTGATTTAAATGTGTTTCTTCTTGGTTTCTTTAGGCTCTTTCAGAAGTTATAGTAGTGTTTTCTCCGCTTTACTAAGACCATCATCATTAACCTTATTCTCACCCTCATCTTATATTTGTTTATCATCGGGCATGCTTGATGGGAGGTGAGGAGAGGTCCAAGAGCGCCGACGACTAAAAAAATGACTTCTCTTACGATTCCCTCGACACTGGCCAAAAATGCCTTTTTTAATTTAATATTAGAATTAATACAGTAGATTAAAGTTTAATACTGCTTTCCTAAACAATATGACGCAGTTTAAATTATTTATACCTATTAACATGTAAAATGTACGCATTTTATATGTTAATACAACGCTTACTAGGCATAATAATGTGATTTCCACCGTTTTATTACGATGACCGAAATTATTGTAATGTGATTTTTACTTTAAAAAAATGCATAATTAACGATTTTTAGCAAAATTAATCTAATAATTAACAAGAACGCACATATCTTACATATTTTAAATCAGCTGATCGAAAAATCCGCCATTTTGTTTCGTTTTCTACAGCATATTGACGTTCGATAACTTTGAATCGCCAGCAAGCGAACGAGCTGTCAAAAAGTGCATCTTGGCTCGGGTTATCGAAGGTTTTATCGAATCGTTCGATCGAATAGAAAGAAATTGTTGACTTGGCTACGGATTTGAAGATCGTTTCGCTAGACCACGTGACTTTTCGTTAGCAAATGTCATTCCCATACATTTGTGTTTCTATTCTATTGCGATTTCGATTGTAGAAAGGCAACTTGGCTAGGACCCCTGTTTGTTTATAATCATGTTGTTAATATCGTTTTCAATCGTAAAGGAGTGGGTTTATTTTAATATACCACTTTCATATTTATAATGACAAGGCTGTCGCTATCAATTTCAGAACCTGTATAACATTTTTTATAACATTACTCCATATTGTAATTATATATTGAGCTATTTCGAAAATTCACTCATTGTTAGTAGAGGAAAGCTTGTTCAAATTACAGTATCAAGGTTGTAAGTTTATGTTCTTGTTAAAGTTATTTCACCTTTGACCTATTTTTTTAAATGTGACTTGACATATGACAGTACCCCGCCTGATGTTAGGCTGAAGTACGTGCGGTCCATGATTGGAGGTGACTGCTCAATCAATCAATATCTTTTTGTACGTGTAACTCCTACCCAATAAAACCTGCCAATAACTAACCTTGGGCCTATATTACTTTAAGAACAATGCGTTTTTATAACAAATCGCTTGAAAATTCACAAAACGGACACAACCGTCAATGAAGTCTGCCTTCACGCGTCTGCCCCACCTCACTTGCCATACGTAGGATTTACGCTATACTATTTTGGCTATAATGGCTTACACATAAGATATAGATATATACTGTCGCGAACTTTGTTGTAGTTCTATTTAAGATACATATTTTATCATACATTACATATGTGTAACTCTAGCGGTTTTGGCAGCGCACGCCAGAATAGCTCGCAGATGGTAGATTTTTATCCTACTTACTTGACATTGTAGCCTATGTGTTATTCTGATGTATAAGCTATAATATATTACTGTAAAGTTTCATTAAAATCCATTCAGTAGTTTTGGCGTAAAAGAGTAACAAACATCCATTCATCCATCCATCTATCCATATCCATCCATACTCACAAACTTTCGCGTTTATAATATAATAGTAGGGGAGCCCAAGCGGGGATTTCTGGATTTACTCCAGCGTGACAGATTAAATTATGGGAGATACCTTGTACCCTGTAGAGTATATCTACCAAGTATTAGCCCTTAATACAGGGGGGTACGTGTATGGCAGTTGTTCAGAATTGTAAAAAAAATCGATCTTTGAATATACTCGGGCGCGTCAGATTAAGCTAAGGTAAGTTAATTACATACTAATAAGTGCACATTTTCTTAATCTGACGGATTGAGTATGACGGTAGAGAATGGGAAGGTCACAAACTTGTAAAAAAATCGTCACCTGGACATTCTCGAGCGCGGTCGATTTTAATTTTATTTTGAAGAAAAATGACTAAGAATTACTAAAAAAACTATAATCTGTCAATTTCAACAAGCCGAAGTAGCAAAAATCGTTGATAAAGTTTTGTGCGAGCAGTTGCAGTAGAGCATGTATTCCCCACTTCGCGTCTCTCGTTCCCTTTCACTTCTTCTTTATCTATTACTCTCTCGCACAGTCTTAATATACAGGGTGTTACAAAACACCTCCTAAAGCCGAACCCCCTTAAAGGTGTTAAATGGTCTCTTATAAAATATTTATTTCAATAATGTGCCAACCCTGTTTCAGTGAAATTAAACAGTAAATTACATAGAACATATATTTTATGGAACGCCTATGAACATTTTGACCTAATGTACAATGTAAAAAAGTATAAACTGTACAAGAAAGAAGATTTTAAGATCTTATCTTAATAAGATCTTAATAACCATAAATTATATATACTTTTTCGTAAGTAAAGTAAAGTTTATAGTATGTATTGTATGGATGGATGGATGGATGTTTGTTACTCTTTCACGCAAAACTACTAAATGGATTTTATTGAAACTTTACAATAATATAGCTCATATTCCACACAGTTTCTGAGATATTATTACTTATTAGTAAAAGTGGGCAGTGATTGTGAGTGAAAGAGAGAGAAATAGTCTAAACTATACCGCGATTAGTGTGCTATAGTGAGTGTGTAACAATTACCTTAAAAAAAATTCGTTTTTTTTTTCAAATTGTCAGATTAATGAAATCCCTCCAGATAATTGTCAGATTAAGGGTCAGTACAATTGGGTCATCTTACTGAACCTTCTGTATAAAAGACTGACGCGCTCGAGTATTTCAAATTAACGATTTTTTTACATTTTCAAAACTCCGCCACGAACTTGCGTCATGTCGGAATGGTCAGTCTTTTGAATGGGAGCTTCTGTGGGGCTTATTTAACACCCCCTCTGAATGTCTGACGCGCTCGAGCAAATTTTTTAGATTAGCCTCTTGGGCTCCCCTACTATAAGTAAGGATTTATTGTGTAATGTTTTATAGAACGAAACAAGATGTATAAAAGTAAAATAAAGTAGGTAACGGAATACTTACACTGAAAGGAATATTATAGCATATAATATATTTGTTACTTCTAACTCAATTAAATAATATAAAATAGCCAAGTGTTTTTGTGCGCGACTATCCATGCGCAAACATATACCTTCCACTGGGCGCTCGGAGCTCTTCTTTGAGCGTTGGATTGTATCTTCGGTTTGTCGAAACGGATGTAGTGGTTGGCGCCGTTCTGTTGATGCTCACAAACTGCAGACTTTCCACTACATTCCAAATAAACGCGATAGTAAGCCTCATAAAATTTGTTTAATTCAATAATCAATGTTCGCGCAAAATCTAAGAAAATACTAAATAATTAACCCCTATTAAAATGGTGTTTGGGGAGCATAACAAAAGTGTATTCCGGAAAAGACGGTATAACACGAGTGGCAGACTTAGAAACTGCACATGGCAATAGACATAGGTGTTTACCCAAGATATGACCTTTAACCATCGAAGTGAATACCTTACTATGTTATTGCTGTAATAGTTTATTAATTTCAACATCTTCAGTTTTTTTTTCCTAAATAGTTTAATAATATCCCGGATTTTATTTAGAGAATTTCCTCTTTATATATTCTCTCACCTCTTTTTTATTTTCATCTTCACCTTCTCACCTTAATTTATACCTTTATCGAACCCGCGTTTATGTGTCTAATAGCTTTAACTGCTAGTAGATCTTGCCATTTTTTCTTCTTCTCGCATACTTATTCCTCTGTTTTCTTATCCCACCACATGTTGGTCCTCACATTCATCCTCTTACTTACTCCTCTTACAAACTTCTTTTGCAGCCTCTGTCATATCATTCCTTAATTTATCTAGCTAAAACGACTTAATTCTATCAAATCGACACATTCGAGTGATTCCCCGTTCAGTGTGGTAAATCACCCGGTGCAATAAATGAAGTAAAGGGTAAAATAAAACGAAATACTTTATAAAATTATAATTTATTGTGCCCTTAGATTAGAGAATAATAATTTAAAAATCTAAGATTGTGCCATAGAACATGAGTGCTTAGTTTTTTTTTTGTTTTTGATAATATGTGGTATAAGTAAATTATATTTCATAAATTAATTTGTGATTCACCTAATAGTAACATCAAAAGTGCGTAGAAGGTTCAAGAATTGATACGAGGTCTTCGCGATCTGAAATATCATAAATTATTTTTAATTTTACGTGTTTGTGTAAACTTCAGGCCAACATAAAACACACGTATACGTGGGGTATACTGAAAGTTTAGCATAACTCATTAATAAAACAATTTACACTTAAAGTAACTGTGGGCAATAAATAGTAAGACTTTGTACATAATTTTGAAATTCTTTATTTATTTTTCCAAATCTATTTAGTCTCCCTCAAAGTAATGTCCCCGGCCACAATACACGTGCGCCAAAGTTTTTTTAATCCTCGAAACAGTTGTTAAAGTCAATTTCTGGAATAGCCTTCAATGCAAGTAGCGATACGCGTTTATTTTCTTCAATTGACTTAAAACGGTTTCCTCGGAGCGGTCGTTTGAGTTTGCTGAACAGTCAGAAGTCACACGGAGCTAAATCAGTGGTTTGTGGTTGTGGAACGATATTGGTTGAATTTTTGGCGAAAAACTCACGAAGAATTAGTGCAGTATGCGCCGGTGGATTACAGTGGTGCAAAAACTAAGAGTTGTCGGCCCATAAATTTGGCCTCTTTTTTTTACTAATAGCTTCACCGATTAATAATATTCGGCCGATTAATCGTCTGTTTCTATGTCGTAAGCATAGATCCAAAACTTAACGCCAGTTATAATACTTGTCATGAAATCCTGGTAGTCGGAAAGCATTGTTTTACAGACGTCATTTTTTGAAACCAATCGTGCTTTTATTTTTCTTAGGCACAAATTATCTTTGGTAAAATGGTTTTCACTGATCCTTTCGATATTTCAACGATGCCAGTAAGGTCTCTGACTGTTCATCGTCGATTCTCAAGCACCAATTCCTTGATTTTATTCACGTGTTGATCATCAGTTGATGTTCGTCGTCAACGCGTTCTCGACCCCCTTTGAACAGTTTGTATCAATCAAAAACACTTGCTCGCAACATACAATTATCACCGAAGACCTTTTTAACATTCTGAACGTTTCGGCACCAGAAATTTAATTCCGCACAAAAAAAATAATGGAAATTCTTTGTTGAATAATTTAACTCATTGTAAAAATCGACGAATACACTTTTTGTATTTCAGAAAGACAAGCATATACTAAAAACTAATGATTATAGTCCAATCAATGAACAAAAAGAGTGGAATAAATTCTAACCCGGACAAAAAAAAATACAGTCGTATACAGAAAAAACAAGAATATTAGTGTCTGTGTGGAGCAACTTACGCCGGAATGGCAAACCTAACCTAAAAAATTCCGAAAGTTCGAAAAGACGGTATTTTTTAAATAAAACTAGAACAATGTCTCTTGAAAAATTGAAATGTGAAAAAGGTCGAAGGATTTTTTTAATTCGTAAAAAAACGCGAAAAACCTATTCAAGCCACAGCCGATATTAAAAAAATAAATAAAAATATGGCCCAAAAACGTCATGGTGAAAACCTTATTTTTGCGACCTAAAAATAAAAAACATCGATTATCTTTTTTAATAGCATAAAAGTACAACTCTTCACAAAGAAAATGAGTACGCGGACGATTTTCTATGACCTTTTCTAGGGCAAGAGTGGCCATTTTCCGAAGGCACCTTTTTTCGATAAATCGATGTATCTCGGTAAAAACTTAATTTTTTTTATTTTTACAAAAAACGGGCTTATTTTGCTAGAAAATTAGAAAAAAACTTTCTTGAAAGAATTTAAAAAAACAGAAGCAAAAATTAAAAAAGTTACTAGAAAATCAAAAATTGATCGTTTTGATGATTTTTTTTAAATAACTCGAAAAGTTATGCACCGAATTAACCTCAACAAAAACGAATCGATGCGTTTTTTTAATATCTACAACTTATACATTAAACTTTTTCTGATCGGAGACATTGTTCTTTTTTAATTTAAAAAATACCGTTTATTCGAACTTTTTTAGGTTAGGTTCGCCATTCCAGCGCGAGTTGCTCCACACAGACACTCGTATCCTTTTTTTTCTCTATACGACTGTATTTTTTTTGTCTGGGTTAGATTTTTTTTAAACATGGGACCAAAAGTTCATTAATTGGACTAATATTGATGTGACGTTTGGCACAGATGTCGCTGACAGTCGTACTCCAGAAACAGTCATACTTCATAACCCAGAAAAAAAAATCGACAAATGGATTTCCGCGCGAAATTTAACTTAAAAGTCTTACCATTTATTGCCCACAGTAGAATATTTATTGCTTTTCGAATTATTCTCTATTGCATTTTAAGATTTTAAGAACTTTTAGGTCAATTATTTACTAGGGGTGATCAAAAAGTAATGATAAACGGGTATCACTACGTAGTATAAAATAAAGTCGCTTTCTCTGTCCCTTTTTATGCTTAAATCTTTAAAACTACGCAACGGATTTTGATACGGTTTATTTAATAGATAGAATAATTAAAAAGGCAGGTTTATATGTATAAAAACATCCATTAAATAGTGGAGAAATTTTTGAGGTTTATAATGTGATGTCGTAAATAATTACATTTTTTCCGCTTACATTGCAAACGCAGGCTGAACCCTACGAGATTTATCAAAATAATGTACAAGTATTTTGTACACATTAAAAAGGTCTACAGAAAACTCCGACTGACTATCTCTTATGGATATCCCACAATAACATTTTTTTGTCATTTACTTTTTACGACAAATAATGGCTAATATTTGAAGCGTTTTAACCAATACAGCATTAATCCTTATCCAATTATATACCTTATATATTATACATTATTGATTTAATATAGATCTATGTAGCCCTTTACATCGTATGATTTAAATGAATATTTTCAAAGATATTACAGATTTAAGAATTGCGGGACGTAGCGTTTCTCTTTTGTTGTTGATGATTGTTGATTATCTTTTGTTTTTAGTCGCACGAAATTTAGCAAATTATTTTTTAAGTATTTTTAATTAATCTCTGTCTATTTCCAAGATATTACTTCGCGTATTTTTGAAATCCCACAATTTTATAAATAACTAACTGACCCGGCGAACTTCGTACCGCCTAAAAATGAATGAATGTCATGTTACAGATTAGCTTAACTTAAGTTGTTGTGAATTGAAAAAATAATATTTTTGTTTCTCTTTATCTCTTAATTTAATAGATAAAGAGAAACAAATATATTATTTTTTTCAGTTTCGCACAACTATTTCACTACACAATAAATCTAATGTATATTATAATTGTCATAATAATAAAAAATGTCCAGTTTCGCACAATTAATTCACTACTATACGCACAACGTAAGGACGCACAACGTCACAGGAAGCCGGTGATGCACTGAATGACACTGACCTACTTAAATAAAGTTTAAACAAAAAGCGACTAACATAGAAATAAAACTACATATTTTTATCCCTTTCGCACATACTTAATTCTCAATAGACATGAGTGTGTAATAAGGAGTTTCCTCAGTTTGCATTGCTTTAAACTGCATAGGTAGTTTTAATAAAAATAACGATGTTAGGGTCCTTCACCTGTGTCATATGGGTCAGTAACAAATACAGCATGTAGAAAAATTGCAAAATAAAAAATAATGTCTTGTGGCTAAAGTAATGGATATTTTTGAATGATTTTTTTAATGTGGTTTGAGAACATCATTAGCTATCCGGGTTTAATTTTCTGTCGTAAAATCCCCCCACATACAAGTTTACACGTTTTTAACGATAATAAATGTATAACTCACATTCGTAAATAACTCTAAATTCATTACAGCATTAACCCCAAAACCCTTTGCATTTAAAGTAAAAGGTCTTTGAAAATGAATAATCAAAACCAGCAAAGTTCTTTTTGTAGATTCATCTCCATGCACCCAATTAGAAAAATATACAGCTTCACTTAAATCGACACTCTGAAAAAAAAAAGTTTTAAATAGTATGATAATAAAAATTTGGGTTTAAAATAATTTTTAACAAACAAACGACTTCAAACAGTAAACTAAAAAGCTAAAAATAAATTTACTTCGCACGAAGTAATACGTATTTAAATAGAAATGATCAAAAAAATATTTTGCCTGCCAAGTAAAACAATAACTGTATAGATATTGTTGAAAATAATAAACTATTTCAGCAATTACATGGATTTTACTCGAAGAATTTTTAGACAATGACAAAATATAAATGTTAAAAAGAAATGTCAAAAGAACTTTCAAATATGGTAAAAAATATTATAAAACGAGGTCTTCCTCAACATGCCCCCCGGCGTTGGACTGGTGTCCAACAGTCTTTGAGATAGGTAAGGTATTTACTTCGATGGGTAGAGGACATATCTTGGAGAAACACCTACGTCTATCGCCATGTGCAGTCTCTATGTCTGCCACTCGTGTTATTCCGTCCTTTCCGGGATATACTTTTTTTATTCTCCCCAAACACCATTTTAATGGGGGTAAATTATCTTCTTTTATAACCACCATCATATCTTTTTCCAAATTTCTATTCTGGACATTCCACTTTGTGCTTTTTTGCAACTCCGAAATATATTCTTTCGACCATCTTTGCCAAAAATGTTGACGGAGTTGCAAAATTCTGGAATACCGGTTCAGACGATGTACAGGTATCTCCACTAAATTGGGTTCAGGAATGGAAGTAAATGGCCGTCCAATTAAAAAGTGGCCAGGAGTTAATGGTAGAATTTGTTCAGGATCCGAAGTTAATGGTGACAATGGGCGGGAATTTAAAATAGCCTCAATTTGTGTTAATACGGTGTACAACTCCTCAAATGTTAATCTTGCGTTTAGTAAGATTCTCCTTAAATGATGTTTAACAGATTTCACACCCGCTTCTCAAAGTCCTCCGAAGTGTACTTGGCTCATGACTCCGAAGTCATGAGCCATACTATCCTGTACACTTTGAGTATTATGTTTTAAGAATTTTCTCATCTCATTATCCGCCCCAACAAACGCTGTTCCATTATCGGAAAAAATGTCAGTAGGCTTGCCACGACGACTGATAAAACGTCGCATTGCCATCAAAAACGCGCTCGTTGTTAGGTCGCTTACTAACTCTAAGTGTATGCATTTAATTGTGAAACATATAAAAATAGCTATATACACTTTTATATTGTGACCGCCTCTTCCTTTCTTATTTACACCTATTATCGGACCTGCATAATCCATGCCTGTACATTGAAATGGAAAACTAACAGTGACCCGTTCTTTCGGTAAATTTCCCATAAGGGAAATAATCGGTTTCGCTTTGAATCTATAACATAATAAACAATCATGCACTACCCTTTTAGCCAAGTTTCTACCTCTTACAGGCCAAAATCGATCACGTATCAAATATAACAATAATTGTGACCCACAATGCATAAGTCTTTTATGTTCATGCTTAAAGAGTAGTACAGTTAAACGATGTTTTGCATTAATAATAATAGGATGCTTTTTGTCGTAAAGAAAGTTAGACCATTCTAATCTTTCTCCTACTCTCAACAATCCGTCATCGCCTAAAAATGGACATAAACTACTTAAATAATCCTTTTTAATAGTATTTTCTTAGATTTTGCGCGAACATTGATTGAACATTCCAATTCATACGCTCGATCAAGGCGGCCGCTTGCAAGCGCGGAGTTATCGCATAAAAACCCACAGAAACCGGTTTGATCGACTACTCAAAGAATAGCAGAAAACAGACGGACTTTTCTTAACAATGGCAGTGTGTAAGGCATGTAACAAAACTGTTAAGAGTTCTGAGCAAATGAAGTGTTCTACACCTAACTGTGCTAACATATATCACTACGAGTGTGTAAGTCTAACAAAAAGGGAATATGCAAAGTACAATGCGGATGCAAAAGCCACTTGGAAATGTCCAGACGACTGTGTAACACGTGCCGAAAGAGGGGATGAGACACCAGTCAAGTCTTCAATTATTATTGCTGAGGATAAACCAGAAGTGAGTGATGACATTATTAATCTTTTAGAAGAACGAAACTCGAAGTTACTTACTTCTATAAATAAAATAATCTCTGATAAAATGAAAGAGAACAATGATGGTATATTGAAAAAACACCAAGAAATTACTACGCAGTACTCCCAAATGATTGAGGCAATAAACAAGTATTCGGAGCAATATGACAACCTTCACAAAAAGCTCAAAGAGATCAACAAACTACAGTTAAGAGTCGAAGACTTGGAAATAAAACACTCTCAACTGGCTCAACCAAGAGATGGACACAATACCAAGAGATAAACTCAATACCAAGAGATGGACACAAAGGTCAACAATATGGAACAGAAATTACTTGCAGCGGATATTGAAATTAGAGGAGTTACAGAAGATAGTTCCGAAAATCTTGTGCAAATATACAACAAGATCTGTAAAGTAGTTGGTATGGAGAAAACTGCACCGGAAATATCCAATATTTATCGAGATAGAAGATCGAAAAAAGGGACAATACGACCAATTGTCAATCACTCTGAAGAATATTGAGAAAAAATCTGAATTATTGTCAAGCATTAAAAAGTTTAATCTATCTTGTAAGGGACGTAGCATGCTGAACGAAAAAGATATAGGTATTGGCTCGGATAACTTAATATACATATCAGATAGATTAACTTTCAAAAACAAATTATTGCTTGCAACCTCAAAAAAGGCATGCAAAGACAAGGGATATCAATATGTATGGCTCCGCAATGGACGAATCTATGTACGTAAAAACACGGCTTCACCTAGCATTCTAATTGTAAGTGATACTCAATTACTTAATCTGTGACTTATTCCTCATAATAAAAAAATAAACCTAAAACACATTATTACAAAAAAATATTTACTTATAAAACTAAATTGCTTTATTGTTTTGAAGTTGAATGAATATGCCCTTCTGTGCGCCTTGCCTGCTCTTTGGTCATTCTTTGGTTATGATGACGATGTGATAAATCTACCTTCTTTATTATATTTTATCTACATTGAAAATGAATGTTCTTTATTAAAATATTATACAAAGTACAAACTAATATTAATTGTAAACTGTAACAATTGTAATACTTTTTTATCAAGTAAATTTGAACTATGTATGTTGCTTTCTTCCAAGTTAAATTGTTGCGGGAATATTTTGATAGTGAATGTTACAAATATCTTACTATATCCGTCTATATATCTATGCAAATACTGTATTTCTATACACATTCACCGTAAGTATTGTAGGTACTATGAATCGTATGCCAATCTATATTATAAAGTAATTTCAATATTCATTATACTGGGTCCTAACTGTGTCCAAATAAACTATCAACATATATTAAAAATGAAAACATTTATCATTGTTTATCATTCAAAACAAGGTAATATGCACTACCGTAATAAACATACAATTATAATATTTATAAATGGCTAATATAATAGACTTTTTTGATGAGGTTGAGCCTTATAAAACACACATCTTAAATAACGGGCCTGAATGTGGCAAATTAGTTAGTGGATGTGATTTTGTTATTGCCTCCCAGAACATATGTAGTATTTATTCTAATATTGATAGTTTTCAACTGATGCTACAGTATTGTGATTTAAAATGTCAAGCAATATCTTTAAATAAAATAAATAAAATAATATTAGGACTTAAAACTTCTTGTGCTCCTGGTGACGATACGATCAGTACGAGGATTCTAAAATCGAGTATTATATCGCTTGCTCGTCCTCTACAATTTCTGTGCAACTTAAGTATGTCTACTGGCTGTTTTCCCAATTGTTTAACTAGTGCTAAAGTTGTACCAATTTTTAAGAGCGGTGACCCAGAAGATATAAACAATTACAGACCCATATCGCTTTTAAGTGTCATCTCGAAAGTCCTTGAAAAGGTGGTGAAGAATCATCTGCTTGAATATCTGAATACAAACAAATTATTGAATTCCAACCAGTATGGATTCCAAAAAGGTAAAAATACGGAAGGTGCACTCTTACATATGACTTCCTCAATAGCAAAAGCTCTTGACAAGGGAGATAAATGTCTAGGGATATTCCTAGACCTCAAGAAAGCGTTTGATACCGTGGCAATACCAATACTACTGGTTGAGCTAAAAAGTTTAGGTGTGAAGCGTTTGTAACTTGAATGGTTTCGATCATATCTTATTAACCGCAGCCAAAAGGTTAATGTTTCTGGTTTAGCCTCTGAAAATCGTCATCTAAGCTACGGGGTCCCTCAAGGAAGCGTGCTGGGCCCAATCCTGTTTCTAGTCTATGTAAATAAGCTCTGTAATATCAAAATGCAGTGTGGTCAGCTAATTGCCTTCGCTGATGATACTCTTCTTTTGTTTACGGGAACGGATTGAAATAATACTTTTGCTGCAGCCCAAAAAGGTTTTAACGATGTAAGCAAGTGGTTGTCGTCTTATTTATTAACACTTAATATACTAAAAACTAAATATGTATGCTTTTCAATAAATAGTATAGGATAGCCGGAATCACAATACATGATTCGGGCATGTTATCACAAGTCACCAACGCAATTAATGTGTGGGCAAGCATGCAAATTTCTTGAAAGAGTTGCAGAAATGAGATACTTGGGAGTAATAATAGATCAGCATTTAACTTGGAAAGCTCATATAAAATTCCTTAGTAGAAAATTACGAACCCTAATTTCATTCTATAGACAAGTGCGAGATTATCCTTAGTACCTATGTGACGCCAACGACTATTCTTAGATGTTTCAAGTATTTCTGCTACCCTATTCTTTACAAAAGGTTTCAGTTTGTATGGCTGAGTTTGTAACCACCCTAATACAATAGCAGAATCGGTCCGGAAAGTACAACTTTGTACCTTTGCCCTTAAAGATTTTAAAACTTTATCTGCTAATCTTACAGCAATAACAGCGCCACATAATTCTAGACGCGGTATGGTAGTTGGCTTTAAGGGAGCTACCCTAGATTTAGCAATTAACAAAGATGCATTAATATTTGTAGCATTCATAGACCTAACATATAAACACGCTCCATACGCATCTTGAGAAGCATCACAAAATACATGAACTTCTATTATTTTAGCATTATCTAAAATTCCGAATCTTGGAATAACTAATTGGTTTAGCACAGTCAGCTGCGACTGAAAGGTAAACCACATCTTATTTACTTCCTCTGGTAAAACATCATCCCAGGAAACCTTGAGAAGCGATAACTTCTGCAAAATAATCTTTGACCTGATTATAATGCAACTTAACAAACCCAAAGGATCGAATATTTTCGCTATCGATCTCAAAATTATTATTTTAGTACTATGCGCAGTAACATCATCTGTCAAAATATTAAAATATAAACAATCCAAACTAGAGTTCCAACCTAGTCCTAAAGTATTGGCGCATTCCATATTACTCAAATCTAAATCTAAAGTATCATTAACACTTTCGATAACAAATGTCACATTTGACCTCCATTTTCTTAAATTAAAACCCCTAGACAATAAAGTTTTGTGTAATTGTCTTTTAATGAATTTTAATTCATCTAATTCATTTGAACCAGTAAGAACATCATCTACATAAAAATCATTACATATTATATCAGAAATTAATTTATTATTATTTTTAAGACCTACCTCGTATAAAGAACGAATAGCTAAAAAAGGTGCCGAAGCTGTCCCATAAGTGACAGTATTTAATTTGTAAGCTTTAATTGGTTGGTCAGGATCAGGTCGCCAAAGAATCTGCTGTAACCTGCGCTGACTATTTTCTATAAATATTTGCCTGTACATTTTTTCAATGTCGGCTGTTGCAACATATTTATAAGTACGAAACCTTAATAAAATGGATACCAGATCATTTTGAATGGTAGGTCCAACCATTTGTAGGTTGTTAAATGACAAACCAGAAGAAGTGGGTGAGCTGGCGTTGAAAACCACTCTTAGTTTGGTAGTAGTGCTATGTTCTCTTATCACGCCATGGTGTGGGAGAAAATAATTGACTACTGAATTGTCTATTTCTGCTTCTGTCATATGACCTAATTGTTCATACTCTTTCAAGAAATCTACAAACCTAGTCTTTAGCTCAGGCTGTCTAATAAACCTCCTTTCCAGCGACAATAAACATTGCTTTGCACGCCGGTAAGAGTCGCCTAACTCAGTATCAGCTCTTTTCAATGGTATAGAAACACTAAAATGACCATTCTGTTCTACAGTCAAATGATCAACGAAATGAGCCTCACATGCTTTCTCCTCATCAGTATATAACTTAATTGACTCGCTTACTTCTTCAAGTTTCCAAAATTTAGTTAATTGTTCATTAATATCGTCTTCATTTATTGCAAAGTTACATCGTATTTCTTTGCTCATTACATCCCTAATAATAGGCATAGGGCCTGACAATATATACCCTAACTTGGTATTCTGTAAAATTGGGCTGTTTTGTCCCAACTTAAAACGGCCATCACACAATAATTCCCAGAATAAATCGGCTCCTATTAAAAGCGCTATATCCTCAGGATAATAAAACTGAGGATCGGCAAGGATAATATTGTCTGGAATTGTTAATTTTCGTAAATCTGTATTATTATTATACTTAATAGCTGCAATATTCGGCAAAACTAAACAATTAAAACTTTTGCAATATGAATTTATCCTAGATCTCATATAATCAGGGCGCCAGAGCAAAAAGAAACGGAAAAAGTGGCGGTCCTTTAACGATATTAACGATATTTAGCTTAAAATTTTAAGAAAAATACGTAGAATAACACCCTAAATTCTCTACTTCGACGGAGATACGCGTCATTGTTTTTTATTGCAAAATAACTTGGAAATCGGCATTTTTTTCAGTTTTCATTAAAAATCTCGGAAAGTATTAGTTTTAGAGAAAAATGTTAAATACAAAACTTGTTTATCTGATGATTTTACACAAGAATTAGGTGTTTAAAAATATTTAAAATCATTTTTCATTGTTTAAACAAGCGAGAAAGCCGATAAAAGCAAAAAAATACAAATGCATGAAAATACATGATGCAATATTCAAAAATGAATGAAAATCTGATATTTTGTAGACAACAGTATGTTTTTTATTGTCCGCCAAGTCCGATCACGAAATTTCAAAATGGCTGCCTATTGTAAAATTGTTAATTAAAAATTTTGATTGTGTATAAGATGTGTCACGGGCATGGAATCAAAATCTAAGTTTTTGGAATCAGTGAGGAATAGCATTATCTTTACTACCTTATAATTTGGATTTTTTAAATAAACAAATAAAAAAGTTATTAACAAAAAACTAAAAGTACATGGCCGTATTTTCTCTAATTTTATACTTAGACAAAAACAACTTAGTGCAAGTGATTAAAATTATTTTTACATGAATTTAAAAAAAAAAAATAGCACCATCGTAAAGCTGAGGAAAAATTACATAAGAGTGAATTTTACTGCACTTTTCAACGATAATTGTTAATGGAGTAAATAATTGTGCAACTACGAATCCGTTTGTAACTGTTATGTGTCGAAATAAACAATTTGCAATCCTTAAATATTATTAATATTTGTGCAAAAGAATTGTCCGAATCGATAGGGAAATAAATTACAATAGGTACAATAAACACTTAGCAAAAATATAGCGCCGGTCCGAGGTCGAAAAATCAAATATAACGACCGGTATGGGTAAATACTGTAAGTATGGTATCTTCTATTAGTCCTACAGCAACTTTTTTTTTTAATTCATGTAAAAATAATTGTAATCACTTGCACTAAGTTGTTTTTGTCTAAGTTAAAATTAGAGAAAATACGGCCATCTACTTTTAGTTTTTTGTTAATAACTTTTATATTTGATTATTTAAAAAATCCAAATTTTAAGGTAGTAAAGATAATACTATTCCTCACTGATTCCAAAAACTTATATGTCGATTCCATGCCCGTGACACATCTTATACACAATCAAAATTTTTAATTAACAATTTTACAATAGGCAGCCATTTTGAAATTTCGTGATCGGACTTGGCGGACAATAAAAAACATACTGTTGTCTACAATATATCCGATTTTCATTCATTTTTGAATATTGCATCATGTTTTTTCATGCATTTGTAATTTTATGCTTTTATCGGCTTTCTCGCTTGTTTAAACAATGGAAAATGTTTTTTAATATTTTTTAACACCTAATTCTTGTGTAAAATCATCAGATAAACAAGTTTTGTATTTAACATTTTTCTCTAAAACTAATACTTTCCGAGATTTTTAATGAAAACTGAAAAAAAAGCCGATTTCCAAGTTATTTTGCAATAAAAAACAATGACGCGTATCTCCGTCGAAGTAGACAATTTAGTATGTTATTCTCCGTATTTTTCTTAAAATTTAAGCTAAATATCGTTATGTTATAAAGGACCGCCACCCTCTAATGCTCTGGCGCCCTGATTAATAGTAACATGCGTACTTTTATTTATTTTTGTAATGACATTATTGACACCTGTCACACGAGATTCAATATTATCAATATTTAACTTAAGGCGCTGTACCAAAGACTCTGTGATAAATGAAGCTTGACTACCAGAGTCCAAGACGCCACGGACCTCTCGAAACTGTCCATTACTATCTTTAATATTAACTAAGACAGTAGATAATATTACTTGACTTGTATTAGTCTTAGCATTAATTTTATTTATTAACAATGAAGTCGCCGGCTTCGATATCATTTGACAATTGACTGTCATTATTTGTATCGCAATCTTGATGCAATAATGTGTTATGCCTACGTTTGCATTTACGGCATCCATAAAATTTACAAATAATATTTTTATGTCCAGGTTTTAAACATACAAGACATAAATGATTTTTTCTAATAAATGCTATCCTTTTGTCAATGGGTAAAGATTTAAACATTTCACAATTGAAAATCCTATGCTCGCCTTTACATAAAATACATAAAACATCTTTTTTACCATTAATGTTAATCAGGGCCTTAACATTATTATTACTATGTTGTTTCATGCTATTATATTTACAATTATTATTTATTTGATAATTGGGTTTATTCAACACCAATGTTTCTAGTAAATCCGCACGATTTTTGATAAATTTAATCAAGTGAGCCAGTGTGACTTTTTCTAGCCTACATTTTTCTTCCTCCCATGCCCGAGAAGTACTAAAATCTAATTTACTAGAGAATATAAAAATCAACAATGTATCCCAGTTTATAACGGGTTCACCTAATATTCCAAGAGCTGGCGACGAAAATCGACAAGAGTTTAGTAATGGCTCATAATTCAATATGATTTAGTATTGAGGGTGTACAGTCGCGATCTTTAATTTAGGACCCACTTCCCGGAACATTTGTTTAATTACTCATTCGCAATAAAGGCGAAAATGCTAAATCAGTTTATTCGAAAGACAGATAAAGCATTATTATAATTAAATGGCTATTCATGTCAAAAAGGTTGTCACATCGAATAATCTCTGACTTATATCTTTAAAGAGACATTTGTCAGTGTCAAAGAAAATAATTTGAAGAAATTTAAATCTTTAAATAAAAATGCTTGCAGTTAATCGGGAACGGTTAAGAGTTCAAATAATCCAATTACGCGAAGTAGGGTTAGGGATACGTGAAATAGCACGACAATGTAACGTAACTAGAGCGACAGTTCGTCGATGGGCTCGAAGGTATGAAACGGAAGGGAAATCCGATGACCGGCGGCAAAACAACCGTCGTCCTCATGCCGTATCGGAAGAACAACGGCACCTCATGAGAAATCAGTATGAAATAGATGGTTTCACGCCTACAAAGCATTTTGCAGAGATGTTTGACGTCCACCCGTTAACAATTAAAAGACACCTACATAGTATGGGACTGCATCACAGGCGACCGGCACGAAAGATCGCATTAACAGAAAATCACAAGACAATCCGTCTTAACTTTGCACGTGATTATTTAGACTTTGAGTGGGGCTCGACTGCCGTTACAGATGAAAAAAACGATACCAGGCAGGTTACACGCAAGACCACGTTATTGCTAACCATCGTCCGGTCATATCACTGCCAATATTTCGGGCTGGATGAGTTCAGATGGTGTCGGAGAACTGGTCAACTTGACTCCAAAAGCGACTGCTCAATTTTATGTCGATCTCTTAAATAAAAGTGTGCTGCTGACCTTGAGAATTTCTTACCCTGAGCAAGAAACACAAGTAATAAATTTTGTGCAAGATAGTGCTCCAATTCACACGGCACGGATAGTTCGGAGCTGGTTCTCCGAACACCCTCAATTAAGGGTTATCCCCTTTCCGGCCAAGTATGCAGATTTAAATCCTATAGAGAACTTATGGGCCTTGATGGTGCAAAGGTGGGGCAATCGAAATGAAAGGAACAGGGCAGCACTCGTAGAGCACTGCCATTCGATTTGGGAAGGTTTCCGTGGGACTGACATATGCGAGCGATTGGTGGGATCCATGCGTGAACGGCTCTTGGCTGTCATTGAAAATAACGGTGGATACACGCGATATCTAAAACTCATTTATTTGGAATGTTACTTTGTTTATTTCTTTTTCTTGTAGGTTATTTTGTCAAAAAGAACTTTGTTTATTTTTTCGTTTTAATGGTATTATATGTAGTAAAAATATTGATTGCAAAATTTGTTGTTATTTTTTTTAAATACCGAATGCTTTACACTAATAGTTTTTATTTTAATTGAATACCCTACTTAGTGCACACAATCTCTTCAAATCATAATATCAAATGCCACAAATTGAAATATATAACTAGTTGAGAAAATAAGTAGCCATCTGTCAGAAACTGTTCCCGCTCTCTATTTCTATCAAACTGTCGGAAAAAATCGGAAAGGATCGTTCCTCTCCGTTACGTCAGATTTGCATAGCTAAGAGCAGTTGCCCCTGGTAATACATAAACAACAACGCAATTACCAACATTACCAACTGAAATCATTATAATAATATCTTAGTAGCTCTTAAAAGTATAAGTTTGCCAGACGAAAATCGACCTTAGATGGGTCCTAAATTAAAGTTCGTGACTGTACATGAGTCAGCACCCACTCGCAAGGTCAGATAGTGGAACAGCTGGCGGCAGCACGCTTTGATGTATGTAAAATTTCAACATGCTCTACAAGTGTTTAGTAATGAATGAAAATTGGCAAACAACTAGTTTATAGTATAAAAAAAGGGAAGAAAGTGGTCAGACCGCATTATTGTGGAACGCTGCGAGTCAGCACTCCACATAAGTTGTCGCCGGAATGATATCGGTGCAAGAGTTTAGTAATGGCTGGAAATTGCCATACTGCTTTATTATTATATATAATTTAATAGAAAAATAGTCAGATCTCAAATTAATGGAACAGGGGTAGTCAGCAGCCGCTTAAAGTGCGGATATCGAATACGCGCGGATGTTCGGAGCGCGTACGGATATATGCCTATATTTCAATATATAAAGGTGATATAGTTAATCAAAAAATCCATATCTGTTAGTAAACAATTTTCTTAGACTATGTTAGTGACCTATATACTAAGATGCATCTTGGTCCAGTGCTTGACAAAGCGACTGTCCCATCTGCCAGCAACCATGGCCAAGATGCTGTTGGTGCTGCCCCGCACTCTGAACAGCACATCGTTTACGGAGTATGGCATTGAACCCATCAACATGCGCATCCGCAAACATGGCTGACGCACTGCAGAAGCGTGGCAACCCCAACAGCACCCTGTATGCGTTGTTATACTGAACGCGCAGAGCGCTCAATGATTTGTACCAATATGAAGTCCACAGGCTAGATGTATAGAATGTCGTGCAGTACGCCCTGAAATTTCACCTTGGCTCAAAATTTATTTTATAAAAAATAATAGTTAAATAATAATTAAAATGGTTGGTTTTTATGTAATTTTACAATAATAAGAATTAAAACTTACATTTTTATTTTAATATTAACTTATAGTGAAATTATACAACTGTAAATATAATTTCGTTTATTGTGACTCGACATTAGACGGCACCCCGCTTAATGTTAAGCTGAAGTGTGGTCCATGAATGGATGCCACTGCTACTATAATTCAATAACTGTGAGTAGGAATCACATCCACTATGCCAGCCTAGTTAGAACCAGCAACTTACAAGCTGATCCCAAAACGCGACCAAATCAATCCACGGTCTGTATACTTGTATATACGATGGTGTATTATATTTATTGTTAAAAAATTGGTTATATGTAAAGTCGGTTTACGGACGATAGTTTTACGTAATAATGTCATAAGAAAACATTGATGAAACTTAAATTATACAGATTAATTACAAATATCAATGTGCTATTAACAATTTATTTACAACTTAACATAAAACACATTTTTGAAATATATTGAACTCATATGATAATAGTTACAATTAATATTATTTATTCATCAATCAATCAAATTGTCACACAGGGATAGGCAGAGATAATGGAGCGCCACTTACCACGATCCTTACACAACTCCCTTGCTTCCTTCTCATCCACAATTCTCTTCATACAGGCTCTGTGGTTATGGGCACTAACTAGACAACCTAGCTTTCTTGAGGAAGGAACACACTCACACACGCACACACACACACACACACACACACACACACACACACACACACGCACACACACACACACACACACACGCACCCACACACGCACCCACACACGCAGCCACACACACATAACATAACATAACGTGACATTTTTCCGGCGTGCAGCCGGTGTTCATCGATTTATAATACGTTATCACGTCAAAATGTTTTCTATTGCAGTTTTGTAATTTTATAAAACAGGAAAGTGCTCCCCAACAAACCAATTTTATAAAACAGGTCAGTTCCCCGAAAAAACGCGCGTATTCGATATCCGCACTTTAAGCGGCTGCTGACTACCCCTGTTCCATTAATTTGTGATCTGACTATTTTTCTATTAAATTATATATAATAATAAAGCAGTATGGCAATTTCCAGCCATTACTAAACTCTTGCACCGATATCATTCCGGCGACAACTTATGTGGAGTGCTGACTCGCAGCGTTCCACAATAATGCGGTCTGACCACTTTCTTCCCTTTTTTTATACTATAAACTAGTTGTTTACCAATTTTCAATCATTACTAAACACTTGTAGAGCATGTTGAAATTTTACATACATCAAATCGTGCTGCCGCCAGCTGTTCCACTATCTGACCTTGCGAGTGGGTGCTGACTCATGTACACCCTCAATACTAAATCATATTGAATTATGAGCCATTACTAAACTCTTGTCGATTTTCGTCGCTAGCTCTTGGAATATAACATTTCCAAGGCTCTTAAATTTTTAGAAATCGTGTCTATCAATTGTCGTAACAATATTGCAGATTCGCGTCTGATAGGATCTATTGAAAATAACGCCTTTACGTGATTTTGAATTAGAAGCCTGGAATTGTCAAACCTATCGCATAATATCTGCCAAGCTACTTTATAATTATTACTAGAAAATTCTAGTGAACGGATAACTTCTGCAGCATTTCCTTGCAATGCAGATCGCAAATAATGGAATTTATGCACGTCCGTAATAGTTTTATTGTAATGAATTAAATTTAAAAATGTGTCATGAAATTCAAGCCAATTTTCATAATCACCACTAAATGTAGGCATTGATATTGTAGGTAATTTAATGCCACTGATCGCATTATTGGTACTGGCATTATCCTCACAATTCTCGTCTTGAATATGCAAGGAGCCTGGCTTTGGGCCATTATATTTAGCAAGCAGCTCTTCTGCTTTGGATAATAATATAAAATATATACATATCATCAAATTCGCAACGGTAGGCGATTTCAATTTCTGAGTCTGGGCGAGCAGCCTCGATGATGCATTGAACATCGTCAAATGCATCATAAACTGATGATATTTTTTGTGTTCTCAGTTTTAACTCCAGAACTTGAATATTGCTCAATATACTAGGTAAATTATTAAAATAAGACCTAAATAAGGTTAAGCGACCTTTATACGAACCGCGCTTTCGAATGGCATCGCGAACACTATCATCGTCCGACTTACCTGCCAACATTTCCTTGTCGTCCATCTCTCTTTACCAAATCACACCGGACACGAACCTCTTCTATAATGACTGCCCACCCTCTTTGGGCGCTGAGGATTCGGTACTTGACAGTGGATTCTGTAATATTTAATACATACAACCAGCGGGGAATCACTTACAAACCTGCCCTCCCAAGTTGAGACGGATTACCTGATCAGGCCGACTCCCGTAGACATCTAGTTCGTATTTCCGAACGACAATTTTTTCTTTATTGTTGATTGTCTAATATGTTTTATCCATTTAAGCACTGTTTATTTGCTCATTATTCAGCTCAAAGGACCAAAATGTTGAAAATAATAAACTATTTCAGCAATTACATGGATTTTACTCGAAGAATTTTTAGACAATGACAAAATATAAATGTTAAAAAGAAATATCAAAAGAACTTTCAAATATAGTAAAAATATTATAAAACGAGGTCTTCCTCAACAGATATAATGTCTTGTATGTAAGATGTAAGATCTTAGTAGGTAATTATAACGAAATATCGGTTCTGTGGTAATTATCAGTACTTCATTATTATCCTTGTTTTGCTAACAGATTTTGTAATTTCTTTTATTTTAATACGTTAATGCTATTATAAGTACTTGTCGTACTTTCAAATTAAGTACCTACGTTATTAATATTTAAATGTCATTGGATTCCATTTTGAGTATTCTTTTGTTTTATTTCAACATTGATATCTCGAGTACATTTGTTATGTAAAGAGCTACTACATGTCTAAGTTGTATTCAGTGTTCTTTTTAACCCCCGACCAAAAAAGAGGGGTGTTATAAGTTTGACTTGTCTGTGTATCTGTGTATCTGTGTATCTGTGTATCTGTGGCTCTGTGTATCTGTGTATCTGTGTATCTGTGTATCTGTGTGTCTGTCTGTGGCATCGTAGCTCCTAAACGAATGGACCGATTACGATGCGGTTTGTTTCATTTGAAAGCTGACGTGATCGAGATGGTTCTTAGCTACAATTGATGAAGATCTGATCAGGGGTTTCAAGGTCATCAGCTCGATTTGTTAGCTGCGGTAGCGATATTAGACGCGCTGTTTAGGATGGCAACCCTTGTACGTCGCTATGCGACAAAGATTGTTATTTTATGTCAAATAAATATGCCAATGTAAATACACGTAAAAAATGTTATAATTTTTCCCTTAAAATATTCATATGGCGAGGTTGGTTTGCAGTTTAGATCGATTACCTTGATTGAATATTTTAGGGGAAAAATTTTAACATTTTTTACGTGTTTTAACAATGGCATATTTATTTGACATAAAATAACAATCTTCGTCGCATAGCGACGTACAAGGGTTGCCCGTTCTAAACACGCATAAGGCTGGGAATACACGTCCGATATTGCTGAGCAAATTATTTACAAATCGGAAGTAGGAATCGGACGTCTATTTTGTTTCTGTATTTTGTATGAAAACTGCACCTTCAGACAATCGGATCGGCCATAAAATCGTAAGCGCCTTGGCGTTGTTTCCGATTCTGACATCCGATCCGACTATCGGATCTGACGTGTATTAAGTATTCAAACAAATGTATGGCACGAGTGACTATCGGATCGGACTATCGGAGAGGAAAATCGGACTTGTATTCTCAGCCTTATAGGTATTTACTTTTAAACATATCTGTGACTTAACATTTGAAATAAAAACGTATACAAATACATGTGTGTTTTAACTGGTACCACTGAGTTACTCTGATGATGGAACTCGAAGGTAGGAGACGAAATCCTGGATGTGTTCAAACTTTTTTTTGGTATACTAAGTTTGGACTTATTAGATTTGTCTTGAAGGTAGGAAACTAAGTGTAGAAAAGTTAGTGCGATAAAATAAAACATTCCGGATCTAAAAAATCTGATCATGGATCCTCTCAGATCAGCAAATCAACAAGAAATGGACCTGGAGTGCTTTAACTAAAATTGTTACTCACTATGAGCCATTAGCTGGACCGTTATCAAATTAAAGACCGAGAGTATCTGATGAGGCACCATCATGAATCCTCTCAGATCAGCAAATCAACAAGAGATAGAACTATAGTGCTTTCACTAAATTTGTTACTCACTAAGAGCATTTAGCTGGACCGTCATCAAATTGAAGACCGGGCAATCTGATGATGCACCATTATGAATCCTCTCAGATCAGCAAATTGATATCAATTGATCAGCAAAAAAAGAGATAGAACTGTAGTGCTTTAACTAGGCCTTTAGCTGGGCCGTTATCAAATTGAAGATCGGGAGTATCTGATTATGAATCCTCTCAGATCAGCAAATCAATAACAGATAATATCATAGTGCTTTAACTAAAATTGTTACTCTCTATGAGCCATTAGCTGGGCCATTATCAAATTGAAGACCTGGAGTAGTTATCTGATGATGCACCATAAGGATCCAAGGGATATTAAAGGGATATAACTATTGAGCCATGACTAATGTTGTTTATTACTATAAAGCTGATGATATGACCAAAGTGGTTCCAGGCGTTTCGGGGGTTCCTTTAAAATTTTAATTTTGATTTTATCATAAATTAGGTACATAATATTTAAAAAGTTACTTTGACCGCGCGTTCCCACTTGCCGAGACAGGCCGAGGAAGGGCGAGCGCGAGAGTGTGAATGGTGAATGTGAATGTCACCAGCCTCAGGGCCGTCTTTACCCGGGGGTTCAAGGGGTGCAGTGCACCCAGGTGCAGAGTCCTAGGCGCATGCCGACCGCCATAAATTTGATAGATACCTACTAGGCAATTGTCGGATATATCAAAACGAATCTAAAATCCGATTCCAGTCACAAATCGATTTGTATCGATTTCCGAAACTAATAAATCGGATTTTTAAAAAACCATAAAAACGAACTAGCGATGTAACCGAACGAAAACACAAACCGCACAAAAACGTTAAAAAACTAATAACTGATATTAAAATTCGCTTTGTTTCTGTTTAACCCAGCATGCCTTAGCGGAGTAAAAAGGATGGGGCGAATTTTAACGGTTTTGGATTTCTATTTGGATATTCCACGATCGCACATAGAAACATAGAATTACTCGCGAAGTAATAAGATCTATTTTAGATTACAATTGCTACGCTATTAGTTTTTTTGAACGTTGTGCAACGCATTATATCCTTACTTTACTTCTATGCCTATGTAATTAAAGACCATATTTGCGTACATGAAAGCAATTACTTGATACTTTGATTTGTTTATGTTTGGAGTTCTGATGAGTGAAAGAAATGTATTAGGTGTTTTGTTTCGTTGCAAGTTAGGCAGTTTGACCTTGACATCAGCTTGTAAGTTGCCGGTTCCAACTAGGTGAATGTGATGGGGCGTTCTCACGAGGCGATTTGAGTTGATCAACTGCGAAATCGTTTGAGATTTGAACCGTCTGAACAGACTTTCAACCAAATTGAAGCAATAAATATATATAAATTTTTGTTAAACGACAAATATTGATCAACTGAAATCGCCTTGTGAGAACGCCCCATGACTGTTACAGTTATTGAATTGTAGTAGCAGGGGCATTTATTCATGGACCACACTCCAGTTTAACATCAAGCGAAGTGCTGTCATATGTCGAGTCACAATAAAAAAACATATTTAAATTTAACTTGAACTTTAAAATATTTAGTTTGAACCATCGTTTTAAGTTTTTTTTTTCCTCGCAATGTCACGAATACCTTGTGAGGTATGGATTAATTTTCAGAAAAAAAGAATCAACAGATTTAAAAAAATGTAAATGATATTTATTAATACCTACTACACTGAGACCACACGAGCAGAGCCGCGGGCACATCTAGTTCATATACATCATAGGTAGACATGCCGCTTTTGGCACGTGTCACACCGTTTGAGTAACAATGTTAGTTAAAGCACTATAGTTCCATTTTTTGTTGATTTGCTGATCTAAGAGGATCCATGATCAGTTTTTTAAATAAAGAATGTTTTATTTCATCGTATTAACTTTTCTACACTAAGTTTCTACAGTCAAGACGAATGTAATGACTCCAAACTTAGTAAATCTATTAAGTTTAAATCCATCAAGATTTCGTTTTTTACCTTCGAGTTCCATCATCAGAGTACCAGTTAAAACACCCATGTATTTGGATACTATTTGGTTCCAAATGTTAAGTCACATATATGTTTAAAAGTAAATACCGATTATGTGTCTAAGATCGCTACTGCAGCTAACAAAACGAGCTGATGACCTTGAAACCCCTGATCAGATCTTTATCAATTGTAGATAAGAACCATCTCGATCACGTCAGCTTTCAAACAAAAAAACCGCATCGTAATCGGTTTATTCGTTTAGGAGCTACGATGCCACAGACAGTTACACAGACACACAGTAAAAGTACCTAACCGGTACCAATGTATTAGACTACAGGCCCGTGTCAAAAATTGATGGGTCATTTGAACCAACCATAACCTATCAAGAACGATATAAGGGTATGAAATAATAAGATTCAGCACTATGCTGTCATTTGTAAGCTGTCCAACTGAGTGCAGGTGAGGATTCAAAAGTACAGGTAGAGTGAGTACATTTTGGTCATATATTTTTCTACGACATTCTTACCATCGATAGCTCTATTAAAAATAATTAAAAAAACACACAGTGCTGTAATGAATGGTGCGCCATTAAGCCGTTTTTTTTTATTTTCCGACAATTGTCAGGATTTTGGTCATATAATTTTGTACGGCATCAGTTTCATACTGTTTCAATACATCTTCTAATCCATTATTCCGCGATGCCGTACAAAAATCATGCGACAAGGGAAAAATTCGAGGGTTGAAATCCCCTCTCTTTCAGTGGTCTAGGGGGTGATTTAACACAACATAAAAATTAATTTATTTTAAAAGTATTTTATGCATACATAATATTTTTTCACATGCAGTACATTTTCGTTTGTACAAAGGTCTGAATATATCCAATTTTTTTAAATAATAGTTGTTTTATTTATTCACATCATCACAATAAAACAAATCAATTATATATATATATAAATCAAATATATATAATGTTTGAAGTATACATATATTAAACCAAAATGTATACAAAACTGTTGCTACTGGGATTGATAGTTTCACTTCTTGGATATAATATACACACCGTTTCACTTCTTTAACCTTGTTCCTACCTCGTCCTTTCACACCCGTAATACCCGCACTGGTCAAGGAAAGCATCCGCTTTCTATCGACCGAATCGGCAGTCGAACTAAAAAGTTCGGTGCGTCTTTTCTTTGTAGAACAATTGACAAGTGGAATGCTTTGCCAGCCCATGTGTTCTCTCCATCCTATGACCTTGGATCCTTCAAGCAATGCGTGAAGAAGCACCTTAGGCCGGCATAATGACGGCGACTGAGATAGCCGGGAACTAACTCGGTTTTTTCATTCGTCGTCACACTCGGACCTCCTCTTGCTTGTCATCAGGCGGGTCGAGGTCAGATGTCGGGTCACTATAAAAAAAAAGTTAGACGGCATACAAGTGATGACATAGTGCTGAATCTTATTATTTTATGCCAATACAGTGTGTGGGGGGATTTTACAATAAATTAAAACCCGGAGAGCTAATGATGTTCTCAAACCACATTAAAAAAATCATTCAAAAATGTCCATTACTTAAGCCACCAGACATTATTTTTCATTTTGCAATTTTACTACATGCTGTATTTGTTACTGACCCATATGACACATGTGAAGGACCCTGAGCATCATACTTATTTTTATTTAACCTACCTATGCAGTTTAAAATAATGCAAACTGAAGAAGCTACTTATTACAC
Source organism: Tinea trinotella (assembly GCA_905220615.1). Classification (NCBI taxonomy): domain Eukaryota; kingdom Metazoa; phylum Arthropoda; class Insecta; order Lepidoptera; family Tineidae; genus Tinea; species Tinea trinotella. The sequence continues at coordinate 8,545,569 of HG992311.1, forward strand.
ACCCATGTCTATTGAGAATTGAGTATGTGCGAAAGGGATAAAAATTGTGTAGTGAATTAATTGTGCGATGTTTCCGGGAATACCACAATTACGAAGATCTGCATGCGCATTATTAATTTGGGAATACTGTAGGTATAGGAATAGTGCACTGTTGCCGCTCTTATCACAGGTCAGTGATCATAGGTACATTAATGGTGTTTTATTATTTTTATGGTATTAAGTTTGTTTGAAAAAATCATTTTTAAAATTTTGATGTTAGAATTTATTTGATATTTTTTAAAGTATCCAATGAAGTAATATTGACACTGTTTTAATTTATTGTCGTAAAATCCCCCACACACTGTATAATATCGTTATATAGTAGGGGAACGACTTAAAGAAACGTGCGAAGAATGCGGTTGTGACGTCATCGTCACGTGTCTATCATGAATAGTGAAGTAACATGCAAAATGTTGATAACGATAAACACACACTTGTTTACTTGCGTATTTTAATTTATTTATTAAATATTATAAATTTATATTTAATAAATGTTTATACATTAACAACAATAATAATTATTTAATCATATATTTAACCTAACTTTTTAACTAAACTAAAAACTAAAAAAGTTTTTTTTGTCGTCAACGCTTACGAAACTTTAAGGTGTCCATATTCATAAATCAGTATATTCTGTCTAAGCCGAAATAACGTGCCCCTCCACTGCATTTACGCACACGAGCAAATATAAAATAAGAATAAAACACACCGATAAAATAATTTTAACAAAAAATACGACTTTCATCAGGAAACTAGCAAAAAATAAATTTACTACGCACAAAGTAATACGTATTTTCATTTAGTTAAATAGAAATTATTAAATAATTATTTTATAATTTTGAAGTCGGTATATACTATACTTGATTCTAACGAGGACGAATGCGATGAATGTGATGACCTTGATGATTCCGATAGCATAAGTGAAAAGTATAGCTTGTCTAACTATAAATGACGCGCCCCTCCACTTTATTAGTTTATTTAAATGTGTGAATACAAACATTACTAACTATACTATTATACTTCACGCAGGGCAGTTAAAAGTTTAGGACACGTTGGTACAATCTTTTTTATTAAATAAAAATCTTCTATGCATCTTCTTATAACGCCAAGGTCAAAGTCGTCAATATTAACATTACGTTTAAAATTTATCTTTTTGCCTTTTTTTGTGGGTGATTTCAAAAGTAATGATCCAGCTAAAGTCGACTCACGTTTTATATTATTAATTGTGCTTTTAGGTACACCGGTATAATAACATGATCTATCAATACTTTTACATAAAGGTATAGTTACTATATTTGATAATTTTTCTTCTTCACACATTTTAATCACGTTCATAATAATGTTTCTAGTCTGGCTACGGATGACTACTCTCTTCTTTTGAGTTAACTTGCTCATTTTGTAATAAACAAACAAAATAATTGATGACACGTTTTTATCGATAGTGCGCTATTAAGTGACACTGCCAAGCTAAGCGCGTCACTAATGGCGGCCAGTATGATACGGGTGGGAGGTATTTGCCCACCCGCCGCTCCTCAGGCCCCGAATGCATTTAACTCATTCCCCAACTATAGTTAGGTCACCTGGTAGTTCAAATGACCCATCAATTTTTGACACGGGCCTGTAGTCTATATCTTTAATATATTAACTTTGGTCGAATATGAACAAAAATGTTTTTCATTTCAACAAACCAACATTACAAAAATATAATAATTCTATACATGTTCATGTCAAGAATCATACTTACATGATCGCTTAACAATTGACCCATTAAACATACGTGAAATATTGATATAGTGATAGCGCAGAATACAATAAAGTACCTCATTCTTATGTAAATATCATCAAATACCTGAAAATAATATGTACTTTACATTTTTCCTCACTTGGCAAAAAGTAGTAAATAAACTTTCGGCATTATGACGGATTAACAATAAAAATCAATTACTACTGACGCGAATCAATACGAATTATAAAAACATTTATGATAAATATTGAAAATGTTTTTTTTTATATTGATATTATTGGGGCACAATATTTGTTTATTGTGAATTTACCGTTTCCATATTAATGGTTTTTGATAAAAATGTACTTACTCGAAATGTACTTAGTCGTGCCATTAATATTGTTACTAAAAAAAAAACATTTTTTATTGCACGTAACATTTATTACACTGTGTTAATTTAATACATTAATATAAAATCACAGGTGACAGGCGTGGACGAACGATTAGCGATTGGTTTGTTGCGCGTAAAGTCCTGGGTTCGATTCCCGGTCGGAGCAAATATTTGTTTCATAGCTTTTTTTATTTTTTTTTATATATACATATTTTTTAATATTTACATTTCTATGCTAAGCTACCAAAGTGCTTGTATCATAGAAACAGGACAACCAAAGTACATATATCAACGATACATTGGTACCGGTGGGTGGTCTCGAAGTCGTGCTCTCCGGTTTGTGTAACCATTGCACTGCCACTACACCACGGTCGCCTTTATATTTTTTTTGTAATATTTAAATATTGCAAATGACAGATTCCAAATTCAAAATGTACCTAATATTTTGTTTATTTTTAATTGTAACAGTATTTATGGCTAGACTAAGTTACTGTACTTGAATGTGAATTTAATAACTTGTGCATTTCTAACATTGTATATGTTTATTCTATAGAATGAAACAGTAGTAAACAGTTTTCCTAGATATAGGTCATGGGTAATGGTGATTTTTATGTTTCTTTACAACTTGTGCCACGTAAGAAAAACACAGTATAAAAGGATAGTTCCGAGAGAATTAGACATATATTTTATTTATTTATTAAAAACTCACCATACAAATAAATGCAGCCAAAGAAATAAATACGAAACCAAATACGTAGCTAAAGAAAAATACTTGATGATAAATACCACTAAATCGATTGCACAAACTGTAAACGAAAATAATATAACTTTATTCTACAATATAGGTTTTATAAAATATATGTTAAATAAAAATCTTTTAAATCTTACCTTGATAAAGCTTCATGTTTTAGAATTAGATTCCTCAATCGTTCTTTAATAATGGCATGTGTTTCTGCGGCGTTTTCATCATTTTCAATATTTTCTATATCCCTTTCTGTTAATAATTCTCGATAGCAATAACTTAAAACTTTACATTCCATACATATGTTTACAAGACCAAATAAGCAAATCATATCGAAAATTGACAGAGCACATAAGCAGAGATTGTTGTCAAAATAAATTCATATAAATAGATTGACAAAAAATGTTGATGCTTATCAAATGGATACCACAAATCATGCGGTAAACGATATACCCAATCCTTCCCCAAAACATTGTACTCATATTTTGAAACAACCCAAGGCATTGCATTTACTACTAAAAACATTAAAACTGAAAGAAAACTTATCACTTTAATCATCATTTTATTTGCATATGCATAGGTTTTTATAATATGTAAATAGTCATTAATTACTGTATTGTAGCTTATCCAAAAATCATAACGAAAATATTGGAATAGCATGTCATAAAATTCTTGATTTGACCTTAATTTTATGAGACGAACACCACTCATTAGGCATATGCCAATGTTTGGCACTACATTCACTACACTAAAGAAGCTAAGGTCAGATAAACATATGGTTATAGAAGAATGCAAAATTGCCCATCCCATAGTAAGTATAAGGACCAATATCACCCGCGGATTACTTCCACCTAAGCTGAATTTTAAATTTTGTGCGATTGTAATCACTGATACGAAATAATTTTTAACTTCCATTCTAATTAGTTTTTTGGCAATTTAAATTTATTTAAAATGCCGATAAAATTTATGTCCACAAGTTAAAGTTTCAAGATTGAATGATAATCGCAATATAATATTAAAAGCTCCTTTACAATCTACGTTTATACCTGCGTCATCTACTAGCATTTCACGTATTTATATTCTATTTAGAACTTATATATATATTTATTAGGAAATATGGCGAATAACTCGTTTAATAGTCTAAGAGCCTATGGCCGGTGTTAATGGCGTGTGTAATTTACCAGACCTGGATTTATGCGTAGTGAGTTCCCCCAGCGCGGCTGGTTATTAGGAGCGACATGTATCGAAAATTTATATAATTAATTTTTTATACCTAGTAGGAAAGTATGTTTACTAGAGATGGAAAGTGTGATGAAGACATTGAGAGAAGAGTGCAAAAGGGTAACGTAGTGAACGGTGCCATCCATAGTATAATGAACAGCCAAATAATGTCCCAAAAGTCACAGATGGCTGTTCATAATGCGGTGATTGTTCCTACATTAATGTATGGAAGTGAAGGTTGGGTATGGCAGAAGAAGCATGATAGTAGAAATTACGCTGTGGAAATGCGGTCGTTAAGGAGTGTGTGTGGAGTGACGATAGCGGATAGAATAAGGCACATTGCGTGATAGATGTGGCTTGAAAGAAGATGTAGTGACAAGGATTGACAAAGGAATGCTTCGATGGTTTGGGCACATGGAAAGGATGAGTGAAAATATATTGACGAAAGGAATTTATAAATCTGATGTGGGGCAGGCCCAGGAGAGTGTTTTTCGGCCAAATCGGAGACATCCTCAAGAAAGCTAGGGTGCCTAGTGCCCATAACCAGAGAGCCTGTATGAAGAGAATTATGGATGTGAGGGATTTCATAATAAGTGTAGGTGATGACGACTCCACTGATACAGAAGAATCCTTAGAGGTTGAATTTTTGGATTCGGAGTTTGAGTACGATGAATAAACAATTAAACATCATCATCAGCCTGTACTCGATTAAACATATTGTCGAAGAAATTAAATAAACTAATTGTTAAGTAGGTAAATATTATATACACTAATAAATAAATCTACACACTCGTTTTATAACTCACATCCATGACAGTCAAGGCTCCGACACACCAAACGGAACCTTTAAAAACAAATGACATTTAAAAATGTGATGTTAACCACTTAATAATAATAATATGTGGGACATTTCACACATATTGTTCTGGCCACAAACTAAGCATAAGCATAGACATAAAGTTCATAAACAACTATTATACAAATTGATTGTCGTAAATACAAAAAATACTCAAGTATCAAAAATTTTTTCTCCTACTAAGTCTGTAATACCACATTCATTTTTTTTTATTTGCCGCGTTTTCTCAGGTCACGCTTTCGTTTGCCAGACTCTATTTGCAACATTGCTATGACTAACGTTGTTACTTACTATGTTATCAAATTTAAGACTTAAAGTACCTGATGATGACTATAGGGATGCAGGGGATGTGTAATAACTATAGGGATATGATTTAACTAAAATTGATTCTTACCATTACCTTATACCTGGGCTTATACCTCATTAAAGATCTGGAGTACCTCATGGTGTACCACGAGGGTGCTAGGGGTCCTGTAATGTACTTAAGAGTCACTGTTTATAAAAGCAGGTGTAACCGCGGGGAACAACTAGTATGAAAAAAATTCAATCCGACCTAAAATGAAATGTATAAATTCCAATCAAAGTGAACATTATTTCTTTTGAATTATTTTACGACGACTTGAATTATTTGACGACAGGCGTGGACGAACGGTTTAGCGACTGGTTTGTTGCGCGTAAAGTCCCGGGTTCGATCCCCGGTCGGAGCAAATATTTGTTTCATAGCTTTTATTTGTAGTATTTAATAGTATTAAATATTGCAAATATTTGTTAATAAAAAAAAAAAGAGATGGATATTTGCTTCGGGTCTGGTTATCAAAGAGTGGTAGGCAGTGGTACCCAATCTGCCGATCCGGGGTAGTACCACCACTTACAAGTATACAGACCGTGAAGTGATTTGGTCACGTTTCGGGATCAGCTTGTAAGTTGCCGGTTCCATCTAGGCCGGCATAGTGGACGTGATTGCTACTCACAGTTATTGAATTGTAGTAGCAGTGACATTCATTCATGGACCACACTTTGGCTTAACATCAAGCGGAGTGCTGTCATATGTCGAGTCACAATAAAAAAATAAAAATAAAAAAACTTTGTAATCATAAGATAATTAAAGTTATACTAAAAACAACTGCGCATGTTCTTGATATTGTAGATAAATTAAAATACATCTTTATTAAATATGTCAAATTCCATTTTAATAGTATATAATTTTATGTGCATGTTCGATTTCTAATCATAATGAAAGGAGTGTCTCATAGGAATACAATACGTTTTCTTTTTCATGCAATTAATCCAAAAGGAGTACGTGTTCTTTTTTATAAATCAATAACTAAGTTGTCACGTTTTTTCCCACAGGGATAGGCAGAGACAATGAAGCGCTACTAGCCACGATCCTGACACAACTCCCTCACATCCTTACTTCTCACCATAGAAGCTCCACGTTAAAACCTGCGAAAACTTTTAAATAAGGTTTAGAACATATATTATGAGTTTGATACAATGTTAGTTTGTTTGGTCATTTATTATTTATGTAAATTTTAGAATGGATTCATGGATTCATGACCGTTAACGTTGTCGTTAACGTTGTGCAAGTTGTTCAAAGATAATTATATGTTTTACTCATTATGTTAAGACTTCTGTGATTTAAGTAGGTGCTCTATTGTTTGCTTTAAGATAATGCTTGACCACATGTCGCGCGACCCTGAAAACATTAAATCTGTTAATCCAAGAATTCCTGCCAACCCCACTTCAATTAGAAGATCTTACACTTATTGACAACTAGAAGTATATTATTAGGTCATTTTTTTAAGAGATAGTAGTCTGAAACTACGAGAACGGAATGCTTTTAATGATTTAATGTCTTCTAGAACCCTAGAATTTTATGTTACTATCATAAATAAACTTATGTCTTGTTTCTCCAAAAATATTAATGTCTTCATCTTAGTCTTCAGTACTTGAGTGATAAAGATGAAACAAGATATTATAGATGAAACATTACATTAGAGGGAAAATAATTACATAGTGAAATGATTACATTCAGCTAATTCAGCTCTGTTTGTTAAAGTCAATGACAAAAACTATTAACAAAGCGCATAGGCAAACATTACAGATAGCAGGGGTGCATTTGGTGCAGGACAGGCTAAGCACATTAGTAAGCACACCAGTTTATGACGCGTAAAGTCCCGGGTTCGATTCCCGGTCGGAGCGAATATTTGTTTCATAGCTTTTCTTTGTAACATTTAATAATTAAATAATACAAATATTTCTTGATAAAAAAGAGGTAGATATTAATTTACTCAGGGTGTTGTTAACAAACAGTGGTAGGTAGTGGTACCCAGTTTACCGACCCGGGGTAGTACAACCACTTACAAAATATACAGACCGTGAAGTGACTTAGTCGCAATTTGGGATCACCTTGTAAGTTGCCGATTTTTATGACTGTTACAGTTATTCAAAGGTTCAAAGCACTCACCTCCGTACTCTAGCTTAACATCAGGCGAGGTGCAGTCATATGTCGAAATAAAAATGTGACAATCGGTCCCCCTTCCTGTGCGGGTATTACGGGTGTGAAAAGACGAGGTAGGATTGTTAAGGAGCTTCTTGGAACATTCTCCGTGATATAGACGATAGATAAGGCGCAAAGCGGTCAAATCTCTGCAAAGTTGCAGAAAGCTCCAGAGTTCCCGTGACATTTGCTTCTCCTATAATTGGGACAGCTCGGCGCTATTGCAGCGCTAGCCAAAAATAGAGCTAATTTGAGTCTTGTATAGGCGATACTCTGGCACGAAGAACCGCAGCTCCTTAGGAATGCCAAGTTTGATCTTAATGGCACGCTCGAAGTGGTGATTCAAGTCGCTGTGAAGGAACATTCTTCATAAAATAAGATAAATTATAAGATGTCTAGTCTGTCCGATGTACCGAGGGAAATGTTACAAAGAGGAGGAAGGGGTTTTTGCGTCGAGAACGCGCACACTTGAGTCTTGTTTGTCCTAAACTGAACTAAGTTCTCGTCGCCCCAGTCGGTAATACAATGAAGAAACCGGTTCAGACTCTCTCTCCTGTTTTTCGGCTGCGGGGCGGGCAGTGTAGCGTCCATTCACCGTGCTGTCGTCTGCATAGCAATGAATGCTGGGTCCAAGGTTCAGCATGTCATTGATATACAGAAGGAACAAGTAGTAGGCAGTGTGGTAAGTGTGGTAGGCAGTGGTACCCAGTCTGCCGATCCGGGGCAGATACTTACAAGTATACAGACCGTAAAGTGATTTGTCGCGTTTAGGGGATCAGCTTGTAAGTTGCCGGTTCCACTAGGCCGGCATAGTGGATGTGACTGCTACTCACAGTTATTTGAATTGTAGTTGCAATGACATCCATATAACTCTGCAAAAAAGTACAGTTATTGTACAAACTGTTTAGGCTTTTATAAAACTAATTTTTATTACATACTAAACAGCTAATCACGTTTTAGCTGTATGTAATAGTAATAGTATGTAATAGAAAGCTTCACCTTTTCTAGCCTTACGAGTTGTTCAACAGCTGGTCGAGGATGAGAAGTACTCGTTTGCCTATGTATATGGATAAATCTATGTACATGGATATTAATAGTTTTCTCTGCTTAACCTCGCAAAAAATGTTTACTCAGAACTTATTGATTTGTTCTCATCTGGTGGTTCTAAATTAACAAAACGGGATATAAATTCACCAGATATGCTAGACCACATCCCCTCTTGTAACCGCTCTCCTTACCTTTTCGACGTTTCGACGTATGCGCCGATACTAAAGTAGTCGGTCTTCAATGGTCCCCCCTCGAAGATCGCTTCACCTTTCAGGCCAAAAAAGACCCCAGCCGCGAATGTACGAAGCGTAATATCTTAGCGCATACTGCCAAATATTTCGACCCTCTTGGCCTGAACTGTCCAGTCATAGCTTATATGAAGCTTCTTGTACAGGAGTGCTGAAAGGCAGACCTCGATTGGGATGAGCCCGCACCGATTTTCAATGTTGCAGCTTGGAGTCAGTTTCGCGTTCAGCTCGAAATGATTAAAAATATTAAAATTTGTAGACATATTGAACACCTTCTTATACTACTCTTATAGGCTTCTCGGACGCCAGCAAAAGATGCTACGGCGCCGCTATCTACGTCCGTGTTAGCACAGATACTAATTCACGTGCTGAAACTTGTTTATTATGCTTAAAATCTAAACTTGCTCCGCTTAAGAAATTATCCCTGGCTCGTCTTGAGTTATGTGCCGCATACCTCTTATTCAAATTAATTTGTCAAGTAAAGGAAACTGTTAATACCCGCTGTCGAATATTTACGCTTTTTCAGATTCTTCTGTCACCCCATGGATACATTCAGAGCCATATTGATGGCAAAGCTTTTGTTAGTAACCGCGTAGCAATTCAAGCCAATTTGGATTCATCACATTGGTTTCATAGGTATATCGGGTACAGAAAGTCCTAGCCATATTTTTCCCGCAAAACTCTTAAATAATATTTTATAGATACGGTCCCGCCTGGACCGTATTGCCTATTTCGGTTTTCGTACCTAGCACTTTTGACAGGATACTCGAGTTAAAAGCAACTCCGCAAGTTTAGGTAACTACGATTACTACAAACGAGCATATATTTTATGACATTGCATATCGTGTATCATCTTGGAAAACGTGTATCAGCGTAGAGACGTCAAGTCACAAAAGGTTTAAATTTGTATTTTATTTCCTTGTAGTAATTAATCCCTATTTAGAAGTTTTTGCAGGTTTAAACGTGGAGCTTGTATGAAGAGAATTATGGATGTGAGGGAAGCGAGGGAGTTGTGTCAGGATCGTGGCTAGTAGGGCTTCATGGTCTCTGCCTATCCCTATAAGAAAAAAAGCCTGACAATTTAAGTGATTGACTTATAAAAATAGGACACGTATATTAATTGCATCTAAAAAATACGCTATTCCAATGATACACTCCTTCAGTAGGATTAGAAATCGAACATGCACATATAATTATATAGGGTAAGGGGGGGCACAGTGGAACGCGGGGCAGAGTGAAACAGCCGTAATAACTCTGTCAATTTCTAACATTCCATAGATTTTATTTGACAGCATAATCAAGTGCACAAGAGGCCATAATAATTCAGTTGTCAAAGTGAAGTTGTACGGGTCGTGTGTTAAATAGTTTGGAAAATTGGTTTTTTGACATTAATTTCATTAAAAAATTGATGTAGTGTTTTCCGTCTTACGCGAAAACCGTAGCTACTGGTAAGTAACATTTTATCCCTTTTATTTAGATATGTAATTGGTGATATATTAACGAGCAAAACATAACCTAAAAGGGTAACCTAATAAATATAACGATTTTTTTTTTTATTGTGACTCGACATATGACAGCACCCCGCTTGATGTTAAGCCAAAGTGTGGTCCATGAATGAATGTCACTGCTACTACAATTCAATAACTGTGAGTAGCAATCACATCCACTATGCCGGCCTAGATGGAACCGGAAACTTACAAGCTGATCCCGAAACGTGACCAAATCACTTCACGGTCTGTATACTTGTAAGTGGTGGTACTACCCCGGATCGGCAGACTGGGTACCACTGCCTACCACTCTTTGATAACCAGACCCGAAGCAAATATCCATCTCTTTTTTTTTTATTAACAAATATTTGCAATATTTAATACTATTAAATATTACAAATAAAAGCTATGAAACAAATATTTGCTCCGACCGGGGATCGAACCCGGGACTTTACGCGCAACAAACCAGTCGCTAAACCGTTCGTCCACGCCTGTCGTTGTTTTTATGAATCAGAAGAGGGGCACAGTGGAACGGGGCACAGTGGAACGGGGTACATAGGAAAATGCTTAAATGCTTTATTGGACAAATTCTAACTGACTGTGACACTGAGAAGGACGAATATGATATCAGCTACCTGAAAAAAAGTGGCAAGTTTGACGGATTTCACTTTTCTCTAGAACCAGATATGGCAGTTGTGTCCAAAAATTACATAGGTCTCAAAATATTCCCACGAATAAGGGAAATATAAACTAAAAGACAGGCCAACCTATTGTACATTCCACAACGCATCCATAAAATGATTAATTTCAATTATTTTATTTATTATTTTTAGATTTATTTCGTATGTTCTACTGTGCCCCTAGGTGCGTTCCACTCAACCCCAGACCTGGGGCACAGCGGAACAAAATTCTCATCTTGAAAAAATTCCAATAAATATTATAATAGGAACTTTTTTCAATATTTTTGGTTGGGAATTGATAGAGCAAAGACTGCTTAATATGTAAGTGATAGCCCCATTATGATTGAATAAAAGTTGATTTTTTTTAAAATCTAAATGCGTTTTTCGTTCCACTGTGCCCCCTCTTACCCTACTAATAAAATGGAACTTGACATTTATTAAAGATGTCTTTTAATTTATCTACAAAGAACACGCGCAGTCTTTTTAAATATAACCCTAATTATCTTATGATTACAAAGGAAAGTAATTCAAAAGAAATAATGTTCACTTTATAATATAAATAATTCCATCCATACTTGCAAAGCAACCCCTCGAAGAATAAAAAAAGGACACGTATGCCTATCGGATTAATTATCTAATTATACCTGCATAAATTTCCCTCATTATAAAGTAGTCCTTCACTATGATCAATAATTTAATACTAACAGAAAATTACATACTAACAATTCGCTATTATTTAAATAGAACTTGACCTATTTGTTAAAGAAGTACTTTAATATATCTACAATGAGGGTGGGGACAGTATTTATTTTATATTTTTTCTTAAATATAGACATTTTAACTTAAAATATGATTTTTTGTCTGTAGTCTTCAAATTACTTTACAATATTTTTTAAGGATTGCAATAAATGTCCACCGGCTCATGTTCGTTGAGCCTCATGCGCTGAGCGTGACGTCATCGGATTACTTTCTATGGGAAGTTACGTCGCGCGCACGTTATATTTTACGTATTATTCGGGAATATTATAATAATGTCTTCTCAAAGTACGGTGTATAAATACTGTATTATTTCTTTATGTACGAATACTTCGATCAGTACACTAAATAAAATGTTTATTTGTGTGCCAAAAGGTGAAAAAAATCGAAAAAAGAAAATGGTGGATTGCAATGAAAAGGGACTCCAAAAAAATCAAGCATAAGCATGCGTCATTGCTGTGAAGATCATTTCGATATAAGTTGACTGAAAGATAAATTATTTTCTCTCTATAGCTGCTATTCGCGAACTAGTTTACTAAGTATTAGGCAAGAAGCAACCACCCATATACCTAGACTCACCCTAAGACTGTTTTGTTTTAATAAATATTTGGTGTGGTAAAATCACTCAAATTTTGTTCATGGTTATTTTAGATGTATTATTTCGCGAATAATAAACTTCTTTTAAATTAAATTGGATAATTTTAAAACCTATTATAATTATTTTAAATTAAAATATTATAAGATAAGAAAACACAATTTTCAAACGACCAACCTGTCAAATGTCAAACTGAGGACGTTTCTTTTATCACATGCTCATACGCAACGCATCAAGCAGTCAATCCCTGACTTATTTTCTTTATTTACATTTTTTTTATTGCCACACGACATCTGACCCCGACCCACCTGATGCTAAACAAAAGAAGGTCCAAGAGTGACGACGACTGACCCTTGGTCGACGACTGTATGCCGACCAAAGGTGCTTCTTCACGCATAGCTTTAAGGATCCAAGGTCATAGGATGAAGAGAAAACATGTGCTGGCAAAGCATTCTACTTGTCGATTGTTCTACAAAGTAAAGTCGCACCGAACTTTTTAGTTCGACTGCCAATTCGGTCGATAGAATGCGGATTACGGGTGTGAAAAGACGAGGTAGGAACAAGGCTAAAGAGCTCTTCGAAACATTGATCTTGGTAAAGGACGCACAGAGCCACCATGTCTCTGCGTAGTTGCAGGGGCTCCAGAGTTCGCGTGACCTCTGCATCACCTATAATTCGGACAGCTCAGCGCTGCAATGAATCCAGGGCATTAAGAAGATACTTGGCAGAGCCGTCCCAGAGACGCGAACAGTACTCCGCGCAAGAGCGAACCTGATCCTTGTATAAAAGCAGGCGAGGCGTCACGCTTTTTTAAGTGAAGGCCAGCTAATGAAACGTGTTTTAAGTAAATTTAAAAGCATTATAACTTTGTAAATACGTATCGTATTGAAGTGAAATAAAAACTATTGGTTTTATTAACTTGCGAACTTTAATTGAAGCAAATATAAATTATATTTTTTTTCATTTTTCGCACGCTCATTCAGAATTCTAGAATACGCGCCGTTTATTTAAATGTAACTTTAACTATCTTATAATTACAAAGGAAAGTAATTTAAAAAATGTAATAATATTAATTTCTTTCATATTTCAAATTTAGGTCGGTATTAAATTATGAATAAAAATGTTTCCAATTTAATGACAATTTATTCGTAAATTAATACGAGTGAATTACGATTTGTTTGCGATGTCGAATCCTATTCATATTTTGCTGAAAAAACATAATAAAAAAAATTGTGTAATATATGACTCGACCTATGACAGCACTCCGCCCTCCTTATTTAATTATTGTAGTAGTTGTCTACTCTAGTTTAACAACTGCAAGTAACATTTACATCCACCATGCCGGCCTAAAAGGAGCCGGCAATTTACAAGTTGATCCCGAAACGCAACTAAGGCACCTTTTAATTCTAAATCGATCCGCATTCTGATAAAATAAAACAAACGGACCAGTTAATAATTCTATTCTAGAAAATCGATATCGCGTAAAAATCCTGCTAAAAGAGTTCCACTTGACCGGTCGCGATTAAAATACCTATGTGTAGTACACTGGCTGCAAAGTTTTGTGTCTAAGAAGCAACTACGCCTAGCATAAAATCATACCAAGCCAAGGTTATAATAGTCTTGGTAATAGAATTAGGAAAAAATATAAAATCGTTTGTACATTTTTAATCAATTAATTAAATTGTCATGTCGTTTTCCTGCAGAGATAGGCAGATACAACAGAGCGCCACTTTCTACGATCCTAACATAACTCCCTCGCATCCACAATTCTTTTCAGACAAGCTCTATGGTTATGAGCACTAGGCAACCCAGCTACATTTTGTACATTTTTAATTTATACATACTGTTTTCGTGCAAATTGTAGCTTAAAATATGCATAAGTACTAGACAACCAAAGAAGAACAATAATATACAAATAAATAATAAAATCAAAATTTAAATTTTAAAGGAACCCCCGAAACGCCTGAAACCACTATTCATACCACCAGCCTTATTGTAATGGTTCCATAATTATATTTCTTTCAATATTGCTTGGATCCTCATGGCGCATCATTAGATACTCCAGGTCTTTAATTTGATAACAGTCCAGCTAAAGGCTTATAGTGAGTAACATTTTTAGTTAAAGCACTATAGTTCTATCTCTTGTTGATTTGCTAATCTGAGAGAATCCATGATGGTGCATTAACAAATACTCTAGTTCTTTAATTTGATAACAGCACAGCTAAGCCTCATAGTAAAAAACAACTTTAGTCATAGCACCATAGTTATATCTCTTAAATATCCCTTGCATCCTGATGGTCCATCATCAAGTACTCTAGGTCTTCAATTTGATAACGGCCCAGCTAAAGGCTTATAATAAGTAACATGTTTAGTTAAAGCGCTATATTTCTATCTCTTGTTGATTTGCTGATCTGAGAGAATCCATGATGGTGCATTAACAAATACTCTAGGTCTTTAAATTGATAACGGCACAGCTAAAGGCTCATAATGAGTAATAATTTTAGTTAAAGTCCCAGTTCTATGTCTTGTTGATTTGCTGATCTAAAAGGATCCATTATGGTGGATCATCAGATACTCCAGGTCCTCAATTTGATAACGGCCCAGCTAAAGGCTCATAGTAAGTAAACATTTTAGTTAAAGCACAATAGTTCTATCTCTTGTTGATTTACTCATCTACTACCTTCGAGCTCCATCATCAGAGTAGCTCAGTGGTACCAGTTAAAACACCCATGTATGCGAATACATGGGTGTGTCAAACGTGAGGTCACAGATATGTTTAAACGTAAAGTAAATACCGATTAAGCGTCTAATATCTCTCCGCAGCTAACAAAACGAACTGATGACCTTCAAACCCCTGATCAGATTCTCATCAATTGTAGCTAAGAACCATCTCGATCACGTCAGCTTTCAAACAAACAAAACCGCATCGTAATCGGTCCATTCGTTTAGGAGCTATGATGCAACAGACAGACACACAGATACACATACGCGCTAAACTTATAACACCCCTCTTTTTGAGTCGGGGGTTAAAAATTGGGTAGTGCACGAATAATATTATTAGAATTAGAATATTACTAGACACTATTATATATATACCTATATATAAGTGTGCACTAGGGTTCATTCCCGGGAATTCTCGAGCCGTGAATTCCCGGGAAATCGTTGGGCTTTGTTCCCGGGAAATCAAGCTCGAGAAATCATGTACCTATATAGAAATTAAATCGGCGTTTGTTGTGTTGCGTGGCGGCGGTGCCAAAGCGCAGCGGCACCCTTTGATCTCGATGCAACCGCTCTGCGGCGTCGTTTTTACACGTTCACTCGTGTTTCGACTCTAGCCAAGTATAATTTACGTAGTGACTATAGTCCGCGTCACGTAAGTTGGTAAGATATTAACGTAGTGGGGGAACGTTTGCGCATGTTCACTGGCCGTGCAATAAAAACGGGTCTCTTTAGATTCATAAAAAATAATAATAGTAGTTTAAATGAAAGTAGATTGACGAAAGAAATGTATAAATCTGATGTGCATGCATGCGTTAATCGAGGCAGAGCCAGGAGGGTGTTCTCCGACCAAATCGGAGACATCCTTAAGAAAGCTAGGTTGCCTACTGCCCATAACCATGGAGCTTGTATGAAGAAAATTGTGAATGTGAAGAAAGCGAGGGAGTTGTGTCAGGATCGTGGCTGGTAGCGCTCTATTTTCTCTGCCTATCCCTGCGGGGAAAAGGCGGGACAATTTAATTGATTGATTTTTGAGTTTATCGCAAACAGACAGACGCGGCAGGAGACTAATATGTAGTAAAACCATTAGTATGATACGAAAACCAGTGGTGCACCATTTTAATGCACCCAAGTGTACGCGGGAGCGAACGGAACTTTGTTACCTCATGCCCCGCGTCCCTCGCGTACCTAAACACACCAAAAAACTACTTCTACGCATCTGACTACTCTTGCCAACTTATGTAACGCGAACTATATTAAAGTTTGACTAAAAATAATAGAAAAAAACAGATAGGTACTCGTACCTAGTAAAATTTAAAATCATATTTATCTTAATAGTATGATCTTAAATATAAATATAAATTGCCAATGTAAATTTCTTGACAACCCGAGAAGTCCCGAAAAATTAGCCTCGAGAATTCTCGAGACCCGAGTAATTGAAAAGTTCGAGAAATCATGAACCCTAGTGTGCATATTAAACAATGGTTGTAAGATATTATAATTAGAGGATTTGAAAATTGACTAGTTCCTCCAATAAGGAGCTCCAGATATGGCATACCCCGATTAAATAATATATTATTAAGATTTTTATTGATACCCCCCCCCCCCCCCCCATTCACTCTTATACATTTCTAGAAAAACAGTACGCATGACTATTCATAATTTAAAAAACTCAAATGGTCCATTAGATATTATGCATTTTGTTGTAAATATAACAATTTTTCCCCTGAAGGTGCGATTCCGATAGCGACTGCAGACTGCATCTTTAATATAAATTAATGAACTGAAATTTCCGTCAAATAATTTATTTTAAACGTATATTTTGACCTGCCTTTATTTTTAAGATTAGGGTTTACTATTTGACAGCTTTGTAGATTATGTAAATTTAAAAATCCATGTCTTTTGAATGTCGATTCGATTTAAAACATCCATAAATTGCGGATCTTCTTGCATCATATTTAGCATTTACGCGTGTAAAATGATATGGTAAGTATTTTCGGTTTCGTTTTAAAATATCGTGCAATTTTTTTTTATAGTGACTTGACATATGACAGCACCCCGCTTGATGTTAAGCTAAAGTGTGGTCCATGAATACGTCAAATAATTACTTGAAAAAGATGAGCGAAAGTAGATTGACTTGCTGCTTGAAAAACAGGACTATAAAAGTTTATATATTAAACATACCTACATAGGTACCGGCAATTAATTTTAAACCGGGGATTCTCGGTTTGCATAACCATGGCAATACCACTGCACCACGATCGCCTTACTCTTACTTATTAACTTTTTAAAGAGGTTTATAGGTACAGTTCGGACTGTGGATCTGTCGAAAAAAAAAAGCCTGGGCACCACTCCCTACCACTCTTTGAAATCGACCCAGGGCGAATATAAGACGATATAATATGATTTTTTTAAAGAATTTATTAGGTTTATTTTTGAGGACTTATCAAATTTGGGAACCTGATGATGGCGTCCTCTCAGAGCAGCAAAACTATTAGTGATAAAAAATAATAATTAAGCACGTTATTTGCACAAATATAGGTACATAGGCGAGCATAATGCCTTATTGTTACCAAGCTTTTGTTTCTTATTATAAGCTTATACTTGGACTTAGTTCAAGCAAGGACCAGGAGTATCTGATTATTATAGAATTATGAGGATCCAAAGGATTACGGTTTTTAAAGTGGGCGCAAACTTTCGTTATGAAAGACTATGATAACTATGTTACAATTTGTAACAAAAGTACCTTGGCAACAAACTTTTTGTTTATAAAAAAATATATTAGATATATGTTAATAATTGATCTTGCTAGTACTAGTAGGGAAACTGACACTGCTATTTAAATTATAATCACTTCCGAGTTGAGACACCCAATAGGGCGTAACTTCAACATAATTTATTATGCTTATATCTTTAATTGGTGATATTGTATATCCTTGATTTGCATCTACATACGTTGACACGCCTGGGTAAATAATCTCATTCAATGTCATTAATGTTCAATTACTCGTAATTAATTCAACTAGCTACGCCCAGCTGTTTTACCCACTTTTAAGCTGCCGCCTTTCAACCTTGAAACTTGAAAGTGGTGGTACTACCCCGGATAGGCAGACTGGACAAATGACAACTAACTGTCTGTCTACTGCCCTTTAACATCTGGATGTTAAAGAAAAAAAAGAAAATATTTACCCAGAGTAAATATTTTCTTAGTTAACAAATATTTGTAAATAATAAATATAGATTAGGAACATAGAGATATATTACTAGAGTTGACATTGCTAAGAAGCAAAACGATACACAAAGGTGGCCCGACCCTGCTCCACTAGCCGCAGTGTGACGTTATCAAAGAGTATTTAATAGCGCAGTAGTTAAAATTCAAACTTGTCGAATTATTTTCACAATTTAAATGTTCATTATAGTTTGTTTTTTTATAAAGTTTTTGGCAATATTACTTTATCATTAATAATCTACTATTTATTAATGATAATAAATTTATAAAAACAAATACGAATAACACTACAACTAGTGTTTTCTTATTTGCCGCTGGCCGCGCGCGTTATCATACAATCAATTTTTCTCGTTTTTTGCCTACATATATTTTGTATCTATTTTCGCATTTACACTAGCTATCAAAAATACCTAACTGGCAAATTCCAACTTTCATTCATGGAAACTAGCATGAACACTAAAGCTCGAGTTGCTGTAGCGTCCTCGTCTTCACCTATTACTGGACCTGCGCCAAAGTTGACTGTACCAAGTTTTAGATCTTTATTGATTAATTTTTGATTCCTGATTGCGAACTCATCGAATACCAAAGAACATAGCACAGGTTTTTCACACAACTGGCTTTTCTTTTTTAAAACTTTAAAAGCTTCGTCGGTAAAGCCCGGTTCTGCGTCCACTGTTGAGTACCAACGGCAGATTGTTATTGTATGCGGAAGTGCTTTATTATATGTTTCTCTAATATATTTATAGGCATCTGGAGAATAATAGTGCAAGGTTAATGCAAACTTTCGCATTGGTGCAGTATATAGTAAAGAATGTCTGCAACGTTTTTTTTTTTTGAATAAATGATTTATAAATATCAGTCCTTTTATTGAGGTCATTTCCTATTTGTGCATCAAATAATTGAATAAGACGGAAATTAATTATAGAAAAATCCTAAACAGCTGAAACTATAGTCAATTGGAAACTATAGTAAAGATTTTTTTTAAATATATAAATGTATCCTATCTTACCTCCAAAAAATGTGTACAAAGTTTCATGATGATCGGTTAAATAGTTGCGTAACAAACAAACTCACATTCACATTTATAAATAGTAGGATCTACATTTTTCTACGTACTGATTTAACATACTCCTTTGAGATTCGTCATACTATATGTATCTCTTAAATTACATTATTACTTATTTAATAAAAAAATGTGTGTTATTATTTAAAAAACCCCAAGTGATCACGCATGCTAGATGGCGCTACAGTCGTGCACATATTCCAATTCCTTGTGTAACACCCATTACTTTACGTTCTACATACTCTGTGATAGAATGTGTCAACGTCAAGCCGATGGAGGGGAATTTTTGGCTCGCAAATTTTGTTTACCACAGCGTCTCTAGTGATAACATATATCTCTATGATTAGGAAGCAAATCTTTGATCCGACTAAGAATCTGTAGTTAATCATATTATTATGTCAAAATCATAATTATCCTTCCTGTTCAAGAGAATCCATCGTCAGGTTCTCCTTATCTACGAACTTAGCCTTTAACTTTCCTTCATTATTACAACAAATACATAAATATTTCGTCAATTCCCTGTGTTCTAGATATTACTTACAAAGTGTTGAGTCCTGTCCAAAGACATCAAATATACTATACCTATATATATATGAAGTAGAACGGACAAGACATCGATTTTTTTGCGCCTAAAAGCGAGACCAATTGGCTCAGAATGTACGACAGTTACAGAACAGAGAAAAAGATAAAAGTGGTATAAGCACATTTTTGTATGGGAACCAACGTGGCGACGTTGGTTCCCATACAAAAATACACTTGCAAATGTAACTACATAAAATAACACCACGAATATGTATCTCTGATTGATCAGAATTCCTAATAAAAATAGGTAATAAAAGTAAACTGAAATAATTAAATTTAACCTTATCACTAATGCAATAAATAACATTAACCTGGTTATAATATAGGACTGTTTTTCTCAAAAAAGCGAACACTAATAACTATTGCTATTCACCAACAGATGCCGGTA